>JANHMN010000006.1:20909081-20964510 GCA_030674055.1 Rhabdomys pumilio | reverse complement strand
CACGCCCGGTTCTAACCACATGTACCCTTCAGTCTGCTCTTTGTTTTAACTACATTTCACTTCCTTTGTCTCCCTCTGAGCTGCACTTGGCGTCACTTCTTTGGGTCAGTCTTTAGTCCTCCATGATTGTATCCGTTTTCTCCTTATAAAGAGGTACAGGGGCTTTTAACTGTTGCTTCTTTTCGTTTGAGTCTAGAAGTCACACTCTTTTCTTCTTTTTTATCATTCCTTATCCATTTCAAACAGTTTTGGCCTTTCTTCCTTTAAATACAGTCTTCTAGATTTTGATCAGCTTACCTCCATACTGAGGTCTTCAGGGTCTGTTCATAGTGTCTGTTATTACTTCTGTTTCTTTGTTCTGATCACTCACCCCCTTCAGCAGCCTGTTTGTGTGCTGACCATGTACTGACTACTCTCTGAGAAGCATGCATTTAGGGATGCCTTATGGGAAGGTGTCCCTCTCTAGATAGCTGTCCTTGCCAAGTAGTGTGGGGCGTTACCTTTTTGTAATCAATTTAAATTTAATTCCTGGCTTATAGTTTTCTGGACCTTCCCTGATTTTTTACAATTCACACTAATTCTACAGAAAGACTGATCTCTAGGTAAAAGTATTCAGGGGATTGGTAGTTTTCCCGTTGAGATTCTATGTTAATACAGAGGAAAATCTAACCTTGGCCTTTTAACCTGTATGGACTCTGAACTTGACTTCTGTTCTTTTTACTTGTAGGGCCTTCCAAACTGTTAACATTATTGTTCCTTCATAAATCCTTAAGGCCAAGGCTCCTGTTGTTTTTCTTTCCTTTCTGAGGAAAGAAAGTCTCTCAGAATTTACTTTGATAATTTCTTACTTTGTTAGCTTCAGATATAAACTCAACACAAACCTAGAGCAACCTTGTAAAGGGACTGTTAGCTAAAGAATTGTTTAGATTAGACTGACTGTGAGTCTTTTTCTTGATGGCTAATTGAAGTAGAAAGGTGCAGTCTACTGTGGGCGGTTCAATTCCCTAGGTGCATGGGCCTGTGCTGTGTAAGACAGTAGAGCTAACCAGAGGGAGTAAGCTAGTAAGTAGTGTTCCTCTGTGGTTTTAATTTCAAGCTCCTGCCCTAGCTTCCCTCAATGATGGACTATATAACTTGTAAGATGAATAAGTCCTTTTCTCCTTTAACTTAGTGTTGCCTAGTGTTTTGTCACAGTAACAAAAGACAAATTAGGATATATTCTATTTTTGTCTTATTTTAGAACATGATTTTTTCTATTATTTTAAATTAATTTTAACAGGAAGTTTTTCTCAATTGGCATTTATTCTTGGAAGAGGGGAAATTTTGGAATTTTTTTTTCTAAATATCTTTTTCATCATTTCCAAATAGAGAAGTAATCCCAAATTGGTGTTTTACAATGTAAAAAAGTAAATAAACATCTTCAGGGCAGGCAAGGAAGGAAAAAGAATAAAGTAGTATAGTCATTCGACAAAAAAGGTATTTTAAAGTTTCATCAGTAAGCTGAAGCATAAAAGAAAGGACCATTTTTCTTAATATATTGAGAAATCTATACTGATATTAGTTGATATATGGTTTTTTTTTTTCTTTATCTCACAGGATTGAGGGCAGAACCTGGATGCAAGATGGAGAAATGGGACTAGGTCTCTGAGCCCAGCTCACGAGCCCAGAGGACCATTTCTGTGGCCGTCTGTGTGAGATGTGCTGAAGGCCTCTGTCTATCACTGGAGACTTCTGTTACCTCACATGGCTCCTTCATCTGTCAGTTCATGTCATGCTTAGTGAGTACCCAAAGCAGTGGCCCAAGACAGCCCCCGAGATATGAGCTGAACACATTTTATAAGCAAATCTTGAAAGTTATAGACTATCATTACCATCATTCTTGTATGTTTTATAGGTCACACATCATGGTACACTGTGGGATGGTGTACATACGTGTGTCAGTGATTTTGGAGATCATTTGGGCCTATCTTGGAGGCTACCTGATAAACATTTCTGGTGAACAGAGAGAAGGAAAGAGAGAGAGAGAGAGAGAGAGAGAGAGAGAGAGAGAGAATTATTTCTGTTGCTGCAATGTCAAAAGTAACAAGGTTTTTTCAATGTATGATTCCAGGCCATAGTTCACCACTGTGGTGAAGTCCAGGTAGGAATTTAAAGTTGCATGTTCACAATCAAGAGCAGAAAATAATTACATGACTATTATTTTTTTTCCTGCTTAGTTCTCAGCTAGCTCTATTTACTCTCATACAGTCCTGAACCCATCCCATGAAATGATGCTGTACAAATTCAGAGTAGATCTTCCCATTTTAATTAACAGTCAAGACAATCATCCACAGACATGCACACAGGCCAACCTGATCAGCTAATTTCCCGTTAAGACTCTTCTAGGTGGATCTAGGTTGGGTCGAGTTGGCAGTTAAAACTATCAAACTAGCTGGAGAGATGGCTCAATGAGAGAGATGGCATTGACTGCTCTGCCAGAGGTCCTGAGTTCGATTCTCAGCAACCACATGGTGGCTCACAACCATCAGTAATGTAATTCGATGCACTCTTCTAGTATATGTCTGAAGATAGCTGCAGTGTGTACTTATATAAATAAAAAAGAAATAAAATAAAATAAAACTTTGCTGGTCTGTGGTGGTGCATGCCTTTAATCCCAGCACTTGGGAGGCAGAGGCAGGTGGATTTCTGAGTTCGTAGGCCAGGCTGGTCTACCAAGTGAGTTCCAGGACAGCCAGGGCTACACAGAGAAACCCTGTCTCAAAGAAAAACAAAACAAAACAAAACAAAAACCAAAACAAAAAAACCAAAAACCAAAACAAACAAACAAACAAACAAACAAACAAACAAAAACCTATCGAACTAGGGGGCAAAGAGGGAGGGAAAGAAAGGGAAGGAGGAAGAAAGGAGAGAGAATAAGATATATAGAAAGTACATTTATAAAAATTTATATATGTTATGTATGTCATATTCTGGTGGTATATGGAACTTGATGGCAGAACACTTGTCTTGGATCACTGCCAAAAATGATTACAAATAAATATGAAGATATATAGCTTAATACTTTTAAAATATTCTTATGTGATATTTAACTTCACTCAAAATAAGAATAATTTAAGTTAAAACTCTACTGAGATTCTATTTCCTCCCATAGGATTGGTACAGATAAAACTCAAAGTTATAATTCAATATATTACTGAAGATTTTGGAAAACAGAGCCCAGTTCTCTGTCAGGAAGGATAGACTTTGATAAAGGATAATTTGGCAGTAACTGTCAAAAGTAAAAATATACATATTCCTCAGATCCAGTAATCCCACATCTAGGAATTAGTCTAAGTATATTCAGTCACATGTACAAATGATGTCTGTATGAAGATATTCACCACAGTGCCAACTTGTAATGGTGAGCGATTGAAGAAGGTCGGAATTCCCACCAACAGGAAACTGATTAAATAAATGATGATGCTTATAATAGACTTCTATGTAGTTCTTTAAAAAGGACAAAGTAGCCTCCTTTGCATTGAGTCAGAATTTTCAGCGATGTTCATTAAAAGATAGAAGTAAGAGCAACCAGACAGCACTGTATCACTTTTTTAAAGAGCCTACTTGTATCTCTTTTAGTACAATCAACTCATGTGGACTTATAGTTGCTTTGAAGAAGGAAACTAGATGGGTTAAGGTTTAGGTTTGGTTTTTTGTTTTTTTTTTTTTTGTTGTTGTTGTTGTTGTTGTTGTTTTAAAGGCCTTTTTAATGTGGTGACTATTACACAGTCTGAGTTCTATAGTATGTGCCTGTGCTGACCATGGGAGTCCAGGAGCATGAGGTCAGGGTCTGCTCAGCTTCTGGCCAGGCTACTTGCTGGGTTACAATGAGGAAAAAGTGTGGAAAGGTGAGCAAGAGTGGCATGCCTGCAAGACAGAGCAGAAGGAGGCTGAACATCTCCACACAGAGCTAATCTAGCTCCTGAGAGGACAGTCTCTGTGGAAGGACACCCATCCATTTCTGAGCATTTTATTCCATGGCTTTATTTCCCATCAGGCCCCACATATTTTTCGGTCCCACTACTTCTCAGTATCATTAGACAAAGGACACATGAACCTCTGGGAATTGGTCCATTGCATATACTCAAATTCATTGTGAAAACCTGAACATTTAAGGTATATATTGCAAGGATCTGAAATGATGGTGCCCTGCGTTAATGAAGCTTATGTCAAAAGGAATGCAAGGAAGTAGAGAGTTGGTTGTAAATTGTTCGTAATTGGATCGCAGTGTAGGAGAATGAAGGGAGGCAGGGAGCCTAGAGGTACAGCTCTGATAACACTTATTCACTTGATGATCTAGGTCAGTTTTATAGGGAAAACACATCTTTAAAAACCTCAAGGCCATTCTTTTCTGTTACTCTCTGATATAAGCTTCTCAAGGTCAAAGGTGACTTAAATTTTCTTTTCTTTTTTTTTTTCTTCTTGTACCTAGTAGAGTGTCAGACTTTGTAGAGACACTCAATAAATAGTGTTAGATAAACATCTGGGATGTAATTACTGAAGCGGTATTTTTATTTTTATTTTTTTTAGAAGGTGCCTTGACTATTTGCCTAAATGCAGAGGACAGACTTTAAAGAAATTCAAGGTGTGATACCACCGAGGGGCATAGCCTGTTTAACAAAGCAGATTCACTAATCAAAACAAGGCATAGGAATTTTGCAACTCAAGATGATGTGTTTCAATGGCTCTAAGAAATGAAGAATTAATTCAGCCACCAGGGGGCTCTCATCTTTTCATTTAATGGAAGGCTTAGAACTAAATGAAGAGAAAAACACCACTGAAGCTCAGAAGGACACCACACACACACACACACACACACACACACACACACACACACACACACACACACGAGGGTAAGAGGAGACTTCCCACTTCCCTGCTGAATTTATGCAACCATTATAACGGTATCCTGCCAAGCCATCTTAATATAAGATGGGAGATTGAAGCTAAACAAATGTGCTCCAAATACTCATCTCCCAATGTTGAGCCGGCCCTCCTCCTTGTCTTTTCCTAATTGCTGTTTGAATTTATTTCTGGTGCACTGTGATGCAGGAGCTGCCTGGAAACGTTGTCCATATGTTGGGTGGGAAGAGGGAGGATGTGACAATGAGCCTTTTCCCTTTAGGTGACTCCATTGAAGCTGTGTTAATTACTGAAAATTTAGTGCTCTGCAAAAATCCTCTGAAATCTAAGGTTGCTCGAGTCCATGGCATTCGTGATATGTGTTGTCTTCCTAGTCCTTCTTTTTATTCTATTTAATATACAATGCAATGTGATCTGGGACTTCCTTGATGACTTGGTGAATGTGTGCTGATACTAAGTGAGTTTTATTTCCTCCCATCCACATCTTATTCCTGGGGTCAACACTGTTTCTTTGTGTGTCAGGGTTTAACACCAAATTACCAGTGTTTGCAAGTCATGACCAATAAAATCTCTCACTGCACGGATGGAGGGAGACCTTGGATCAGGAGAACAGAGAAGGAAATTAATTCTATTGAGTGAGTCCTGAAAGTGTGTCCCTTATTACTGTTATCTATCCTCCCAGTAACCAGCAGAAAGCTAGCATCATGCTCCCAATTTGCATAAGAAGAGACCAAACTCTGCAGGGCTGAGTCACCTATGACTGTAAGAGATGGAACTAATTGGATTTAGAGTGCCTAGAGAGTCTATGGCTTTTTTCACCTTGACATTTTAGGAGCCCACAGAAAGTGAATTAACTCTTCCAGTTTTCAGTGTTTTTGGACATCAGTTTTTCCTCAAATCATTTAGGGTGTTTGGGACATTATATGTTTGGAAGAGCCCCAAGGTCACATGCTCTGGAGCATGGTAATAACTATTAGGAGTGTGTCTCTTTGGTGACTGCTGCATTACAAGGGCTCCTCCTGGTATTTGAGAGGGAAGGGAGGTGTCTGAGTCCCTTGTCATCTGCAGTGTGTGGGTGGCAATGAGAAAGCTTGGACATCTTTTACAGTAACTATGGTGCTCTGGCCATAGCTACTCTTCTAGTCCAGCTACTAATGGCCACTGAACTGAGCTCCTGACTCTAAACACAGGTGGGGTTCATGGACCACACCACAGACATGATTGTGCTCCTTGCTGTGGATGTTATGAAGTACTCACACTGAGTTTATCATAGGCCCTGGATCCTATTGCAAAACCATCATGATGAGCTAGCATCAAGGGATTGTGCCTTTCTTTGGAATTTTCCCTGACTCCTCCAGGCCTTCGCATCCTAAAGGAAACCATCCTATGAGGTAGCAGAAGCTTGTCTTTTCAGCCCAACATCATACAGAACACTGACTTTTATCACCCATTCAGGAAGCTGTGCACAGGACCATAGGCTTAGGAGCTCCTTTAGCCATTTGGGAAGATAAGATTGACACAGGCTGTGGGCGAGGACAAAGTGTCTTGTGAAGCAAGCAGCCCTTATCACTTCTTGGAACTCAAAATCCTATTAGGGTCATATGTGGAACAGTCTCAGAAATTAATTTTCAGACAGCACTCATCTATTTACTTGATCTTCGTTAGCTCTGTTCCACTGGTTGGGTTCATTCTAGGAAGCACAGGCTGTTTTTCCCTTGATTGGATGATGTAGCATCTGGGAAGACTCTTGAATGAAGAGAGGAGAGAGTGGGAGCTTGGCAAGCGGAAGCCGAAGGATTATTATAGGCCTATGAGTCACCGGGACTGCAGGCGAATGATACTGAGTGGGCTGATGGAGGGAGTGTAGGCACCGAGCAGGCTAAGGCAGACTGAGAGGAAGGAGGTAGAGCAGGGAGCAATGCTTCAGGAGTGTGTTAGTCAGGCTCTGCAGAGAAAACAGCACCAATCAGATTCGTGTGCATGTTGGAGGCGATTTCATTCAAGGAATAGGCTCCAGTGATGACACAGTCTGGCAAATCTCAAATCTGCAGGCTGGAGGCCCAGGGAAAGTGCTGATGTGGAATGTAAAAAAGTATTCCCGCAGGTGCCACCACCTTGGTGCTCATAGCCTGGTGTTCAACAGTAGGAAAGCACATTGGTTTATGTCTATAGGGAGCTGTGGGAAGTCTTGACCAAGAATCTCTGTAGATGCTTCCAAACCTCTGTCAGAGCTTGGCCCTGCACTATGCCTCAAACTCACCTCTGCTGTGTACCCAGAGAGGCCAGGTCGCCAGTTCTGCTTATCTGGTTTGGTACTGGCTGCTCAAGGCAGCTAGGAAAGCAGGCAGAGGCTTGAAGACTTAGATGCTGCCTTTCCATGAACAGTTAAAGCAGGATTCTTATACATTGAGAGGGATTCCAGCTTTGGCTGCATATTAGAACTATCTAGAAGGGGGTTTTAAACACCTAGTACAGGGTTCATAGTGCAGACAAATTCAGAATCTCTGAACTGGCGGTGAAGGGAGCATCTGAGATATTGTAGTCCCATAAGCTCCTTAGTGGCTGCTCCAATGCAAGGAAGGCTGCGTAGAAATCTGTGCAATATGGCTGTCCTAACAGGGTGACAGACTGGGTCAGTTATAAAGGAAAACACCTCATTTGGCTCAAGGTTCTGGCATCTGGGAAGTCTAGAAATGTGGTATTGGTATCTTTTCAGCCTTTGGGGAGGGTCCTGTGTCACATTGTAATATGGCAGGGTACATCAAATAGTGAGTTCTCAGGCATGGAATGTTCAGTCTTCATCTTTCTATAAAGCTACCATGAAGGCCTTCCTCTCTTGTCATTTAGCCTAATTACCTCTCAAAGAACTACCACTAACATGTAAATTTGGGGGTTCATTTTCTAGCACATGAACTCTTGGGTGACACATTCAAAACCATGGCCACCCTTAGCAGCTCTCAGTGTTTCTTTTTCCAGGCTGTCCTCAATGTCTGATTGTTGCGGTAAACATTTAAAACGGCAACTGTTCAAGCCGACTGGCTAAGCCACCATGTTCCACGGCCAGAGGCCACGTGCGTGCTGCAGCTAGAAACAGTCAGCCAGAAACACCAGCCCTGCCACCCATGAGATGACAGCATGGCAGATGGCTCTGCCAATTTTCCACGCTGTCTCCGCAAGACTGGGCATTGCTCAGACCATCCTGCCAACCACATGGGCTCAGTACAGATGAGACTCTAAAGCTTAGATTATCCAAAGGCTTATATATTTGGTAATGATCAACAACGAGATGCCCACTCAATCAGAGGTGTAACCCAATACCCAACTTAGATATACCAACTACCTTTGACTGTGGGAGACATGTGAACATCCGCCTCCATGTTCCCCTCTCGTCTCTCTCCCTCTCCTAGATCCTTCTTTCTCCTCTTCCTCTCCTTATTCCTCCTCTTCCTCTCCTTACTCCTCCCACCTTAGCTCCTCCTACATCTGATTAGTACACGTTTTCTCTCTGATAGTGCTGAGGTCTTATACATGGACCCACACAAGAGTGTCTTACTGAGCTGTGTCACTGGCCCTAACTCACTAATTAAGATGCCTGGGTTCAGAAAAGCAGGTGTTTCCACAACAATATCGTTTTCTCTAAATTGGCATTCATCACATGTTGGCTTAAAAGAATTGAAAGAAAAATATCTAATGTGTTGAAGACACGGAGGAAGGATTAGATTTTTCCAGTTGTCATGAAGGAGACAGAAACCGGATTTGTTAAGAAAACCATATGGAGTACTGAAAACAGCTTTGTCAGACATTTTTTCCTTGGGTAATTCTTCATTGAAAAAATCCATCAATGTTACTGACCTTCAGGGGTTTTTTTTTGCTACCAGAATGATGATGTCAGTCTCTCTGCGCAGTTGTGAATGAAGGTTCCGGGACAATGTGTATCAAATGTCCATTTGAAGGGGAGCACACTGTATGGGTTCTGAATCATCACTGGGACAGACTAATGGAAAGACTTAGGAGCTAGCATTTGGTATCTACAACTTCAGATTCTCTAGTCTCTCGGTTATTAAACCAAAATTATTCATTGGTATCACCAATCCTTATATGGTACAAGCCTAAGGCCTCACGGGTCTAACAGGAAAAGAGTCTCCGGTCACCCTCAATAAGTCAGTGCAATAGGCGTGAGAGTCAAGAGCAGGAAGGGACTATGTAGAGTGTGGCTCCTGGTTCTTGCTATCTGGAAAAATTGTAACAACATGGTGACAAAAATCTCTTCCAGGAAGACAAGCTCCCCTGTGCCTAGCAGTAGAGGCCCAGCCTTTCCTTTCCCCCTTTCCTTCTTCTGGGGAAAATTCCAGCTCCACGGGTCCATTTCTCAATAGTCTCATATCTGAAGGGAGAAGCGCACCTGACTGTCTTCTCTTCTGCTGAGATGCTCACATTGAGCTGAAAAGCATCCTCCAGTACTCACAAACTCCTGAACCATCAGAAAGGGAACTTAGAACTAAGACCTTCACATCTGTGAAGCGCTAAGTATCCTGAAGTGAGTTATGTTGGGCTTGGAGTAGGCACTACATCCCTCCCACGACTGGGGTCTATGTGAGAAAGGACAGGGACATTTGGGCCTGGAGTCCAGACTCTCTGTAAAATGGGGGTAGTCACAAATAGGAAGGAGAGTGGAAATAGAGATTGTATCCTTGCTGGGATTAAACAAGGGCCACTGGGAGCCAGCAGAAGGAAAGAGTGGGTCTTCCTCACCACCTTCTAAGGGGACGTACAATTACTATGCTTAACACATAAAACCACTAGCCTCTGCAGCTGTGGGGGAATACACTTTCATGCTGTTTAAGGTGCCCAGAACTGGCATTTTGCTACAGTAACTACAAAGATCTAAAACAATTAATAGCCATGTTCTTCTAAGGTATTGAGACTGTAAGGAATTCATATTGTAAACGTGATTAGATTTAGTAATGATAACATTTTAACTAAATATACATCGGGACTATTAGAGACTAAGATAACCACAGCTGTCAAAGCCACTGGTGCTTAATGGGTCTTTCATAAGTGTTTCTATGACTCAGGGAGATGACAGGTGTTAAGTGCAGTCAAAGTGAGATGTAGCACGGTGGCCAGTCAACATCCAAGAGCTGCATCTCCACATTTCCACCCATCAACCATGGAAGGAGGTGGAGCTGTCCTTTGATTGCATGTAACACACTAGACCATGAGTCATTTAGAGTTGCCTGTGTGGGCCCCTCCCTGGAGTTAACACTTTCCAGCTCTTCTTCAGTAAGCACCCACAGCACCCAGGTTTGTGTACATAAGAAATCTCCATTAAGCTCAGCTTAAGGAGAGTGTAAGTTCCTTTCATCATTGGACGTTGGTCTTCTCCTAGCTACTGTTGCAATTCTAAAGTTCATTTATGTAGTTATAACTATCATCCCAAACCATGAAACGGAACATTCCAGAAATAAACAACCTAATTGGTAAGTCCATTTCTACAATTGTACTGTTATTATTTATGATGGTTGATCTCTTGCTGTGTCTAATTTATTAAAGTTCACCACAGGTGTGCATGCACAGGAGAAAACATAGTGTATATATTAGTTTGTCATGCACTCAGATGTTTTAGATGCAGGTCTTGGGATGCATTTCCTAAGAGAGGACTACTGTGCTGTTGGATGAATAATTCTTGGTCTTATATGCCCAGGTCCTGGGTGGCTCCCTGATAGACTGAGAGCTTTCTGTATGGTTCAAAGCCATTTTGTGATGGTTCTTTCCTTTCTTTTGATTTGATTATTACTCAGAAACATATACTTCTATATGGGCTAGTACAGAGGTGGCCCCAGCACCCACAAACCCACAAGAGACAATAAATGGAGGCCTAGCACTTACTGCCTGCCCTCCTGAGGAATTTCACAGAGGCAAGCTTGGTTCGTGGTTTTGGTTGGCTATTGCTGTAATTTCATATGAGCCTGTCTCATCAGTTGTGACTACTTCTAAATATGATAACCTTTGCATAGAGTATGGGGAGAAAAACATGACAGTCTTGCTGGCCCACGGTTCTCTTTGGCCTCTTCATTTTAGCTTCCTGATGTATGGGGACAGTCAAAGGCCACAGCGGCAGAAAGCATCTGGCAGAGGCAAACACTGATACAATCTAGCATACAACAAAATCAAGTGACAGGTTAAGTTAGTACTACACACAAAATGACAGCGTACTTGCCTTTTAGGTGTACATAGAAATTTCACGCGCAAAAGCCTGTCCTGATTGTTCCCTCCCACACCCTCGGGATCACATAGCAGATTCCCAGCCAGGTAAAACTAACTAAGCGTCAACTAATTTCATCATTCAGTACTTAACAAAATTCAGTGCTGAGTGCGAGCAAACCCCGGAAGTGAAATAAAATCTGTCTGTCTGGACGGGCTGAGGCCTCGGTGGATGGTCTGGAGGCTCTTGTGTGGAAGTAGTCATGGAGAGACTGTCAACATCTCAGAGGCGCTGGAGCAGTGGAAGAGCTGCAAGTGTGAGGTGAGGAACACGGGCTCTGTCCTGCCTCTCCTACGGGGCCACTGGAGGAAATGAGTGAACATTCAACTTTAGTGCAAATGTCCCAAGTAGAGGACACCAAGTCTCTAAACAGCCATGAGATACAGTATAGAATGGCCATATATAGAATAGACAATTCATAATTAGTTGTTGAATGAATGAATGAGAGAGCAGGAGGGTGTCAACACTAAGTTGAACACTATTATTCCTATCATTATTAGATTACAAAATACATAATTTCTATAACACTGATTGGATTAGAAAATCCGTAATAGTTACAGAGTTTAAACAACAGAAGAGAAAAGATTTGTGGGAAATGTAGGGCCTCACGTGTATTTTAAAACAACTATGATTTTATGACTGTTTTATTCCAGTGATGCACGGGCAAGTACACTTTTGTTGTATGTGTATTTCTTCTGAGGACCTGACCCAAAAAATGATTTCTGAGAGTGTATTTTTAGTAAGAATGAATGATGTTGATGGAGAGGAAACTGCTGGAGTGTGTGGGCTCTGCAGACGGACCAGGAGCTAGATGCTGATGCCTCGCGAATCACTGAGCATGCTACTTAAATACGACTTGGTACCAAACACGTATTTCATGTGTGCCATGAATGAGGCTCTTTGCTTTGAAGGGAGCGGGGGTGGGGGGCATTGAGGAGAAAGAAGACATCTTGCTGACCCTCCCCACAAGCACAGAGTCTATTATTCAAGTGTGCCTGCTTCCTGAACCCTAAAAGACCACCAAGGAGCTGACGCCGATGCAGTCACACTAGGGTCTTTATCACAAGCTTGAACTTTGGCTACACAGCTGTCTCTGATGCAGTGGAACGGGAGGGTGAAGCTCCGAGCTCTCAGCAGGACAAGGTTTTATAGCAAATGGCAAGCGAGTGAGGGGGTCTCTAGCCCGGCACACATCTGGGGGGGACTATTACGGAATTTTGTTATTTTGTTGCCCTTTAACATAATTGGCTGGTGCTGGGAGCCAAACCACAAATGTAACTTCTGCTTTCCTCCTGATTGGTGGTTGTTAGGAAGTGAAGTAAGTGGGTGGGGCTGGGGGCAGGCTTGTAACCTGGAAACTGGCTTGTTGGGGAGTAACTGGAAACCGGTGCTAGGTGCCTGGCTTGTTGGTTAACACGAGTTCAACTTTAGATCAGGCTCTCTAAGAAGAGGGAGTCTGAACCCAAGATCTGGTCTCTCACAAGCACGTGAGGATCTCTGATTGATCAATAAGACGGATATTTGGGAAGGAGGCCTGTAGCAAAGTCCAGTGCTACCTCAGGATCCGAAGGAGCCAATATGAGATTGTCTGTCTTTCCTCTTCCTAGGAATGCTGATAACCAGTTCTCTCTCCAAGCATGATGCAAGTTTAAATTCCTGCAATGTAAGCCAGATCTTCAAAACCGGGGACTCCAACAGCCTAAGACAGCTTTGACTTCTCCATCTACGATTCCAAGGGAGTGTCCCTTTGTGTTGACCCATTAGCTGTCAAGATTCCCAGCCAGCAAGCTTTGGAGAGGAGGGTGCACATAGGCTGTAGTTAACAAATTCAAATTGTTTCTCCATAGAGTATGAAAGGCTTTATTCTTGGTAGTGTTTTTATTTTCTTCCCTCAACATTAGCAAGATATATGGTCTCCCAGTAAGAACAGAGGCCTTTTATCCTCATCTCCTCTAGAATCAGATCATGGGGCAGGGTAATGAGACTGTAGTGCCAAGGAAGAGTTTGATCCTTCAAAAACCAGACAGGAGCCAATCTGTTGCAAGGGTCTTTATTCTATTGGAGCTAGCTCACCCCTCCCCAAATGCACCACCATCTCACAGGGTACTAGGGATCCAAATTCAGGTCCTAGTGCCTGCGTGGCAAGCACATAACAGACTGAGGCATTTCTCCAGCCCAATTCTTAGATAAAAAGGATTTGTCTTAGTTGTTCCTTTTCTGTCTCTTTTAAAGGAATCCTGCACTCTGCAGGATCCTCTGAGTAACCAAGGCCATCCAGTTTCTGTTGTGTAGCAGTTTCCTCTGAATTTAAACACCAGGAAGTTCTGAATTGAGGAAGACTCATTAAGACTGAGGAGTTAAAGAAAACTCAAAAGGCTAAGTAGTCCCTAAAATTTACAAGATCCATGAGGTCTTTCCTCAAAGTTACATATACAGTAAAGACTGCTGGTGACAGAGACCTGGCAATCTTATCACACTGTCTGCATGTCATTCAGGAAGCTCCAGCGTTGCAGCTTTCATGAGTTGTCCCTGCTGGGGTGGGCTTTTTCTGTGACAAAGCTGCCTTTGAGTTTTACCTATGTTGCTGTATGCTTTCCTTCACTCATGCTCCTGTAAGTAACTTCAATAAAAATTCATTAGTCTACCAAGCTAGACTTAGGTGGAAATTGTCATTTGAACATTGATTTGAAAGGAATTCTTTCTGGACATCACTGGTGAAGAATATCTTATGTGAGATAATTGTTTGTAATGTCAGGGAATGGTCTCAGCATTTGACTATTTGGATGAAAAAGACAATGAGATGAAGAAACTCTGTGTAACACTAAATCTGTTTACATGTCCAGTGTCTTATACTGGTATACAACTAGGCTTTGGTGAGGACAAAGGTGGACATGAGTCTTTGCCTCAGACATTTGCAATCAGCAGAACAGAATGGGTTTTTGGAGACCGAGTACTTGGACCCACCATTTAATGCTTACTGATTTTATATATATATATATATATATATATATATATATATATATATATCAGCATTTTTATATATATATATATATATATATATATATGATTGTATATGAATATAATATACATATATACATGAAATTATATATATATATAATTTCATGTATACATATATTTGAGAGAGGTCTGACTATATAGCCACATGGCTGGCTGGAACTCTCTATATAGAGGATGCTTACCTTGAACTCACAGAGATCTGCCTATTGTACCTCTAGTGCGGGAAATAAAGGGGTGTGCAAGATATTATAATCTTATTTTATCTAATCTTGGAAAGTATTATGATCTTATCTGCACAGACAAGGTTCAGAAAAGCATTCTTTTTTTTTTCTTTAGCTTTAATGCCGACTGTGATCATGGAGTCAGAATTTAAAGTCAGTTCTTGTCAGGGTCCGGGGTGCCCTACCCTAGTGTGAAAACTAACACCAAGTGGACATGTGCAGAGAGACAGACAAGACTCTCTCTCTCTCTCTCTCTCTCTCTCTCTCTCTCTCTCTCTCTCTGTGTGTGTGTGTGTGTGTGTGTGTGTGTTGTGACTGATTGGGACTATGGGTTTTCCGATGATCAGAAGCCCTACAGAGTATTGATCAAAAAAGGCTTTTCTGGAGAGCTTGGAGATGGCCCTCTGAGAGATCAATGGTGGCGCCAGATAGATATCTGAAGTGAAGACCTAGGAAGAGACAACTGGAGGCCGGAGGCTAAAAAGAAGGTGGTGGCTTTGACCAAACACCAAACAAATGTCACCTTTAAGGAGGAAGGTTTTAGTTTGTCTTATAGTCTAAGAAGGTACACAGTTCAACACTGCAGCAAAGTGGCCATGAACAGTATGGTATATCTGCAGTCAGGAAACTGATTTCCAGCAGGAAGTGGGAAAGAACCATCAACGCCTAAGGTCTGCCCCCAGTGACTCACTTCCTCCAGGAAGCCCCCAAGTACAGGTTTCATAGCCTTCCAAAATGGAACCAGGTAGCTGGAGACCAAGTGCTCAAACCCTTGAGTTTACGGGGGCATTGTACATGCAAACCCAACCAAAAGTTGTCCCCATGGGCTCACTTGGACTTCATTGTCAAATGCAGGACAAGTCTCCAAGTCTCCTTAAAGGGACAGAAGTAATTCAGCCCTACCCTCCCCACTTCCAGTCTTCAGGGTGGTGGGTGTTCATTTCTTGCTTCTTAGTCTGGGGTCTTTCCTCAGAAATCCCAACTAACACAGCTGCTTGCTGGTCTCTAGGGCCTGAGGGAGGCCCTGGAGGCAGGTGGCTCTCCCTTCCCAGATTTAGAATCCTGGCCAGCTTCAATTTACATAACACAGCTTAATCCACAGTAACAGGAGCTGCAAGGCAGGTTCTTTCTCTCTCTCTCTCTCTCTTTTTTTTTCCCTCTCTAAGACACGGAAACCTTTATTTTCTCTGTACACCACAAACCGGTGCTGTTAAATAATATTGGATAATTGCACCTGTCGTACCTCCCATATTGTGCCGAGGAAAAATAATTGCTGGTTTTCTGCTTTCGTTTAGCGGTGACTCCGCCATTTGACTCGGAGCCTGTCATTTTCTCCCATTTTAGACTGTGTACAGTCAAACTGTGTGAAAGGCCTCACAGATAGGGGCCCTGCGTGTGTGAGTGGGCGCAGGCCTCATTCAGCAGTGATTTCTAATTTATACAGCATTGAAAACTTGCAGCTATAAATAAACAGCTGACTGGCTTAGCTGCCTACTCAAAAATCCTTTATTAAAAAAAAAAAGCCACCACCAACTTGATGTGGAAGGAAAACAGGCTGCCTGACTATGGGATAAATTGGGTCTCTCAGTCTCCCGGGCCTGGGAAAGAGGCTGATATATTCTGGGATGGGATGCAGGCTTAGGACTCGGGGATTAGGAGGTGCCCTGCATCCCCAGTTTTCCCTCAGCCCACTCGTGCTCCCCATGTGCACCCCAACATGTTTGAGGATTACTGTATATGAAACTGGCTTCCTGTTATGACAAATACTTCAGGCGGGTAGGTGAAGAGCTGCTGAAAATAGCTTATGGAGCATATGACCCTTTTGGAAGGAAGAGGGGTAGGTATTGTTACCTTAGACTACAAGGGAAGTCTTTACTCAAACTCAGAACTGGTTTCGTTTGTGAGAGTGACCTGGAGACATTGAGCACGAACCAATCAGGTGTGGGGTTAGCAACGAGAAGCCATTGTTCCTCCCCGAAGCCTGAATGAGGGTCTCCAACTACTCTGGGGACACTTGACTCCTTTCTCCTGTCTAGCATTGCGAGAAGGTACCAGTTTTCTTAACAGTATATTGCCATTTTGCTCTGCAACAAAAAGGGAAGAAAGCAGACTGGGGAACGAGCATCTGTGTGAACCCGGACCTATTATTCACCCCGTCCTGTCCCATCTAACCCCCAATGGATCTGGAAGTTTACTGGAAATAGGCTCTCTCGGACCAAAGGATTGAGAACATCTCTAGCCAACTCTGGTAGCACCTTGGTAGCTTAAAAAAAAAAAAATCATGGGGTGGGGAGGTGTGTGTGTGTGTGTGTGTGTGTGTAGAGTGTTTACACTATGGGAAGAAGCCAACATCATGAATCAACAGCTTAATTTGTTGTTGGTCTTTAAACATTTACCAGCACAGCACTCACTATCGGGAGGTCAGTTTGACTCATTGTAAAATGGGACCCAATACATTTTCCACATAGGTAGCATTTTGAGGCCAAAATGGGTGTGATTAGGAACTTCACTATTCAAATACGACTGCTGGCATCATTTGGCTCCTGTTATTATCATATTCAAACCACCAAGGCCCTCTAACACAGCTTCGCAGGTAGCGGATGCTATATGTCTTTTCATGAATGTTTAATCAGCGCTCATTATAAGTGTCTTGTTGCCAGTAATTTAACTACACCAGCTTCAAGAAACACCTGTCTGCTTATTATGCATGTGCCCAGTGGGACACCCGGCTGAGGTATTTCTGGTGTCAGGACAGAATTGTGCAGCGGCCAGTCACGCTGCCATCAAGGTTTAATTTGGTGCCAGGACAGTAAAGCCACAAATAGAAATGGGATCAACTAACAGGAGTGCCTGTGAGAAGGCAGCCACGCAGGTCATCTTCAGGGTGTGGAAAATTTGGGCGATCCCCTTGTGAGCTGCACAGTTAGGGAGTTTCCACCCTGGCAACTGCTCCTGAGCCTCTGCTGAGACCAGGCGCCCCACCCCAGCAGTTAAGAATGGCAGCAGGTGTGAGCAGGAGGCAGAGCTTTCATTTCAAGGGGAAAAATAAAAGGTGGAGGCTCATATTCCCACCTTAGTGGGAAGAAAGAAAAAACAAAACAGGATTCTTGGTACTTCCCTGGCCTGGTAGTCTTCCCTTGGGATGTGTCCTCAAAACATCAGACTATTCTGCTTTTCTATACTTTTATAGCCTTTTTGGTGTCCACTTTTACTCAGTCTCTACTGTGTGATGTTAGGTCGGGAACTAGGGTATACTGCATCACGGTGCCCACTCCCAACCCATGTGAGCCTAGAGGACTCAATCATGTTTTCCTACCCCCAGACACTTGTCATTGTATCTTTAGAAAGTGACCCTAGGGGGACTGTGGCAGATAATACCCGTGGCTAGTCATCAGCAGTTAACCTGGGCAGAGTGGCGGGAGCAATCTCGGTAAGAGATGGGTTCGGACAGGAAAAACTCCCACAAATTTCAGTAGCGATGAAAGAAAGAAAGAAAGAAAACTCCGAGGAACAGAATGGAAAGAGAGAAGCCAGCATCTCTGTTCAGGAGGGCTCTCCTCCCAGTGTGAGGGCAACACCCAGGGTGGCAATCATGGCTTAAGATGAAGCAATCATCAGGGAGGCGGCTCAGTGGTGGTTAAGAGCATATGCTTCTCTTGCAGAGGACTGGAGTTTAGTTTGCAGTACCTAAGTCAGGTGGTTTATAACCATCTGTAATCCCAACTCCAGAGATGTTCAACTCCTCTTCAGGCCTCCCTCTGGGGGCACATCACCTATGTGCCCTTGCACACATGAGCATGTGTGTGTGCGTGCGCATGCATGTGTTTGTGAGTGTGTGTGTGTGTGCACGCGCGCGTGAGCACCTGATTCTAAAAACCAAAAAGAGAGAACCTGAGAAAATCACATCTTACTATTCACAATAAATAATTTAAAGACCAGAGGAGGGGCATATAAAAGCTATGACAGTTGGGAGGGTAGGGTGGGGGGAGGGGGGTATTGCAGGCAAAGCTCTCTGTTTTTGATACCAGCCAAGAGCTGAAGCAAAATGCCATTTTAAAAAATTACTAGGCAGCTTTAGAGGACAAAGGTCCCTCCCTATATGACTCATCTGGGAAGTGTTACAGATTTTACTGTGACCTCGCCTTCAGGACACCTATACAGAAGACTTGCATGAGGCAGAAACCTTATCTTAGCCATGGTCTGTATAGAGATAGGCCATAGTCCACTCATATATGGGCTAGTACAGAGGTGGATCCCACACCCACAAACCCACAAGAGACAATAGATGGAGGCCTAGCACTTACTGCCTGCCCTCCTGAGGGATTTCACAGAGGCAGGCGTGGTTCATGGTTTTGGTTGGCTATTGCTGTAATTTCATACAAGCCTATCTATCAGTTGTGGCTACTTCTGAATATGATAACCTGTGTCTTAGGGCTTCTATTGCTGGGATAAAACACCATGACCAAAAGCAACTTGGGGAGGAAAGGGTTTATTTTCCTCATACTTTCAGGTATGTGTGCGTGTGTGTGTGCGTGTGTGCGTGCGTGCGTGCATGTGCCACCACTGCCCGGCTTGCTCAGCCTTTCTTATATAGCCCAAGACTACCTATATAAGATGGCGTCACCCACAATGGGTGTGTCCTTTCTTACGAATCCCTAATTAAGACAATGCTCTGTAGTCTGGCTTACAGGCCAACCTTTTTTTTTTTTTTTTTTTTTTTTGGAATTGGTTTAAAATTTATTCCCTACAGGCCAATCTTATGGAAGTATTTTCCCAGTTAAGATTCTCCTTCTCCCTTGTCAGTTATGTATAGGTTTGTATACAAAAAAAAAACAAACAAAACAAAACAAAAAAACCCAACTAACACAGCAGAGAATGAAATCTGACGCCCTAAGCCCAGGGCTGATGAATTATCTAACTACTAAGAATCTTGAGGAAGAACTGCCCTGTGGTGCAAGCAGATCCTGCTCCCACTTAAGCCAAATAACAATTTCCTCTTAAAGAATATGGGTGATTCAAACCCTAACCCAGAAATACAAGAAACACGAAAGAAATCTTTATAGAAATGCAGTTTTATTCATTCATAAAAAATGAAATGATATCCTCTGCTGGAAAATGGATGTACTCAGAGATCATCAAAATAAGGGGGAAATAAGCCAAACTCAGAAAGACAAATGTGGTTTCTTTTTCATATGTGGATCTTAGATTATATGCAAATACATGGAACCGTGTGTGTGTGTGTGTGTGTGTGTGTGTGTGTGTGTGTGTGTCTGAGAGGTTGGGGGAGATGAAATCAGAAGGGAAGCTGGTGGGAGGAACAGGAATTGGGAAAGCCGGGCGGGGGAGGGGGAGGAGGAGGTGATATTCTTGGGCGGCAAATATGGTTAAAACACATGATCTCTTAAAAAGAATTATTTTTACAAGACATTGCTCTGTGTAAAACAAATATACAGCAGGGACAAAGCTGGATCTAAAAACTTCCAGGGAAATTAGCTCTTGTGAGTCCCCTGATCAGCCAAGGAGCTTGTACAGAAGCAGCCTCAGCCCCTCACAGTTACCTGTTTTCCTAGCTAATGTCTTGTTCGCATATGGTTATACACATTGACTTCCCAATAACTTATCCATGCCTCCCTTCAAACCAGTATCTGAATGGAAGTGTCATCTGACAGCCCCTTACGTTCCATATTAATTGGTAATTCCCACCCCAAATGTTTGCTCTGAAGAGGGGTGGATTTCCCACCACTTCTTAAAAAAATATTCTCACTGCTCCAATGAATTTGCTGCCATTTTTTATTAGTTATTATTATAAAGTTAGCTGCCACTAGGTTTTATTTCTGTGCACTTCTAAATCAAGGAAATAGGTTAGAAATCACTGAAAACAATTAGCTTATTAAAAACACGTACTTTTTTTTTTTTAGAGAAGCGGGGATTATTGAAAAAAACGGCCCAGTATTGGGTATTGGGAGATCTGGGAGTAGAAGTCACTGTCTTCATTGTGACAACAACTTTTCCAATTATTACTTTTGGTTTTCTAAAGATAGAGTCTTACTCTGTAGCCCAGGCTAACCTTGAATTCATGATCTTCCTGATTTAGCCTCCAGCACACTGGGAATGCCCTGTGTGCACCGCTACTCCAGCTTGATAACGATTTTGACGTATGCAGCATGTCATCTGGGTCCTCCCCGTCCTCCTTGAAGGTAAAGAGATTTTATGTCTCTACATTCCTGTCTCCACACCCATTCTCTAAATGGTCCAGCACTAAGTTTAGACAAGCCTTTTTGGTTAGAAACAAACTCCTCCATGGGGGTCAGACAAAAGCAACAGATTCTGAGATTATCTGTCAGGAATTATCTGTTAGTCTTATAGAAAACCAAGAGATCCCAAATAAAGCTCCTTTCACTCTTTATTAAAAAGATGCAACATTCTCCATCCTTTCTACCTCCCCAAGCATTCCACCCCTGATCCAAAAGGAAATAATAATAATAAGAAGAAGAATAGAAAGATGACCAGTTCCTAAGTTTCTTCTTTCATGGCTCTTGGAAAACTATGCAGTCAATTCTTCTTCATCCATGGCTTCACTGTGGCACCTGTACAGACAGACACGGAGACACCTCAGATAGGGTTCCCTAATGGGTATTCTTGCATGGGTTGAGATTCACCCTGAAGGGGCAGTGGGAAATCAAGAACACCTTTTCACAAGGAAAG
Source organism: Rhabdomys pumilio (assembly GCA_030674055.1). Lineage (NCBI taxonomy): Eukaryota > Metazoa > Chordata > Mammalia > Rodentia > Muridae > Rhabdomys > Rhabdomys pumilio. The sequence goes on along the minus strand of JANHMN010000006.1, from coordinate 20,943,399 downwards.
AACAACTCTGATAAACAGCCATTACTGCTGCAGAGACAAGAAGCAAGCCTCAGCTTCTCAAGCAGGGAGCATTATAGGTGTGTGCCAACCATCACCTACCCTCGCTGTCTTTTCTCCCTCGTCATTTGGCTCTTTGCAATGAACGATAATTTGTTCAGGGTGGAACTCTTATTCTATTCTGATGCAATGAGTTTTTTTTTTTTCATCTGGGTTTCTTCTCATGAATGTGGAGCTGGAGGGGAGATAACGTCACTGGCTGTGCTAATCTCTGCCCTGCACACTATGTGCATGCTCTCGGTGAACGAGAGCCTGTTTGCTCATGTTAGTTTACCTACTGATTGAGACACAACTGTGAGCAAAACAGGACACAAAGCGCAGCAGTGGGGTGTATTAGGAACTTGCTGCTGTAGGAATTTGAAGGAAGATAAATGCAGTGAGGTTTTCTTTTGTTAAAAATGTATTTGTTATTCTTATTCATGTGCAAGTCTGTCCGTGTGACTTGGTGTGCACCATGTGTGTGCACACGCTCTCAGGGCCCAGAGGGTATTAGATTCCAGAGAATTTGGGAGTGATGTTTCAGGTTTTAATTCAAGATGTTTAACATTTGCTCTTGTAAAGAAATAATTTAAAATGTCAGTCATCCTCAAATTCGATACAAGTGATTTAAAAATCCACTGTTGTTGATAATCTCTAAGAGATTTGAATTTTCTTCATCTGCACGTCTAGCCATTGGATTTCAAGTGGACTAATTCCTCTCTCTCTCTCTCTCTCTCTCTCTCTCTCTCTCTCTCTCTCTTTCTCTCTCTCTTTCTCTCTCTCTCCTTCCCTTTCTTTCTCCTGTTTTCTTTTTGAAATACGTATTTTTGAAAATCATCAGAAATCTTAACCAGGTATAATAGTAGCACATGCTTTTAGTTCTAGCACTATGGAGGCAGAGGAAGGAGGGTCTCTGTAAATTTGAGGTCAGCCTTGTCTACAGAGTGAGTTCCAGGGCAGCCAGGGCTATACAGAGAAACCCTGTTCCCTGTTCTGAAAAAGCAATGAATAAATGAAGATAGATAGAATGCTAGATAGATAGATAGATAGATAGATAGATAGATAGATAGATAGATAGACAGTCAGACAGACATCTTTACCTAGAAATTCAAGGATCCCTAACTTGTTAGAATTAGATACCAGTACATTTAAAATCCCAATCCCCACCCCCACACTCCAGTGAATTCCCAGTGGATTGGAATCCTGGGTTTGAAATATTGGTTTTAAGTGTTTTTTTTTTCGGTTGTTGTTGTTGTTGTTTGAGTTAGTTTTATTTCCTTGTTTGTAGCATCTCATTTTAAATGTTCACTTTTACAGAAAACACTCCCTTTAAGATTTTCATAAACTAAATCTTCCAAGAGAAGTAAGTGTGACAAATCTCTGAGGTCTCTGCCTCTCCTCAGAAGTAACTCACTCTAGGTCCCTGGGAACTACCTGCTCATTGCACCCACAAATTTATGCCTTGCATGAATTCGGAGAATGGCCGGGAGATGCCATTTCTGTTTTGATGGAACAGAGCTGCTGATGCATGCATGGCAGGAGGTGAGACAGTAGGGATTCTTGGCATTATATACAAACTAGAATGGAATTTCTGTGTGTCTCTTTGCAGAATTGACACAGAAAATATCACCCCCCGAGTCCCAGGAATGTTGTACTAAAATTACCTGGGATGTCTTTACTCCCCTAAATAGCCATTTGTTTCCTACCTCTGTATCTGGCCTGACATCATCTCCTTTGCCTGTCACACAAAGCCTTTGGAATGGATGAACTTGGCAAACTACTGGCTTCCACTTTCCCCAAAGCTAAGAGTCATCAGATAATATCTGAAACTTACAGCAGAGGGTTTTTGCTATACCCCACAGGCAGGCCCATCTACCTGCCATCCCCATCAAAGCATCAGCATCAGTACTTGGTTTGATGCAATGAGTTGTGATCGTCTTTTGTCCAGTGACTATGTATGTTCATGTAACTTCTTCAATAGAGGAGTATATGTCATTCGGTGCAACCTGGATCCACGGTTCTGGGGCCATGTTCATTCATATTTAGCACAGAATAAACTGTGTCTTATAGTTTAGAATGAGAGTCACACTTTTTGTGGACAAAAGGAACTCACATTTTAACAGTTTATGTCCCTCAAAGCCCCCACTGGGGTGAGAAAAGACCCTTATAGAATTCCCCCCTCATGCCGGAAGGGATATATCACTTTGTTCTTTGGGTCTTAAAGCTGCAAAAGAAGATTGGGTTTTTGAGTTAAATGAGATGTAATTTGAAGGAAGAGAGGAAACACTTGGAATTCTCTAAGGGAATGCCAATTTGTACCAGGTTTTTACTCTGCCAGTGTTCATAGGACCCACTTGAGCAAAGGTACCTAGTAGTGTGGCCTTCTGGTTAGATTCAGTTTTCCTTTGGTTTGGGGGTAAGAATGGAGAACAGGTATAAGAAGTGTCTCTGTGGACTGTGAACGAGAGAGAAGCACTGACCCCATTTCCAGTGATTGATCTTCTCTCCAAGCAGGTAGATGCCGGCACTCAGGATGTAAGTGGCTGAGAAGAAGAGAATAATACCCAGTGGGCTGAGGGAGGCAAACACGGGATACACCCAGTTTCCAGTCTGAATGTAACGCCACAGGATCCTGCGTGAAGAAGAAGTCAAGATAACTATTAGCACCATGAAGCCAGCAAAGTACTTTTACCTCAGGTTCAGTGGGACACTGGAAGACAGCAGGTGAAAAGCAGGCAAGGGGGGAGGGGAGGGCATAGGGGGTGTTTGTCAATACCTGAAGTGTTTCCACAGATCTGGGAGTCAGACATCTCCCAGCATCTGTTGTTGTTTTAATAAATCATCTTGTTTTATGGAATGAGGGGGCCTCTCCCTATCTAATACTCTGTAACCCATCTTGGTCAACAGATAGGAGAAGGAGGGAGGTATCAGTGAGATAGTATCAGTGAGGGAGGGTTTCTGAGTCCATGACAGAATTGTTGCTTTCTTTGAGATGGACAGCTGGCTGACACATTGGATCTGTAAAGACACTGTCCTGAAGCTAAAGTAATGATGTGTGTTGCTGTTGGGTTTGGTACCTAAGCTCTTCTCAGCTCTCCAAGTCTTGTTGATACAGGAGGGAAAAGAAGTGGTACAGCATTGCCCTCAGACAGGGTGCCTGGGGGTTATGTGTTATCCCTGACTTTAGCTCGGGAGTTCTTAGGGACCAAGCACTAGGTAGGAATGGATGAATGGGTGGGGAGACTCACACCTCACTCACATGAGGATAGAATGTAAGTTGTTTCTATGTGCCAAAGGAAAGGAAAGAAATGCTGGGAGAGAAGCCATGATGTCTAAGTGAAGCCTAAAACCTGCACTATGCTGGAAGCCAACAGCCCTGAAGATGCCAAAGTCTGGGGTAACTTAAAACTCAGAATATGTGTTAAGGGATGATGCCACCTCGGCTGCAGCTTACAATTGTTAAGTGTATTCAATCTGGAACAGGATCCTGTGACTTAAATGTTCAGTCTGCCACCTATTAGCTGTATTACCTCCAGTGGTTTATTAACTCTGCCCGTGTAGACTGGGGGTGGTCCAAACACACACACCTCATCGGGCTGCTGCAAGAATCACCGTAGTGAAACATGTGTTTGTTACCGGTGTATGTAATGTGTATGATACATAACGTAGTAGTGCCTGGCATGTGAGAGTTTAACAAGTGTTCCTAAAGAGGCCATATTCACAGAATGACAGGCCAGCAGAGTTCTCTTGTGAGAGGAAAGATAGGCCGGGCCTGAGAAACAGAACTCCAGTGTGGCTATTAGAGTTCAGACAGAAACATGAAGCTTTGTGCTTAAGTAAGCCTTCAGAAACCTGAATGCAATCTCTAACATTTCAAATACATTCAGTTTGGTAAGCATTTTGTGGACAAGGGCTATTATTTGGGACCAGGATTAGGTTGGGGCAAAGGAGGATCTGGAGTCTGGAATTCACACACTCATCTCTGTACATCAAAGGATACCGTCATCAGTGTAGAGGGGCTGTCAAAAGGATGCCGGAAAATATGTGCAAATCATATACATATTAGTCACCTAACATTTAGAATATATAAATAATTTGCCTAATTCAAAAATACTCCCAAACAAGTTAATTAGAAATAGGTGATTGACTTGGATAGACATTCCACAAAGACCAAACACATGCAAGGAATAGGACCGCATCCAAAGATATCTGCTGTCCCTAAAGTCTGGAGAATGTAGACCAAAATCATGAACTATCACATCATTATACAGACTGTCTACTATTAAAACAAAAAACTCAAACAAATAAAACCACAGAGCCTGTGAGGTTATAGAGAAGTTGAATCCCTTCTCTGCCATCAGCTAGGAAAACTGTATGGAAGTTTTTCAGCAAGTCAAGAAAGGTTATCACCTGCCCCAGAAATTCTACCGCTGGGTTATACACTCAAAGACTTGAAATCAGGGACCCAACGATATCTATCTGTTAGGGCTTATAGCCCAAAGAGGGAGAGAGTCCAACTGATGGGTGACTGGAGGAATAAAACATGACTTAAAAAAGAAAAACATCTGAACTTAGGTTACAACGTGGCTGTAAACTGTGAAGGTGCCATGGTAAGAAAAGGGCCTGTATAACTCCATTTATATATAAGAGGAGGCCATGGTGTCAGAGTCATAGAGACAGAAAGGTCAGTGGTAAGCGTGAGGGGAGGGCAGAGAAGGGGTGGAGAGATGTTGAGTGAGTTCAGAGTTATGGAGGAGGGCAGTACTGACGGCTGTACAACGTGAATGTACTTACTGCCACTCAAGTACACACTATAAATAAGTAAAATGGTCAATTTTATCCCATATTTATTTTGTCACATTTAAAGTCATTTGGGGGCCACTGTGATAGATACTTTTATGTCAACTTGACACAAGCTAGAGTCATTTTTTTTCTTTAGAGTCCTTTTTGAAGAGGGACCCTCAATAGAGAAAAGTCCACTGAACTGGACTGCGGGCAGCCTGGGATGCATTCTCTTGATTTACGATTGATGTGGTCTAGCCCAGCTCACTGTGGGCGGTGCCACCCCCTAGGCAGGTGGTCCTGGTTCTATAGGAAGCTGGTGATAAGAAAACCACAGGCAAGCAATTTAGTAAGAAGCATTCCGCCATGGCTTCTGCCTTACTTTCCACCTTCAGGTTCCTGCCCTGTTTGACTTCCTGCCTCGACTTCACTCTGTGAAACGGTGACCTGGGAGTTGTAAACTGAAATGCATCCTTTACTTACCCTTGCTTAGGTCGTGGTCTGTAAATGAATTTCAATAAACTCTATTAGTTATTAAAATGACCCGGCCAGACCCCCAATAAACAGGGCAGAGCCCTATGGATTATTTAATCAGCTCTTGCACAATTACTGGAGGATTACCCCTAAATCTGTTTTTCTAATCACCAGATTGCCCACTTCCCAGTTTCATTACACAAGAACTTGCTGTTTGAATCTTGCCTGGGTTGCTTCTGCTCCAGCAGTCCCTCCCTGGGGGTTGCGGGTAGGGATTTCAGTTGGGCACACGGTCCTGGTCCACCATATCTAATGGAGATCTCCTGTTCTCTCCATCTTCCTCCTTCTTCACCCTCCTTTCTCCTTCTCTCTCCTTTCTTTTCAGGTTTCCTAGCTGTGACCTCCAGCCTGGTAACTGAAACTCCGCTCCTTCTATTCTCCCCAGTAAGTGGCTGTAACCACCTTTATTTAACCAATAGCTTTACATTGGAAAGCAAAGCTTACATAGCATCACTTGGTGTACATGAGGATCTTCTAGTCAGGGGACAACCGGATCTTGGAAAGCCAGCGTTTAGTGTTAGAAGACACAGCAACAGCACCAGATGAACCCCCAACAGTAGTGTTTTATTAAAGCAACATAAATACTAAGAAGGACAGCATCAGTCTTAGGGTCAAGCAAGTGTAGATTTGTGTTTGGTCTCTTCCCTTCTGGGATCATTAGTTTCCCAAATTGCCCAGCTGTCCCCCACTACATGGATACTGTGATGACTGTAACATAATAATATCATCATTATAACTGGCGCTAGAATGAAGATGCGCATGGCAGAGATGCATTGTGGGCTTTTCGCGGTGCTTCTTGCCTGTATGGTTGTTTTGTGATACAGATCAGAGTAGGAACAAGAGGCAGAAAACACATATCCCCAAAGCAGAAATGGATCTCTGAGCACACTAACAGATTGTATTAATTAGTTCACAGTGTTTTCTTTAAATACATGAAATCGGGGCTTCCAAACTCCCGTGTCCTTTTATGTGAGGCAGTCCGCAAACAAGGGCATTCCCTGAGGGACCTGAAAAGTTTCCTGTTTGCTTTACTTTTGTTTCCTTTCAGCATAAAAGCTTTTGATCCCAGGGCTAGTAAATCAAATGTGTGCTTTCACAGAGAACATGCCCAAGAAGTGATAGCTGTTAGCCGATAGTAGGAAAAGCAGAAGAAAGCTAAGCAGCATCAGGGGCAAGAATGTAGTAGTTTGAAGGGCATTCCACAGAGAGTGAGTTAAGAAGAGTCACTGGGGCAGCTGGAGCCTTTTCTCTGTGGGTTGCTTAAATACAGGGGGGAAAGAAGGCAGGAAGTAGGGAATGGGGGAGGGAAAGAGGCGATGGGGAGAGGGAGGGGATGATAGTACACCGTGCTAGCATCTTACCTCTATCTCCCGCATGGACTGAATTTAGAACCTCACCCAGGTCATCCTGATATACCTCCTTTGGGTGTGAGGCATCCTTCTTGTTAAAGACCATGGGGATTCTTGTCTGCTTGGTCTCAGCTGTCTGCTACCTCAGCTGCCTTCCTGCCTCATCTAATCACTAAACAAGAGAGTTTCCCCCAGCATTTGTTTCCTGATTCTCCTTGGACTCCAGAAATGGCATCCTGAGGGAGGGGTCAACTACCTGCATCCCCTTGCACACGCCTCTTCAGAACGGAGGCAGTGAGTTTCCTCTTAGTGGGTGGGTCTCAACTTTCCCCGTAGAGAGGAACTGCTTTTCTAGAGGGGGGTGTATCCTAAGCACATTAAACCAGCATTAGATTTTAAAGATTTATTTATTTTAATGTGCATTGGTGTTTTTTGGCCTGCATGCATGGCTCTGAGACGGTGCCAGATCCTCTGGAACTGAAGTTAAAGACAGTTGTGAGCTGCCGTGTGGGTTCTGGGAATTGAACCGGGTCCTTTAGAAGAGTAGCCAGTGCTCATAACCTCTGAGCCATCTCTCCAGACCCTGACATTAGATTTTAATAGAATCTAAGTATGGGATTTTTAAACTGGCTATTTTAAAAACTGTATTTCAAACTATTTCTTTCACAAGTCATCCTTGTCTCTATTAGTAAAATCTCTGCCTTTCCTGGCCTCTATGTGAAAATTCTTAAAAGTATCCTTAATGTGTCCTTTACACTTACCCCTGACGTGCCAATCACTTCATAAATCGATTCCATTCCTTCAACAATATATTTCTGGTAGATTCTTCACTTAGAAAGAATCTGATACCTTCTTTATGGTGTTGTTGCTTCTAGTTTCTGTTATAAGCCATTGTGATTACTTCCCCAGAGGCCAACCCCTAAATGCTGATATTAGAAGCACACTGTGTGGCATCTTGGTCCTTATTTTAATATGTCAACATGAAGGCTGGTGAGCATGGCTCTGGGAAACGGGGCAGGGATTCTAACCCTTGCTAAGACTGGAGTCTAAAAATCATGTTCGACCATGATTGTTCTAGATGAAGGTTACATTTCAGAAATAGCAAACAGTAGCCGATGGAAAGACTTCAACACAATGGACTAGTTGGAATAGAGAGTTCTAAGTGCAGGGTGTGGCCCGCTGAGCTGGACTTGGCTTGTTTCAGCATTAGCAACATGGAACACTTTCTTGGGATATGATTTATAATTGGATGCATAAGGAAAGAGTGGATTTAAACACTATCGTTCTTGAGAAGCGCAATGGTTAACGTTGACTGTCAATCTTGTAGAATCTGGAATCATCTAGGAGGCAGGCCTCTGATCACACCTTTGATGGATCACTCTGATTTGGTTATTGTCTTATGGTTTTATTGCAGTGAATCGATGCCATGAGGATGGAAACTCTTATAAAAGGAAAACATTTCATTGGGGCTGGCTTACAGTTCAGTGGTTTAGTCCATTATCTTTATGGTGGGAAGCACAGCAGAGTGCAGGCAGACATGATGTAGGAGAGGGAGCTGAGAGTTTTACATCTGAATGCACAGGCAGCAGACTGCCACACTGGCCCTGGCTTGAGCATCCTGAGACCTCAAAGCCCACCCCCAGTGACACATTTCTTCCAACAAGGCCATACCTCCTAATAGTGCCACTTTCTGTGAGCTTATGGGACTAATTTTTTTTTTTTTTCAAATCACCACAGTTAGCTAACCTCTTGGGCATAGCTATAAGGAATTATCTTGATTAGGTTAAACGAGGTGGGAACAGACACCCTGAAAATGAGTGGTGCCATTCACAGGTCTAGGATAGTACACTGTACAAAAGAGAGAAGGTTAGCCGGCTTACAAACATTTATTGTCTCCCTCTTGCTGGTTCTGGATGCAAGGTGGATAGCTTGTTGCCCTTCTAAGCCTGCGTGGTCTTTGGGGTCTCAGACCCAATATACGCCTTCCATGATGCCTTCCCATACCACTCCCTCCTTCTCTGTGTTCTTACAGCTCTGTGTGCTTTTATTACATCTTATCTCTTTCCAGCTCTGCCTTCTGTAGTCTGTCCGCACGGCTCATTTCCACTAAGTAAGTATCAATACTCTGCAGGCTGGAGACTGACCTTATATGTCTTCTCTTTTAAGGGCCAGTTCTATATCAGGGCAAATATGTGTTCAAATCCCCTTTCTAAAAAGGAATATGGCCAGAGACAACAGCATTCCTTTCCCTACCCCTCATTGTTGCTTCAGACAGAGTAGGGTGAGGTGTTTCGGGGGTGAGAGAGTGGGAAGGAATGAGCAGGCCACCGGATTTATAGGTAACTGAAGCTTTCCAAAGGAAATGAAAGATTTTTAATCATCACTCCTCTGCAGGGCCAGACTGCCAATGTTGCAATCTGAAAAGCAGCAGAAAGTGAATACCCTGGGATGGAATCCCCAGGTGTCTATGTGGCTATATTTAGGTCACTGTACTGTGGTTTTATTGGAATGATATGTCTCTGATACAGGGTTAGCATCTTCTTGCAGACTAAAAGTTTGTTTCTCATGCCCCCTATGGCCCAGTCAATGTTCAGAACCTCATTCTTGCTACTCCAACTCTCCATCTGATCATCTCAACTGATACACCCCTGGAGCTGACCTATAGCCCTTCTCCGTAAGTATCTACGGCTGTGGCACTTACTATGGCCCTGTGTGCTCGTGAGGGTCTGGAGATGCATTGTTTTTAACGGGGCAGGGATGGCAGGTAACAAAGAGTCACATGCCCTCTTTCTGGGGACTGGACTGAACTGTGGAAGAGTCTGCCCTGGGACAAGGACAAAATGCCCTCAGTTATACTGTATTCCATTTATTCTCATACAAAGATGAGTCTAAAGCTACTTTCAACTGAGGTGTCTTGTTTCCAAACCTAGCTCTTTCTCCACAGTGTGCACATGGCCAAGAGTCTGCTCAGTTCCCAGTGTGTATATGACCACCATGCTGGAGGTTGAGTGAATGGGTGGCTATAAAGCTTGCCCTACTCTCAGCACTTGAAAATCTTTCTTAAGGTTTTCTTTGAAGACTTCTACTCGTACCTTGTTCCTTCTCCCATAAAGTCTTTCTGCCTTATGACCTCATGACTTTGAGGAAGGCATCTAACCCAATGGACCTCACCTCCCCCGACTCCCAGTGTTCAGAGATCAGCTGATATCTAAGTCTTCATCCTCCATTCATGCTCTGAGATCAATCATAGTTTCTGAACATCTGGCTGACATGGGCCTCCTGAGTTTCTACCTCTCTTTTTCCTCAGCCCCATCTCCACACTTCAGCCATGGTCACCTGACTTTCCTTTGTACTTAACTCACGGTACTTATTGACTCTGTGACTCTGCTTAAGACTTTTTCAAAGCAGAAAAGCACTCTGTTTGCAAATGCAAGTTCACTGACATGTATTCATGACCTAGCTTTCCCCCGTCCTCCAATTCTGCTCTGCCCCTGCCTCCGTTAGTCCTTCAGAGCTCTTATTACCTCTGCTTCATCTTTTCTTGAATTTCTTCTGAGTTCATCTTACTCTTTCTCTGGATCTCAGCTTAAAGTATTCTTCCCTTTAGAAAGCCAACCCTGACCATCATCTTCTTGTACCATCCTGTGTCCCCAGTATCTAAGTCATACAATCTGGCTTCAGGATCCCTTTTTAGCACAATGATCCTGGTGTAGACTACAAATGGTCCCCAGCTAGGACTTTGGTCTTGTAAAGGATTCCTTTGTTCAAATTCAAAGACCCCAAGGAATAGAGAACAGTGCAGAACACTTAATTCTCACAGAAATTATATTATGCAAGAACTGTCTTCAAGAGAAAGAGAAGAAAGACTTTATCACTCAGGAAAATGAGGAAGGATAGGAGGAAGGTAGGGAGACTATGGGAGGGAAAGCAAGGTCATGGAGTTCTGGGTACCAAGCTGGTGACTTCTATGAAATCTTCCCTGTCCTTTGAAATGTTATCTCATGCTTTGCTCTCATTGTTAACAGAGCACTGCACTAAATGGCTTCCCATATAAAGGCTGGGGCAATGATCCACACTGCCCTATGGGTTTGGTGCTACTGAGTAATAATTACTTTTCATGGTGGGGGAACAAGGAAGTTGTGGCTTGCTGTGTGTGTGTGTGTGTGTGTGTGTGTGTGTGTGTGTGTGTGTGCGTGCACATGTGTGTGTATATGTGTTTTCAAGCATGCCCATGTGTCCTTTGAATATGATATTTTTATGAATATTAAAATCAAACAATAAGAACCCTGCTCCCCTAGAAACTTAAAGATGGGTTAGATCACCAACTAAACCAACGAAAGGACTGATTTACTGGTACACTTTTATGGAATGTTCATTTGAGTTGTAAACGACAAGTTTCATGTGACCCATTCTATGCCATTCTTACCTGATGATGTAGGCAAAATTACAAGCACCCAGCAAGGTGAGTCCTAGCTTCTTCGATGGATAGTGGTGTGGTCTGAGAATGGTTTCAACCAGTGAAAACGGAAATATGGAGGTATGCTGTAGGAAAAATATGACAAACTGTAAGGTAGAGTTCCCCAGATGCTCACAGTACCCACAATTCTTTTGTCCTGTTCCGTCTATCTACTTAGGCATTGCCAGGTTGACCTTTCCAAAAGAGTTAGATCATTCTCCTTGGATGCCCAAGGCCCTCCTGTGACTTCCTGTTATCTGCTATGTTGGTCTAAGCTACTCTGTCTGGATTCTAAGGCTCTTGGAAATGTTCTACCTTCTTCTCTGACCTTACATACTGCCTGCTGTGTTTTTCTAACACAAACACTCTCTCTCTCTCTCTCTCTCTCTCTCTCTCTCTCTCTCTCTCTCTTATGTGTATGCCTACAAATACCTTCCTTTCCCACTTGGACAGGACAGTGCCCCATCCTCCTTTGTATTATACATGCTGTTCTCAATCCAGACACCTCATCATATTGTACTCCGTCTCCATCTACGTAAGTGGGCCTTGTCTTTTCTATATGTGCGGATCCTCCATGCTCTTAAAACTAATGCAAACCTTTATAGTGCTATCTGTGAGTTTTCCCTGTTGTCAATTTCTCTTAGTCTGCTGCCATTTTATCTGGAACTATGTAGTCTCACACTTATATTGTGCATCCATAAGCTGGGGGTGGAACAGAAAACATCTCCCATTCTCTGTGTTCTCTACTGTAGTCAGCACTGAGCTCACAGCCCTGCCAGGGATGGTAGATACTGTGAATTATGCATGTGGAGTATCCATAAGGCTCCATCTGAAATTCCTGAAGTCCACCACATCTTTCCTGTGTCTTCCCTTTTCATAACCATCTGCTTTGTCATATCTTTCAGATTAAAAAAAAATTCCATCAGAAACAAAACAGAACAAAATCCACATGCACAGTCAAGTAAATGAACCTTTAGAGACAGGGTTGTTGGCAAAAAAAAAAAAAACTACCATGGCTGCTCCCTCCTGGGTTTTGGAAGTTCCTCTAGGATTGGTTCTGGACAATGTGCCCTTTGTTTACTAAAGACATTACAAAGTTCTCCAGTCACTCTGCACCCTGGTTTACACAGGTCTCTGCAGTTCCTTTGCTTCCAAAGCCTTCTAATCCTGCATCCCAGTGACTGTCAGCACCTGAGTCACAGAGACTAAGGGTTTGAGAGGGTCTGTGTGCTCCTACCCACCCTATGGGACCAGAGCTCAGGTCTCTGGCTCTGGCACTCCTTGTCAGTCCCACAAGGCTTGGGCTCAGAAGGAGTTCTCAAGAGTTGGCAGCTATTTTTCCCCTTGTACGTAGGGCCCAGTTGGGAGAGCAAGATGAGCTTCAGGGAACACAAATTGTGACAAGTGGGACTGTGGCAATAAGGAGCAAATGTCAAGGATGGGGATAGGAGCATCACTGGCCAGAATGTCACAGCCAGGGTCACCAGTGGATAACACTGAACATCCAAGCATCCTAAAACCCTGGGGTCCTCTGTTGTAGTGACAAGGCATGGCAGGCAGTTAGCACAGCTTTCATGTACTTTTCTTGAACCTGGCCCTGAATGTACTAGCTAGATGGATGTAGAAATGGAGAAAGTTCCACATTCTCTCTCATGCTCTGTACATTTTTATGGGTCTGACTATAGTTTGCTACTTTTGTGTGGTTTTTCCAGTGAAGAAGCATGGTGCTTATGGGCATTAAGCTTCTAAATACCACCTTGCTGTAGTAGCTGAAGCCCTCTGGACTTGGGCTTTTTTGTTGTCAAATGGGGACAATACACGAGTCCTGGACAGCATCTGGTGACCACCTACCATGGCTGTCACTATTACTATTGTGAATTCCATCCTTCTTTTCTATGTGGCCTCAGGGTGGAGAAGAGGTTTGAGGTATTCATAGCTCTAAGTCCTAGGATGCTCCTAGCTTGTGCTCTGTAAGCAGCTATAGCATACATTTTAGAGGATGGGGGCAGAGCCATTGTGGGTCATTCTGGGGACTCTCTCCCCTTCCCACCACAGGTACCAAAGCCCCCAGACACAGCAGACTCTGATTCCTGATCAAACTCAGTAACTGATCTAAGTATCGTTTATATCTAGAAGATACCTGGGAGCTAAAGGAAAGAACAGAAGTGTCTGCCCTGCACAGACACCTGCCTCTCTTCCCGCCTTTGCTCTGCAGCAGCTGGAAGGATCCAGCTTCTATTAAGAGTCATTAACAGGTTCATTATGCTGGCCATTGAGCTGACAGATTTTATTAACCTCGCCCACAACCAGAAGCTCCCTGTTGTCTGCACTAATGATCATTGGGAACAGAATTCCTGTGAAAATACCGCAGTATGTTTGCTTTAGGAGTAAATGAGTTCATGGTGATTAATGCTTTTACAACCAACAACTTGGGGATGCATGACTAGTCACCTCTACTGAGGTGCCTGCCCTTTGCAAGTGACATTCAATTGGATTTCCAAATGAACTCTCCCTGATGGCTTCTAGGAAATTCACTTCTGCAATACCATTAGTGACGGCCCATAGAGAGTGGCTCCACCCCATTGAAAAGGTCTTTAAAAGAATCATATTTTCTCACGGAGGCTTGGGGTAGGCAGGAGCAAGGCAGGAAGACTCCAGTCTGCAGGCTTTGTAAATATCGAGCTACTGACTAGAGCCAAGCATGATGACACAGTAAAACCTCTCAGTATTTTAGATGGATTCATGTTTCACCTCATACTGACATAAACTACATAACCTTTGCTGGAGAGCATATATATATATATATATTTAATGGGGGAAAAATTCAGCAAGAGAAAAAAAATCAAATATGCTTTCTGCTTCCAACAAAATCTAATAATTAGGCTGGGATTGACACAAATTAGAACGCTGCCAAAAATTACCGAAAACAGTGACTCATTCTGTATTTCAATTAACAGTTTCTCAGTTTCCCTTATAAACAGCGAAGCTGACAAAAATTAATTATCTCACAGGGGGTAAAATATTTCCTTCGGAAGTAAACAAAACATCACAGGCTGAAACAATAGCATTATGTAAACACAGTGGGCGGAGCCAAGCTACCTCTCCTAGTCAATGAAGTTGTCCTCGGGTGGATTCTCCTTTCAATGCAAGTCTTTCCAAAATGAGTTAAATGCTATTTTCCTATTATTCCCTCCCGGTTACTCCTCTTCCCCTATTCTTTCTATAATGCCAACTTCCATCAGAATGCCTTGGAATCTGAAAGATACATGTAAAATATTAATTTAGGTATTAGTATAATAATTGCACTTCAGATTCTCTGGGGTTGTGAACCAGGACCAAAATGTCCTGGCTCATAGAACATTCTTACTAGATTGCAAGAGCGACAACTGGAAAAAATCACGATGATGGTTTGTACGTGCGTTCCTATTCACCTCCTACTTGCAAAAAAGCAGGGGTTACAATGACGCTGCCCAGGAACTGAACCCACCACAATGGATGCCTACTCTGCTCCACTCTCAAGCCATCCTCAGAAAATGAAGTAAGCAGTAGACCCCACAGGTGTTGGGGTTACTCTGGTGCTGCTATGTATCCAAAGGTTAAATTCTGTACCCCAAGAACTGGTTGCCCCAAGAAGAGAGAATTCTCACATTTACCAGCTTTTGTTGCATAAACCTTGCTTCCCAAGTTAATTGCTCAGTTTAAGGCTAAATAAAGCTGGTGATTGGGTAGTAGAGAGAGGAAGGCAGGACTTCCTGGGAGGGAGAAAGGAACTCCAGTGAAGAAGTAGGTAGTTCCTTTTTCCAGGAGACGTTAGGAGACTGTCCTGACTTCAGTCCTGGAAGGTATAGCTGGTCATATGGCTGAATAAGGCTAAGTGGTTGGGTTAACATAGATGACCTAGTGGAGAGTCTACCCAGCTAAGGTCTAAACTTTGAAAAAATTAAAAGGTTTCTGTGTGATTATTTGGGAAAACTAGCTGGTTAAGAAATAACTGCCACCATATTAATTTCTAGTTTTAAATATAAATGCAAGAGGTGGAAAAATGAAGACCAAGCAAGCCTGATTGAAGTACTGTTACTCCCAGGCTCGTCACATGGCTTGTCATTACAGCGCTGGCGAGAGCTTCTTGATTAATCCTATTAGGGCAGTTTTGTTAACACCATACATTCCCCAGCTAATAGCTTTGATCTGCTTCCTCAACTAATGTACCTAGCTGACTTTCTGCCTCAAATTCCCACAGGACAACAGTGGAGGTCTTAGACACGCAGCTGGGAGTATTTCCTATTCCCAACTGAAGCCATCTGCATTGCAGACTCCGATGACTCAGCGGTTAAGAACACTGACTGCTCTTCCAGAGGTCCTGAGTTCAATTCCCAGCAACCACATGGTGGCTCACAAGCATCTCTCATGGGATTTGATGCCCTCTTTTGGTGTGTCTGAAGACAGCTGCAGTATACTCATACTAAATGAATAATAATAATAATGCTATTGTTCTGTTCTTTTTTTAAAAAGGTACAGTTTTGCTTGAAGAGTAAATCTAATAATAGGGTAGGTAATTCAGAAGTCCACACAGGTCAGTCAGTTTTTACCTCTAGGGAATTTTTGGTTTTAATTCTTGTGTCTTGGCAACCTGCAAGCCTCTTCTCCTGTCTCCCTATTACAGTTTTTAAAGACTACTATACTTGAAAAAAAATTCTTTTTTCTTTCTAGGAACTCACTGGCAAGATTCACTGTAATTACAAAGTCACTGTGAAAGTGCCTTGGGCAGGGGGTGGGGTAGAGGATGGAGGGACAGAAACCACCCACAGACAGAGCTACAAGTTTTGGTTTTATCTCCTCTATCAAGCTAGGTAGGCTAACACAGGTTGGCCACCTGCAAAGTAAAGTTAAAAACTCTCTCATTTATAGGAAAAGACCATTGTGGTTAAGGCCAGTTTACTCTGAAATGCACCTGAATTCATAAACCAATGCATGAGAGACGGGCAGATTGATGCTAAAACCAAACCAGCGAGCCAGCAAGTACAGAACCATCAGTTCACCCTGAGATTGCTTCAGGTGAAATTTTATGCTGGAAAATTTTGTTAATAAGCCACTAAGAGGGTTGAGTAGCCTTCACTGATGTTCCTGTAGGGCAAAGGAGGAATTGTGCTAGTATTTATTATGAATGTGTTTTTACATTAACTGAATGGGTAGTTGAGCGACAACTTCTGAAAAGCTTTGGAAGCCCTCTTTCATGCACAGACTGTTATCCTACTGTTAACCTGTAGTTAACCCGAGCATCCTTCTCCTACCTGGAAGCTAGCTGGTTTTAGAAGAGCCTGGCCTGGTGAAGTGGTGATGATCTGAAGTCTGTCTAGTTAGAGTCAGACAAAAAAGACATCTGAGATCCTAGGACTATATTGTCAGTGTATTCTGCCTCTTCCTGTCCTCTCCTCTACGCTGTCTGTATGGTTCTTGTAATCAGTGACTCATTCCTTTAGACATTATATACACACTTTTTATTTCCTAAAGCTGCTTAGTTTTTAAATCGCAAGCTTCAGCTTGCTGGTTTTTTCCCTGTTGTGAAGGTCTGAATAAGAAATGCTTTCCATGGACTCACACGTTTGTATACTTGGTCCCCCGTTGGTGGAGCTGTGTAAGGAGGTTAGAGAACATTTGAGAGTTAAGAGCTTTGCTGGAGGAAGTATACAAGTGGGGGGAGGCTTTAAGGTTTTACAGCCAGCCCTCACTCTTCCTCCTTCCCCACCTCTTTCTTGCTCTTTTGCTCTCTCTCTCTCTCTCTCTCTCTCTCTCTCTCTCTCTCTCTCTCTCGTGTGTGTGTGTGTGTGTGTGTGTGTGTGTGTGTGTGTGTGTGTTTCCAGTGTGTGGATGGTATCTGAGCTCCTGGCCTCCTGGCTGCCATGCCTTCCTTCCATGATGGACAGTAACCTATCTGGAACTGTAAGCTAAGCTAAACGAACCCTTTTTCTCATCTATCTTGTTATTGGACATGGATAGGAGCACTCCTATCAGGAGCATATTCTGCTACATTGTAATAAGGCTGATCTTCTAAATCAAGTCTCATATGACTACTCCTTGCTCAAAACCGTTCTGTGGTTCTCCCGTGTATGTCCCCCTTCTCAAATCCCATCCCTCATTCTACAAGGGATATTGACAAGCTGTCTGCACATTCAAATCAGCTTCTCACTGTGGTTTTGCTTCTGCCTGTCTCTTTTCCTGCAACTCTTCACTTTCCTTTGTTTTAAATTAGTTCATTCCCCCCCCCACCAACCCCTTAACTAGCCCTATGTACCTTTGAGATACCTTTCATCTCAAGTCCATTAATTAGCATTGGAAGACATAAGGAAAAACAGGACTCAGGAGAACAGACACAAGAAACCAGCCAGAAAGCTTACTGTACTGCTGCCAGGGCTCACGTCCCTTAGCACCGTGTTTCCAGACAGCTGATATGAAAGAGAAGGGACTGACAAGGCTCCTTTGGGGTTTCTTTGGGAGAAAACAAAGGGTTTCCTTTTGTGAGAAAACGGAAGAGAAATTTTTACTGTTGCATTTCACTTAGGGGCCACAAGTGATTTAGTGATTTTACCAGTATCCCCACAGCAAATAGTTCAGGGTTCCTGAACTTCTGAACGGATATCACTGGAAGGCAGCATAACAAGACATTGGTGGAGAGAGCCTCTGCCATGCAGATCACCGTGTGGCAGTTTGTGGTCTGAGTAACAGACCATAGGTACCTTTTTCCTCATGGGTGTTTTTATTTCAACTTTGCATTGGAAGTCAGCCAGCATCTTTGTATAAAGCCAGACCCCAAGAATGATCTGCTGTTGGTGATTCAGCTATAAAAAATGTGAAGGGATTGTTCTAAAGGTTGGAATAATATTGATATCTTTGCATTGCAAATAAGTCTGCCCAAGCATGTAAATCTGCCTCTTTCTCCACTACAGTATGTCCTGAGAGCCTCTCCACTCCCCTTCCCTGCCTCCCCTGGACACACCCCTTCCCTGCCCTCCCTCAGCACTCGGTCAGTGTTGGTTCTATTGTAGACTTGTTTGTTTCCCACTCTTATTCTCAATGAGACTACACATGTTTTGAGGGCAAAGATCTAATTGACTGTTTTCTACATGTCCCTCCAGTTGGATAAATATTTGACCGACCTTCTTGTTACAAAGGAGGGTAGAGTCCTAAGTGTGGTTTGGTCACCTGTCTTCTCTTAAGCTCTGCCCAAGTTCCCTACTTCTTCCTCCTGGTCACGCTGCACCCTGTCCCCTCCCCCAAAGATCCCTGTGCCCTCCCTTAGCACTGACACATCACCTATTTAGTCCTCCACTTCCCCATCCTTGTCACCCCCATTAGAGGGGGTTCAGTGACTCCTGGGTGAGTCCCAGAATTCCAGCTGATATTCTTCATGGCCTGCCTGGAGGCCTCTGGATGCATTCCCACCACGGTACGCTACAAGCTGAGATCTTCCATAGACTGAAGCAACTCAGGCTTCCTAGGCCACTTAATATCCATGGCATTAAAGAGGGAAGTCAAAAAACAGTAAAGGGCAGGTGGAGAGTTCTTCTGCAGAGCCTGGAAAAGAACCCAGCGTTCCATTCATAAGCATGAGCTTCTACGTATCAGGAAGTGTGCCTGTGGGAAGAGTGATACTGTCAACCTCACAACTAGATAGTGACAACTTCATCATGGCCAGAGATGGCATGCTAGGTCTTAAAATTATGTCTCGGGTGCTACAAGAAAACCCATCACCAAGTGAGGCTCCTGGGAAAAACCAACAGGTGCCCACACCACATCAAGTACATTGTGGGCTCAACCAATAGAATGGACATTTAGAACCAATATCCTTGCAGAAAGTTGGAAGACTCAAAGGTAACCCTTAGTCTGTCCTAGGACCACCTGGCCTGTCTCCATCCTGAGGCTGGGCCAGGTGGAGCCCTCTCTCCTACGGCTTCATTGAATAGTTTATCTATCCCCCTACTCGTTATCCGTCTTCTCCTACACTTCTTCCATGACCCCTTGTTTGGCTCCATTGAGCACACAGATACCTAAAGAGACAGATAAGACATTCTCTAGACGGCTGCTCTAAATCAATGAGAGGTTGTTCTCAACACAGAGGGGGTTTAATAAGCATCGAGTTTGACTCACTTCATAGGAACTGTGTCCCCCAGGCAACATGATTTCCTCTCAGTATCCCATGACCACACCAGCAAAGAACTCAGGACATGAAGACAGCTGGTTTCCTTGGAAGACAATGGTGATGCAAGAAGCATCCCCTAAGCACAAGTTTTGAGGCACAGTTCTGGGACCTCCTCAAGGCAGATCCCATGAGGGACCATTTCTCCTTCTTTCTCTTTCCTTCCACATGCATACCCATCATCCTATTCTGAAGAGTTCAGTAGCTGCTCTGAGTGGATGGCTATCACTCTTTGGTGATTTTCCTAAGTACACATAATCTGTGGACTTAGGGTTAGTGTCTCTGTGTGCACCTTCTGTTGAGGTCTCAGTGGAGAGGAAGATGCATAAGAATTTTGGCTGAGAAATGTCCTCATTTGCTATTCATCTAATATCTCAAAAGACACAGTTCTGAATCTACACTTGAAGCAAGTGAAAAATAATATAAATGAATTTAAACTTGTCTTTATTTCAAATTGACCCTGTCACCCTAGGGCCAGACTGCTTTTAAGCTATTACGTGGCGGAAGCTCTGAGAACATTAGACAGAGGTAGATGGCATGCAGTTGAGTCCTGTTTAATTCAAAGACATATGCTCTTTGTTAGAGGTTCACTGGGTCCAAATCTTTCTGTCTTAAAAATCTTGGGGATCTTCCTTCAATAGTTTTGGCCTTTGAGCCAGAACTTCAGAAACCATTCAGAATGATTACCAAATTGTGGTGGTGGTTGTCTTGACATGGTTCTTTTAGATAACTACCTATATTAAATTACTTTTGAAATGATAAGTTCCTTTCTCTCTGGAAAAGAAATCTCAAAACAAACAAACAAATGGCTGTATAGGGCAGATATCATGATATCAAACTGAAGCTATCCAGTCTGATGTTGTATACTAAAGAAATATTTAGATAAGGACAAAGAACTGTGTAGGAGGAGCTAAGGTGGGAGGAGTAAGGAGAGGAAGAGGAAAAGGAAGAGGAGGAGCTAGAGAGGGCAGAGATGTAGGAGGATAAAGAGCCACGAAGGTATGGAGAGCAGTCATGGGTAACAACTTATATTTAGGTTAGCTAATTGGGAAACAACTCTAATTATATGGGCATATTGTTATTGAGCATTACCAAACATATAAAGCCTTTGATTAATATTTAAGCATTAGAGTCTCATTTTCCTACCGGGCCCACATGGATGGTGGGATGGTCTGGGCAATGCCCAGCCTTTCGAAGACAGCGTGAAAGATTGGCAGAGCCATCTCCCATACCAGGTGGCAGGGCTGGTGTTTCTGGCTGGCAGGTTCTAGCTGTGGTGTGCACACGGCCTCTGGCTGCAGAACATGGCGGCTAAGCTAGGCAGAGCCTCCACTGCTTAGATAGTGGGCTTGACCAGCAGCCAACCATTTTAAATAATTACTTCAACAGAACTGGGAGTCATCAGAATGTAAAAATATAATAATAATAATAATAATAATAATAATAATAATAATAATAATAAAACCTCTTTTATTGTCACAGTAGAGGGAGACAAGATGGATAAGCATTTGGAATGAGAGACAACCACAGTGAAGTCAACACTTCTCAAGCTCCGCACCACTGGCATTGTAGAAAAGATCATCCTTGTGTTAGATTCCCTGTGCATCACAGACTGTCAAGTAACATTGTTGGTTCAAACACATCAGATGTCAGGAATGTAGTCCCTATTCCCAATGTGAAAATCAAAACTGCCTCCACACACTGTCATCTGTCCCCTCAAGAGCAGACTCCAGTGAAAACAAGAGTTAATTTGATGGGTCAGATAGAATGTGCATTAGGACTTGGGTTTAGATCCCCAGCTTCCATGTAAAAAGTAGGGTTACAGCAGCATATGCTCACAATCCCAGTACTGTGTCGAGACAGGAGGATGCCTGGAACTTCCCAGCCAGTCAGTCTAACCAAATGAGAAAGCTCTAGGTCCAGTCAAGACTTTATCTCAAATAATAATGTGAAGAGTGATTGAGGAAAAAAACCCTCTGGGTCTCCACATGTGTATACATATGCACATGTACACTCAAATGCACACATGTGCATGCATGTGCACACCACACAGATAGCACCAAACTGACTGGTCACAGAGGCAAGAAGACTAAGTTTCTTCCTGCATTCCCATGTTGATCATTCCTCCACAGTGAGCCCTGTACTCCTCACCCAGAGAACCACTGGTGTAAACCTCCTGTTTGTGGTATTCTTAGACATGGGGCACTGGCATATTGCCATTTCCAGCTGTTCCTCAAACCCTGAAATTGACTTAAATCTCACTTGTGAGTATACAATCTGGTGACCTATGTACAGGTTAAACTGGTAGTAAGCGCACTCTCAGGACCCTCCACACTCCTGAGAAAGCAAGCCTGGGACACCAATACCAGCTGCCCATTACCCAGAAAGTAGATTTACTTCCTCCTCCTGGTTTTCTTAGAGAAAACAAAATCAAAAGGGCTCTAAATGTCATGAGACATCTTCTGAACAAAGAGCAGTAAAATGTGCCTTTTAGGAGGCTGAATATGTGTCTGGAGATACGTTGAAAATATGATTGGTAAGATGCCTGGAATACCCCTCTGAAATGATTCAGCACTTTTCTGTTTCCAATGCAGGAAACACAATACAACAAAAACTCCCCTGCAGTCCTCTGTATGTTGATGGGTTTTAGCTTTCAGGTCTAAGTTCTCGTTGGCAGGGTCTGTTCCTTGTAAGGGAAGTGAAAGGCTGAACTCCTTTGAGGCTTTTCTTAAAATTCTGTTCTTAAAATAAGATGCCCGTGATTACCAGTCAACAGTAGAAATGCTGGGTTCTGAGGAGGCCATTACAGAACTGGTTCTTTCTGGTGAAGCTTTGTATTTCAAGGGTTCAACAAGATGACCCCATGTGTCACCCTTCTGTAGGAATCTTTGCTATATATGGAGACCACTTCTCAGTGTGAAGTTCTGACCAGCCATTGCCCCAGGGAGGGAAAAGAGCCTTTCACTCCTGTTCACTTGCTGAGAAAGGACGTTTCTGTTTTCAACCATGTGTCTCTTCCCTTTCCTTTGACCACATCTCATTAATCTGGTGACCTCCGTGATTGTGTATCTGTTTCTCTTCTTCCTTTCATCCTCAGTCACTCTTCTTCCCTGCTTCAATGACCTTTTGAACTCCCTTGGCTACAGGAATGTTGCTGCCTAATGTATTCCTGGCCATGGTGATAACCAAGAACAAGTGGAGATCAGCACAAGTCTCCACTGAAAGATCCACCTTTGAACCACAATGGAAGTCATGATGAATACTAGGCTTTCTTCAATAAAACAAATGCTCTAACCATGACATTGTGCTTGTCTTAAACATGAACCATCCTCAATTATACCATGCCTCACTCAGGTAGAAACAGAGTTTTCAAAGCTATTTCAAGGCAGTGGGGAATTCAATGGAATTTCATTACAGCTTTCTTTAGAAAAGGAGCCCACTTGTGCTTGAGTGCGTGTATGTGCGCGCGCACACACACACACACACGCGCGCACACACATCAAATTTCAAAAGTATCAATTGCTTCCACAGTAAACTTCTCTTCTGAGTCTAGTGCCACCTGACTTCGTCATACCCAACTGTGTCCCCAAAAAGAAAGACTCTTGGGGTTAGTCAAGATTCCAACAAAGCAATGAAACAAAGGAGTGACACCTTGGTCCTTTCATGTAATCTTCATTGTCTCTTAGATACAACAAGATCTGTAAGGCACTTTTGATCAAAAGACAAATTCTACTCTTGCAGACTTCACCGATGGGCAAAATTTTTTATAATCAAGAAAACACAGATGCTAACATGCTGTGTTGTGTGCCCCATGAAGGGAGACTGAGAAACTATGCCTGGGAACACACACAGAAAGGCACAGTATGGACAGATTAGGGACGCCCATTCAGAGGTCAGGATTGATAATGTTTTGCAACAATAAAGAGAGCTATGCAAGAAAAGATGAGGAGGTTCCCAGTACAAAGGACTTTGCATAGGCAAAGTCCTGGTGTAGGAAAGATCTCAAGGTTTATTGGAAAAGAGAAATGGCAAGAACACCTAAAACTCACCAGACACTGGGGATAAATACACCTTTAATCCCAGCACTTGGAGGCAGAGGCAGGCAGATCTTTGTGAGTTTGGGACCAGTTAGAGTTATATAGTAAAACCTTGCCCTCAACACAGACAGACAGACAGACAGACTGACTGACCGACTGATAGAAAGACAGACAAATTCATCTCAGTGCATCAAGAAGAGAGGGTCCCATCTAAGCTGTCAACAATCAGCCTGATAAACATAGTTCAAATGAACTAGGAAGCCATGGAGGAGAACCAAGCAAGATGGTATTTTCCAATCTGTTTTACTGTCATGAGGAGAAGGTTGAGAACAGCAACAGTTATGACCAGTTTAGAGCTCTGCGATGGGTCGTGTAAGAAGTGGCTGTAGCCCCTAGCACATCAGCAGTGGCACTAGATGGTGCCCAGGAATGCTACCTCCTTGGATAAAATGGATACGATATTGAAGGAGTTGGTAAGGTCAATACTGGCTTTTATTTCATTTGTTTGTTAAATAATTTTATTGGTTTATATAGTCACTGAGCATAGTTCTGGGTTTCATAAAAAGAATGTCTTTCAAATATGTCACATACGTTGACCATATTCATTCCCCCCATCCCTGTGCATCCCTCCTGACTCACGATGTGTCTTATTCCTTCCCCTGTCTCCCCTTCTGCATTTGTGGCTCTGTAGAACATGACTCCAATTCCCAAGTTGGAAAGCCCAGAATAGGCTTGGCTGTAAAAATAAAACGCTCAGTTCTGGAAACATCAACTCAAAGAAAGAAGGGGAGCCATGACCCTTAAGGCAGCATCAAAGAAGACACTGGAAAGAATGCTGCACAATGAAGAAAGAAAGAAACAAACATCCATATGGCCATGGGAAAGCCAAGCCGGTCCTGGAACAGTCAACACAGGAAAGCCCCAGTTATTACAAAAAGAAAAACGAGAGGAATGAATATATGGCTTTTAATAATAACTCCATATTTAATGACTTCAATCATCCCAACAAAAGACACAGACTGGCTTTTCAAACCAGACATCCCTGTTTGTTGCCTACAAGAAACATCCTCCATTTTAAAGACAAACGCAACCCAAGAGTAAGAGGAGGTTGGAAAATTGTGCGCTCCAAGAAAATGCAACCGCAGAAAGCAAGCAGATGCCACAGTAGTGTCATCGGACAAAATAGATTGCAAACCAAAATGAGAAGAGGTGACAAAAGTCACTTCATATTGTTGACTGGAACAACCCATCAAGAGGCCTTACAATCCCAAACATGGATATATGGAACAAGGATGCGACAAATTTCACCCAACTACCTCTATTTGATGTAAAAGCACAGACTGGTATCATCCAAGAACAGTGGGTCACATGGCGACCTCCCATGCCCATACTAAAAGCATCCAACCAAAACATCAACAAAGGAACGTCAGGGTTAAAACAGCAGATCAAACAGATTTAACAGAAGTCTACAAAATATTCCATCTAAACACAATACATATTCTTCCCAGAAGCCCGTGGAGATTTCTCAAACTTCCCTTCTGAGATCTCATTCTGTTTCCACGAGCGCACCCTTTGGTGGGGGGGGGGGTGTGAGTACTAAGATCTATGTTAGTGCCCAGGGCTATCATTATTGTGTTCCTCTTTCTTAGCAGATGTACTCAGTGATTTGACACCTTCCAGGGGTTTGTTCTTGCTGGTTTTGTGTTGTTTTGGTTTTGAGATAAGGATTCACTGTGTAGCTGGAGGATTCAAACTTACAATCCTCCTGCCTCAGCCTCCCAAGTTCATCACATGCAGATTTAACAGGGTCCCAAAATAGAAGTACAGGCTTAAACCCTGTGAATGAGAGGACAACTGTGATCCAAGCAGTCAGAGAAGTGGCAGCCAGGAATGAAGAACTAAACCAGACAGGATGGTGGGGCAGGGAAACACAGCCTACAAGGGCTGAGGTCAGACTGCTTCCCTAACAGGAGTGCCTCAGCTCCTGAGAGGGAATATGGCAGGAGCTCTTGCATCGAAGGTGATTAATCAGAGAGTCACAGAACCTAGGAAAACCCTTTTGGAGTCCTAAAACCTAGGAATACTGCTTTGCATACCTAAGTACCTACCACCCCACCACAGCAGGGGCAGAAGGCTGAACCAAGATCTGTCTGGGAACTGCTCTTTTCCTCTCCTCTTCTTCCAGTTTGACATTTCTTCCTTGATTGGTCCTGTTTTTCACCTTATTTGCATACAATCTCATTCACTAGTTAGAATCCATTTGGTTCTATAAAGCTCAACCCAGAAGTCTTAGAGAGGCAATCTCATTTACACACACAACAGAGGAGGCAGAATTTAGACCCCACACTTCCTGGTGGAGTCCAGCCCTAAATCCTGGATTTTGCTGGGGCCTAGGATCTCAGAGGCTTGGCTTCCAGAGGTGCTCTAGAGAAGGAATACTGACTTCAAGAACCCCTGGAACAAGTGAATCAAAGGCTTGCTGCACCAGAAGCTTCTGCTCCAAGCCAGGAATTTGCCCAGGCTCTAGCACTTAACCTGCAGCCACCCAGGCAGAGGGAGCCTTCAGGACTCTGAGCTTTGGCTGCAGAAGGGAATTTGTTCCTGCAGCTGTCTCCAGCCTTGAAACCAGACTCGTATGGAAGGCTTGACACGCCTGTTACTCCTATGGCTGACCTGCTTTCTGTAGACCTGCTCTCGGTTGGCATCTCAAAGCCCTCTGAGGTCTCTCCAGCTCTAACGCTTGCCAACAGTCTCTCCATTGGCACCTCGAAGCTCGCTGAGAGCACAAAGCTGTCGTACTTACCACCCCTCTTGACTAGCACCCAAAGCCTGCTGACAGCACAGGCTATGATACCCACAGACTCTCTCGGTTACATCCTCCTGCAATTGAGGATCTCAGAGTCCCTCTTTTGTCTGCCCAGGACATTCGTAGAGGGAGCCCAGGTCAAGACCCCAAGATGGGAGATTCAAACATCTCAGCACCACATTATCTTAAATCAAATTTTCTTTTTTCTTTTCTCTTTTCCTTCTCAGAACCATGAAGCTATTATCTTTGCTGCTGAAACCCATCCCCAAGTCTGCCAGTATGGTGATTCCTCAGTATCCACAAAGGCCTGGCTACAGAATCCTTTTGAACACCAAAATATTTGGATATTCAAGTCCTTTATCTAAAACAGTGGTTCTCAGCAGTCCTAAAGCTGGGACTTTTTAATAGAGTTCCTCATATTATAGTAATTCCCCAACCATAAAATTATTTCATTGCTACTTTATAATTACAAGTTGGCTACTGTTATGAATCATGATGTAAATATTTCATATGTAGGATTATCTGCTTTGCAGCCCCAAAGGTTGAGAACCATTAGTCTAAAACATGGTAAAATTTTTGCTTTTATGCCGGACAGTGGTGGCGCACACCTTTAATCCCAGCACTTGGGCGGCAGCGGCAGGCAGATTTCTGAGTTCGAGGCCAGCCTGGTCTACAGAGTGAGTTCCAGGACAGCCAGGGCTACACAGAGAAACCCTGTCTTGAAAACACCAAAATAAATAAATAAATAAATAAATAAATAAATATAAATAAATAAATAAAATTGTTTTTATAATCTATTTAGTCTCTGTCTCTGTCTCTCTGTCTCTCTGTCTCTCTGTCTGTCTCTGTCTCTGTCTCTGTCTCTGTCTCTCTCTCTCTCTCTCTCTCTCTCTCTGTGTGTGTGTGTGTGTGTGTGTGTGTGTGTGTGTGTATGTGTGTGTATGTGTATGTATGTTCAGGTTCATGTGCAGTGGTGTGCATGTCGGGGGTCAGAGAATAACTCGTGGAAGTCAGTTCTCTACCATGTAAGACTTGGGCTGAGCTGAAGTCATAGAGCTTGGTGGTAATCGCTTTTATTCAGAGCCATCCAGCTGGCTCAAAAACCATGGCATTTACTTAGAACCTGTGTAGCCAACCGTCCTCCACACTTTAGGTCACCCTTACAATACTTACAATGGCTAACACGGTGTAAATTCTATGTTACATAATTGCTATCCCGATTACTTAAAGGATAACAAGAAGAGAAAAAGTCTGAACATGTTTGGTACATAAGTATTTCCCCCAGTTATTTCTAGTAGTCATTAAGTGGGTCTGTGGATTCAAAAGCTAGAATACATTTGAAAACGTGCCCTACTAACAATTTCCCAGGATTCTTTCATCCAAGTGTCTGTCTGTAGCATCACACAAGTGGTCAAGGGAGAGTGGGTTTTTTTTTCTTTCTTTTTTTTTTCTGCCTCTTAGACCTACATGAAATTTTTCCCCCTACTTCTTGAATCTGATGCTTCATTGTTCCTAAGCTCTTAACTAGTAATTATCTCTTCAAACATTGCCTTTATCTCACATTTTTTGTTACCCCTTTATTTTATTTTATTTTAACTTTGGGAAATTTCCATTCCTTTCTTGTATGTAAGCCAAGCATTTTAAAAGATTTTTTTAAAATGTTTTATTCAATATTTGAGGTGTCTGTTTCTTAATGAGCATTATTCCTTTCTGGGGCCACTTTTCTACCGTGTGGCAGAGATGAAAGTCACTTTGGGTTCTGCTTTCTTTGACTGTGGATACCTTTCTCCATACGTTAATAAAAGCCATCATTATTATATAGGTTAACTTTAAAAACGTAAATGAATAGTGGGGAGAGGCTGTTCAGTGGGAAAGTGCCTGACTTCAAAGTCTGAGGAGCTGAGTTTGGATCCCCATTCCCATACAAAGCCAGACAGCAGGTGCCTTCAATCCCTGCAGTCCTTCAATGAAATGAGAAGGAGACGGGAGGTTTGGAGACTTTCCCAGCAGCTAATCTGGTGCAATGAACAAATGGCCCCATCTCAAGCAAGGTAGAGAAGAGAAAGTTCAAACTTAAGGTTGTCATCTCTACACACACAGCATTGCATGTGTATAGCCATAGTTGTATACATGTCACACACACACACACACACACACACACACACACACACACACACACACACACGGATTTGAAAAGTATGAAACTTTTTAAAACATCATGAACATGCCTCAGAAGGAAGTGTGAATTTTATGATCATGTGGCATCGGGATTCATGAAGAAAAATCAAAATCTATTCAAGGAGTCCAACGCTACATAGACTGGCAGTTTAGGTGACTATCGTAAAACATGGGACGGTGACATTGGAGACACTCCTATGGAAGAGGGTGCTCTCTATCAGATGCTGTAAGTGAGCCACTATGGCCTCTGTTGCTTACTGTGTGGAGTGTGTATGACCCTACATGTTCATCCAGGAGCTGCTGCCTTTCCACACACCTGTTGTCCATTCCCACCAGATAATTGTGAGCTCTACTTCTTGGAAATGTGTGATTCTGAGCTCTCTGAGTAATGAAGAGAATAGGGAGAAAGCTGGGCCATTCCAAGTTGGTCTCAGTTTCACTTCATTCATTATATAACTATAATTCAATTGTTACACATATAACATGTTATGTGTTCTAGAAGGTATATGCACATATATGCACAGGTACGCTTGTCCATGTCTGCACATATGCAGTCAGGGCTTGTGATGGTTTGTATATACTCAGCCCAGGGAATGGTGCTATTAGAAGGTGTGCCCTTGTTGGAGTAGGTGTGTCCCTATGGGTGTGGGCTTTAAGACCCTCATCCTAGCTGCCTGGAGGCCAGTCTTTCACTAATAGCCTTCAGACAAAGATGTAGAACTCTCAGCTATGCCTGTACCATGCCTGCCTAGATGCTCCCACCTTGATGATAATGGACTGAATCTCTGAACCTGTAAGCCAGCCCCAATTAAATGTTGTTCTTTCTAAGACTTGCCTTGGTCATGGTGTCCGTTCACAGAAGTCAAACCCTAACTAAGGCAGGGATAAACAACAACCACCTCCATCTTTGTCTGTCTCTTTGTCTGTCATCTGTCTGTCTGTCTGTCTGTCTGTCTGTTATTTATTTACTTATCAAGACAAAGTGTCTCATTTTAGCTACAGTGGCTGGCCAGTGAGCCCAAGGGACCTGCCTGCTTCTGTCCCCTTCCCTTCCAGAACAACTGAGATTACAGAATTCTCAGCCATATCACCTAGATTTTTTACAGAGGCACTAGGGGATTTGAACTCAGGTCCTCAAGCTTGCACAATACCTCACCCACTGAGCCATTTCTCCAGTCCCATATACAACATTTCGTTTGCTCTCAATAACATTTCTGAGACTTAAAGAGGGTCAACATACCTTCTTTGTTCTAAGGAACCCAATGCTGATACAAATTTTTAACAACTTTCTCGAAACTGGACAAGACAATGGCAGAAACACCGTCCTGTTGTGGTTTGTAAAAATCTTCCCCCGTAGGCTTATGTGAACACATGGTCCTTAGCTGGTGACTTTATTTTGGAAGGTTATGGAACTTTTAGGAGGTGGAACCTTGCTGGAGGAAAAAGACACAGAGACAAACCTTGGGTTTTTTTCACCCATGGACCACTTTCTGTTCATTCTTTGCTCCTGACTGCCAATGAAGGTGACCAGTTGTCCGCCTGCCCCCGCCATCATGCCTTCCCACAATGATGTCATATGTCCCCTCAAACTGAAAGCCCTAATACACCTTTCCTCCCTTAAATTGGTTCCAGTTAGGTATTTGGTTACAACAATGAGAAACGCAACTAAAACAGATCAAAGTCAAGGTTTCCTGGTACTGATCTTTTTTTTTTTTTTTTCCTATGAAATCAAAGATAAACTTGTATGTGCTTGAGATATAGAGGCTTAGACATAGAGAGACTGCTTTCATTGACCCTGAGGTAAGGTTTAGAGAATGACTAAGCTACAGGGATTCCATTCCTAGCGATGTACTCTTTTCAACCTCTTATCCCAAATATCCCTTTAACACAGGTGGAGGGACATTTGTAAAGATGTAAATTTGTTTACCATATAGGTCATTTTCTAATGGCTTGTATATAATGATGTCCCCACATTTACCTCATGATCTACAACCTCAATACAAATGGGAAAAAAAGATATTAAAACAACGTTCACCTTCAGTTGGACATCTGACCCCATATTACCATTGTCAAATATCCTCCAGCAAATATTTCTTGAGCAGCTTTTCCTGCTAAGCTTATACCTCCTGTGCTCACAATGACAATTTAATGCTACCAACTCTGACACCGGATTATGAAGTATTATTTTAAAATATGTCAGTATAACTCTGCATATTAATTAAAATGTTCCCACATACAAGCCTTGAACTTGACTCCCTGTGCTGATTGGAGACAAAAGGCCTTTATTAAATGCTATTTGACAGGCTAAGTGTTTTAATATCTCTGCCAATCATTCCTACAGAAGAATACTCACTGTTGAGCATGAAATAGGTAAGAAAGAAAATCTCAAGGCATGATCATCTGATAGAGTCATGTGATCTGAGGACCCAAGACAATCTTATCGTGTCTGCTAGCAGAAGTTCCTGTCTGGTTACCTTTCTAGGTGGGACAGTCGGCATTACTGTTTCCTTTGGGTTAAGACGATTACAGTTTGATAACTGATTCTTTGATTGGAGGGTTTACCATATGCCTTTAGGTTTTGCATTAATGGAATTACTCGATATTGATGTCTAGAGTCGGTTTTAGCTGCCCGTGGCTGTTAAAGGGTTATAGGTGAACACTTGCCTCTCTAAAGAATTCCTGAGCTAAGAAGGAAACTCCTAACTGGAGCAGATCTTACACTTCCTAGACTCTGACACACATTCCTGTCTTTCCCGTGGCTTAGCATGATTAAGCTTCTGAAAGACCAGATCTTGGGTTCAGACTCCATTCATCTTAGAAAACTTGACCTAAGATTGAACTCAAGTTAATTAACAGGCCAGTACCTAGCACCAGTTTCTAAGCTACCCTGCCTCCTCCAACAAGACCTACGTCTAGCACCAGTTTCCAGTTTATTCCCCCAACAAATCTGTACCTCCAGGTTATAAGTCTGCCCCTGACACTTTATTTCCTAACAACTAGGAGGGAAACAGAAGTTAAGTTTATGGTTTGGCTCCCAGCACCAGCCAATTACGTTAAAGGTCATAATGCCCCCCCCCCCCCAATCAGATATATATCAGGCTAGATACCCACTAATTGCCTCTATAAATATTTGCCTGAAACTGGGTTCAGGGCCCCCTCCTGTCCTCTTGTGTCAGAGATTGTGGCATGGCCCAAGCTTTGAACAGAGAGACCCTAATGCGATTGCATTGTATTCGGCTCTTTGGAGGTCTTTTTGGGGTTCAGGAATGTTTCCTGGCACAACGCTTCCTGGAGAAAGTTCCTACCCCTCTCCTCACTCCTCTTTAGCTTTGTTTGAACTATTTTTAGAAGTGGGAGAATCCGGCAAATAGGTGATGATGGGAGAGGAAAGAAAGCAGAAAGAGATGTCTTAGCCTGCCTAGTAGCATCACTGTAACAAAATACCAGAGTCTGTGTATCTTATAAAGACGCTTATTTCTTACAGTGCGGGAGTCTGGGGAGTCCAGTATTGGTGGCTCTGCATCTGGTGAGGGTCTTCCTGCTATATCATGATTTGAAAAGTAGACACTCGCGTGGTGAAGGAATACAAGTGGTGAAGGGATACAACGAGGATAGAGGAAGGAAAGTCAGACTCATCTTTTTATGAGGGACCCATCCTCACAGCTCACACTGCGCTCTTATTAAATCCAATCGATGTATTTATGAAGAGGGACACTCACGACCTAATCACCATTTAAGGTCCTACCTCTCAATTCTGCTGCACTGGGGACTGTTTCCAACACTGGACATAGAGGGAACATTCAAATCACAGCAACAGTGGAGCCCAACAGAGTTAGTGAGATTCGGGCCAGGATGGCAAAACAAGGCCTTTTATGCACATGCGCAATGTTTAAGTCATGGATTGGGAGAACCGATGGAAAGGAAGAGGTGGAAGTTGGAAAACCCAGGTCACTAAGCATGAAGAACTGAGAATCCATGCAGGCGCTGTAAGCCTCTGACCATCCAGGAGGCTACTGGGTAGTGCTCAGCAGGATTAGTCTACTGGCTGGTAATCCACGCGAAGGAGGGGAGAAGGTAGAATTCCCAATCAAGCACAAGTGGTGTGCGATGCCGTGAAGAGGCAAGGGATGAGCGCTGTGGGGGATGGGTGGTGGGCTGACAGCAGCTACCTTCAAGGCTGAGCCTCTGCATTAGTCCCCCAGCCTCCCCTCACAGTGGCTGCCTGTGGGGTTATTGGGCACTGAGAGTGAACTGGCTGCTTATCAGGAAGGGGGTTGACTCCCCAGGCCACATACCAGGCGGCCGATCGTGCGTATTTTCATGAGACTTTTGGTCTCTCCTACCTACTTAGCTTTTTATTTTTGTCTCTTGGTATTTCAGAGAGGTCCAGGATCTGCTGTTTCAAGTACCTGCCTCCTGGTAGTCTCCAGCGAAGTCATTCTTGTTTGGGGGTATTATACTCGGTTGGTGGTTGCCATGGAAGTGAGGGCTGGCTGATTCACACAGGAGGGGGCGGGGCTAACTAGCAAGCTCTCAAGCACAGTGGATGACTTCAATTACTTAAATTCCTGCAGCTTCTCAGAAGACATCTACATGTTTTTTGATGACATTTGAAAACCTTTGGCTTTGATTTAGAAATTGAGATTCATTTTTAAAAATCTGTGACCTGTATGAAAGCAGGCTATTGAGAAAGAACCAAGAATAAATGGAACTTTGAAAGCAGGCCACTCCAGCACAAACTGGAACGTCTCTGAATTGGGATTAAAAGAATGAAGAAAAAAAAACCCCAAAAACCAAAACAAAAGAACAAAACAAAACACCCCAACAAAACCAGGCAAGCTGATGTCATCCTCCAGAGATGAAGAAAACAGTTCTAGTGAAAGTTTGACATATTCTAGTTACAAAAAGCCTGAGTTCCGGGATGGTAATCCTGAGGTAGGTCATTGTTAGATGCCTTCTGTTTGCAAGTATGTGGGAGTTCTTATCCTGCAAGTAACTGTTGCCAACGCCAAGATTAGTTTCTGGTTTCCCTGCTGGGCTTTTATGTGTTCATCTGCCTTCTCAGGGTCTCTCTGGTGAATGCTGGAGGACAGAGTGACCCACCTTAGGTTAGAAAATCAGAAAGAAAGCAAGGACAGCGACTGCGTTTCTAAGCAACGTTCAACCCATAACCACACCCCTGTAATTAGGCCCACTAATCCTGTCCAAATAATGGGCGTGGACAATAACTGTGCTTCTCGGACCTGGGGTTTCCTAAACACTTGCAGCTTGAGGCTCTTCCCCACCCCACAGTGTGTCCACAGGAGTGTCCATCCACCGCCATGTATCCCCAGCACTGTTTTCTGCTCACAATGTAAACACAATGGCTATGCTTTGGATATGGTCCCCTCTTGCCAAAATTGCCGCTGAAACTGTTGCAGTGTTACCTTTGAGAAGGAACTGAGCCTTTCCCAAGTAACTGGACAGGCTCTTGCAAGAGCAGATCAGTCTGCTCTTTAACAAGGGAATCATCACACATTCATACACCGTATCCGGTCCCCTGCCTGCCTCCTTCCATATGCTGGGTTGCCAAGTTCTTATGCAGATCTAGCATCTGATGCCATCCGAATACTACAGCATGAGGCCTTCACCAGGTACAGCTATCTAACCTTGAGCTTGACAGTCGCCAAGTCTGTTGAGCTGAATAAACCCCCTTTCTTTATAAATTGTTTAATCTCCAGTATTCTGTCATAACAAAGGAAAATGGACTAGGACGCTAATCTAGGTAGAAAATGGCCAGAAAACATGTTTTAGAACTTCATGATACAACAGATTGGAATCAGAGGTGATGTGAAATGGTTGCCCCTGAGCTTGTGACTCTTTTTCTTTCTTTTTCTCTTTCTTTCTTTCTTTTTTTTTTCTTTTTTTTCTTTCTTTTTTTTTTTTTTTTTTTTTTTTTTTGTTTTT
>JANHMN010000006.1:20780225-20900112 GCA_030674055.1 Rhabdomys pumilio | reverse complement strand
ACACACACACACACACACACACACACACACACACACACACACACACACTCTTGAATGCCCAGCTACATATATAAAAAAAAAACACCCTACCCACCTACCCACATTGGGATTATTCACTATGGAGGCATTCCTGATGAATACTAACGAAACACTAGCAAAGACAAGACTGGAAGGAGGGGATTATTTAACATATAGGGGATCTTGTATACTAAATTAGATCAGAGTCCAGATCACTGGAGACAACAGGAGATTTGAAAGGTGGAAGAAAGTCTCTGGGTGAACTTGGGAATTTTAAGCCCTTATGGGTTCTCCTGATTTTCACAAGTCTTGTTTCCTAGAATCTGAGATCTTCCTATTTAAACTTCCTGGTAATGTGGAAATTCATCTGTAAGTGTTGAGGAGCTGAGCCATGATTGCCCAGGGAGATGTTGTACATACAGCTCTAATGACTCTGGCTTAGCATTGCAATAGAGACCTGTACACCTTGCTTGCCCTGCTTGTCTGGGTCACAACTCCAGTGACCTGAACATCTCAGAACAGGTTCTGCTTTCTGTTTAACTTCTCACAAACATTGGAGTCAATGAAAAAAAAACTGCATGACTGGATAAAACAGACCAAAATATTTAAATACTAGTCCTGCTGTTGATACACAGTCCTGGAAAATCTTGGTGAGCGGTCATGGTTTTGCCCTTTTTAGCATAGTATTTGGGCATGGCGATGGATTTTTGTTTAAACCTTTCTTTATTCCATTCCTGGAAATGAATTTCATTATTAGTCATGGGCAAAAGTCACTTCTTTTTCAGAACTGCCAAAGGTCATTTTTCCTAGTAGCATGACTTTTTAATGACTTTCCTAAGCAACGAAAACAACAGTTTAGCTAGTCATCTCTGCTTCAGTAGATCCCGCTGGGCTGCCAAACTAGATTTTGTTCATCTACATCATCAGCATACTTTAAAAAAAAAAAAAAGAAAGACTTATTTTTATTTTGTGTATATGAATATTTGCCTGCATGTACGTATGTGCAGAACAATCATGCATGGCACCCACAGAGGTCAGGGATAATGTCAGATTCCCTAGAATTATAGAAATGGACAGTTGTGAGCCGCCAGGTAGGTTCTAGGAAGGGAATTGAATCCTGGGCTTCTGGAAAATCAACAGGTGCTTTTAACCACTGAGCCATCTATCTCCCTAGCACCTTCCAGGATGCTTTTTAAATAGTGACAGGGTGGAGAGGCAGGAGTGAACTGGAGGACATTGAGGAAGAGTTTGGAAACATACTCAGGTACTTTAGCACCCAGTATAGAAGCCACTGGCTTCGCTGTTCATTAATTTTCTCTCACTCACCATTGCATGATTAACCCATGCTGGGAAGAAATCATCCAAGCCTTTGGGATAAACGAGGCTCCGGTCATAGTGAAAGAGGGTCCAGAATACCAAGAATACAAACTGGAAAGGAAACAGAAAAATACCAGGATTAGGCTTGTTTTTCAGCAGAGGTTAATAAGTGTTAATACGTGTGCGTGCACGTATGTGCGTATACACATACATACATATATGTGTGCATATGCATATATATACTTCCCCCCTCCTCCCTTTAAGTTGTCCTGACAAAGAACAACAGGAAGGCTTGAAGCATTCCTAAGCATCAATCCTTATAAGCTAATGAAGGGGAAGTTGGGTCTCTCCATGCTTAGAACTTTGGGTTTATTTGCATTTGCTGTGCCCTGTATGTCCCGTCACAGTGTCTGCCCCTGTGTTCTGTGCTGAGATGATGGGGAGGGCTATTGAATCGCCCATCACACTACCTTCTGAACATGCACAGGCTCCGTTTGCAAGAGAAACGAACAGACTCCATTGTTCCTCTTAAAACCTTGGACTTTAAGAGATTTTCTGAGCGTGGAGGTGGAGGCATTCCACAAGGAAACCTGGCATGCTAAGTGCTTACTGCATCTGAGCTCCACCAAGGTGGAGAGTTCCAGTCTGCATTCAGTTTTGAGGTCTCAGAGTCACAGAAAGCACTGGCGGGAGGAAATGAGGTAGCCATTTCTAATCCCAGGCCCTGCTGTGCAGTGAGCATGTGTGATCTTAGTCTGCTTCAGCCCTAGCTAATGAACAAAGGCATGGACAATGGAATAGCCATGTGGCAGCACCAGAAAACAAGCTTACTGCTGCTTGTACACAGCTTGCTTTGCCTGATTTCTGTCCACTGGACACAGCGAACGAAGCAGCTTTCTCTGTTTTCTGCACTGGGCTGTCATTCACTCCTAATGTGTTTTCTGTGGCTCAACTTTGAGGTCTTTTTTTGGGAGGGAGGGGGGTCCCGAGACAGGGTTTCTCTGTGTAGCCCTGGCTGTCCTGGAACTCACTCTGTAGACCAGGCTGGCCTTGAACTCAGAAATCTGCCTGCCTCTGCCTCCCAAGTGCTGGGATTAAAAGCCTGTGTCACCACTGCCCAGCAACTTTGAGGTTTTATGTCTTTTATTTTTCCCAAGTTTTGTATGTGATAGCTCGTATAGAAAGGGAAGTAGATCATTTTCTCACCCAGGTCTCCTTTCCTGTCATCATGATGGAAGCAACACTATCCCACTTATATGGCCATCTCTTAACACTCACAAGGATACTACAACCCACAGATACTCAGGTCCTCTATATGTAATAGAATCATATTTACATAGGACCCGAATACATCCCCTTGTGTATGTTAAATCACCTAAAGATGGCTTATAATATCCAGTACAATGTAAAGGTTACATCACTTTTGTAAGTATTCTTAGTTTGATTTTTATTCTTTTTTTCAAATATTTTTGATCTATATTCAGTTGAATTTGTGGGTGCAAAATCCACAATCATAGAGAGCTGGTTTTATTTTGATATATGTATATATACATGATAAGCTTATCTGCAGTATATCCCACTCCTGGATGATGCTGGCCAATGCAGTCAGTCTCTAGACAGAAAATTTGTGGAAATGTAGATGCTCTGGCTATAGTAATTAGTCTCCAGACAACCTCGTTGTTGCAGGAGACGTATCCATCCGTTGTACACGACAGTGATGCTGGACACACATTTGGGTACTTACTGTGGATATAGGAAAAGCCAGTGTGGTAAAAAGCAGGTCTCTGAAGGGTGTGACGAATTTGATGTCTTTCCTTCCAATGACTCTTTTCAGCACATCATCCAGGCAGGCGACCCCAAAGAAAATGGCCTGCAAGAGCTAAATTCATTACAATAAATGAGCATTTTCATTGGCTTTAATTAATACACCCTTCGCTGAGGTAAAGCTGTGGCCCTCTGGGAGCAATGCTGATTCGAGAAGGAGGGGCTGTGGGGTCGTTTGGGTGCAGAGCCAATTCAAGGGCTGGTATTCCAGCTCATTGGGCCTTGGCCTTGCACACTAAAACTGATTGAGGAAATTCATTTAGGAGATAATAGTGTGTACAGTATTTAGTCTAATGGTCTTCAGCTA
The DNA here is from genome assembly GCA_030674055.1 of Rhabdomys pumilio. Lineage (NCBI taxonomy): Eukaryota > Metazoa > Chordata > Mammalia > Rodentia > Muridae > Rhabdomys > Rhabdomys pumilio. The sequence goes on along the minus strand of JANHMN010000006.1, from coordinate 20,896,646 downwards.
AAATGGAAACAAAATAGACTTTCAAGGGAGAAAGTAATGAGCTGAATAGCATGGCTGCACAGAGGTAAGAACCAAATACACAGCTGAGGGAGAAGAGCCAGGCACAGTGCGGGCATGGTTAGGAGTCCCTTCCCAGGTAAAAATCTAAGGTAAAAGCCTAGGGGGTGGCGGATACAGCAGTCAGTGGAATGGCTGCCTCACAACATGAAGACCCGAGTTCAGATCCCGATCATTCATGTAAAAGCAGGGTGTGGTGCAGCATGTGTCTGTAACCTCAGCACTGTGGGGGCAGAGAAGACATGAATAAAAAAGGGCAGAGAAAGGCGGGCCCTCCAAAAAACGCTGACTCATGAAATAAAATTGGCTTCTGGTCTCATAGGCACAGGCACATACATGCATGAGCATTCTCTCTCTCTCTCTCTCTCTCTCTCTCTCACACACACACACACACACACACACACACACACATACACTGTCTCACTGAGAAAGCCATAACGACAGTCATGAGCACCAGGATGAAGCTCTGTGCCATTTGAGGAAAATGCAGACTATGACGTCATACTCAGAGTGAGACACCAGTGCAGCCCCTACCTAAAGGGGCTGCCTGAAGGCCGTAGGGAAGCAATCTGATAATTGGAAGAACTTAAATCATGGGATCTAGGAAGCAAGGCCAGGAAGTTATGGCAGCTGCAGAGTTCTGTGAGGTTCCTGAGGCAAGGCAAGAAAAAAGTAGAGCCTCTTTCATCTTCAATAAGAAAGAAGTCCTTTTTTCCTAAATTCTTGGCACTAGAAGTATTTCGGATTGAGGATTTCTTTGTCCAGATTTCAGAATATTGACTCATAATGGAGAGAAGACTCGAGTGTGCACACAAAACTGACTTATATTTTATGTTTGCCTCTTAAAAATAGCTTGACGGTAACCTTATACCATACTCTTAATAATGATCTTGTGCGTGAAATCAAGTTAGACTGTGTGAAATTTTCTATTTGCGACATCATACTTGTGACCGAGACACTTTGATTTTAGAGTCAATTGTCGGATCTTTGGATTTGGAATACTAAGCAGGAAGTATGGCCTGGAAATCAAGCCTTGTGTGCTTTGTACAATGTTATGGCTGCTAATTTAAGGTCTGCCGGGTGCTGACTGTACAGAGATTGGGTTTATTTGAAGTATGTTTGCCTTAGAAGTCGTCTCAGTTCTTAGAGGCTCTGCCTTGGCAAGTGAGGGGCAGTTGGATTCCAACCTCCAGTATGAGATGGGAGATTTATGGAGCCTGGGGAGCTGGGTTAACAATTGATCCGAGCTGGTTGTTGGGCAACAGTGTCTGAAGTTTAGACTAGGGCAAGGATCTAAAGTTGACTTCAGGACACTCCCTAGGCTGCAGAATGAGCAGGAAGAGGGGTGGGGAGAAACAGACTAGTCATCCATGATGGCTGAGTTCTCAGACCAGCAGAAAGTACACTGCCCGGAGCTTCTCAGAAAGCCAAGACTCTTCTCTGTCCCCAGCCTTTGGGATCACAGTCCCTGGAAAGGAGGTATAAGCAGTGATTTTTAAGCAAGCACTCTATGGGATTTTTATATGAGCAGAACCCTCTGATTGGACATCCATGGTTCATGGATTTTACCAGGGACTCGTAACTCTGACAGCTGACTTTTGGTCATGACTTGTGACATGCCAGACTTGAGACATCCTAGTGATGTGTTAGTATAAATCTCTCAGCTCCATCTTAAAGATGAGAAAAATGGGCTAAAGAGAGACTAACAAACTTGCTTTAAGTCCCAAGGCTTTAGAGTTTGGTTCTTGAGCCAGACTTAAGAAACATCAGATTTCTTGCAGATTTCTTGAGCAGAGTTGAGGAGAAACAATCTACATGACTAACAGAATAAAATACAAAATTAAAAAAACTACCAGTGACCTGTTTCTACCCCAGGGATTCCCCTTTAATGGGCCCAAGGGGACAACTCAGGTAATAGGGTTTATAAATCTTCCAAGGTTGTTCTGTTCTCTCTCTCTCTCTCTCTCTCTCTCTCTCTCTCTCTCTCTCTCTCTCTCTCTGTGTGTGTGTGTGTGTGTGTTGGTAGGGTTGGCCAGGGATCAACCTTGGGCAAGAGACAACATCTATCTTAGTTTTGAGGCAGGTCCTTCACTGGGGCCTGAGGCTTCAGCTTCAGCTAGGCTAGTTAGCAGGCAATCCCCAGGGACCTGCCTATCTTCAGCTCCTCTGTGCTGGGATTTCAAGGTCATGCCACCACTAGCCTCATATGTAGATGCTGGGGATGGAAGTTTGGTCCTAATGTTTGTGCTCAGGCATGTAACCAGCTGAGCCTTCTCCCTAGCCACATTTCTGGGGTATGATGAGCCTAGGTATTATCTGAGGCTGAAGCCCACCAATTTAGCAAAACCTCCTCTTGGAAATACAGCTATCAAGTGCTCTCAGAGAGATGCAGCTGGTAGGAGCAGACCTGGTAGTCAGTTCTTTCAGAGGAAGCTGTGAGCAGGGAACAAATGCCAGGAAGTTACCTCAGGTGAGGCACAGAATGAGGCAAGGCTTATCCAAGGTCACAGAGGCAGATTCCAGGGCAGAATCATAGGCTGGGTAAGAGTCACAAGACTTCTAAGGGAGGAGGCTTTCTAAGGGCAGAGGGTAGGTGTGGGAAGGAGGGAGAGAGCCACAGTTGTAAATACCACGAAGAGGTTCCCTCCAGAATGTTTATCCCTACTGTTGGTGCCTTTCTCACAAGCCCATGAGATGTAGAATTCTGAGTGTGAGGTCATTTGCACATAGATATCAGAAGGTGCCTCTTCTCTCTCCTCCTTCCCTCTCCCACAAAGCTCTCAGCTCTAGTTTCAGTTCCAGATACTCTGGCCACAGCAGTCTTTTGCTGCCTCAATTTGCAGAAGCAACCCTGGGACCTGGGCTCTGATGATCAACACAGTCATTCTATACACACACCACACACACACACACACACACACACACACACACACACACACACTGACCGTCCTCCGGACCTGCCCTTTTTGAGAGTGAGAGAGAGGCTGCCTCCACCTAGAGAGTGAAGTCTATACTACCCAATGTCCTTTGGGCAAAGAAGCATCTTCTAGGGAGTCAAGCCCATCCCTTTCCTTGCTCCTCTCAGCCATAGACTGTGGAAATCAGATTAAGGAAGAAAGCTTATTACTCAGCTCCTCTGAGGTTTCTCCCCATCAATACAAATTGGCTCCCTACTGTAAATGTGCCAATCACCTCTCCCCCTCCACCCCCAGTTCACACATATTGTCTTGTAGACATATGCCAGACGCCAACTCAGTGTGAGGCAGCCTCGCTGCCATTGATCTGAGTACTGACTGACATGCCACATCAGTACCAACAAGGAGTACTTGGGCAGCAGCAGGTCTCACGTGGGCATAGGAGAGACAAGGGCGAGGTTCTGTCCAAGGTAAAGACCCTAGAGCTAGGGTTTAAAGGGGCCACTGAACAGAGCTGGAGGTTAAGGAGCAGTAAGAGTCAGATTTCCAGGGTGTCTGAAGGGGTGTCAAGCAGGTCATCCAGATGGATAGAGATCTGCTCGTCCATCAAGGAAAAAGATAAGACAATGTTTAGAAACACACACAGACACACACAGACACAGACACAGACACACACACACACACACACACACACACACACACACACACGGATTCTAGGGAGTCCTGTGTGGTGTTGAGGGCACATTTGGATCATGTCAGGTCATCCAAATGGATAGTGGTCTGCTCTTCTTGGTACATTGGCTCCCAGGAGAGTAGGCTTCATGCTGTCCTGTTGATCACAGGCTATTCATAGCTGATGTTTTCCAAGTCATCTTTTCTACTGGCTCTTCCCTGATTCTACTCCAGTGGAATGTTCTGGGACTTTTCCTGAAAGGCTGCTGCTCTAAATTTGTTAGCTGCCTTTTTTGTTTCTGTTGCTAGCTAACAAACTTATGACCAGTGGTAGAGCTGAATTTACATTAAAAAAATAATGAATGTAATTTTAACAAACTGTAGCTGAAGGATATTTAGTTTATGTATTACATGTCTTCACAAATCCATGATGATCTTAAAATTGTGGAAACTTACCCTCTCTAAGTCATCAAATTTATTTCCTTGCCCTAAAGCCAAAACCCTTTTAAACAACCCCAGGAAATGAAAATTTCTTCCATTAAAAAAATAATAATAATTCCAGAGAGGGAGATTCCACAAGTTCCCTGAACAAGACATTATGACTCCTGTGGGATGAGTCAAACAAACCAGTGCCAAGCTCAAGGCTCCGGGCCTGACTCGGCCACACTGGGACTTTCCTTACCCCTCTGTCAACCTGATGCAACTCTTGCAGTGAAAGACCATTCTAAAATTAAAGAGAACTCAAGGACTAACAGGGACTGATGTTTTTATCTGGTGGTATCAGAGAGGGTGCAGCTGACTGGGAAGGTGGATAGGATCCCTCAGCCAAGGCTATCCAGACCTGTGTGAAGTGCACAGTCCCACTCAGAGTTCATGTTTAAGGGAGATGCTGAAACATGTGCACAAAAGGGTATGCTGTAGGACACACTACAGCTTCCACAATGAGATTTTTCTCTGTTGGGAGGGGGGTTGCAAGGCTGAAGGGAGGGTACAAGGGGAGGGGGGGGATGAGTGAGATTGGAGTGCATGATGTGAAATTCACAAGGAACCAATAAAAAGTTAACAAGAAAGGATGCTGAGGCTTCATCCATGTGATCTCAACAACATGGTTGTCTAAATAAGACATGCACAATGATACCAACTCGTTGACATGCCAAGGAGGAGGTGGGACGTTTCACACAGCCACTCCCCTCAAGGGAGGGCCACAAGCAATCCATCCATGGCTGCTGAGTGAGGGAGCATCAGTGTTCTTCTCTAGGGATGAACTCCTTGATAGCTTATCCAAATCAGGCAGTCAGCCCTAAACAGATGCTCACCTGAGTTTATGGAATCAGCAGAGTGTGTGGGTGTAAAGCACGGATAACGGAAGTCATCGTAAGTTTGAGTGGGAGTAGTGATGGGTGTGGGGGAGGGGGAGAGGGAGCGGTAACATCATGTAACGTATTCATATATGAAGATTAACTTAACAACAACACTCCCTTAAGATAAACAAGAGAGTTAAACAAACAAAATCAGGAGGACAAATAATGTAAAGAACACAATCTGGAATAATGAGGAGAGAACCAGAGAGCAAGAGTTCTGGGATGTGTTGGTTAGAACTGTAAGAAGCCTTAGCCAAGGCTGTGTAGGTAAGAACAGTGCCTTTCAGATAGCAGGAGGACATGCTGGGAAAGAGCAACCTGCAGAGGGGATGTAAGTGGCTCATCCCGGTTAGAAGTGTGTACTGCTTACCAATTTATTCATCCCTGGAGTGCCAGTGAGGAACCCAGAATTGAGTGAGAGATAACAAAGGCCGGGGTTGGCCCATTGTCAGTTTGCCTTTACCGGGAATAAGGAAAAGGGGAAGGAAAAAAAGAGGAAGATGAGGAGGAGGGAGAGGAGGAAGAGGTAGAAGAAGGAAGGAAGGAAGGAAGGAAAGAAGGAAGGAAGATTTTCTGTAAGTTGTTATTGGTAGGATAAAAACCAGGATGAGTGAAAAATTGCGTGGTTCTGAGATGTGCCTGTAGGGAATTCATTGAGGATAATACCCTTGAAGTATCTGTGACAGGGAGGGAGAAGGATTTGGGGCTGAGCAGGTGCTAGAGGAGCTCTTGTATTGAGGGCCCTGAAGAGATTCCCTGAAGCTGCCCTTTCCCAGTCCCAGGGAAGGGGGACAAACCCTAGTGGAGGCAGCTTCCTTCTGCTGAGGGTGCTTCTGTCAGGAGAGATCACCTGTGACCCGCTAGAAGCCCACACACCATCTGGGAGCTGTGAAGTGAATCTCTCAGCTCTGTGAGGTGGGAGGATATGTTTTCCTCAGTGCCACACAGGAACAAACCAAGATGTGGAAGAGTTAGGTAACTAACTCTCTTAGAATCACACAGGAAGTAAGTGGAGAGCCAGTGCTCTAGCTCCAGAAACCTGGCTTCTCAGCACAGATCTCTCCACTGGGTTTAAAGAATGTACAAAATACTACCCATCCTGCCTACTCAGTAAATTCTAACTGCTTTATTTGGGTGCTGATGATGTCCATTCCGCCTGTGCTATCATCTGTAATCCTTTCAGCTTCCTGAGAGCTAAGTCAGTATGTGTTGTAAGATCTTTGTGAACATCATAAGTCTTGTGTCTTTTGGACCCTGTAAAGCTAAAGAGCTTCACAGATTAAGATCTAAACTCAGGGATGAGAATCAAGGGTTTCCCTTTAGGTACCAGAGCGGGCACTGTAATATAAATAGAACCCTGCCTTTCTACTGTTTGTAGGCTGCCTTGGAGTTTGTGCCAACAGGGAGGGGGACTTCTTTTTCTCTAGCCGTGAATCATCCTCTCTGGGGACATATGCAATGACATCACATTGTTGTCGTCTTGAGAACTTGAGGATCATGAGGTTTGGGCAGCTTTACAAAGGGAAACAAAGGAAAAATCTCAGTCTTCTGGAGAAAGAGACATGGGCTAGAAGGAGATAGACTATGAATCTCATCTCGAGGCTCCTAAAAAATGGGAAATCTGAGCAAACCCAATGACCCTGCACATCAAGAAGTGGCCAAAGGCTCCCTGCTTTCACTAGTAGGTGTCCCTTAGGGCCAGGGACAGTTCTTGGATGGAAAGGGAGTGAAGGAAACCAGAAAGCACATTTGTGAAGGGCTGGGCACCATGTGCACTGAGTTAGCACAAGCAGACTGAAATTGTGCATAGCGTGATCTCCATACTTAGCTGCTAGGGTTCCCTCCCTTGGTAGAATTCATTGCTCTCAGCTCGCACTTGAAGTTGTACCTCCCCAAAAGGCCCAGTGTCAAAGATGTCTACCCCAGCGGCTATAGCAGAAAAAGGAGTGTCTCAATAGACATTCTTTCCTAGCTAATGATAGAGTGTGTAGCGTGGAGAGGCATACACCGGAGCTGTGTATGTAGAATCTACATACGTACAAAGTATGAGGTGGCTGATTCTCCAGATCACCCACTAACAACTTATCAAGGAGACCCGTGTTCCACTAAGTCACTACGTCCCACACTATCTGTCCATCTCTATCAAACACAAGACGACTCCAAGCACCCGGTCTCCCTTCCGTCTTCTCTCCTTTTCTGCTTACACCATGTTGACAGCTTTTGGCCATGCTGTTAGCTTCTAACTGTGTCCCTACTTAACATGTGTGGGAATGAACAACATAAAGTCCTTAGCCCTGGATCACAGACGCTAATCAATAGGACAGAGGAACTTACATGGGACACAGCCACCAGAGCACACTCCCTCTCCCTGGGGCCACCTCTCTGTCTTGTTGAGAGTGACTTTCTTGTCCCCTTGCCTTTCTCTTCTTAGCTAGAAGCTCTCTGTCAGCCACCAACCATCTGGCAGCATCCATGGCTTCTTGCTGAACTTCCTGGGGGTGGTGTCAGGAGGAAAAAGGCACGAAGCTCTGAAAGATAACTTGTAATAAGACAGGCTTTGCTACTCAATCCGGACACAGACGTGCACTCAGCAGATTAGAAATTAAGGACGTCTGAGAGGAAAGGTATGTCAGACTCAAAAGGATAAAAACTATACATCTTCCTTCCTTCATTTGTAGGTCCTAGAGGTAACGGTTTCTATGTGTGAGCTGAGGCCATGAAACTAGAAAGGGGAGGAAAGAAATCATGGGGAGAAAGGAAAAAGTCAAATGATACATGTGACATGCAAGGAGGTCTGGGACTACTGGGGGACAAGCAGGGTGAAGGGTAGGAGGACAGAGGAAAGAAGTGTGGGTGGGGAATCAACAAAATCAAAATCCGTATGAAGATTCCATGACGCCTATCCTTGTTTGTATGCTAACATGAAAGACCACATTAGAAGGTTAACATACAGAGGCAGGCGGATTTCTGAGTTCAAGGCCAGCCTGGTCAGAGTGAGTTCCAGGACAGCCAGGGCTACACCGAGAAACCCTGTCTCGAAAAACTAAAAAAAAAAAAAAAAAAAAAAAAGTAACTAACATAACTAGCAGGGCATATTACAAAGGCATTAAGAGTTATGCTTGATTAAAAATATAAATAAAAAGAGGAGGAATATGATCCCTGCTACGTGGATGGATTACAGAGATGGCTCAGTGGTTAAAGAACATTTGCTGCCCTTACAGAGGAATCAGATTCCATTCCCAGAACCCACACGATGGTATAAAACTGCCTCTAATTCCAGTACTAAAAGATCTGACACACTCTTCTAGTCTCCTCAGGCACTGAAGACACATGGTACACATACAAATATGCAGGCAAAACTAATGTAAAACTAGGGCCAAAACTAACATATAACACACTATAATATAATTTACAATTATATTACACAATATAATAAAATTTAAGATTCTTGCTAGCATGAGTTGGATACTGACTTCACTAGAAATAATAAACACAAATGTTAAAGTTAGGAGACCTATAACCTGATCATTCTATTCCATTAAAATGTAAATCAGTTAAGAACAAATAGCCACAGATAAACATGTGAGACCTCAAGACAGAGAGACTTTGAGGCTCAACTATATTAATCAAGCTACTCGAAAACTATCCTTGGATGGGTTCCCTAAAATATACTAGGCCCATCTTTGTCAGATGGGGAATATCCTGCAAAGGCAAACTTTCAAGAGCACAGAAAGGAAATCAGTACAGGTACGGGCTGTGGCCAGAAGCAGCCAGAAAAGAGGTGTTTCGACTTAGCCACGCCCACAGCAGACCTTGTGAGCAGAGCTCTAGTCTGTGAACACAGTGGAGAATTGTAGGTGGGTCGGGTTGATAAGAGCATGGGAGGTAGAACTGGTTTTGAGCTAGTGAGAGTTCAAATGCTTTTCACATTTACATAAAAGGGAGGGAAAGGATGAGAAAACAGCGCTGTACACGCTGTACACGGGACTCCAGGTGGTCTTTGGAAGCCAAGGGAGGAAGCAAAGTGCTGAACAGAGGTGAATGGGCCTTAGGGGATACGGGCAGAGAAATGAGGAAGGAAACCTGCAGGTAAAACTAGAGACAGGCTCCTTTCTCAGAGGGATGCTAGCTTTCCTGGGGGAAAAAGAGACCTGAGGGGTGAGTGTTGGTGTTTGTTGGTTGGTTGGTTTTGTTGTATGTTTTTTGTTTTGTTTGTTTTGTTTTGTCCCTCACCCCACCCTCTACTCGCCCCTACCAAAGAGGCCATAATGTTTAAAGGAATTCAAGGAGAAAAAAAAAAGATTAACTTGGAATCTGAGTATTGGAGGGCGGACACTCTGGATAGGAAGGGACAGGGCAGAGCTAATGTGGTAGTCCTCTGATGCAAAGTAATCAGAATTTGGAAGAGGCCGGCAAGAAGTTTGGGGAGGGAGAGGTGGGTCCAACAGAAGGAACAACCAATGGGATTTGATTTGGTGGCTAACTCACCAGGAAGGCAGGAAATGGGATTAAACTAGACGATGATTTGGATGAGATGTTCGTTAGGTTGAAGATTGCTGCTCAGCCTGACTTCCTCAGTTCAAGCCTCAGTACCCAAATGGTTGAAGGAGAGAGCTGACTCCTGAAAGCTGTTCTTTGACCTCAACCCATGCATTGTGGTGCACGTGGCCCCAACACATATACATACATACATACATACATACATACATACATACATACATACATACAGTATAAATCAAGGCGTTAGAAGCCAGAAGAGGTCAAGGAGGTAGCTTATGGAACTGTGTGATAAGACGGGAGCCTGCCTTTGATTAGTAGATTAAAGCCACCCCCCAGTTTATCCAACAGAGATACATATAGTACCCTGAGAATTCTACAAAATTGGTCTTTGTTTTCTTTTCTAATGATCCAACATTTTCCTCATAAAATCTCCAGACTGAAACTAACAGCCACCGTGACACTTTTTAGCACAAGAGAGCTATGTCCAGAACTTAAAATATTCAGGCTAATACCCAGAGGGAAATACAAGGCCAGAGGGAAGGGGGGCAGGGCCTGGAGGGTCTCTTCAACCTGCGCGCAACATTTCCACCCCGACAACATTTCAGAACCCCACCATCCTTTCTGACCATGCTTCTGTTCTGGCGGTAAAATGAGGATTGCAATTCTGAAGATTCTGAGGGATTAGCATATTCTGATTCCAGGGCCTGAGAGATAATAGCACAGCAGTTAACCGCTCCTGCTTCTTCATAGAACTCAGGGTCAGTTCCCAGCACCTACATGACAGCTCACCTATAACTCTAGTACCAGGATATCTGATGCCCCCTGCTGGCCTCCACAGGCACCAGCCATACATATGTGACACATACAGATGCACATAGGCAATGCAAGAAAAACTCTTATGTCCATAAAGTAAAACTAAAAAAAAAAAAAAAAAAAAATCTTGAAAACAGGAGAATTTTTTTGCAGCTTCCTGAAACCAGGCAATATTATAACTGTGTATTTATTTATTTATCTATTTATTTGGTCACTTATTTTGTTTTGTTTTGTTTTGTTTTGTTTTTTTGAGACAGGGATTCTCTGTATACCTCTGCCTATCCTGGAACTCACTCTGTAGACCAGGCTGGCCTCAAACTCAGAGATCCACTTGCCTCTGCCTCTGCCTCTGCCTTTGCAGGGGTTGAAGGCCTGAACCATCACCACCCAGCAGAACTGTGTATTTTAGCATCAACAACAAAAATTCAAATATCAGTTTCTGTGTGTAAAGGAAACCCCATTTTTAGGTTTTAACTTTAAAAGTACATTCCTAAAATATTTCTTACAAGGCAGTTTTCTTCAACTCATTCAGACTTTGTCCATTAGCACATGGTCAGCCAGGTTAGGAAGACAACAGCGGATTAAGCTCTAAGTTTAGTTTTAACTTTAGTTAGGTTATAATAGCTGAAACTGTGTATTGGCTGTTGGCTTGGGTGATGTCTCCTTTCAGATGGAACTTGAGCCTATAAAAAATTGTAGTGGGAGAGGAAGGTGGTAAAATGTGTTTGCTTTTCTTGGCTAAATCTGTGAGTCGGTGTGTGCTGTCAAATGACATTACTCCCCCATTGGAAGTCACACTTCCTACTCAACATGCGACACTCTGCCTTCTTTTCACAGACTTTCCCAAGGAAGGTTCAAAAAAAAAAATCTCTCCTGTGTTTTGTATTCAAGCCTGTAGTCCCCCAGTTGGGCTGCAAGAGTCTTTGTAAAAAAGCATTTAACAGACACCACAGTAGCTACAGAGAGTTTCCAAACTTAGTTCCTTAGAACTAACTACTGATTAACAGGGGAAGCCCCTCCCCAAAACTCACAACCACGAAGAAGGAAGATATATAGTGGGCTTGTGCTTTGTAAAGTCACACATTACTGATAAGAACTTGGTTCCATACTTGGAGAAACTGACTTACCAGATTAAGGAGCGTCAAGTACTTGGATCGTCCACCGTCATGGAATTCCTTTAGCTTCTCCTCATCCTTTCCAATATGTGGGATGTAATAATTGAGGAAAATGTACCAGTTCAAAACAAGGAAGTGGTACACGCAAGTGGTTGTTTTCGTCATGGCTTCCGTGGACTGTGGACCTGCTGTTCTTTCACTGAGTCCTGAGAGTCAACAGCTGCACTCTGTTCTGGCCGGAGAGCTGTAGAAACAAAGACCTCTGGGGGTGAGCATTTCAACACAGGTTGGATTTTGTGTCTCTCTTAGGCACCTTTCCTTATAAGTATGCGAGGAAATCTGAGATAGCCACATTTAGATAACCTGACAGTTTGCACCTATTTCAAAACAAGGCTTGAGGAAAGCAGTGAAGTTGTACTTTGAACAGAGGGCGTAAAGCCTGCTAAATAACCTGCTACAAATGCCATCTCGGTAAAAGGTCATGCCTCTGCTCTTTTCATTTGGTGGAAAGGTCAGAGTCAGCAACAGTGTCCCAGCAAAGAAGGAGAGGTTCCTTTTAAACCAGGAAGTACAGACTTGGATGTGTTTATAGCTCGAAGAAAGATAAGGAAATAGGGTGTAGTCATTCTACTTGTGAAATCTCTGAGGCCTTTTCAAGCTCGAGAAAAGCCTTTGATCCTCTAGGAACTGACTCAATGGAGTCTCGATCTCCCCTGAACCCTTACACGACAGAACTAAAGATATCCAGACATTCCATTCACACAGCATTTGTGCCTGGAGGGAAGAAGCACAGGGAGAGAGCCATGGTCAGGAAGCCAGCATACCTGAGTGTAGACATGGCTGGTTGGGGGTGTCAGGGAACAAGAGCCTCTGTACTGCCCTGGGAAGTACAAGACATAATTGGATTGGGAGAGAAAAGGACAGGTTCCTACCTCCGCCTGTGCAGAAGGGGACTTAAAGAGAACTGCAAGTGGCATGCCTTGTGACATCACTGGCTTGTTTCCCTGGGCAACTCACTTGGAGGGTTGAGCAAATTCTTTGAGAAATGCCCCTGGAGCCATTAGGGAAGTCTGCAGTTGACTTCCCCAGGGTTTATAAGAACTGAGAAAAAGAACCATAAGGAGCTATGAAAATCCAAATAAAATCCAGAACAAGCCTATCTCCCTCTGAAAAGTCAACTGGACCAAACATTCAAACTCATAGGCAGGAGGAAGACAATGGACCTGAGCCAGCAGGTCTGCAGGGTAACTGCTTCCTAGTCTATTGGAAACACTATAACAAAATATCACACAGTCATTGGCTCATAAACAAGAAATTTTATTTATCCTATTTTAAAGGCTAGCGTTATAAGACCAAAGTGCTGGCAAGTTTGGTGTCTGGTAAGGGTTTGTTTTCTGCTTAACATAGACAACCCTCTCACCATGACCTCTCATGGGAAAGAGACAGAACAGATCCTTTGGGTACCTTTGGAGCCAGAATCCTATCTGAGAAGGCTCTGTCTTTATGTCCTGAGGACTTGTCTATAGCCACACCTGTGACTAATGTCATCAACTTGGAGAGTTAGGATTCCACTCTATGAATTTGGCAAAGGCACAGACATTTAAAACAGAAAACCATTCATCATGAAGAGAGCAATCCAGGACATGGGGGCAATGCTTTGCAGAAGTCCATGGCTGAGGCTAAAACTGCAGATAACAGTGGCATCTCCTGCTTCTCCAGCACCTCTAGCTAGGCATGACTCCAGGTGCCTTACCAATGTCAGTTCTCTGAACGCTTTAAAAACTGTAATGATGTTCGGGCTAAAAGGAAATCTACATTATAATCACATCTGCATTTAAATGTATCATTGTGGTAATTATTTAATACTAAGTAAGGTTTCTACCCCACTTTAGATAATTTTATTCTTAGATAAAAGACACAAAACTTTTAATAACCCTTAATCAGCACTAAAGCTGGGCAGATATCTATCTTTTAAGCTACTAGTATCCACTTCCCTATCAAGACAGGACTCCAAGATATGACTTGCCTTGTTCTGCCTGGGCAGCTTTTACTCAGACTGACCAGTCCTCATGGCCAGTTCTCATGATCCCTTACCCCATGCCATCTTCTCTCTTCACTCTCCTCTACCTCTTGTGGTCCTGCCTCAGACACCCCTGGGAAGTGAAACCCTGCCTATCTCTCTTCTGCCCAACTATAAGCTATAAGCATCTTTATTGACTGTACTGGCTGGTTTTGTGTGTCAACTTGACACAAAGCTGGAGTTATCGCAGAGAAAAGTTCTTCCGTTGAGAAAATGCCTCCATGAGATCCAGCTATAAGGTATTTTCTCAATCAGTGATTGGTAGGGGAGGGTTCACTGGGAGTTGTGCCAAGCCTGGGCTGGTGGTCCTGGGTTCTATAAGAAGGCAAGCTGAGCAAGCCAGAAGAAGCAATCCTGTAAGCAGCACCTCTCCATGGCCGCTGCATCAGCTCCTGCCTCCAAGTTCCTGCCCTGTGTGAGTTCCTGTCCTGACTTCCTTTAGTGGTGAACAGCAATGTGGAAGTGTAAGCTGAATAGACCCTTTCCTCCACAACTTGCTTCTTGGTTATGATGTTTTGTGCAGGAATACAAATCCTGACTAGGACATTGACCAATCAGGGATAAGTTGGGGGGCAAAGTTACACGGCATCATTTGGTGTATGTGAGGATCTCCCTATAGCAAGCGGGGGCCAGTATTTAGCATTATAACACATAGCAACAGATCAAACCTCAACAATGAATATCCCTGAGTGAATGACCAGATTCACTTTCATGAAGCAGTTTAATGTCTATTTCCAGCAATGACATCAAGTGGAGTTTTTGCCACTTTGTTGTTGTTGTTGTTGATATGTCTGAATTTTGTTGTTGTTGCTGATATGTCTGATTTTTGTTGTTGTTTGTTTTGTTTGTGAGATATTCCCAGGTTGGCCTGGAACTCTATATGTGGTGAAGGATGATGGTGAACTTTTAAAATGTGTGTTGCCAGGAGGTACACTCGTGTACACAGGGTATTTCCATGTGTACACATGTGTGCTCGAGACCAGAATGCCACCCTTTAGAGCAGTGATTCTCAACCTGTGGTCATGACTCCTTTAGGAGGATCAAAGGGCCCTTCCACAGTGGTCATATATCAGGTGTCTTACATATCAGATATTTACCTTATGATTCATAAAAGCAGCAAAATTACAGTTATGAAGTAGCAATAAAAAATAATTGTATGGTCGAGGGTCACCACAACATGAGGGATTAAAGGGCCATGGCCTTAGGAAGGTTGAGAACCACTGCGTTAGAAACGTATCTACCTGATTTGATTCAAGTTCTCTCATTTGGCTGGAACTCATCTATTATGTTAGACTGGGTGGTCAGTGAACCCCCAGAGAGTTCTCTTGTCTCAACTGAATGATATGTCTGAATGATATGAAAGGGTGGCATTCTGGTCTCCAGCACACATGTGTACACATGGAAATGAATAGAACTAAAAAAAGCCATGGCTACTCCTAAGGAGTTGAGGTTTATATTATAAGTATAAGGGAGAGCACAGAGGCATGTGGGGGCGTCCAGAGAGAACACAACCAGCAGACTGAACCAGGCCATGTGAGGAAACATGTTGAAGAGTAGGGAAGAGAAAAGAGGGGAGAACCAGGAGCCAAGAGACCAGGAGAACAGCAACCAAGAGCAGTTACCAAGAGGCAAAGAGGCCAACAAGGGCTGGTGACCAAATGGCTGGGTTATACAGGGAGGAGCAGCTGTGGGGTGGGGCAGCCCAGTCTCTGGGCTAGAAAAATTTAAGGTGGGGTATGGGGTATGCTATCCAGGAAGACCCTATAACAGGTAGGGATTGAGGGATGTTGGGAGAACCTGGCAGTCAGCATCTCAGTTTACTGTCTCAGGTTTGAGACCTAACCTCCATATCCCCAGTTCTAGGATCAGAGCCATGTGCCACCATGCCTAACATTTGTACGTAGGTGCTAGGAACTGAGCTCTGGTCCCCGTGCTTTTTTGAGAAAGCACTGTAACAACTGAGCCATCTCCCAGGCTGACCTTGACCGTCTGGACTTCTGATCTACCTGTCTCAACCTTCCAAGTGCTGGAATGATGGGCTGCCACTCCTAATTTTGTTTAGTGTTAGGGATCAAACCCAGGGCTTCCTGATGTTGGGCAAGGACTTTGATGACTAGCTTCCAGCCCCCGTGTCCAGGTGTACTTTAACAAATAATAAGTGGCACCACTTAGCTACCAGTTTTAACTAACACAGGTCTAGTCTGTTCTATGCCCACATGCCCCCTTTCTTCAAGAATTAGAAGCTATGTTTTATATGGAGGAGAAAGGAAAGAATTAAAATTTATTTTTAAAAACAGGCAGGAATTTAATTTTTTTAATTTTTTTAATTTTTTTTTTTTGGTTTGTTGAGACAGGGTTTCTCTGTGTAGTCCTGGGCTGTCCTGAACTCACTCTGTAGACCAGGCTGGCCTCGAACTCAGAAATCCGCCTGCCTCTGCCTCCCAAGTGCTGGGATTAAAGGCGTGCGCCACCACCGCCTGGCTCAAGAATTTAATTTTCAGAGGCAATAATGATACACACGCACACAAGTTGTGTACTTTAAACATTGAATAGACAACTTGATTCACAAAAGTGCCTCTCATAGTTGTGCTCTCAGGAGATGAGGCGTTTTTAGCTTTTTAAATTCATGTTGGTGTTGAATAGCTGCATATCAAACAACAACTATTTGCCAGGAATTAACTAGGCAATGGATATTTCTTCCTTTGTTTTATAACTTTTTGAAAACTCCACACATAAACACAGCACATATATCACTCTAATCCCTCTACCCCCAGCTCCTCCAGTGTCTCCATTCCAAAATTCATCATCTTTTAAAAAATTATCATTGTTACACATAAGACCTACTAGGTCCATTTAGCTTTGCTTGTTTGTACATGTGTCCAGGGGTGACCACTGGGATTGGTCAACCTACATGGGAATGGGTCCCTGGAGGAGGCTAATTCTCCAACTGAGTGCAGGCATTGAAAGCTTGAAGCTCTTCATCCAGGGGTTTCTTTAGAAATAAAATTCAATCCCTGATATCAGGAAGTGTATACTTTTGAAAGCAGAGGCAGAGTAAACAGAAAGAAAACCAGTCAGTTTGCCTCCTAAAATGGCCTCCAGGCAGTCTCTCTCTCTGTCTACCCTTCCTTCGTCTAGTTTAGGCCTTCATCTCTTGCTGGTGAGAACAACTGTCTCTTCACTGATTTTCTTTATTCCAATTTCCTTCCTCAGCTCTGTTTTTTTTACAAGGTCAAGGAGTAGTTCTTTCTTCAATGCCACAGTCATCTGCACACCCCTGCCTGCCCCTATCCAGGATTTCTCTCTGTAGCCTTGGCTGTCCTAGAACCTTCTCTGTATAGCAGGCTGACCTTGAACTCAGAAATCTATTGTCTCTGTCTCTGAAGTGACAGGATTAAAGGTGTATCCCAGCCCAGCCCAGCTGCCACGGTCATCCTTAATGTGCATGCCTTTGCTGTTATGAACATCAGTAATGACACAGTATCTGTATTCACAGGCTTTGGAGACCTTCCCACTATTACCTGGCTTTGGTACTTTCCCCCAGCCTCATCTTTTGATGTCACATGACGCTCTTCTAAGAACAACAGAACTTCCCACCTCTTGCCACCCAGGCTACATGTGGCCCCATTCCTAGTTCCTAATGACCCCTTTCATTCTCAGAATCATCCTCTGAAACACAGCTTAGCAGCTTCCTTCTCCGGGATTTCTCCCTGACCTCCAGATATGCCTGCCTGCCTGAACCAGGCACATAAAATGGTCCCCACCTCTTCTCTAACAGTTATCTCTTTTCTGACCTCCCAAGCATCTCTGAAAAAGCACACAATGAACAAGTAAGTATTTACTAGTGAATGGTGAGCACATAGTAAGTGCTTTACAAATGTCTGTCAAATAAAATAATGAACAACCCACTTAAAAATGCAAAGAATCTGGCTGTGATGGGTAGAGACAGGTAGAACTCAGAGAGTTTCAGGCCACCTAGGTTTACGCAGTGAATTCCAGGTCAGCCAAGGCTATACAGTGATGACTTATTTCAATAAGATAAAATATATAAAATAAGATGAAGAAAAGACCCGAAGAAATATTTCGCAAGAGAAAGCAAACACATGGCCAGCAAACACACAAACAAGATGTCCAATATTACTAATCACTAAATTAAAATTCACAAGCAAATCTGAGATAGTAATTTACTTCTGCACAAATGGTTATTGTAAAAAATAAAGTATTAATAAAACTGTGGAGAAAGGGGAACCCTTGTATACCCTGAGTGGGAATTCAAATTGATCCAGTCATTATAGACTATGACGATTCTATTAAAAATCAAAACAGCTCCACCATATGCACCATATGACCCTACAACATCAAAACTGGGCATGCTTCCTCAGGAGATGAGGTCAAATGTCAAATATACATGTGCCCTCCTGTGTTACTGCAGCACTATTCTCAGTACTTGTGGTATGAGGTCATTCTAAATGCCCCGTAGTAAACAAAGGCATGCACGATGCATTACATTTAATAGACACTTGTGTCCATAGCCCTTGAATAGGGAAAAACTTGCCATTAGCAACATAGCTCAACATAACATAAAAATATGTCAAACAAAGTGGCACAGGTTCATAAGGACAAATATTGCAAGATCTCACTTATATGAAGAGTCTCTATGTAAGTCTATGGGAGCATTGGATAGAATGGTGGTTAGCGGGGAGTTGAGCAAAGGCAGCAGTACAAATTAGTTAGAGTTTATTCATAGACAAAATTTCAGCTCCAAAGAAAATAAGTTCAAGAAATCTCTTGTGTATCATGGTGACTACAGTTAATAACAGTGTATTATGTACATGCTCCAAGAGGGAACATGGCAGGAGAGATTGGAAAGACTATAAGAGCCTAAGGTAGGGAGAAGAGATACTAAGTGCTGTCTCCAGAATATGGCAGCTGTTGCAAATGTGATCTCACAGTAGCCACAGTTACCTGTACAAGACAGGATCTGTCAATAGCCAATTGTGGATCGAGGAGGAGCTCACGTGGCCTCATGCCTACCTGCTGAACTATTGGCTAGTGATGGATCTGGGGGAGGGGCAGTCATTACCCTCAGTTGTATACCACGATGCTCTAATGGATTGTGGTACATGATTCGCTAATGGGTAGTTCTAGACTTGGCCACACGGGTGGTCCTGGAGAAAATCAAGACAAATGTGGGACAGGGACCTGAGAGGAGGGGGAGAGAGAGGTGATAAAGGGGTAATAGCAGTGAGAGAGAGGTAGGAGAGGGTGGGAGGTCAAGAGCAAAGAGGACACATTGTGTACATATGTGCAAAATTGTCAAAAAACAAATAAAATCAATAAAAAGAAAATTTCCAAAAGATTTGACGTATTCTCACCACAAAATGTATGTAATGTATATGTTAACTAGCTTGACTTAACCATCTCTACGCATGAATACTTTAGAACTTTATGCTATATACAACCAATGTACACAATTTTTTATTTTTCAAAAAAATCATTACAGTAAAAATATCTACGGATAAATGTATATATGAATAGCAGGTGCATTTGGCTATTGAACGTCTCAGAGCTGACTCGTTCATTAAAAACCTACTATGTTCAGAGCCTAAGGCTGTTGTGTAACAGAGGAGTAGGCCGACTCTAGGATGAAGAGTCTACCTAAATGAAGTCTTGAAGGAACTCAAAGCCAAGTGGGGGAGACAGATATGTAAACAAAAAAATTACAGCAAGATGTGATAAGTGCTATAATGGGGATATGTACAGAGTAGTAATGGAGTTTAAATTATTTTGAAGATTATTCTGTCATTTAAAATACAGTGAAGATTGAACTAGGGTTTGAATGCATTGAGGAAATCAGAAACTCAATCACTATACCAGAGAAGAAAAAGATTAAAGTCACCCCACAGCCACCCACTTGATGATTTCCTCTCCCAGCTTCCTCGTCTCTTTTAACCTTCACATGAGGGGACTGCGCAGGAGCACAACGGGAGACAGCCAAATGGGATGGTGAGCCTCTGCCGTGGAGCCTTACCCATCTGGTGTCCTTAGCGAGTCTCATGGCAACAGATAAATTACAGACAGTTGTAGTAGTAAGACCAACAGTTCTTCCTGATTGTATTAGTCAGGGTTCTCTAGAGTCACAGAACTTATGGAATATCTCTATGTATTAAGGGAATTTATTGTGATGACTTACAGTCTGTATGTAGTCCAACCACCCCAACAATGGGCAGCTGTGAATGGGAAGTCCAAGGATCGACTAGTTGCTCAATCCCACGAGGTTAGTTGTTTCAGCTGGTCTTCTGTACCAGTAGATTCCAACAGATGTGCTGGCAAGTAAATGCAAGGAGGCAAAGAAGAATGAATCTTCCTTCTTCCAATGTGCTTATGTAGGCCTCCAGCAGAAGGCATGGCCCAAATTAAAGATATGTACTACCACGCCTGGATCTGGGATTTATTCTGTCCTTGGCTGATTGTGAACTCAGAGATCTCCTTGCCTTAGTGTCCTGGGATTAAAGGCATGTTCCACCTTGACTAGGCCTAAGCTTTTCATGGACACTATACCTCAAGATCTCCACGCCATGATCCAGGTCAGAAACTTGTGTCTTCCAGCTTCAAGATCTAGATCATAGGTGAGCCCTCCAATTCTGGATTGTAATTCATTCCAGATATAGTCAAGTCGACAACCAGAAATAGCCATTTCACTGATAAATATAGGACCTATATTTCAGTCACCTTGTGAAAAGGCAGGAAGAAGAAAGAGCAAGGGGACTCAAGACTGGAATGGGAGGTTGTATGGTTACTGGGTTAACTTACTACCTAATCTGCTTGAAGAACCCTTTTAAGATACATGGTTCCCTTGAAAGTTGATGGGGGGGTGGCTCAAGAGCTGTTTAGTTCTGACACTCATCCCCCAGGGTAACAGTAGCCTCCCCAAGGAAGATGGAACATCCTGAGACAGGCAGTGAACTTGCAACTCTTCTAGTGATGTCTGACTTATCTCTGTGCACCCAGCCCATACAGGTGGCAGGCGAATTCTAGTTGCTCACAAGGATTTGCTGTGGATTCAGGCATCCTGTGTTACTGATAATCACTAAGGCAGCATTGGGCTTCCAGTGACTGTGGTCTGAGCTGCTGGTGTTTTGCATACTCTCCCAGTCCCCTGGTGCCTCTGAACCTGTATCCACTTGTCTTCATCTATAGTACCTCTCTCCGAAAGGGAGATGGTTCTAGACTAATTGAGAATGTGCAGTTGTGCAGTTGAAGTCAAGGTACACAGAAGCCAAGGGGGATTTCACAACCCTAAGAGCTCTTGGCCATTGCTAAAAAATGAGTTAGAATGGTGTGCTGGCCCACTGAACTGTGGTTTTTTTTTTTTATCACAACCAAGAGTACTTGTTTGTCTGGGAAACCAACATGAATGCCCTGTTTCTTAAAACTCTATAGCTTCAGGTGACCTTCTGAAGTCTGTTTTGAAAAAAGCTTGTGTGCATTACTGTCAACCAAATTAAACGGGTGTTGAAAGACATGGGAACTTATTTCTTGCTTTGCTTCTGTTTTAAAGTTAATAAAAAAAAACTGTCTTGGCCGGGCAGTGGTGGTGCACGCCTTTAATCCCAGCACTTGGGAGGCAGAGGCAGGTGGATTTCTGAGTTGGAGGCCAGCCTGGTCTACAGAGTGAGTTCCAGGACAGCCAGGGCTACACAGAGAAACCCTGTCTCAAAAAACAAAACAAAACAAAAAAAACCAAAAAAACAACAAAAAAAAAAGATTCCATCTTGATTTTTGATTTATTTATAGGGTTTTGATTGTATCCATTTGAATGTCTGGACATGATAATATACACAGAGACCATTGTATTCTATTTGTATATATCTTTTTACTTTAGTTCAAATATGGCCTCCTTCCATCCCGGTTTTGACCTCCTTGTTTTTCCTATGTTTAAATATAGTAGTCTTGGCTCACTTGGTGCTACACGCTCTAATTACTAAGCATGATTGACAAGAGAAGAATTACTCTTATCTTATTCATAACTGAAGCAGCTGTTGGCTAGAGACTGTCTCCTGTCATCAACCACTGGCTCTGACATCTTTATATGGTCCTCCTCTGTTGAGTCCCGCAGTAGAGGAAGGGTTAGTATTGAAGCTGTAGGCAGCCTGAATTTCCTAAGAAACTACTGGGTCATGGATGGCCCCAAGTTGACATGCAAATAAGGTGAGACCTATGCAAATAAGGAGAGACCAATCAGGGAAAGGCCTGTCTACCTGTCAAATAAAAGTTTCTGGCTGTTAGAGTAATCTTAAACTTCACTGTTTCTGATTGTACTGCAGCTGGTGGGCAAGGAGGTGCTGTTTGTCATCGTCCCATCCCCCACACTCATTCATTGCTCACTTAGTTGTTCGATATTTTCATATGTTACACAATGTATTTAACATATCCAACTATTTCCCCTAAGTCCATCATCTTATCTCCCTCCCATCTTCATGTCCTCCTCCTGAGTTCAACTAGTGCTACCCATATGCACATGGCTATGGGACCAGTCTCTGGGATATGGACAACCTACAAAAGGCCATGACACTAAGGGAGGGTGACACCCTTTCCCTCTGCAGTCATCTAGAGCTAATAGCTCTCCCGCCCAGGGTGGAGCCTCAGGAGCCCCTCCTCATATATGTGTTGGAATTTTGACTGGTTTCATCTTGTTGTGCCAGTCTTGTGCAAGTAACCACAACTGCTGTGAATTGATATGGTTCCTCAGCCATGGCAGGCAGGTCAAGAAATCTGCATTGCATAGTTCTCCTTACTCCTTCTGCTCATTCTTCTGGAATGTTTCCTAAGCCTTCGGTGAGGGGGTGAGGTGTTAATATAGATATTTTAACCACATGGGGGTGCTTATAGTTATGTGTACTCGACACTTTGACCATCTAGGTGTGTCTCTGCATTAATTACTACCCACTGAAAAAAGAAGTATCTCTAACCAAAGTTGAGAGAGAGCAGCGCAACCCTATAGGTATAAGCTTAAATATTTGAAATCCAGTAAGCTCATTTAACACAGTATCAGTAAGTTCTTTCTTGAGATCTATTATCTTCCCAGTGATGAGCTTTTAGCCAGGTTTGAAATCCATCTTGTGGCATGGGCCTCATATCCAGTCAGGATGTGCTCGGTCAATCCTGTAACGAGTATGCCACTATTTTAACGGTGAACATACCTTGTGGAGCAAGTTGGTGTTTTATCATGCAGGTTTCAATGCTGAGTGAAGTCATTCAGATATTTTCTGACCCAGAATCCTCCATAGCAACTTTTGGCACCATGAAAGCTAGCCATCAAGGGAGAGTTTCCTGGTCAGTTAAGGTTAATTTCTATGTC
Source organism: Rhabdomys pumilio (assembly GCA_030674055.1). Taxonomy (NCBI): domain Eukaryota; kingdom Metazoa; phylum Chordata; class Mammalia; order Rodentia; family Muridae; genus Rhabdomys; species Rhabdomys pumilio. The sequence goes on along the minus strand of JANHMN010000006.1, from coordinate 20,873,772 downwards.
CCGCATCCAAAGTTAGTGATATCTTCAGCAACAGAGTCATACTGTCTGGTTAACTTGGGTAACCAAGATCAAGAGCCTGTATTGCTTTGGGTTCCTCGAGGCCTCCCTGACCAATAATTCATAGGGATGTATCCTGTGTCTGGCACTGAGATTTTCTATTAGCTAACTCATTCAGTCTTTGGGATCAACACTGTCTACCCTTGGAGTCTATTTCTGTTCAACATCCTTTATTATATATTATAATGTTTCATTAACTTACGAACTAGTAATTTCTGTAAGGCTTCACTCACTCATAGTTTTAGATAACCTACTCATTCCCCATGCTATCCCCCATCTCCATGTCCCCACTTCAGCCTTTTTGTGGCTGCTGCTGCTGAGTTAACAGCTGTAAGCCGTTCACTTCTTGCACACGGAGCTTGGCAGTGAGTAGGAAACTCGGTGTCCAGTATCCCTCTTACTCCTCTCAGTTATTTCTGATTTTCATACATCTCATTTATTGTCTTTCTTGATGCTTTAAATTCCCTTCTTTTATCATTGTGTTTCAGTTTGAATCACTTCATTTTTAGTACAGGTTTTATTACATTATGTGTATGTGTGTACACAAGTGTGCGTGCGTGTGTGTGTGTGTGTGTGTGTGTGTGTGTGTGTGTGTGTGTGTGTCTTTCTGGTGCCACAGTGCATATGTGGAGGTCAGAGGACAACTCATGGCAGTGAGTTCTCTGTATTTCATTTCTGAATAATTCTCTTCTGAAGTTGAAGGCGTCCTTGGCCATTGTTACAACACATGTTAGAGGCTGTGTGCCCTTTCCTTTTGGCCCCCGTGGCTGCAGGAAAAAATGTTCAATTACTTAATTTGCATTCCTGTGTGGTTGGCATATCAGTCTTCTTTGTCTGCTTTTAAAGACATTGTCAAAAACATTCAGAAACTTAATGATGATATGCTGAGACATGGATTTGTCTGGTCTAATCCTGTTGGATTTTTCATTTTTTTAAATCAGTAGGTTTATATTTTTCATTTAATTTGGAAAATGTTCAGCCTTTAGTTTATTCAATGAGATGTTTAAAAAGTCTTCTATAATGGTCTGGCAGTCCAGCTAACTTCCCATTTGTTCCATCTGTTTCTCTCTCTCTCTCTCTGGTTTTCAGACTGGCTGGCTTCATCGGCTGTGCCACACACCTCTCTGGTTCTGCAGCTGGTTGGTCCTCTTGACTCCATGGTTGCTCTCATGCAGTGAGAGCAATATTTTATTGCTGTGATTATATTTATTCCTGTCAATATACTTCTCCGTTCTCTGCTTCTAACTGATTCTGTTTTATAATTTGTACTTCTCCAAAGCTATTTTCTGTTTTCACTTGTTTCAAGAGAGTTTGCAATTACTCATGGAAGATTTTTGAAAAAAAATAATAGTTATCTTAAATTCGTCAGATGATTGTAGTATCTGATTGAACTGTTGTTTGTTTTTGTTCTAGATGTGATTTTTTTTTCTGATTCTTGGCATGATTGCTTCATTGCACTTATACAAATTTTTGGTATCAGGAGACTCTACTATGTATGCATGTGTGTATGTGTGTGCACTTGTGTATTCCAGTGAGCATGCTCATATGTGTGTGCACACAGGCCAGAAGGGGAAAATGAGTATTCTCCTCTATTGTTTCCTGCCTTATTCCTTTAAGACGGAATCTTTATTGAACTCTTGAAGCTTGCTGTTTTGGTGCCAGCGGTTGAGCGGTCTCCCAGAATCTGCCTGCCTCTGTCCCCCAGTGCTGGGGTCACAGGCATATGAGGCTATACTCAGCTTTTGTAGAGGTAGTTTCTGACTGACTCGGATGCACCCATGGTCACTGACTGTCTTCCACCAATGTCCTCTCGAATGCTCAAGGTATCTGAGGACATTCTGAACGTTTCCAATTTGTTTCCTAGATGCCAAAAATGAATGAGATGAAATCAAATCCAACTCTCTTTATTACTTCTAACAAAAGTAAGCCTCTTGAAAACTCAGCCTCCTGGGGATGAGGATGTCTAATCAACTATGGATTCCTTGGGTAGAAGAATTGTCGCTCGTTCTTAGATGTTCATAGCAACCTTTGTTCCTCAGCTCTGACTTAACCCTTGCATTCCTTGTCTTGAATGATGTCAAAAATCCCTGCTGTGACCTTCTTTCTGCCTCTCCTTTTTTTGTCCATTTCTTAATGTTCAAAAGGAGTCATGTCAAAAAGGACATGAAAAGATGCACATGGTGAGAAGAGAAAGCTCAGCCCCATGTCTTCAAAGTTGTCTTCCACAGATGCTACTTTTCTTGCTCACTTAATTGAGTAGCTGGGGTGATGATTTCTCTTCTGTTCTGAGATGTAATAGAGTCTCTGCTATGTTCAGTCATAATGACCTTGTGCTCTTGCCAAAGATACTCTCACTAGCACTGTGTTAGCAGGAAGTAGATTTTATATACTCTTTTGGATTTTTAGTGGTATTCGTATGAGCATATGTGTTTTTATTAGACTAGCTGTCTTTTCAAGGTAGATATTTATTGGAAGCTAAGGGAAAACACACTGGATTCAGTAGCCAAAGAGCCAACTAGGAAACGCTGACCCTCGGCGTACTGTCCTACTGCTGGTCAAAGCTGTTTATAATCAGTGATAGTGCTGCTAAGATTCTAGGACTGAGAAGAGGACTGAGCAAATGCTTGTAACGGCTGGACCACACCAGTCTGTTAGTACGGCCAGGTTGCTGCCTTGCTTCTAAAACTGTGTGAGCTACAAAAAAGAAAACCATTTCACAAGCAGTCAATAATGTACACTCCGAAGTCAAGTTCCTGACTTCAAGTCATGGGTTCAGTTCTTCCTACTCATGTGGTCATATGTGAGGCAGTAAAACTTTATACCCATTTCCTTGACTGTGAAATGAAGGCAGTAATATAACTCCCCTTTCACAGGTTTGCAGGGCTCATTAGATGAGACAGTCCATATAGGTGCTATACATAACCCATAGGGTTATAAATATTCAACATGATAATATAATAATACTGTGAATATTAAATATGATAAGAATAGCATCTAGAGCAGTGGTTCTCAACCTCCCTAATGCTGCGACTCTTTAATACAATTGCTCATGTTACAGTGACCCCTCCCAGCCATAAAATTATTTTTGTTGCTACTTCATAACTGTAACTTGCTATTGTTATGAAACATAATGTAAAATCTGTGCTTTTCAATAGTCTTAGGTGACCTCTGTGAAAGGGGCCGTTAGGCCTCCTGAGGATCTGGGATCCACAGGTTGAAACGAGAACATTATCACTTGTGGCTACCAACTGAGGAGAACATTCTAGTGACCTACAAGAAGTGCCTAGCTTTCGGAGGCACATCTACGGGAACAACTTGGAGATATGTTTTCTGCTAAAGGCGTGATAGAAAGAAATTAACAGTTCTGCCATAGGCTGCCCACTATTAGCCTTATGATTTTTTTCCAGAAAATAATCAGAGGGAACAATTTCCAAGAATATTTCATAGTTGTTTTAAGGCCAACATTAGCTTTCAAACAGAAGGAAAACCTTTATTCTTAATTTGGGGATTTCCATTAAGACCTCAGTGACCCAGAATTTCCCACCAGTCCCTGCTATATTTCTCAGGAACTGGAAAGGGCATCTGAAATTGACCTGAAGTCCAAGGTTGCTGAATTATCATCAAGTCTGAGAGATAGAAGGAACCAACATGCTAGTGAGTTGGGATTATAAAAATGAGGGGTAGGGTACGAAGAACAGCAAACAGTGTTGAGTTGACATCTGTTTTGGGTAAAACAGAGAGCAAATTATAATTAGAAGTATTTTCAGTGGAGCAGAAAGAAAGATGAGAAATTAAAATCTATTCAACAACCTATCAAATTCTTAGGACTCAATAAATCAGTTTCAAATATGTAGCCCAAATATGATCAGTTAAAGGTCTTTTCTTCTTGTGACTCTTTTTTGAGGAGACCACACTTGTGCTCTTGTGTGTTTTACTTTCTTCCCAGATTTCCCTTTTGCTCTTAACTGTTGTTCTTAAGAAATCAGGTAGTAGGCATGATGTTAAGTCAATGATGAAGGAAATACATATTAACTAAATAGATCCCGTGAAAGATTGGAAAACTTGGGGTTTCCCCCCCCCACATACATTTAAAGATGGAATTAGTCCTCATGACTTCAGTAAACTAGGAATGATAAGAAATATAGGTGCTGTGGAAGTTTCTCGGTCCTCTACTTTCTCTACCACACCATTTTGTCCTATAGCTCAGATATAGACAGTAGGAAACTGGATAGTGAATCATTTAGAAGCTCCACAAAAAAGGAGGCCATTGTTTCCATGCTCAGAATTCCTAAGATAGTGACACACAGTTCCCATCCCTTGCCAGTGAGCCCCTGAACATGAGTGCTAGGGACTATCTGTGCCCCTCATCTCCAAATCCCTATGTTGGAACTCCACTCACCAATGAAATGGTACTTGAAGATGGAGTCTTTGGGATGCTTTCATCATAGGGTTGATGCCCTTAACAGAAGGGACCATAGAAAGCTTTGTCCTCTCTCTGCCTCATGAGAGGATGTAGCCAGGATCAGCACCCTCACAAGTAACTGAGTGGACAGGCACCTTGACCTTGGAACACCCATCACCCATGACTATTCAGAAATAAGTTTCTCTTGTTTAAGCTACCTGGTCTACAGTATATTTTGTTAAAACAACATGAATGACCAGGACACAAGGTATATCAAGTCTGGCTTCCCTCTGTCTCTTTAAGTAGGAAAAAGGTTATCAATGAGACAAGACAAAAAGATGGTGGATCCACGTGACTTGGTGTGAACTAACTAAGAAAGAAATGGACTATGGAAAAAAGGGAATTATAATAAGCATTAGTAGACAGTGTCCATTTAATATTATATATTATTTTCATACAATTATTAAGGCAAATATGCCATTTGTATAAATAAAGAGAAATATTTATTAAGCATACCAACGGCCCACTGTGTATAAAATGACACTTTGTACATAGTGTCTCATGTCTTTTTTTTTTTTTTTTTTTACAACACTAAGGCACACATTATTATGGTATTTGACAACCAAAGAGGCCCATCTGAGTATACACAGGGATTAAATAAGTTATCAAAGCACACAAGGTGAACAATTGGCAGAAATGTCTACTATAATTTCAAAAATTATTATTATTATTATTATTATTATTATTATTATTATTATAGTTATTATAAAAATAATTTTTTAAATCTCAACTCAGAGCCCTGTTATCCCATTGAAACTCTGTGTACTACTTTTGACGTTTATCGGATCTTAAGATTTTCCAAAATGAACTAGCTCTGTAGATCAGGCTGACTTCAACTCAACGAGATTTACCTGCCTCTGCCTCCTGAGTGCTGAGGGATTAAAGGTATGCACCGCCACTGCCCAGCCGAAATGACGAAATGATCATTTTAAGAAGTTAAATAAAATCTATCACTTTCATTAGCCTAAGATGATTTTTGTTTGTTTGTTTGTTTTTTTGTTTTTTGAGACAGAGTTTCTCTGTGTAACCCTGGCTGTCCTGGAACTCACTCTGTAGACCAGGCTGGCCTCGAACTCAGAGATCCGCCTGCCTCTGCCTCCCAAGTGCTGGGATCAAAGGCGTGCGCCACCACCGCCGGCCCTAAGATTCTTTCTCTACAAATAATTTATGAGTTTTTATTTGTTTAAATGATAGTTTTATTAGAAATATTGAGAAAGAGAATATAACATTTTCATTCAAGGCTCCTTTCAAGAGTCTGATTCCCAATGTATTGCCTTAGACTTTCCCATGTAAAGCAGATTAGCGCCTGCCCTATGGGAGGTTCCCAATAAACATTAGATAATAAACACTAGATATCATCATCACCACCAAACCTTGCAAACCTTCACATATCTTCATTTACATTATACCTTTAAAATTAGTAAATGTGTTAGTCTCTGTCTCTCTCTGTCTCGGTCTCTCCTGCGCCCCACGTCTGAATGCCACAAGAGCAATAACTGGAGTGATGGGCAATAAAATTTTCTGAAATGAACAAATCCCTGTGCTCACATTTCAGATCCTTAAGGAGTGGATCTACAAACAGGCAGTTTGTCTGTTTCTGATGCTAATTTGCCTTTGGCCTAGGAAAGAGGGCTGTCCCCTCTATGACTACGACTACTACATCTTATCATCCAAACAATGCTTGGGGTAGGGCTGCAATGGACTTACAAGTTATCCCATTGCAAAAGGTAGTTTCCCTCATGCACGGCCACCCTCAGCTAGAAGCTACATCAGCTATCATCCCTGCAGTGCAGCACACCAAGGGAGGTACTGTAATGGAAGGAAATGAATGGGACACTCATGCTTAGCGGACAACTTAAAAAGGATCAAGTGATTTCTTTTTGCATACACATTAAATATTTGTAATGTCATGCCCCTACACTAAGCACAAGTAGGTGTTCATACATTCCTGGGAGCTAAGCAGACTGAGGACACAGAAACAAAAATCTGATACAAACCTGATACAACACGTTCTGTGTGCTCACGGAGACAGTACCCTTATCATATGAGCATTTTCTACCCATGATTAGTGTCCTGTTTTCAAGGATGTTAGTTGTAGGAAACTGTAAGAAATAACCTCTCAGCTCACTACCACCCTGCAGAATTTTCTGTAATGGTGAAGATTTCTAATTTTTCATTGATCATCAACATATTAACTAGCTACAAGGTTGTCCTGGGGAACTTGAAATGTGACCAGTACTATAAAGTAAAATTAATTTTTATTTAAGTAATCCCATGTGCCTGGTTTTTCTTATTGGCTGGTACAATACTAGGGTGACTGAGCAATTCAAGTTTACCCAGGACTCACTAATTCGTAAGCCATCTCAGGCAAGCTAAAGTCAGTTGGGTAAACTGTGTTTGTGATAGCCAATCTTGTTTTCCAACTTGATAGATGAAGAAATATCCAGGACATTAGCAAATCACACCTCTGTATGTTCTGTGACCATCTCTGCACAAGAGATTAGATTTTGAGGCTCTGACTGAGTGACAGGACCAATACTCTGAAAAAAATCACAATGATGTTGTTATTGGTAAGTAGAAAAAAAGTAAGTGTGGGGCATTAGATGCTGTAGAAAGTAGGCCCTGGGGGCTTATCTTTGGGACCTACATTTTTTTTTCCTGAGACAGGGTTTCTCTGTGTAGTCCTGGCTGTCCTGGAACTCACTCTGTAGACCAGGCTGGCCTCGAACTCAGAAATCCACCTGCCTCTGCCCCCCAAGTGCTGGGATTAAAGGCTTGCGCCACCACCGCCCAGCTGGGACCTACATTCTATGCTACTGTTTTCTCTGTTTTTTGCCTCTGTCTACTGCCTGTTTGTATAGAAATAAAGAGCCCACCCCACCACATGGTACATCACCATGATGTCTGAACATGTGGGACCAGTAGCCACAGACTGAACTCTCATGAAACCATGAGCTAACAGTAAATCTTTCTTCAAGCTTGTTACATCATTTTTCAGCTCATCAGAGAACAGAAGGCTATTGGCTGCTTCATTAAAATAGTATAACAATTTTGTGTTCCTGATTCTAGAGAATTTCTAATCCACCACAAGTTTGTTTTTAATTGAATTTCATTTTCTTGCAATAGGCTTGTGCATGCCAACAGTTAACCTACGTCCCAACTACAGCTCGAGTTCTCCCTCTAGAAATGGACCTCTTTCAGTACTTCCTTCAATTAAATTACAAATAAGTTTAAGAGGGGTCACATGTGACTGTGTCCTGGAACCATATTGTGATTATGTCTTATTGCTTTAATTGATCCCCCAACTATCAAGGTCCTGAGGAAAGGAACTACAAAATTTAGATGTGTTCTGCTCCTTGTAAACGTATATTGACTGGTAACTGTAGATTGGTTCTGATGCTTTGATTCAATTGGGAATCTGCAAGTCCAGATGCTAAATGTCCTTGTCCCCAGTTGGTTTTTGATTGATCAATAAAGATGCCAGCAGCTAATGGCTGGGCACAAGGAAATGAGGAGGGACCCTTAAAGTTGCTTGGGCTAGGATGCAGTGGGGAGGAGAAAGGAGGATCGCCAGATGGATGGGAGTAGGAGCTGCAGGAGATAAAACCAACCAGCCATTTGAGATTTTGGGTAAGTAGCCACTGGCCACTTTCTCAATTGGGCTTAGGGTAGCTGTCAGAGGATTTGAAGTGCCTAGTTACTAAGCTATCCAAGGCACTTCAAAAATAAGCTAATGTGTGTGTGTATGTCTTGCATTCTTGGATTCAAAGAGCTGCTGGGTGGGTGGCTGGAAGCACGAACCCACTGGAAGCATAAAGCAGAGTAGCCAAAAACTCACTGCTACAGGTAACTATGACCAATTCATATTTTAATAAGCCACCCTTTTCTATATTGTGAAGAAGAACCAATTACTTTGAAAGCTTCCCATGTGTTGATTTGTTTACTGTTCTGAAATGCTTGGGACCGGAAGTATTTTGCATTCTTCCCAACTTGGGAATGGGACTTGGACTTCCCTGCTGGGGGACTTGTAACTTAAAAACTAAGAAGCAGAACCTTTCTGACCATGCTAACAGTGTGCTCAAAAATATGTCACATTTTAGAGAATTTCTAACTGAATACAATAGTTGTCACCTGAAGCACTGTGGTTTCTATCAGTAATGATGTCTTGGGTCTCTTTGAGCCACTAAGAAGAGATTGATAATGTTTTGTTAAAATGCCTTTATTGCTTAGATGTTTAGCTCTTACATTACTAAGTGGGTCACACTTAATCAGTCTGTGCATTTCTGGTCACTGGAGGGTAGTAGTGGAGACCAGAGTCACAATCACTGACATAGTTACAAAGTCAAGGTCACTGGTCTTAGTTTGTTGTTTTCCTTTCAAGGCAGCATCTCTCTGGCAGCATGCTGGCTTCCAATTCCATATTGGCCTCAAATGAACAATCTTCTTCTCTTGTCTCGGTCTCCTTCATGCTATGATTATAAGCATGCCTCACCGTGTTGGGGTAGGGGGCTCTTTTTTGTTTGTTTTAACAAATTTCCCTCCTTGACAGTGGTTAGCAAACTTCCTCGCCTGGTTCATAAGAAGCAGATGGGAGTGTTGTCTTAAAATACAATTCTGCATCCCACACCCAAAAGTTCTGCTTTCACTTGTCTGAAGAAGGGTGGAGAATCAGTCTTTGCCTCGAGACCTTGCCCTCACCCCATGAAGACCGTCCTTGTATACTCTAGCATTGTGGGAGAAATAAGATTAGCAGGTCACTAATACAGCGATCCTTGGCACTGGTTAAAACAAAACAATCCGAACCTCACAACACAGCGTGAACTTCGTCCCAGAATTGACAGGAGTGAATGAGGTAATTGGTGGAGAGTAGAAGTTCATGTTTCCATCCATGAAATTCAAAAGTGACAATTAATTTTCCTTCTCTCTCTTAAAAAAGAACCTATCCTAAGTAAACTAAATGGCCCTTTAGAAACTACCGCTTAAACATTATGCTTATCAAGAATTATTTCTGAATTCGTCTTTAAACATCAAGTATGTTTCAGATGGACATTTTCATTCATGGCTAATAATGAGACTTAGGTCAAGTGTGAATCTTTATCCCAAGACACATTCATTACTGAAGTACCAAACCAAGAGTACAAAGGTCATATGCTGTTCAGATGTGCCACATGCCTCAACTGAGTCATTTAAGGGGACCAGGGCTTCGTTAACTTATTTTTGAAAAGCTTTTAAGGCTTAGCAACAGACCCTACATAACTGATCCTACTTCCCAGATACCAAACATACCCAGACAGACTGAATAACAAGTTGCAGGGCAGCCTGTGCTCAAGAGGGTGACTTGTCTTGAAGCAAAGAAAGAGTAAGAAATTATTTTTCCCCTTGGGTATGGACCCAAGAATTGTTGTTTAATGATTTAAAATATGCAAAGGTATTTACATTAAAATGAAACTCTCCCTCTAATCCTCTAATCCTTCAGCTCACCATTACATCTTCCTTCCCCAATGGTAAACAATTGCAGCTAATGTTAATATTTTTAAGGATGTATATGTATATGATATTTTAAAAACAGATTTTAAGCATAAAGAAGAGACATATAGAATGACTACCAGGAAACACCAGTGTGGGTTGCTCTGACAGAATCTCCCAGAAATGATTCTTTTAAATATTGTGTTTATTTCCACAAAGGCTTATTCCTTTGCAGATAACCATTTGAACAATTAATGGAACCGATAGTGCTGTTCTGTTGAAATCACAGTTTGCTAAGTGCCTACTCTGCTGATTTCCACAGCCAGGTTTCTTTGAGGACAACATGACTAGTCTCCAAACACAATGAGGTGTATGTCTTCCTGCTTATACTCCAACATGAATACATGCTCCTGAAAATAGGACCCCAGATGCTGCATTGATGAGGCAAAGAATTATTTTGTGAAAGAGAAATAAAACAATATCTCAGATGTCTTATCGTCACAAAGACCTACAGTAATTTTCAAACACCAGCTTCCTTTCTCTTGAGAACTGATCAAGAGAGAAATGATCTTTTACCAAGTTAATAAGCAAATTGATCAGTGAGTTCAGGTTCTTTCTCATTGTTCTCAGTCATCTGTGTGCTGTAGCCAATAGAGTGAGCATGTTTGTTCTGACCACACTGTGAAAGTCTAACATGTGCACAACTGTGTGCTGTTTCTCCCCAACATGCTGCCTGCACCCTGTGCTATAAAGTCCCAGTAACAAGAACAGGGCTTCAGGAGGCTCCTTTATGTGAACAGAAGGATACATCTTCTTTCTTAACTTTAATAGCACATATCCTCAAATGCAAATCTGTATTTGCTTCTTATTGAGAACTGGTACAGGATCCTAGAGATGACCATAACTATACCATATCCACGGGACATCTAACCCAGCATCCCTGAGGTCTGCTACGTACCTTCCATAAGGAATCCTAAAAGCAAGGGCAGTCTTAAAAACCATGTCACAGCCGGGCAGTGGTGGCACACGCCTTTAATCCCAGCACTTGGGAGGCAGAGGCAGGCGGATTTCTGAGTTCCAGGCCAGCCTGGTCTACTGAGTGAGTTCCAGGACAGCCAAGGCTATAGAGAAACTCTGTCTCAAAAAACCAAAACAAACAAACAAACAAACAAACAAACAAAAAACCCAAAAAACCCCAAAACAAACAATAAAAAAAAAAATCATGTCATGATGGTGTCTCTTCCTATTGCCTCCAGCTGCTCTCCCTTATCCCTTGCTATCTCACTCCTTATCTATAGGCTAATTCATCCCCAGGGAAGAACACAAAGAATTGTTATGCATGGCTAACTGTCATGATAAAGCCAATAGCAGTTTACTGTTAGGTGTGTGTGTGTGTGTGTGTGTGTGTGTAGGGACAGTGTGACCTTCCCCACCCTCCCCTGTGCTTCCAGATGGATCACATGTCACTGAAAGACTAAACATCACAGCAAGTAAGACGATCTGAGGTCTTGGAAATCAGGCACACTTGCCTGCATTAAATGCTTTACTTGGGATCAGACTCTTAACATTGCAAAGAAGAACATGCATTACAGTCTCATCTCTAGGCTTTGCATTCTCTGTACTTTGGAGCATCTGACTTTCCATGGGTAACTAACTCACCCTGTGTGTCTGGGGACTGGAGCTGCAACTCCGGATGGACCAGTTGCTCACAAGCACAGCTAGTATGGGTGTGCACCAAGGAAGGACACACCTTGGGTGCTTTGATCAGCATGAGTTAGGTCTTCCAGAATGGTTGGTCACTCTGCAGCTGAGCTTGCCATTCAATATTTTCCCAGGGCCCTTTTCGGTATAAGTCAAATGTTGGTTGGCTAGTGAGCTACTGACTCCAACTAGGGGTTGGAGAAACTTTAGGCTGGATCATGGAAAAAGTGGTGGCCAGGCAAGTCACTGGAGAGGATTCTGAAAGCACCCCACTGCCACCTGTGACTCTACAGTTTTTAATCTGGCGCTTGTGAGACCCAGCCTGCCTTGGCTCTTTCTTAAGTGAACCAGAAAGCATCATCTAGCCAGAGGATTGTTGCTTGATACTCATAGCCAGCTGAGGAATCGTTGGGGTAATGAGACAACGAGATTCCTTATGTAATGTTTAATTGAAGATAGGGACAGAAGATGAAAAAATTCTGCCCCTTGATCCAACTTATCTAGTGGGCAGGAGCACTCTCCAGAACCTTTCCCAACCTTCCCAAAGCAGTTAATAGCATTAAACCTTGTCATGGAATCTCACACTTCAACTATATTGGAGCAGACATCTGGTGGAGATTTACTGGCACATCGGAACGTTCAGAAAAATCAAGATAGAGCCTGAGGAAGCTACACAAAATTTACCTCCCTTCCCATCCACTTCAAAGTCTCACCCTGGCAGCGACTGTTCATCTGCATGGGCTTCTGAATCTCACAGGTGGCGGTGACATGGAGAACTCACCTTAGCTACCTGGATCTTCTACCAAGGAAAACGCCGAGAGCTTGACATCAAGCCTGATTTCCAGTGGGAATTTCCTGGCCCAGATCACCAACCTACTATATTAGACACAAGCTCTGTCTGGAAGATAAGAAGTGTTCTGTGAGAGTGGGTGGTCCAGTGGCCCCTCCCCTGATCTCACTCATCCCTCTCAGCCCTGGCCGGCAGCCAGGCGGGGTGGAGGGACACTCACGTGCAAGCTATTTCTCCTGAGACCTGGCTTCACCTTGCGGAGGTTCCTCCGGATGGCTCTTCCTGGATTTCAGCCTCATGGCTAGGAATGATGAAAAGCTAAGGCCTCCCTCAGGGGCTGGTAGGAACTCGTTTTGCTAATGAAAAGGCAAAGCCTGAGATGGGCAGCCCTGGTTTAGAAAGTTGCTTGGCTGGGGCTTTCAAAGGTAAGCAGTCAGCAGAGCTGACTGATGATGGTGCCAACTAGGACTGCCGGGAAGTGTGGGCGTGGCCAGTATTTTTTTTTCCCCCAGTGAGTAGGAGTTTAGAGGCAACTCTTTCTAAGGCTGGCATTGTCCTGGGCCAGAAACGGGCATGAATTGGGGGATAAAGATAGGGCATAGAAATGTCTGACCGCATGAGAGCACATGAGTAGGTGTGAGTGTGCATAAATTCTACCTTTCTGTCTCTAACTTAGAACAGGGTGTTCTTTATTTGAAACCCCTGTTTAATGTCTACAAGGGCTTTGGAATTTGTTCCACAAAATGATATGAGTTCATTGTCATTCTTTTTTCAAACACTTTTTTACAAGCACCATTATCTTCTTTTCTTGTCTCTGAAACAAACTCTGATTCCAACATCCTAAATTATAAAAAGAAATCGAAGCAAAGCTGCCATGGTTGAAGTGTGGATGGCTCCCAAGACCTGAACCCTCTTCTAATCTGCCTTCCTATGAGCAGAAATGCTTCACAGCAACCTGAAGGCACTTTAGTGAACAACACTGAACAAACTGAGGATGGACTGGTCAAGTTGTCGAATCAGATAGACTTGGGTTTAGATTCTGACTCTGCTGTTATAGGCAGCAAACCCCTGAATCTTTCACTAAAGTTTTTGTTTCTCAATTTCCAAACCTGGAAAACTTATGAGGCAGGATACCCACAGACAGCAGAAAGGACACATGGCTGTGTCTTCACACAACAGAGGTGGCAGTAGTTATCACATGAAAGCTGGGTATGCACTGCTTGTGAGGGACCAGAGAGAGGTGACACAGAGACCCCTCTGCTCAAACCCTTGATGACTGCTCTCATCCCAATGACACCTGAGTGCTTTGTTCATTAGCTACCTTTTCGAAACAAGAATGCCGTGGGCTGAAGAGATAGCTCAGCACTCGAGTGTATTTTCTCCTCTTACCCATGATGTAGAACGCCAGTTCCAGAACATACAGCATCCTTTTCTGAACTCCCTGGATACCAGAAAAACTAGCGGTGCATTTATATACTTGTAGGCAAAACATTCATCCACACAAAAAATTAAAAAATTAAATAAAAATAAATGTTTTTTAAAAACCCACAAAATTAGATGTAATAAATAAACAATCCACAGAAATAAAGAATATTGGTAAGTCATTCTGATTAGGGCCTAGTATAAAGAATGCATGAATAACTACAACTTAAGAGCATTAAAAAGTAAAACAAGCAAAGAACTTAGAAAAGTCATTTCTGAAAAGAAAACATACCGGTGGCCAACAGTCTCATAATATAGACAGTTAACACCCTTAGTTGCCAAGGAAACGCAAATCAAAGGGATGATGATACAGTCCTTCTCCACTGGCATGATAAAAATGACATCAATAATGCAAATGAGCAAGTGTGAGCTTAAAAGCTGACACCTTCCCACACCAATGCTCGGAGTAGCCATTTATAAATGTAAAACGTAGAGTTATCCTTTGACTAAGCAGTTCCACTCCTCAGAATGAGCCAGACTTGATCCTAAAAAGCCAAGTACAAAGTTGCCCAGAAAAAGAGATGGCTCAGCAGATATGAGCACCAGCTGCTCTCCAGATGACATGGGTTTGATTCCCAGCACCCACAGGTGGCTCACAACTGTAAGTCCAGTTCCATGGGATCAGATGTTCTCTTCTGGCCTCCAAGGACATCATGCACACATGTGGTACATAGACATGCATGCAGCCAAAATACTCGTATATGTCGTAAAATGAAATAGTTTTATAAAAGTTACACATAAGAGTGTTCACAGAATCAAGCCAACTCAAATACTGACTGAATGATGCACATATAAGCTAAATAGGTCTCAACGTGTACTGTAGTGAGCCCCATAATAACATCCTATAACATCAGTGACTTTGAAGACATGGTGGCATGTGAATGAAGACAGGAACAACATACACCCAAGAAAAAACGTCAACAAAATGTCCAACACAGACAAATAGACACAGAGAACAGATGGGTCGTGTCCAAGGACCAGAAGGCAGTGACAGAATGGGGAGGGACTGTGCACAGTTTTCTTGTGGAGTACTGAAATTGTCCTAGAAAAAGACAGCATTGGCGGTTTATGGTCTTACAGACACATTTGATGTCACTAAGCTGCACACTGAAAATGTCTGAAATATATTTTATGTTCATTTTTATGCAATAAAAACGGCAAGTATCAATGTAACTAAAAATGTAGCTTATGCTTTTAGTTTCATTTGTTTTGATTTTATTTTCAAAATAGTCTTATACTATAGTCTAGGCTGGTGTGAAACTCAAGATTCTCTTGCTCCAGTGTCGGCATTGCCGAGGCCTCAAATCACCAAGATCAACTTTAATGTGGTTTGTTTTGATTTGGGACAACTTTATACTTTGTAACCCTGGATGGCCTGAAACTTGTTATGGAGGTTAGCTTTGCCTTAAATTCAAAGAGATTTGCCTGTCTCTGTCTCCCAAGCCTGGGATTAAAGGTGTGTAACATACCACCTGGTTATAACTAATATTAGATATGTATTTCTAAAAATGATTTAAAGCCTTTCTTCCTTTCTCTCTCTCTCTCTCTCTCTCTCTCTCTCTCTCTCTCTCTCTCTCTTTCTTTTTTTCTTTGCATGGATATGGTACCAGCCAACCTTGAGAAGGCAGGGCGTTTGTATTAAATGGCACACTAAAGCTTCAAACTGACTGACCTCAAATGTTCCTGTTTTCCATCAAAAACAACTTTAAGGAGAGCTAGCCTATGAGCTAGCCAAGAACCTTTTAGGGCCTGGCTGTGCCCTTAAGCTTCTTCACTTTGACCTACCTACTCTTGGCTTAGGAGACCTGTCTACATTTCAGGTCTGAGCTTGCCTTGTTTGAATCTTAAGCCCAGAACCTTTCCCCTGCTCCTTTTCTTAGAGGGGAGGTATCAGGAACTACTCCCACAGATGCTTGGGATTTTGAGTATGACCCAGCTCTGGCATAGACGTGGGATCTTGTGGATTATGTTGGGCCCAGATATCACCTCTGAGAGCCACCTTTGCTGTTGCTATTATCTTTTAAATTGAGAGTAAATTTTTGTACCCCTTTGTATAGCTTGGGCAGCTTTGTAGAGTATGGGCAGTCTGATAATTCTCTTTTGTAGACCATCACTTCTCCTTGAGCACTGGGTGTTCTCCTGAATCCAAAAACAAAAAGGAGAATTGGAATTTGGGGAAGCAAACATCTATCTTCAGATCCACATAAAGACAGACAGCCCTTGGGGAAAGAGAGGCTTCCTGGTTGACCTTGCCCCATCACTGCCTGACCTAGTTAAACACAGGTGTCTGTGCTCAGTCTCAGATGAGCTCTTGGTTCCCAAGCCCTTGCTTGAAAAGGCAGTTGGTTATGTTTTTTTCCTCCCTCTCTATGACTGAACAGCCCATCACTTCCTATAGCCCACATTGCCAGGGAGCCATCAGAGACAGAAGTAATTGAGCGAGAGACAGTGGAGAAGAATGAGGTGGAATGTAAGAGCCAGTGGAGAAGGAAGAGCTGTCCTATCCAGTGATGAGGGTTCTGATAACTCCAGACTGCCTTGGGTCACAGAGCAGACTCTCACACTGCAGAAGGCTCTGATTCTAACAAAGGAGCCATAGAGCTTCCTGCCATGAAAGAACAAATCAGCCCTCTTCCATTCCTACATCTATGCGGCAATACAGTTTGTTGGCACAATGCACAGTACTTGTTAACCACTCCAGGAAAAGAAAAGGCCACTCACTCTGATTAGCTGTCAGAACTAATTTTAAGCCATGTTATTATATGGTAAAGAGGAGAACAGGACTCTGCAGAAACTGTACTTAAGGCCAGCGCCTAATCAGATTATTTTCTCCTTCATCCGTTCCACACAAAGGCTGCCTAGGATTACTGGTGTGAGCCGTTTCTTTCCTCTCCTCAAGTGTTAATTAAATGTGATATTTTAAAATATAAACCCCTCTCTCCAGGTAGAACAAACTGAGACCTTTGTAAATTGCTTAATGCCCATTGGCTCCCCAACAGCTCTGCCCTATTTCCCTGTTGAGTCACCGCTCCTGCAGTAATAAATATACAGTAATTATTTTTACTACAAATAATCTCCCTAAAAGGGGTTTGTCTTGTTTTGGTGTATGTACATATGTGCTTGAATGAATGGCATATTATAATATCGATATTCTTTGTTTTCTGCTTAATACCCATGGATTCTCCAAGATGTTGATGACAAATAGGATACTATTTGCTTTTGTTTCCTCTAAAAGATTTTCTGCTCCAGCCTCCTCTCTTAGAACTGCTGAGCATCTCACTGTGGAAAGCAGCCATTGTAAGGTAAACAGACTTAACGAACTCAGCCAGGATGTTTAATTTAGGTCAGATTTGCTAGGAGCCTAGTCTGAAACTCTTCATCATCTGGGGCATCTTGGAGACTTTTGGAAGACCACTCAGATAGTAGACACACCCTTGTATGGCAGGAGCAGAGGGACATAATTAGTCATTTGATCATAATTGCTGAATACCTACTACAATGTGTTTGCTGGCAAGTTGGTGACCGTTCAGACCAAGTAGGGTGCTTACTACAGTGAAGTCCAGCAGGTAATCAAGTAGGCTTCCACAACATGATCTGGAGATTTAATTCAATTGAAAAGCAGTAATATAATTTCTCTGTTTGCAAAGAATAACCACCCCCTTAAGTCCCAGAGAATATACCCTAAGACCCCTAGTGAGTCTGTGAAGCCATAGCTCGCATCAGTTCTCATGTATAAGAGTTTGCATATATGTACATATTTTAGTTTTTCTCTTTAAGGAAGCACTTCAAAGCCATATGTAGTGGCATGTAGTCCCATCACAAGCTACACAGTAAAAGTTCAGAGCTAGCCTTGGTTACATAGTGAGAAGGCACCTAAATAAATAAATTAGAATAATTTACAGCTTCTTTTTGGCATATTTGAACTGTCAACTACCCTAGTCATGTGCTTTCTGGAGCATAAGTAAGAGATATAAGAGTTATTTGACACGAGCACTTGCACCTTGCGGAAGTTGATCTGATAACTGAGATGGCTTCTACATAATACATGGGTGGATAGCATATACATCATGGATCCATATCTCAGGCAGGATAGAATCCTGAGTTTTCATGATAGAATCATGAGTTTTCATCATGTTAATACTGTCCATAGCTACTGATAGCAGAATATGGGTGTTATGAGTACATACTCGCAGCACACAGGGGAGTAGGCAGAAGAAGCTTAGGTTCTATGACAACCAGGGCTACGCAGTGAGTTCAAGGCCAGCCTTGGACACATTTACTTGGAATCTTCTCTCAAAGGAAAGAAAATCAAAATAAAGGACAAAGGTCTTATATGTGTGTCCCATGGTAAATGTTATTCTGAGATACGGAAATGTTAAATGTCTCCAGATTTCTGGATGGGATTTCTGTGTCATGTAGAATTTTTGGCTATCTCCAGATTTTGTTCCGTCATAGGAATCTATTAAATGAGCTTTCCAGACAGATTGAATGAGCAGCCAGAGTGGTTTTTAACTTGCTCAGGAATAACAAATGGAATGTTGGGATTTATGCTTATACTGACATGTAAGATTTAGACTAGAAGATGTTTATAGACTACCTAGAGGTTCATAAGGTGGAATCTATGTATTAGGGATGAATTATGAGCTATGAAATGAAATGTATTGAATTTGGGTTTATTAAAATGACCAAGTTGAACTAGCACTAAGAAAGACCAGAATGAGAGACACAGAACATAAATGGGCCAAAAGTACACAAGGGATCCAAACGTAGAGACAAGTATCCTTATGTATTAAAGGTGATCTGGTGAGATGGCTGAGCTGTAAGGGTGTTTGGTGGGCAAGCCTGATGATTTGAGTTTTACCCAGAATCCCACAGTAGAAGGAGGGAACCAACTTTTGAGAACTTGGCCTCCGACTGCCACAGGTATGTCATGGCACACACGTGTCCTCATTCATACACACACAATTAAAGTAATGACATTATTATTTCTTAAAATTACCACTCACTTAAGGAGAGTTAGCTTAGCATCCAGAGGCAAGCCTATGAGTCACGGGTGTAGCAACCTACATAGAAGAGAAGAATCTGACCTTTGCCCTAGTTCAAATATTATGTAGATACTGAGCACTTACAATGGAAAGTAGATGCCAGCCTCCCTGGGGGTCATTTTGCCTTGTAGAGTCTGAATTTTTGAGTTCTGAGGTCCAGACAAGCTAAACTTGAGGACCAGACTACATTTTTTCCCCCCAAAGATATCACTCATGTCCAGGAGCATCTGTGGCTCTTCACCAAGTACAAAAAGATTCCTCAAACACCACAGTATTCCTGGACCCCTTGGAAAGCTTGCTACAGGAAGGCAGGTGATGGAAGGGGCGGAGGGCTCTGCAGTCTCTGAAATCTTGCCATTTGGTTTCCGAATGAAACCTGTGTGAAATTTGTATGGCAGAAAGGGAAGACAATCCCAGACACAGTTTTATTGAAATAATACTATGTTAAAGAAAAAAGAAAAACAAAAAAAACAAACAAACAGCCAGGTAGTGGTGGCGCACGCTTTTAATCCCAGTGCTTGGGAGGCAGAGGCAGGAGGATTTCTGAGTTCAAGGCCAGCCTGGTTTACAGAGTGAGTTCCAGGACAGCCAGGGCTACACAGAGAAACCCTGTCTTGAAAAAACAAAAACAAACAAACAAGAAAAACAAAACAAAACAAAATGGAAGGGGCTGTTCTCTTGTGGAGGCAGGCGAGTGAGTAGAACATGGTCCTTTTCCCAGGGGCCTTTCACCAGTCTCTCTGACCTTTCCTGGTCCCTTATAACTACCAATTACCAAAAGGAGATTTTGCTCAACAACAACAAAAAATTCTTATCCATGAGTATCTCCAATAGCACTCCAGTTAAATGGACTCTCGTCAAACTAGGATTTCTGTATTAACAGAAATAATAGCCTGCTTTGTTTTCATTAGAAACCTTCAAAATAGTCACATGAACACTCTCCCATGAGATCTACCGGCCACAGACTGAGATTTTATTTCACTAGACTTGGAAAAGTTGGGGAAATTTGAATCTTGAGATTAACCAAAGATGGATAATACAAAATGAAACTGAGCCTGCCTGGTGCTCCCATCTGGGGACACATCCATCTCATCAGATCACCCTGAGGCCTCAGCTGAGCTTCCCCTTGGCTGGAGGCAGTGTTGGAGAGGAACAATACTTCCATGTTGTAGAGGGGCAAAACTTGACACCACATACTTCCATGTAGACACAAGACATTAGGGACCTGGTTCTGATGTTTGTCCAGGTTCTAAATCATTGACCAACCCCGATGTAATGCCAACACTCATGGATGTTTCTTGGACTGGCAAAGATATGCTAGGTTTAACCCTTTTTAAATGAGCCAACATATATGGGTCATAACCCAAAATCAAGTTAATGTCATTGAAATGTTATTATGGTTATGGTTATCAATTACATAACAAGGAATTACATTCCCACCCCCACCAATGTATTGTTTAGAGAGACAATTGCCATAACAAGACTTATCTTTGTACTAGAAGGTAATTTGGAGGCTTTCAAAGAGGCAAGGTTTGGGTTATAAAAGTTCTTGGTCTCCACAAAATATGTATTGGGCAGCTGGACTTCAGTGAGCTTTTCTAGACAAAACTGAGAAGAGGAAGATAAAGGGAACTGAGCTTCCTCCTGCAGGACAGCCGTCGTCAATGCTCCCGTGGGTCTACGTGGAGGGGTTAACAAAGATTAAAGCCTATTGTGGTATTGAATAGTAGTATAGACATCAGGACTTCCATCTATTCCCCAGAAAGTGGGACAGTGAGCTCATTCCTGAAGGAAGCCAACAACACACATTTCTCTTGTAACTCTGTTTCTTATTGGAGAGAAGACGTGCTTTAACCAAGATATTCATATCAATGCCTTTACAACAGAAGGAGACTTTCCCCCTAAGATTAAAGAAAGCATTCACGTACAAGGACTTGGCCATCTAAAGATCTGTTGCTATCGTGATGGCTGAGTTCCTACAACAGCTTCATTGTTGAAAGGGACCTTTCAGGTCACAGATTCCTCAGGCCCAACTGGTAAAAATCCGTCTTGCAATCAGTCTAGATGGACAGACAAGGCTGGCGCAAGCCTTGGCCGGTTGAAGTTGATTGGAGTTGCATACAACTGTCATGAGGACTTCCTAGGTAAAGTCAAAATGAATAACACTCCTTGGAGGAATCACTAACCTGGAAGTTCAGATTAAGCCCTTTCTAGTATTTTAGAAGGCTTTGAATCCTTTTTACTTTGGTTTCCTGCCAAGAATGGATGCAAGATATGCAGATGCATCAGGTACTTCATAAAAACCTGTTCTCACAAGTTTTATCATAACACTTGGCAGAAAAAAAAAAAGCTTGTGTAGAGGCTGAGAACTTTCACACACATCCAGAGAGCTTGGGAATTCAGCCATCTTGGCTTACCCCGCCCACCAACCACAGGAAACTCAGCTAACCCTGCAAGCCAACATCTAAGATTCCTGCACTAATCAGAGAAGGGTGGGGGGAATTCTATAGAATTCAGCTTTATCTTTGGAGGAAATGTCATGATTTATTTTTAGAAAACTAGTGCATTTTAGAATTTCTCAGGTCGTGATTAGCATCAAAGACCAGGTACTCTGGTTCCTTAACCTCATATCACCTTCACCCATTTTCTTCCAATAGCTGCCAACAGCGAGCTCTCTGAGAAGCTGACAGCCCAAGGGAAATGCCAAAACAGAACAGGGAAGGATGGGAAATGGTACAAAAAGGGTGGAGGGATGAGCAGTTGTTTTGGTTGGGCCATTCTGTGTGTTTGGGAGTCCACGAGAAATATGAGAAAGGCTCATTCTAAAATGTGAACAGTGGACACTCGGAGACATGAGGGTGTCTGCCGAGAATGCCTACACAGTGCTCACAAGTTAATAATTCCCCATAGAAGGGGGAGTTTCTCGAGGATGTCTAGGATTTATTTTTAAGCCACTTGGAGTGCCCACAGTTTCTCTTTTACTATTTCTAGTGTTCAGAGATTTCAAACCCAAGCATCTTAGAACATGCCTGCCTACAACAGATTCAGACAAAATAGTTGGAAATAATCTCACATTCATTAAGGAGCTCACCAGGGACCTGTTCATTGCATGTTGATTTTCTCGTTGTTGTTGTTGTTGTTGTTGTTATCGTTACATAGGTTTTCTTATAGGTCTTGAAGAAATATACATTCATCACATTTACATTTTCCTCACAGTGGGCCTCACCATCCTCACTGCTATGTCAAATCACTGATTCACAATCAGGGTTGTGGGAAATGTCAACTGTACAAGTGAAAGGGGACGTGTTGTGAATCTACCAGGTAGCCATCCATCCCTACACAGGGATGGGGAGAGAAATACAGCACTAGAGGAGGAGCTAACACTCCCCAACTGGCCAAACAGGCTCATGAAAATCAAAGGAAAAGATAAACTAAGGCTGTATCTGAGTCACCATCAGACCCACCCATGTTCCTAGGTTAATCCAAAGGAAAACAAACCACTGAAGTTGTCCTTCACTGCTGACTTCTCAAAGAATGTTATGGCTAATGTTAGTGGACCTAACATACAAACACAGAGGTAATGAAATGGACCTAAATCAATAAAGCCTAATAAGTAATTGTTTATAGTGGGAGCCTAAGTTTGGATCTTGAATATCTCCCCAAAGGATTCTCATAGTAAAGGTGTGGTCAGCAGCCTGAGGCTTGATTGAGAAGTATCTGAACATTCAGGAGCTGAGGTCTGTAGGAAAGAAACTAGATCATCGAGACCAAGCCATTGAAAGGGATATTGAGACCCTGCCTCCTTCCCATCTCTCTTGTTCTGGCCAGCAGGAATTAAACAGAACACTTGGCCGAAGACTTCATCATATACTCTTACAGGCATAAAGGACCAGGGCCACTCCTATATTTTGAGCTATATAAACTCCTTCCTCTTTCTAGGTTGGTTATCCCCAGAAATTTTATCACAGCAACAGAAGGCCAATCAACATATAAATATTAGCCACTAGCATCATTTTCATCTTCCATGTCATTCTTTTTGTCCTTATTGTTTTGGAAGGAAAAGCCTTCTAAGCATAGTAAAATAAACAACTCCCTTATTCTATAAGGCATAAAGACTCAGAAAATGGATAGTATATAATTGGTGCAAAACCCTTCTGTAGGTCATGATGTGTATGCACACTTTGTGCTTTCTAAATAACCTTGTATACCCACATGTTGCTGCAGCCTCCAGCTTGGCTCAAAGCAGCTTCCTCTGAAGAGAACAACAGTCACCCCAGAGGCTCTTAACTGGTGTGTGATGAGAATAAACGAGTCAGATGCTCAGCTGTACATGACATCTGCATCACATGCTGCCCCATTAAGGCTCTGGTACTAGTTAGGAGGAAGGATCACAAAGAATTCAGGAATCAATGAGAAGCATGGAAGGCTGACCGCAGGGAAGTCCACAGAATGAACAGTCCTGAGCTCCTAAGAGCCGCCATCATCTGTGCAAAAGCTTGGAGAGACTGGGCCAGATAACAACCTGTCATGGAGTGGGAGGAGCCTCTGAGGACCTAGCCCTGCTTCCTGAGGACTTAGATTCAGTTCCTGGATGGTGTGTGTGGGGTGGTAAATAGCTCTCACCAGTGTTCCTGTAAGCAGTTTTAATGTTTCTCTCTATGTCATCCAAGAAACAAAAGACGTGGAAGTTCTAGGGGCATGAATTGGAAAGGAAGGAGATAAGGGGGTGGGGGGGGAGTGAGAGGAAATAAAATAAAATAGGGTAACTTAGAGCAAACAGGATCAAAATATATTGCAGACACACACACACACACACACACACACACACACATATATATATATATATATATATTAGTATAATTAATATATACAAAGTTAATAGCTTGGTACTATAGCTATAGTGAAATTTTTTTCCATAGGAGGAAAGAAAGTGCAATTTTTGAGAAAAAATTTGAAGGCATATAATAATGGAATAACAAAATTCCTCAGACCCTCATCACCTCGAGTCTGAGAAAGCCACTGCATATGAATTTTGTAAGCCTTGTGTTTGTTTGGTACAAAAACTCAGCATAGGTCAAGTGATGTGGCTCAGTGGGTAAGACATGTGCTGTTTGTTGCTGTAACAAAACCCCATGACCAAAAGCAACTTGAGGAGGCGAAGGTTTATTCGGCTTATACACCTCAATTATAGTCCACTCTGAGGGGAATTCAGGGCAGGAACTGAAGCAGGGACTGTGGAACACTGCTTACTGGCTTGGTCCCCATGGCTTGTTCAGCCTGCTTTATTACCACCTATGGCCTAGGAATGGCACTGCCTATTATGGGTTGGGCCCTCCGACATCAATCACTGATGGAGAAGATGCCCCTTTAGGCTCATCTACATGCTAGTCTGGTGGAGACATTTTCTCAGTTGAGGTTCCCTCTTCCTAGATGAGTCTCATGTGTGTCAAGCTGGAAAAAAAAAGAAAAAGAAAACAACAACAACAAAAAACAAACAACAATCACAACAATGGATAAAGGCAGTTGCCACTAAAACTGATAACTTGGGCTCAATCCCCAGAACCCACATGACAGGATATAAGAGCTTATTTGTCCTCTGACTTCCACATATGCACTGTGGCACACAAGCCCACCTATGGGTGCACTCACATTAAAACAAATGTAATAAGATTATTTTAGAAAGAATGCAACATGGTCCTGACTTCCTTTATAAGATATATATTAAGGGAACTTATTGGAATGACTTACAGTCTGCCATCCAACTAACCCAACAATGGGCGTCTCAGTCCCATGAGGCTGGGCATAGGTTCCAACAGATGTGCTGGCGAATGCAAGCAGATGAAGAGGAACTAACTCTTCCTTTCCCAGTTATCCTGGGTAGGCCTCTAGCAGAAGGTATGGACCAGATTAAAGGTGTGCATTACCATGCCTCGATTTGGAAATTGTTCTGTCCCAGGCTGGTCTTGAACTCAGAGATCTGCTTGCCTCTGTCTCTTGAGATTTAAAGCACATACTATCTCCCTAGGGCCTAAGCTTTTCATGGTCATTGTGCTTCAAGATCTGGATATAGATGTGTCCTCCATTTCTGGATTGTAGTTCATTCCAGATGTAGTCAGGCTGACAATGAGGAGTAGCCATCACACTGTCTGTCCTGAGTTTTACTCATAGTCCCAGAGGCAGTCTATCATGATAAACCAAGGCAGCAAGAACTTGAAGCAGCTGGTCCTGTTACGTTTGTAGTCAGAAGAGAGCAATCAATCCACACACGTAGTGCTTAGCCCCTTCCATCAGCTTATATAGTCAAGTTCCTCTGACCAGGGAATTGCCTCTCCCACCATTAAAATGGCTCTTCCCACATCAGATAATCAAGCTTGTCACCTACCAGGCATGCTCAGGGGGCCATCTTCCAGCAACTTCTGTTGTTTCCCAAATAGCTTTAGGTTATTGATTCTGGGACTTGTAATGGTGTGGTCTTTTATCATCATCATCATCATCATCATTATTATTATTATTATTATTATCTTTGTTTTTTAAGTTCTGTATCTTTTTCTTATAGCAAGAACATAAAGTTTGTTAGCACAAATTAGGAACCAGCTTCAGGTTGCCAGGAAATTAGTTTGCCAGGCTATATAGAGAATTGTCTGTTATCTAGGTTGCTTCAAAGAAATAGCACACGCAGCTATGACTAGGTGGCTGCTTTTTTACACACTTGACTGAAAAGAAGTTGACTTCACATGATTATTATCTCTCGTGCTTTTTACTCCTTGTTGCAATTGCATTGATTGAAGATGTTTGTCCAATCAGCTCTGTAGTGAACACTACAGAACTTCCATAAAGCCACCGTTAAGTCCCTCATCCTTGAGAAACCTTTGATCTACTAGAAACATAAGAGGAGGGTACACAGTCCAATACATTAGAAATTATGTGTATCCCTTAGTAAGCGGCAAGCAGAAAGAGGCTTTCCCATGTCAGAGGGGAGGGTGATCTGTGATGAGCAGAGTAGATGGGATAGCCTTGCACTGGGGGCTGAGGAGAGTTTTGCCAGTCTTCGTTGTAGAGCAGAAGGAGCCTTTGGTCATAGGACCAACTACCTAAAAGCCTTTAGAAAAAAAAGTCACAAGTGGCCTGCTTGTCTAACGATGGGCTCCTGTGGGTTCTCATATGTTTTCAAAGGAAGCGGCTACAAAGGACGCAGCTCTGTGAGAGCTTTCGTGTGCTCCCCGTTATTTCTGAGTAGAGGCTAATGATCAATCGCCTTTCCCCGGGGAAAAAATGTCTGAGTTATCCTGTCAGGGAAGATGAAAGTTTGCTGTCATCCCCCATCCTCGCCACAAAGGACAGGGGAAACAGCTCTCAGCTGTAAGCGAGCAGATCCGGTCAGTCTCTTGACATTCCTGGACTTAAAAAAAATATCGTAGCTGCTCCCTACTGAGAACATGCTTTGATATACCAGCACCGAGCGACTCAGAGCACAAGCACCCGTTTCACATAATGATCGACTCTGCGCCGTGCTCACAAAGTAGCTTTTACTATGAGGAGATTATAGTAACGGAGCCAGGGTGAATGTGGATGAGGCCGATCCAAACGGCGCCATCTTAGCTGTAAACCTATCATATTTTATACCAGACAGCCTATGAGGACTTCCCTGGCTTCAGACACCACCTTCATGTTACTGCTCCTCTCGGGAGAGGTCTTGTGACTGCAAGACATGACCTGTACATCACACAGTCATGGAAGATTTGTTTCATCGGCACTGACAGGGTTCCAAACAGCGGACTGAAACCTGCGTGGAGACTCCGAAAAGGAAGCCTGGATTAAAGCCTGACTGATAGCAGCCACCTCGTTATTTCTCATTGACAGTTTCCTTTGTCCAGCCACCATGTGCCTAACGCCAATGATCTACTCGGCTCTACACTGGGAATCATCCATGCAAAGAGGAGTAGTCAGACACCACTCAGTTCAGTGTCTGGGGAGACAGAGACAGAAAAACTCACAATCAGAAGGGAACGGGATGACAAAAGTGCCTTTTATCTCAGAAGAAGGGACAAATGACCCCACATTGATGGGACAGTCAAGATATTTGAATTATGTCATGAAGAATAATTTGGAGTTCAGGTGGAGAAGGTCCTGAGTGGGAAGAGATCCTGAAGCAGTTGGGAAGTTGCAAACGGTCCCTTACAGACAGTGCATGCAATCTAGGCCACCTAGTCGCCAGTTTGGCTTTTAAGTGATAGACCTCTAGTTTGGGTTGTGCGAATACTCTCACCATGGTCTCAGATGTACCATTAAACTCTGAGTCGAATGGAGGAACTTTGGAGATTTGTCATCGGAAAACTAGTATGATGAATGAGGCCTTTGCCTCAGACACTGTACCCTGTGGTAAGTGATTAGGAAGACTTAGGCCCAGAGGAGGGTTAGAGGGTCGCTAGGCTACTACTAGCATCTCTGGCTACTAAATGGAGAGTTTCCTAGTTTAAAGGGCCAGGACCACAACAAAGGAAAGCTTAGCACTTAATTCTTACTCCAGGACTATCCCTTCCCGTTTTCTCAGTCAGTCACTCAATCACACGAGGGTTTGCTCACCAGATCTTTATTGAGAAATTATCATAAAATAGACAATAGGAATGCAAAAGCAGACTTAGCACTGTCCTCTTGGAGTCTGAATTTCAATTGGCGGTGGGTGGGAGTTACATCAGTAATTATGACTGGATGTAATTTACCTGGATCTAAATTAAATATAATTCTTAAACTCCACAAGTAAAGGCAAGCTATCATAGTGCTCCTTGAATTTCCTATGAGCTGTATGATCTTAATCCTTCTCCTGTTTTTGCAGCGAGAGCATCCCTTTTGGGGGTTGGCACATTTCTGGGTATTAAGTAGGTCCCTGCTTGAAGGAAGGAACTCCTAAAGAAACAAGTTCAAGAAAGGTGAGGCTAGTTCCTCTGACTTGTTTGGCTCTTGGACCGCCTCAGGGTATAGGACTCCATTTCTGTGCCTTAGTTCACAAGGGGAAACAGCCAAAGACAATGGGAAGTATTTGGATTCTGGAATCCCAAGAACAGAATTAGGTGCCAGTCACTGTACTGGTAGCAGCAGTGAGGTTGAGCCAGTTCGATAGTCCTTTAGAGTCTCAGTTTCCTTCTCTTAAAATTTTACCTGGTCAGGATAAAATAGGGTTTAAAGGATGTAGGAATGAGGGTTAAATAAGACACATCTCCCTCCATCCCAAGCTTTAAGAAACACAGAGGCAAAGTGTTATCCTGGTTCTGTTGGGTCCCTGTCATTTTCTTGACTACAGAAAATGAGAAACAGCTCAAAGCTGACCCATGATCACAGCACTCTTTTACACATTTAATTTTTTTTAAATATTTGCTTATTTTTTAATATTTATTTATTCGTCTGCACATACGTCTGTGCACCACATGTGTGCAGTGCCTATGGAGGCCAAAATAAGACATCAAATCGTCTTAGAGGTTCCTTCCCTCCGTGTGGGCACAGGGAAACAAACTCAGGGTTCTTTGCCAGGGCAACAGTGCTTTTAACCATAGAGCCCATCACTCAAGACCTCATATTTAAGGTTTTAAAGTTTTATGCCTATTGCCTTTAAATAATAGCACTTAGGGCTCTTGCTAAAAGCTGGGCACATATATTTAAGCGTTGGTTTCCAGGGAAATACTTTCGAGAAACTGTAGAGGTTTTGAAGGCTGGGACCTAATGGACTGTCCTTGGGTCTTTGGAGGCCAGTGGAACCACAGCCACACCCTTTCCTTCCCTTCTTTTGATTATTGGCCATGAGAAAAGTGATTTTTCTTGACCACATACTCCTGCTGTGTAGTGTGTTGCCTTCACCACAGGCCCACGAAGTTATCAGAGACTGAATCTCCGAAGCTGATTGCCACATACATCCTTCCTATTCACATGCCAGTTGCTTCCAGTATTTTTTATTGTCCCAGAAATCAGACAAATACAGCACAAAGAAGTCCTGTCCTGATCTCTCTTACTCTTGGGTCCTCTTTTTATCTGTACTGGTTGCCTTGACAACTTGGACTCCCCATCATCTCTCCCCAGAACCTCCTCTACCTCATGCTGAAAGCACAAATTACATTGTTTTTCTCTAGGTTAGAATTTTCTAATGTGAGCCATCATTCAGAGATTGGAATAGAAAACGGAAAGGCCAGGATTGTATGGAGACAGCTGTGCTCTAACCACTGGCAACTGGTTC
The DNA here is from genome assembly GCA_030674055.1 of Rhabdomys pumilio. NCBI lineage: Eukaryota > Metazoa > Chordata > Mammalia > Rodentia > Muridae > Rhabdomys > Rhabdomys pumilio. The sequence continues at coordinate 20,844,547 of JANHMN010000006.1, read as the reverse complement.
TCAGGTTCACACATTTTGTCTCTATCCAAAGCAAGCCAACAGTTGTGTGGCACAAACAGAGGAGGTAATTGCAATAGAGAACCATAGCTATGCATTTATACACAGGTGATATAGCAGGATCAAAATGGAGGCCCCACTTACAGTCTCAGGCACTTGAGCCACCGCCTTGTTTGGCAAATCAAATCTCCCATGCTATAAAGCAGTGGATAGTAACTGGGGGCTGTTGAGTTCTTTTCCCCCTTGGACCTTTGCAAAACTTCCTGGTTCCAAGACGATTTGGTATCCAGATGCCTGGTAGACAACTGCACACCTGGTTATGACATCTGCTGCCTCCAGGACCCAAACACATCCCCAGATGCTAGGGTTGATTTGTAGGGCTAAAATGCAGTAATCTGGCTTGATTTTAACTGGGGTACTCAGTATGCTTTAGTCCACTGGACACCTAGAAACATCAGATGCTTGATTTCTATTCTCTGTCATGAAAAAAAGTATGTCCTAGGTATGGTGTTAGTCTGTCAACCTGGGTTCAGGATTAAGAAGACATCTACAAAACTGACCTAGACTGTAGGACACCTGTGAGCAAGGCTTTGTAAGTGTGGGTCTGAGTGTTTTATCCTTGCAGAAACAAACATCTAAAGCCTACTCATTTCACATTACCTTTATCTCAGCCAAAGAATGTAACCGGGAACCTTATATGTATCTCGTTCTCTCCTATTGTTATTGCCTCATTGGCAAATTAAAGTGTCTTTCCCCTTTTTCTCCACTCAAGACCAGTCATCAAGTCAGCAGTAAGCACATTCTTAAAGACTAAGTTTATCGCCCAGATCATGTTGGTTACGTCTGCCTTCTGGTTCACCACCTCCATCCTGGAATTTTTTGACTTTTTGTATATGCTCGTTGTAGTCATGATGGCTATTTTCCCAACATCTACTCTATCAGAAATGGTTATCTAGGCCAAACATTGTAACATTGTAATAAGAATTTGTTAGCTAATTCTAGAACAAAAAAAAAAAAAAAAAAAAAGATGGGAAAGTTCTGGAAGCTATTAGGAAAGGTTTCCTTGTTCTCATCTTTCCCCAAAGAAAAGACCAAGGCAGAGACAGCCTGACTCCTGTTCTTTCGTGTGTTGACAACAATGTGGGAATTAAAGAAACCCATGGGAGCAAAGCTGAGCTGAAACAATCGCAGCATGTCCTGCTTTGCCTGGGGATCTATGTCAACGGCAAGCATTTCCAACAGCACCCAGCACAGACACTGTCCAAGACAAACACTTAAATAAGTTGTTCCATCAATAAATAAAAAGAAAGCCTTTCAGATTGCTGTTGATGTTGAGGATATAAAATCCCTGGGTAAAATGTTAAGACAATAGTAGTTACTGGAGCATGGAAAGTTCATAGAGAAACCAACAGGGAGGATCTGGGGAATGGGGCTGGGAGGGGACAATGGTCAAAATATACTGTTCTGGGGGGGGGTTCAAATAATTTTTTTTTAAAGAAAAATACTCATGACCATTTTTTAAAAAAGAAAACAAAACATTTGAGGAGAAAAACAAAGCCTCTAAAGGAGGAAAGAAAGAACTTGCTAGAACCAAGATTGCATAACCTTGAGTTTTGAAGTCTTTGAAAACTAGGTTAAAGATTGAACAGATTCTCATCTTCATGGGAAGCCTCGGGTTAATTCTTCCATAAGATTCCACTGAGAGTGGCCAAAGCAAATAAGGACGAAAACCCAGAACCACTGACCAAAGACCACATGTTACAAAACACGACCAAGGGATGTGCCGTAGGAAATACAACTGACAGCTGTTTCTGGTATCCAGACAGCGATCACATGGCACAGCTCTAGTCTTACAAAGCACAGGGCTGCCTCCCTCACCACCACCGCCAGGACAGCTGCTCTTCCAGCTTCTAATGATTATCTCCAAGCCATGCTTTGGCCATTTCTGAATTGAAGAAAATAGTAAGTGCTGGTGTTTTGGACTGTGGATTTGTGATACTGAAGCTCCAAACCATGAAACAATCCACGGGTTTAAACCCTCTGAATTGTTCAAGTTTCCGATATTGGAAAGCTACTCACAGCTTCCAGTAAGTGAGTGTTTTACAGATGAGGTCTACAGAGTTTTTGTTTTGTATCAGAGATGCTGAGAAATGCTAGACAGTGTTCCACACACAGAGGTGGCTGAGCCCTCAGGCCTCAGCAGAAAGACAGAACTGTTACTAAGTCCATCAATCCCTGATCCTTTACTCTGGAAAAAAAAAAAAAACTCTAATTTGCCTTGATCTGTCTCCACTCTCCTCTCCTACCATAAGTCTCAAATGCACGAGTGTTACTAAGGAGAGTAAAAAATAATTGGGAATAATACAATTACTGATAAGTTTAAACTAGAAGTGTTCATATAAGGAACTGATCTATTAGAAGCCAGAAAAATATGTCCTGAAACTCTTTCTCCTCTGAAATGTTGAAAAAAAAAAATGCATGGTTCAAATGAAATAGTGTGGCCCGTATTACCACACACACAAGAATCAACAGCCAACTGCAAGCATACATGGACACACGTCCTGACACTCAGCTTCTAAAGGTAGTGCAATCTCATTGTTGAAAGTTTTTATATAACTTGTTTTGTGTGTACATTGTATGTATACATGTGGTCATGTTTGTGTGTGTATTCATGCATGTGTATGAAGCCAGAGATTTATGTTGTATGTCTACCTCAATTGCTATCCATCTTACTTTTTTTTTGTTGTTGTTGTTTTTCCGAGACAGGGTTTCTCTGTGTAGCCCTGGCTATCCTGGAACTCACTCTGTAGACCAGGCTGGCCTGGAACTCAGAAATCTGCCTGCCTCTGCCTCCCAAGTGCTGGGATTAAAGGCGTGCGCCACCACTGCCTGACCCATCTTACTTTTTGAGACAGGGTCTTTCTCTGAGCTTTGAGCTCACTAATCCAGCTCAACTGCCTGCCCAGTACCTGCCCAGGTTTTTGTTTTGTCTTGTTTTGTGTGAGTGACAGAGAGCTGAACTTGGGTCCTTGTGCATGTGCTTCCCCAACTGAGCCATCTCAGCCTTTCCGTTACATTTCTGACTGTAGTATCTTTTTTTGGGCGGGGAGGGTCGGTTTGAGACAGAGTTTCTCTGTGTAGCCCTGGCTGTCCTGGAACTCACTCTGTAGACCAGGCTGGCCTATAACTCAGAAATCCACCTCTGGCCTCTGCCTCCCAAGTGCTGGGATTAAAGGCGTGCGCCACCACTGCCCGGCTCTGACCGTAATATCTTTCTTGAGTGTCTTAGTTGGAGTTGTACTGCTGTGAACAGACACCATGACCAAGGCAACTCTTAAAAAGACAACATGTAATTGGGGCTGGCTTACAGGTTCAGAGCTTCAGTCCATTATCATCAAGGCAGGAGCACGGCAGCATCTAGGCAGGTATGGTGAAGGTGGAGCTGAGAGTTCTACATCTTCATCTGAAGTCCACTAGGAAAAGACTGGCTTCCAGGCAGCTATGAGGGAGGGTCTTAAAGCCCACGCCCACAGTGACACACCCACTCCAACAAGGCCACACCTCCTAATAGTGCCGCTCCCTGGGCCAAGCATATACAAACCATCACATTGAGGAAATGTAGAAGTAAAAGTATACTCTATTTTGTGACTCGGTTTAGAAAAAAAATACACGGAGTCATACTGTTTCATTCATGAGAACGGGCAGAGACCTGACTTTTGTTCCAACACGGATGGATCTGGAGATCATTGTGGTGGGAGATTTAACTCAAACATCGAAGCGTATAATGAATGTCCTTACTGACTTGTGGGAGGTAGATGACCCATCTCAGGGCAGAACACAGTAGTGTGATGGTTGCTGGCAGCTGAAAAGAGTAACTGGGGTTTTCTCTAGCATAGCAGAGTAAGAAGAGGAATGGGAAAGCCCTGAGGTTGACTTCCAGGCAATTTGTACTGGGAGGGGCTTAATGCCTTATGGTCTGTGGGGAGTTACTCTACGATAGGTACACCACAACACCGTGCAAGTATCACATCTCTACTTTAGAAGAAGGAAACACTGAGCAGGCTACTGCTGAAACTTAGCACAAGGTAGGGAAATGCAGGGCAGCCAAGCTCTGCTTACTTCTTTTCTTAGAAAATCCCTCACTGTTAACTCATTTGGTACCTGTAAAAGCTTAAGTGGGCACTTACAGATAGTAAGCTCTTTTAACAAGCACACTGAAAGCCAATGGCTTTAGTTTGACTTCAGGGAGAATGAATATATATATATCCAACCCACATAGCAGCTTTTAAGTGGGAAGAGGACAAGGCTAGAAGAAGAGAAAGCAAACTGGCAACCTGGGGGCTGGGCTGGTTAGTGTTAGCAACCGTTAAGAGAATTGGAAGACAGACAAGATTGAGTTTTTTCTGTTTCTCCTTTATGTTGTCTTTTCAGTTGAGAGATACTAAGTCAACAGGAAGAACGCAAGTTCAAGGTCAGCTTGGGCTGCAGAGCAAGAACTCGTCTCGAAAACAATGTTACATCACCATTTTATAAGAGAATAAAAAGATTTAACAATTTCTGACAAAAAGAAAAAAGAAAAAAAAGAAAAAAAAAAAGAATAACCAGTGAACTCCGAGCTGCTTGAATTTCAGTTTGTTGCTGCCAAGTGGCTCCTTTAACAATGTACTGGTATGGAATTCAGGTCTTGGACTAAACAGGCTTTCCAAAATCCTTTTATTCCTACCCACCATCCACTCATTTGTATAAAAGGAGCATGTTGAGGAAGAAGGGACAAAAAGACATGGGCTATGAGGTAGCCATGGCAATGTGGCTTCCAATTGTGGCTGCAGGTGGTGGCAAGGCTCTGCTGTAGAGTCTCCTCACACCTCAAAGCATAGGGATGCTCCTACCAGAGAACAAGTATGGTAGAGACTGGCAGGAGGCCCTTTCCTGGAAGACAGAGACCCCACTGATGAGCACATGGAGCGGCTAGCACTCAGAGGCATCCCAGTAACTTCGCCAATGCTCTCCTAGAGATAAATGTCCAAGGCTGAACAAGCTGTCCACCCAAGCATCTTTCCTTCTGACTCTCTATACCAATGCCTGATGACTCTTTCTGTCTCTTTTGCCTCCATCTATCTTTCTCCAAAAAGATATTTTCATTAATAATATTTGGTACGATTCTTCTCATCCTTGATGTCTCCCTAAACCATCCCAATGAATGCAGGCAAAAATCAGCCACTTAAATAAAGGCTAGTCTGATGGTTTAGCCAATAAAGGTTCTTGCCATGCAAGGCTACCAACCTGAGTTAAATCCCTGGAATCCGGGTGAGCATGGGAGAAGAGAACTGACTCTGCAGAGTAGTCCTGGGACCTCACCTGCCACACTGTAGCACTCACTTGAACATGCATACATACCCTGCACACACATGCTCAAGCACATTCGCTTGCTCCCTCACACACACATGCATGCATAAATGTACATGTAAATAAAAAATAAAGTCACTTAAAATCTTCCAGATAGGCCAGGCAGTGGTGGCGTATGCCTTTAATCCCAGCACTTGGGAGGCAGAGACAGGCGGATTTCTGATTTCGAGGCCAGCCTGGTCTACAGAGTGAGTTCCAGGACAGACAGAACTACACAGAGAAACCCTGTCTGGAAAAAAACAAAAACAAAACAAAAAAACAAAACAAAAAAAACAAACAAAAAACAAACAAACAAACAAAAAAACCCATCTTATAAAAAAAAATTCCAGATAATTTGTTCTGGACCCCACGCCCCAGGCATGGGGTGATGAAGTGTTGGGATGTCCATCACCTCAGAACTTTAAAGCCCCACGCAGTTTTTTTCCTCCAAGAGGTGGCCTTTTGTGCTGAATAGCAAACGTCTTAGTGAAACTAGTTTTTGCCTCTGATCTCTTAGTTTTTCTCTTTTTGTTTTATCAGGGTACTTCTCTTTGGTTGGCATATCCTTTTTCTATGTGTGTCTACATTACTAATTAGTTTTTACTGCTGCGTAAATCCTGCAGACGTTTTAAAATCAATTTTAATCTTCTTATATATACATTGGGAATGCAAATGCCTACTTTTGGGTATCATTCATCATTCACTTAGCGATGCTGTGTTGAACAAGTGATAGGCTCCAGGCATTAAGCCGTGAGAACAAATTTCAGTAAAACATATAAACCTGGTAGTTCAAACTTGGCTGGATCTTAGTTGCTCAATTAATTGGAATATTATTGATTTGGTACGACTTTTATCGTTATTTGACCAAATCAAATTGTAATACTACTCTTTAATTTGAGAGACATTTTGTATCTTTGAGATGATTGTCAACCCAGTCGTAGTGGTGCACGCCTTTAAGTTAGCATCTGATCTCTGGGAATCCCAGGCCAGCCTGGTCTACATGGGGAGTTCCGACCAGCCAGCACTACACAGTAAAGAGGGGAAAAAGTTGTTTTTATTTAATTTTTCATAAATAGACTAACTCGAGCTTAACACTGATGATTTGGAAACTCTCTATCTCTTGATCACTCTCTTCACGTTCAGACTTCTTTAGAAGATTATCAAGACCCTGACTCACTGAGTTTCTTACCTCACCTCATCTTTTTTTGTTTGTTTGTTTGTTTTTTGTTTGTTTTTTTCGAGACAGGGTTTCTCTGTGTAGCCCTGGATGTCCTGGAACTCACTCTGTAGACCAGGCTGGCCTCCAACTCAGAAATCCTCCTGCCTCTGCCTCCCAAGTGCTGGGATTAAAGGTGTGTGCCACCACCGCCCGGCCTCACTTCATCTCTTAAATGCCCCAGTTGTCAACCCTTCTAAGACCACTGTATCGTACATACCCTCTGACTCTGTGTTGCTTGTTTTGTGGCCAAGGTCTGCCACAACTGTACCTGGGACTGGATGGCTTGAACAATAGAAATTAATTATTAGAATTATTAATTAATTAATTAATTAATTAATAGAAAAATTCTCACTAATCTGGAAGCTGAAAATCTAAGATCAAGGTATGAGCAGAGTGGTTCCTCCTGAGGCCACAGTCCTTGGCTTGCACATGGTACCATCTTCTTGGACCTCCACAGTGTCTTCCCTCCACCTCTGTGCCAATGTCTTTCCTCATCATTTAAGGATATCATCAGACACAGTAGATGAGGGTTCACCCTCAGAACTTCATTCGACATTAATGACTTTATTAAAAGCCCCATATCTCCAAAAGATACAGTGGGAGCTAATAATTTCACCTGTGAATTTTGGAGGAAACAATTACCAAAACCATTGGCTTTGCTTATTTGACCCAACTTTGCAGGACCATTCAAGAGGATTGTCTGCACTTAGAATGCTCTCCCATCTGGAATTCAGCAAACAGCCAAAAAATTATGAGTTGTCTCTCATTCTTCTGTTGCTTTTTGAGTTCCCCTTTCAAATCTATTTTTCAGTCTCTAACAATTAAATATTGACATTTCTCAAGACACACCCTGTCTCTTCCTCCTCTTCCTCTTCCTCCTCCTCTTCTTCCTTTTCCTCCTCTTCCTCCTTTTCCTCCTTCCCGCTTCTTCTTCTTCCTAAGTGATCTTGCCCATCCATACAGCTTGGACCCATTGTTACAAAGAAAACTCAAGCTGTTTGCTTGTTCATTTAAAAAAAATGGGTGGGGGGGAAGACTCAGAACTACATATTTCATCTATAGAAATTTGCCACTGTAGAAGAAAATGATGTGACTGTTTTTTTTTCTCATTCAGAATGTTGTTTTAAAATATACCCATATTAGAAAAATTATCGTATATTCCATTGCGCCAACACACTCATACTAGGGAATTTCCAGGGAAATCTTAGATAAACCTGGTGGGCCTCTACAGAGCTGGCACACGGGTGTAGCTACTCTTGACATCAAGGTGGTAGGGAAAGTGGGGATTTCCAAGGCACACGCTGCATGAAAATAGTTTCAAAAAGTTGAGGAATAAGCATTGATATTGTATCCATTCTGCCACTGCCATGCCGTGAGAAAGGGCTTGGCTGTTACTCCCGGATTCTATCAATGGGGAAGACGCAGACTTTTATCCGGGTTGAGCTGGTTCATTAGCTCAGCCAGAGTGAATAGTTTCAGGCCCTTCACACGTCAAAAGACTTCAAGTGTAATTATCTAGTTCCTGAGATAATACACTACCAGTTATTACTCATTAGAAATGAATGTGTCCAGTGATTCACGGAGAACGCAGACCTTGAGTGTTGGGTGCCCATACTTAGTATCAACCACTGTGCTTAGTGGGAGACAGGCAAGGGTGGTAGTGACAGCTAGCCCTGGGGGACAAGCTTCTTTACTTCGTGAATGTTATGCTTGTAGGAATGTCATTGCTGCTCATTACACTCAGATCTCTCTGTGGACATGTGACCTAAGCCCCAGCTTGTCAACTCCAGAGCAGATCCTGCTCAGGCTGCCAGTTCCCGCTCTTTCTTAACTGGCTATATGACAGTCATTCAAGCGCCTCTCACTAGGAGTTATTTAATTACATGCATTCCGTGTGTGTTCTGAGTTAAGTTACCCTACGTGAAAAGTGCATCAAAGCTTCCAGCTCATTTTTGCTCATGGGCCTCTCACGTCCCTAATGTCATCTATGAATACATGTATTCATTCATTCATTCATTCATTCATACATTCATTCATTCACGCATGTATTTAACACCCTTCGGTGACATTAACACAAAATAGTTTTACTTGGATAATATTCCTTGGATTTGGTTTGTTGTTGTTTCTTTCCCTCTTACAACAATTTGAAAGTTTTTGCAAACATATCCTCTCATTGAAGCATGTCTCCTTGTGCAGCTCAGAGTGGTCTTAACGTGACAATTCCCCTGCCTCAGCTGGGATTACAGACATGTGCCACCAGGCTTGCTTTCTTTTGAACAAGCTCAGTTTTATTCAAAAAAAAAAAAAATTCTAGCAAAATCCACAGATGTTAAGAATCTTCTTTGCCTTGGGTACAGCTGAGTCAGCTCTAACTATAAACCATGACACATAAAGTCAGAGGATAGAGATGAATGGAATTTCAACATACACACACACACACACACACACACACACACACACACACACACACACGCACACAGAGCAAGTCAACCAAAGGAGGGAACTGGTAGGCATGAGAGAAGGTGCAGATTCATATTTCTTAGAATACTTTTTGTTGAAGAAAATAATAAAGAGTAGTAAACACACCCTATTTCTAGGAGCTTGGTTCTAGAGTGATGGCCGTTAGCTGCTAGAAAGTTTTTTCCCTCATATTCCTGAGACTGCCTGAATGTGTCGGGTGTGCTTGGCTGTCCCTGTGTTTAAGGGCACTTAGGGACATGTCGGTTTTCAAGGAAGAGGAAAGAAATCAGAGTGAGGTGAGAGTCAAACTCCTCATTTCAGCAGAATTAACTCAGGTGGGGAGGAGAGGCAGGGTGTGACCACCTCGGCTCTAGAATTAGCAATGTCACATTTGAAGAGACATTTTCTGGCTTTTCTCTGTCTCAATTTCCTCTCCAGTGGCTTCATACCTGTTAAATGACTTTGTAAATATTTCTCAGTGGCAGATTTGTAGTGGGTGTGGTGCAAAAAGGGAAAGGGGAGAGAGGCTAACGGCCACACATAAAACAAGCAGCCCGGGGAGCCGCTGGCCAACTTTTACAGCTGAATTTTTATAAACTCCTTGAAGAGCTGGGCGAGGGGCTGGTTTACGATGTTACCATAGCAATGCTGCTGGGTTTTGACAAAATACTGAGGCGCTGAAGTGGATGGACTGTGGAGAAACAAGCACTGTGGACGGGACAAGCAGGAAAGAATTTAAGACCCTCACTAAATATTTCACAGCAGAATACTTCATTGAACTGTCACTGGATTTAATTAGCTGTGGAGCCAAGGGGGAAGGGTTAATCCAAGGTCACTGTGAGGGGAAAGTGAAGCTTGTGACACATGCTGCTATTTTGATATCTGCTGAATGCCACATTATAGTCAGTTAGGACAGTGGATGAATCCAGCCGGGAAATAATAGGCATCATAGATTCTTTAAATCAATTGATGGGACAAGAGTTTAGTGATCGTGTTTCCATAGACAATTCTCTCAGAATCCTTCTGCCAAGCCAGGATTTTCTGGTAAAGTGTTGGAAGTGACTGCCAAGGAAGAAGAATTTGCCAGTATTTGAGTTGAGAAACAATTTGATTGAACTCAATTAAAAACAATTGTTTTGTTTAATTGTGTTTCGTACTTGAATTTGCCTGTTTATACTAGCTTGAGCCTTCGGCTGCCCCCCTCTCGTTCACACAGAGGGTGACATTTCTTCTCAGAAAAGTCTTGCTTGCTTGGGGAAAATAAACTGTGCAGTCCTGTAGGACGAAGGGGGCTGCGCCAGCCATACTGAACTATTCCACCATTCACTTATTCATCAACAGATAGACAACCTCTGCTGTGGACCAGGACTTTTCTAGGTGCCTCGTTCTCCGTGAACACTAGGATGGAGGTTCCCTGTCACAGAGTCTGAGACCAGGATCTATCCTCAGAGCAAATCACCCAGAAGGCACAGAGGATGGTCTAAAAGTTGATTTGTTAGTCACCTCTGTGACAAACCCAAGCTACAGACATACAAACTGACTTGCCAAAGATAACAACAGCCTATTTCAGTAATACAGTCATGCAGAAAAACTCACTGGTCTTTAAAAATCCCTCATAACCATCAGATAGGATCCCTGTGGTATTTCACACCTGGATGCCCTCATATACACCTCTATATACAATTTTTGTCCCAGTTTAACGCCATCTTCCCCAACCTTCTAGTCTTTTTATTGAGAGTAAAACTTCACACTCATACCCCAAAGTGAGTATTTAGTCTGTCTTAAGTGGCATGGGTGAGAAAGTATGTATTCGCCACCATGTACTATCAGAGGGGGAGAAGAAAAAGCAACTAATTTTAGCAAAGTCAAGAAACAGTTAACTCACAAGTTGATCCTATATGACGTTAAAATAAAAGGTTTCCACAGATGTGGAAGACGGTGTAATGTTTGTCTTTCTGTACTAAGCTTACTGCACGTGACATAACATCCCGGTTAGTCAATTGCACAAATTGTAGAACTTCCTTTCTTTTAATATTGAGTATATTCCATGGGGTGGGGGAGGAGAGATTTTCTTTAGTCATTCATTCACCAGTGCACACTTACGTGGATTATATTATGAATAGCAATAACATTAGAGACAAGAGGCACAAGAAGTGATTATTCAACAGGTGCAAAGTTATAGTTATATTGGAAAAATAACACATTTCCCAGAATTCTGTTGCACAGCAAGGTGACCATCTTTATAGTGTTTTACTGTATATTTCAAAATAGTTAAAGGATTTTGAACATTCTTACTACAAAAAAAAAAAGAAAAATGCTTATGTTAATTACCCTTATTACACAATATGTGTATGCATCAATGCATGGCAGTATTCAAGAAAACGTATATGGTTATTTTTTTCCAAATTAAAAAAAGCAACTTTTAAAACAGACAAAGGAAAAATGTGAAGCATCAAAAAACAATGTTTTCACATCGGGTGTAGACCATCATTCCAAGCCAAAGTATACTGAGCATGAGTCAAAGAACTCTGTGCTAGAAGACACTGGGCAATTCTAACCACATTAACATTGGCAGAATATCTTAAAGAAGTTCCCCTGAGCAGCAGATCTAGAGGGAATGGTTTAAGACTGAGCCCAACAGTGAAGACTGCCATGTTCACCAGCTGCCCCGAGGTTGACCTTCAGGCTTAAGAGCCAGACAGCTGACAAGGAACGGCAGCAGTTGTGGGAACAAGATACCACAGGGTCTTCACCTTGACACTTCATTCAGTTTACCCTGTTAAAATCTGACTATTGCATGCATTTCTATAGTAGGCGTTAACTTGTCCATGATCCTAGGTGGGTTCCTGTATAGGTCAGCAGAATTTGGAGCGTATGAATAGAAGTTGATTACTTACAGAAATTCTGTGATTGTTTCCCTGGCCCCACTGGAAATTTCTGTCACCCTAGATGCCACAAAGATATAAGGACATATATATTTCAGAAAGTTCTGGTATGACTGACATTTTTTTTTTTTAAATAATACTAGAAAAGAGCTAATGGCTTGGTCAATAAAGTGCTTGTTATGGAAGCCTGAGAAACTGAGTTCAGATCCTCAGTATTTACATATAAAAAGCACCGTACAGCACAGTGGTGAACATCTGTAGTTCTATCACTGAGGAGGCAAACAGACAGACTCTTGGAGCTCATTGGCCAAGCAGCCTAGCCAAGTTAGTGAGCTGTGGATTTAGTGAAGGAAGAACTTGTCTCAAAAAATAAGGTGGAAGAGATTGAGGCAAATACCAGACATCAGCCTCCGGCTCCACGTGTAATGGCACACACATGAACATTCATCTCTGTGCTTGCATTTGAACACATCCACAGGAATACATCCATATTTACAAGAAAGGGAGGGAGAAGAGAAAGGGGAAGAAAGGGGAGAGAGAGGAAAAGATGGAGGGAGAGGGAGAGGTGGGGGGAGAACTTTAGAGATTTTCAATCTAGCAGCCCAGATGTGGTAGAAAAAATCACAGGGGATGAAGTTGAGCTCCTTGAAACTTCTTTGTACCTGGAATGTCTGTGCAACTCATAGTAGAGATTCAAAGCTGTTTAAAGAATGCTACTTGCTGTCATAGTTACATTTCTATTGTTATGAAGAGATGCCGTGATTATGGCAACTTATAGAAGAACCTTCCTGGTAAGAAACATGGCAGCAGGCTGGCAGGCATGGCTACGGAGCTGGAGGTGAAAACTTACATTTTTATGTACAAGCAAGAAGAAAAGAGAGCTATCTGAGAACGGCATGGGTCTTTTGAAACCTCAAATCCCACCCCTAGTGAAACACCACCTCCAGCAAGGCCACGCCTTTTAATCCTTCCCAAACACTTCCATCAACTGTGGACCAAATATCCAAACATAGAAGCCCATCAGGGCCATTCTTATTCAAACCAGCAAAGCCATTAAGCTGGATCTAGGTCTTGTACCAAACCTCCCTTAATGGCACAAAGGCAAACATTGCTTGGGAACTCTTCTGTTCTACAAGTGATCAGTACAAAACACATGAATAAATGTATTTGTCTTTGGAAGAGGTTGAGTCTGTATCTCCCATTGGGAGTTCAAATGAATCAACGTTCCCACCGAGGTCTACCACGCCGACCCCTTGGATTTCTTGTTCACTAAAGCTTCAGTGATTCCTTCAGAATAATCGACTGTGTACTTTCTAAATACAAGACTCTATACAGTGACATCTTACAAGGCAATACAGTTCTTACATAAGATCTGATAGGCAGTAAGCTAATGTGTCCTGAAGTAGGGCAGAGCTAGTGATGGAGCTTGTAGTGATAAAGGCGTTTTGGTTTGAGCTTTGGCCCTCACATCTGCAGATATCCGTAGTGGGAGAGCTGGGCTTGTTCAAAGAACATTGAATTGTTGCCCAAGACCCATGGGTGGGAGCTCTAACAAGAGACATTTTGTACTTTTAACCAAAAGATAAACAAGATATTTGAGCCTGCTCTCTGTTAGCCTAGGTTGTCATTTTCTTCTTGTACTGGGATTGAACCCAGGGTCTTGCATGAGCTCTTGCTGAGTTGCATTCTCAATCTTTCAGCTGGCTTTTATAAGACACAAATATTGGAGGTGTCTTTGTTAATGATGTCAGAACTAAAGTTGAATTCATTTATGTCATTGTTTTGAATGATTTGAAGTTTCTTAGGTGAGTCCCCCTATAACTGGCCATAACATAGAAAGAAGACACGACCTGCAGATCCAGACCATGTGAGTGCAGAAAAGCATTTCTTAGAGCAAAAGTGTCCCGGTTCCCATGTCAGGGAATCCTTAGGGGTTGTTGTGTTCATCTTGGTTTTCTGAGAATAGGAGGCTGTGGATACAAAGTTCGCCTTAGATCTAGGTGTAGGAAGCTGAGAATTAGATAATCAGATATGTCAAGGAACCAGTACAGCTGCCAGGAGTAAGGAGAATTGTGAGGCCATTGGTGCATGTTCGAATGCCAAGGCTAGAGATTGAAGTTAGAAAGAACGCTCACCAAAATTATTTGAATATTTTAAGATGAGGTTGTACTTCTGTTTAACTGAGGTGTTGTCAGTGGTCTGAGGTGGGAGCCATGATTATTTTTGTGCTCTGGGCATTCTCCAACCATTCCAACTATAGAGATGCCTTTGAGACCAGCAGCCAGCTTGTAAGAGAAGAGAGTAGGAGGGTAGCAATGATCATGAACATGGGGCAGGTCTCTGCTAACTTCTATGGCTCTGGAGAGAATAGGTGCCAGAGATGCATCTCAAATCAAAATGACTTAGGAAGATGTGACAAGAGGCCTCAATATTAGAATGCTGATGCGCAAGTTATTTGTGGCAGCCTCCCAACTGTCTCCAGAGCCCCCTTTCTTAAAATAACCAACAGGTGGGAGGTCTGGTCTTGGCTTCAGTGTCAGCACATGTGTAGGATATAGCACTTTCTTTTTTCACTTCTTGATTTCTACGTGTAATGACCCTTGACTTTGAGAATGCAGAGGAAACCATGAATACAGTGCTTTTTCATATAGGTCTTTAGTCAGTGTCTGTTTATTGATTATATCCACACTACTGAGATAGGAATGTGTGTGTGTGTGTGTGTGTGTGTGTGTGTGTGTGTGTGTCTACGGTTTGAAACCATTTTTGTTCATTTAGATCAGTATAGACACTCATTATATTCTCTCCTCCTAGCTTATTGATCTTCTGCAGTTTTATAGCCAAAGTCCTTGCCAGTCACTTAAGAGAATGCTAAGCACAACAACCTCTGTGGCAAAGAATGATTTTCTAGAAATCATTTTAATTCAAATCCATGCATTTTCTGTATGATTCTGTAAAAGTAGATGGACCTCTCTCATGGTTGAGCTGTTGCCTAGTGAGAGGACAAAGCTGGCTCAGGAGTATTGGACAAGCTAGTTTGCACTCCTGCCTGTCCACTGCGTTCACTTCAGAGCAGGGAAGCATTACAAGGGGTTGGCTCAGGCCCCAGATGCATTAAAGACATTACTAACTTGGCACAGAGGCCTGTCTCTGGCCTTGATGTTCTCACAAGTAGCTCTAGGATTTGTTCACAGCCGTGGCATTGAAATCTCAGAGGAGGCATGAAATCACAGAGAGGTGGGGAAACAAGTCCCATGACTGGTTTTTCAGAAACCTGTTCTCCGTCAAACCCACATGTAATGGGCTTAACTTGGGGATGATGGCAGGCCAGAAAGAAAGGGACAATGCAATACATTTCTCCCTAGAAGAGGGACCTGCCATAGAGAGAAGAAACTTCTAAAGGAGTGCTGAGAGGTATGAAGCGAGGTAGAATGGAAGTCTGGGGGAAAAAACTCTTTTCCATAGAGAAGGCAGGAGGGTCAAGGTGACAGAGCACAGGGTTGAGGACTCCTTAAAACATATACAAACCAAAGACTCAAGGTAATAGCAGGCTAGATAGAGAAATGAGGAAGAAAGACCCTAGAGCCTGCCAATCAGAATTCTGAAATTCCGATCTTGATTAGTGTCCCACTAGCTGCTGGTCCTTGGCTAAATATTTTATCAAGTGTGAGTCTGTTTCCTTGCATGTGAGGAAGTGTAATGTAGTGTGGTTTATTTTGTGTGCCTGGCCCTTTAAAGGATCCCCAGATGCTAGTCAATAGGCCTTTTGGGAATGCTCAGCTGTTAGAACTGCTTGAACCTATGACCTCTTAGACTTCTGGGAACAGGAGAGACTACAAAAAGCCAGCAGAGGCTGACAGAGAAGAATAGAATATAGGTGGCAGAAGGGTATGGTCAAAGAAGAACAGGTGGTGCATGAAGAAAGAAGATTGAATACGGTGAGAGAAGAAAAGACAGTTGGTTCAGAAAAAAAGATTGAGGAGAGTAAACTAGGAGACAGTTGAGCCAGAGACGACACTGTTAGGATACAGTTAGGAGAACCAACGAAGATTGGAAAAATTAAAAGACGCTACAATTGGCGCCCAACATTCAACTGTCTTCTCTTTTCACTCTGCTCAATCTCTTTTCTGCATCAATGTAGGATTTGGGTCACATGACCTAGCATGCCTATTCTGTTTGTAATTAAATAACCGAGTAATTCTATGAGACTCCTCTTCTTCTCTGAAGCTGAATAGGACAGAATGCTGCCTGGCATGGAACTCATCTGATTAGAACTGCTTTTGAATGTCTTTACATCGTCTCTAGGGTAAATAAAGCTTGGTAATAAAACTGACTTTTCTTTCTCTTATAATTAGTCTTGTATCAGACCCCACATCCTCCAACTATAACCTTCAGAAAAACAGACAGAAATGTCCCCTCCACCCCCGTAGGTTGAGCAGCTTCTGTCCCCATTCTCATGGCCATCAATGCACAGCTTGCTATCTCTTCACAAGCTGAGTTTGTGAAGCTGTCCGTTGCTTAACATGCACCCACATCCGCTGGTACCAAAGAGAATGAAAATGATTTTCTTTTGGTCAAAACTTGTGAAGCTACCAATTTGCTGGCTGTACTCCCTCCTCTATGCCCTTTCCCCTCATATAGCTTTGAGTCCCGTTTGCTGGGGAAAGAAGATCGTAGCTTGCTGGTCTCCATCTTGGTGGGCATGTTCTCTATGAAGTGTTCCTCTATTCCAAGCACCGTTGTTGAGCAGTTGGCGGTTGTTCAGATTGAAGATCTGATTCGGTTTTGAGTAACATTAGCTAGATTCATCAAATTTGCCATAAGCAGGCTGAGCATCAACCCTAGAACCTTTGTAAATATGGAAGAAGAGAACCAACTCCAGAGAATTGTACTTTGTACTCCCTCCACGTTTGCCCATCCATGCATGCATGTATGTTTGTGCACACATATACACACAACAATAAAAGACATACACGCCATGTTCAGTGGACCTAGAGACTCTGGTTTAGAGATTCTGTATAGAAACATCAATCAAGTTGGCTAGGTTTGCTGAAGCTCGTCGGATGGTTAATAGATGATTCTTCAATATCTATTGTCTTGCAACACAGAATGAATGTTCATTCATCTACCAAGACCTCCCACAGCCGAGATTCCCAGAAAAGTTAAGGGTGTAGTTATGATCAATTCAAAGACACAGTTCAGTTGACAAACTGGTAGAGAATGAAATACACTCTTTGGAACTATCAAAGAACTGCCTTTTGGAAACATTATATAAAATTATTCCTTAATTGGAAAGGGTTGGTTTGGATATTAGAAAAAATTTTTTTGATATACAAGTTTAAAATTGATAAAGACCGCAAAACTCTACTACTATTATAAGCACCCTCTGTTTCCACAAAAAGAAGAAGCTGAGACTTAGCAATGTGGAGAAGAGTCCCTGAGAAACACAGGTGGTTAAAAGCAGAACTGAGGCTCAGTCTAGGGCTCATGACTCTCAGTTGGTTCCCTTTTCTCCTTTCCCAGTGAGTTTCTTCTAAACAGAATGGGCCCTATTTGCAGATGGAAGATGTGACTGTCAAGTGGGGACATCAAGCCTTTCACCTGCCCTCAGTATCTCCCAACAGCCTCTCTGCTCCAAGACCTCCTTTGTCTCTGGAAGTTGTCTCCAGTATCCCAGACTGTATTGCTAAGCCATCTGAGTGATGCTTGCCTGCCTCTGTCTGCATGAGCACTCCCAGGCAATGCTCACATGGAGACCCTCTTATTCCTGGCTGCATTTCTTGCTTGGGGACACTACCTGGCAGAGTCAAGGCTCAATAAATATTTGTCAAATCAACTGTTAAAAAAACAGAAGGCAGCATTAATGGCTGAATAAGTAGGAGTAGTCCTGGGGTTCTGCCATCCACATTTCAAGTCTGGGTTAAAGCATTTCTCTGTGTAAAATTGTAGAAAGACTGGGGAAAGAATGACAAGTGAAACTACCATTATGGGAAAGACAGCCAGGATGGGGACACAGGAGGGGCCTGCTATATACATGTGTGATGGAAGGGAGTTCATGTAGGAAGTGGTACCCACCTGATACCCATCACTTCTCGCTTAGTCCAGAGCATTACTTGCTATCATCACTCCATCCAGAATCCCTTTCTTACCTTCAAAACCCAAATACAAAAGCCTTGTGACCACATAACCTTTCTGTTTGTTTATTAAAAATCCCAGAGAAGCCCTTTGTCTTCTACCATATTTAATTTCTCTGCACAACCGGGAGGTGTCAGATGATATTATTTTCATTACTATGGAAAAAGATGGGGGCAGGAAGCTAGATTTCAGTTTCCTAAATTTGTGCTGTGGCCAACAGGCAAACAGATTTTTTTCCCTGTTCATTTAGACTAATGCTAAGATTCATACAGGGACAATATTTTTATGCTTTCTCCATAAGAAAAACTAAGCTTTTCTTCTGTTTGTTAAAACAAATGCTAATGTGTGAATGTATATGCACACTCATGTGCGTGCACGCGCGCGCACACACACAGACACACACACACACACACACACACAATTAGCTGGACTAGTATTTTAATGCAGTCTGCATTTACTAATAAGGGCATGCACCATTGCAAACCTATCTCGCCATCTAATATGCTTCTGTATTATCTACAACCGTCAACTTCACCAAGAAGCTCTTTTGAAAAATTCCCCTAGAGGAAGAAAAGGGGGAAATGTTGGGATGGGGGAGTCATATAAGCATTCTTAAAAGAATTCCATGATGACATCAGCACCTTTCCACAGTTTATATTCTCTACCTGCGATGAAACTGTATGTCTCTATCAAGGAGATAAACAGAAGGGGAACATTAGAAACGAATGGTGTCCATGGCTGCTGTTTCATACTACTTTACTGAGGCGTTCATATCCTTCACACTGATCTACACTGTCTGTGAACAATGTCTACCCTTGCCATAATTCCATACAAACAAGCTGTTATTTCCAGTGCTAAGTCCTATGGTGACTTTATCACCACCAACTCCTCTTTTCCCTTAAACCACGAAGAAGATGAAAGATTCTATAAAGGGGGGAGAAAGTGAACAGAGCTGGAAACAGCTTTTTCCTGAAGATTTCTTTCTTTTTTTTTATCCAAGATCAAAATCAGAAGCCAACCTTTCAAAAAATGGCTCTGAATTTATTTTCCTTTCCTTTGTTCTTAGTTTTAATTTCCCTCCTCCCAAACGGCACTTAAGTCCCCAGTGTTCCTTCTTTCCCATCCAATGTTAATGATTTGCACTTCTGTCTTCTCTTTCATCTGGGAACCACAAGGCCATCTGAAGCATCTCTGATCAGCTTCAGAGGAGTGCTCCCTCCGTCAGGTAAGTCCTTTGATAGCTTTCTTTTCAGAATGCATTGCAAGCATAAACTCCTCCATAAGAGCAATGCCTTCAGGACCATAGGCTTAGGCGATTTCAAAGGGCAGTTGGACTTGGGTGGGTGGTGATGCTCTCATAGGGTAGTGGGTACATGGCAGAGTTAATAATTATGTGAGCCTACATTGACACCCTGGATATACCTCAACACTTCTGACTTGAACAGGATGCTTTGTTTGGGAAATTCAATCACTTATGTTCATTGGGGTTGGATAAGAACTGGGCAGCCAGGCTAGCTAATGTCTCTGGCTTGAAAGAGCTCTGCTGCTTTATAGGTAGGTGGTTGGTATCTAGCTCATTGACGTATTAGATTCTGAGATGAACTCATTTATTTCCTTAGTAAAGCTCGGGCATAGGGTGAACAAATAAAACCCCAACGAGAGAGTCTGTTCACTGCAGTTCAAGTTCATTTCTAGAAGGATCCTGATAAAATCTAAAATATGCCACTGACTCCCTGGAACAAGAAGATCTAAGACCCACGTTACAAGGGAGATAGAGAATGATTCTGAATACCTGAAGCCAATTTTCACTTGACAGGTGTGTGATCGATCATATGGCTGTCCCACAATCTCAGCCACCTCAGCCACCTTGACAAGTAGGACCAGTTCTAGTAACAAAGCACCTGGGTGTGTGAATTGTCACGGGTTCAGGTTGTGTGGGTGTAGACCTGGGCATCCTATGGCAAAAATACAGTGGCTCGGAGCTTTAAAGAGTAAGTTTGAAGAAGTAGCAGATGTTGTGCTGTCATTGACCCTAAAAAAGAGGAAAAAGAAAGAAAAGAAAGAAGGAAGTGAAGGAAGGAAGGAAGGATGGAGGGAGGGAGGGAGGGAAGAAGGAAAGAAGAAAAGAAGAAAGAAGAGAGGGAAGAAGGAAGGAGGGAGGAAGGCAGGAAGAAGGAAGGAAAGAAACCAGAATCCCATTGGAGGGGAAGAATGAGTACCAGAAAAACTCACCACCCCCTTCACAAGAAAACACTGCACTGATTCTCTTTAAAAAGAAAATGTGTTTGTTCCAACACTTTATCAAGGGACCAGTGACTTCTGTTGTCTCTTACTGGGTCTTGCCCATCTTTGTCAAAGAACTTTTGGTGAGGCCATGAGCCACTAGCTGGGTAGAAAATAACATCTGAGGGCCCCAACTTCTGTCATCTACTTCTACTTTCAGATTTTGGGGCCTTCCTGGCCACCAGCCTGACTTCAGGTTTGGTGAGCAATCCCGTTCCAAAGAAATAAGGCAAAGAGTACTAGAGCAAGACAGCAGACATCTTCCTCCAGGACATGTGGGCACATGTACTTAGGCATATACCACACACATATACAACACACATATACATAAATAAATGAAAATTTATATCTGTGGAGCAGATGTTTGAGCACAGAGGAGAGATCAGATAGAAGAGACATCTATGTGGTGATTAAAAGAGACTTCAATAACTGTATATCAAGTTCCTGATACTTGTGAAGAGATTAGGCTTAAGAATTTTCATCCTAAGAAAAGAATGATACATGAAATTCTGCATGTGTTAATAAACTCAGTTTTGCTCTTAAATGGTACATGCTTGATTCAAATCATCATGCTTCATACATGATGAAGTTTTATTATGTATGTGTATATGTATAACTTTTTAGTAAAAAAGTTAGAGTCAGACAGTTTCCAACTCATCAAAGTCAGCACGATGAGTCTCCACTCCACATCCCCTTTCCGACAGTCACCCTTGTTAACCCCTTTCAAATGTTCCCCTAAACCCACACTCATCCCGATGTCTTATCCACAGACATGACATCAACGACACATACAGACACTTAAGCCTTACGCAATCTTCAGTCTCTAGTGTTGCATAAGATAAAGCAGACGTATGGGCACGCATCGAGTAGCAGACTAAATTTATGTGAAGATTTTGATGTCTGAGCAAAGAATAGGGCACATGCGGTTGAGTAGTGAGCCGCAAGCAGGTCTTCTGGTATCTGGATGTAACACACCCCAGAAGGGAGGAAGAGAGCTGTCCGCAGAGTCTTCTGAACCCACTCTGTCCTTCAGCCTTTAACTGTGGACTACCAAAGGCAAGCATTCACAGGTGATTGGTATCCAAGTTTTCAATGTGGGCGAAGGAGATGAACACTAATCTCCAACCCCACTATAGTGAAGAGATATTTAGGAATTATTTAGTAAAAGGCAAATTGTTCTCACCTGGGTTCGCCTGGGTCACCTTTCTTGCAGGTCACTAACCTGGTGGATAAAGAGAATGATATAGAAATCACTGAATTGGATTTGACATTAGTCTACTCTGAAGTAAAAGGAATACAGAAAAGCAAAAGCAAGAATACCCTTGGAGCAGTTGTCTCGGTGCAAACCGAGAAAATGCAAGTAGGTTCTTTGTGTCCTTCCTCATTTGTCACCAGCCTTGTCCTTTCAATGGCTTACCCATCACTTGAGTAGAGATTTAGAAAACACATTGGCTGGAGCCATGGATGACTTCTGTGTTGCCTGGAACAGGATGTGAATTGAGAGAAATCCTCTGAGCATACTCAACAATAGGGGGAAATAGCACCGATGCCTTTAGAAGATGTTTGACAAAAATGAAATATTAAAATATGTTTCTTCTTCAAAAAATTACAGGTTGGAGGAACTTGTGGCTCCCCATAAGTCTGAATTGACAGTGTGACCTAAAATATTTCAGAAGAAACTAAGGCAAGAATGACTCTCCTTTTCTGCATGCTGTTGAGTTACACTTGGGAGCTCCGCTCTGGGCTCACGTTAGAACTCGCCTTTGAATTGGGAAAGAGGTAACACAGACAGCATAGTTCAAGTTCAAGGCTTTGCAACCATATCAGATGGGAAAGAATGGAAAGCTCTGAGATGAAGTGCCTGGCAAGGGATGGGTCAAAGGCCAAAGGCAATCACCTTCCATAACAGAAGGGCTGTCACAACATCCTGTTGGGTTTGTGGGACTCGTCATCCAGGTAGCAACAGCAGGTGTCAGTTCCGTGGGTGCAATGACATTTCAGTACCAACAATTAAACTAATCACACCCATGACTGAAAACTCATGTACTGCTGTGCTATGGATGGGAATCTTTTAATGGGAGCTTTCCCCGGGTACATGTCCAGTGGGTGTTATAAGTTCTCCTTTAGAAATCTGCTGTTGCCATAAATGGCAGAAGTTAAAAATGTTCTAAGGGGTCCCTCCTCAATCCAGATATATAAAATCAATATGAGAGCTCTAACATCATTTTGCTGAATGTTAGAATCCAGGGCTTCTCTTTGAGAAGGTCAGTTTCTTATGTCCACAAAATAGCATCCTAAACAAAACCCAGCAAGCATCTAAAAGCAGTCTAGGCAGTGGACACAGTGGCAGGAGTAAGAGGTAGAAAAAGCAGTTTCTTTCTTCCTGTCCTTGGTAAGATGCACTCCATAAAGCATGGAACTCTTTGATGCAAGTGCTTTCATTCTAGAAAAGCTGTTAATTCTCCCTGCCCTATTCCCCCCATTAAAATAAAATAAACCCTCCAGGCCTTCATGTAAAAATGATTTTGAGTAAGGTGATACCAACTTCACAATTTCCTCAACTCTCCAATGCACCTGGACTCACTGCCTTCATTACTCTCAAACAGTGTACTACCCAGGGGCTGAGAGTGGATTTCAGAGGTAAAGCCCAAGTCTGGCATGAGCCAAGTCCCACATTCCATCTCCAGCACCGCAAACCAAACCCAACCAACAAACAGATATTCGGGGCCCATTTATCAATATACTTTAAGAAGTTTTCAACCAAATGGTTAGACTAGTTTTACTTTTAAGGTAGAGAGAGGCTATGTAAGACTAGTGTTTTCCTCTGATATATAAAGAGAAGCATCCCTCCAGCTGAAGAGGAAACAGGAGGTAATGAGGATGAGGAGGAAGAAGAGGAAGAGGAGGAGGAGGAGCTGATGCAGGACAAAGTGGTGTAGGCTTACCAAAGAGCGTGAACCTTGGCTTTACTTAGAGAAAGTGGTTTCTGCCAGATCTGGCTGTTACTGATCCACAACACTCAAATAGACCTTAGTTCCCCTAACTGACAAGGTAGAGCATGTCAGGAAGACCAGGCTGTCCAGACTAGCTGGTGTCATTTCAAGGCCATGATTTGTCCATGTTCACGTTAACCGTGGTAAAAGAATCAAGAACCGTCAGCTCTGGATAGCCATGCACATTGCTTACCTAGTAACAAAGGATCAAAGTTCTCATTCAGGATACATGATATAGAAATAGGTTATGAGGTCTCCCAAATATCACAACCAGTTTTATTTCTCACCGAGCTTTAAAGCAATACAAAATTCACACTAGGGCAAACTTCGTACTATTGCCACTCAAAACTCAATTGTGTCTCAAGCTCTCTTCCATGTGAGAGTTTTTATTTTGTTCCAGATATAGCAATCCTGTCAGAGGCAATGTGCTTTTTGTTTGTTTGTTTGTTTGGTTGGTTTTGTTTTTAAGATGTGTCCCTGAGGTAGACCACTCTAGAAGCCAGTGGAGTGAGCACACTTGGGTCATGTTACAAACAATGATATAAACACAGTTGTTTCTCTCTTCTACTACTGGGATGTCCATTTTATGGGTCTTGGAGGTCACAGTTTCTTCAGCCATTTCTGTGGCTACTCCACACATCAGCTCAATGGAAGAGGGCCTCTGGGTTCCTTTGTAGGTCTTGATGCCATAACCTTCAGAATGAGACTTCTGGAAAATGTCTGGGTCCAAAGAGAGCCTGTGTGTCTTATGAGTTGTTTTTCTTCTCCCCACTTTCAGGATCCAAAGTACCAGGATTTGGGCCAGGTCAGGCTTTGGATGAGCCAGAGCTGAACCACATCTGGCTTCTGCTTTGAGGATGAGTGAGAGGCGCTGCTTGGGTGGCAGCTGGTGCAGGTGCTGTTCTTCCTCTGTCCGCTCTGAAGCTCTAGCTTGGGGAGTACTTATGCTACTTGGAAATACTTGGTCAACCATGATAAGTCTCTTGTGAGATGGGTACCTAGCATCCCTCAGTCCTGCCTGGTTATCAGAACACTGGGTACTCTTGAGGCCTTACTTCGTAACCAGAGAATTCACAATGGAATGTAGCTCTACCTTTCACCATCAGGACCTTGTCTAAACAGCCACTGGCCTTTGGTGAGGTCATGATGAGGGAGTATTACCTACCAATTCCCTCTAAATTGAGAAGTTTCCTCCTAGGGGGATGAGAGAAGCTTATGAGCCTTAGGCAGTAAATGACCCAAGTCCAAGAAAGCTGCACTTCCCAAGATGCACAAGGCCTTTCCCCAACTTTGTAAGAACAACACATTGCTAGGAGAGGAGGCGCTCTGACAGGTTAAACCACATTCAGGTTTAAAGAACATAAAGGTTGCAGTTTTCTTGAGTTGTCACTCAGTCCCAGCTGGACTTTTCAGTGCCTTTGAGTCACCCATACTCTTGTAAGTAACCCAAAAAAACGTTCATTGGTTCACCAACTCGAACACAGGTGGCGTTGTTTGTTTGGATTGTCACTAGCTCTTGATCTGGGGCAAATGAACATTTGTTAACATCTCTCCACCCAGTTTGTGGGGGCACTAGTCTCCCCTTCTTTTGCATTGGCCAGGTGTGGATACTTGACTCTAGAGTCACTGGCTTCCTGGTGACAATGCCCACATTTGATGGAGAAAGAGTCTTGGCACAGTATCTTTGTTGACATCTGATGAACAGGGACATATGGCCTCCAGATCTACTAGGCCCAAGAGTGGCCACTTCTGGTTGTCCTGAAGCCACTGAGAAAACAATACCTGGTCTGTCTATCATGCTGTCTCTTGGCAGGGCAATATGGTTGACAACAATTAATTATGCATTTCAAAACGACTGTAGAGAGGACTCTGAAGGTTCTCAACACAGAGACAGGCTGATGACTATACCAATAAATTTGGTCATTACACATTATATAAATATATTGAATGTCACATAGCATATCCAAATAGATCAACTAATTTTTTTTTTAATTTCAAAATTAGCTCTCTTTGCTGCCGGACCTCTGCTATCATGGGCTGCATCCACATTCCTGGGAAAGGCTTGTCTCAGTCAGTGCTATCCTACTGCTGTAGCATCTCCCGCTGGCTGAAGTTGACATCTGACAAGGTGAAGGAACACATAGACAAATAGGCCAAGAAAGACCTGGCTTCCTCCCAGACAGGTGTCATCCTCAGGGACTCACATGGTATGACACAGGTTTTGTGACTGGTAATAAAATATTGAGAGTCCTTAAGTACAAATGTCTTGTCCCTGACCTGCCTGAGGTTTCCTACCATTTAATTAAGAAACCACTGTTCATAAGCATCTTGAGAAGAACAGAAAGGAGACGGATGCTCAACTCCACCTAGTTCTGACAGAGGGGAGAATTCACCAGTTGGCTCATTACTATAAGACTAAGTATTTCAACTCACATCCAGTTGAAAATAGGAGTTGTCCAGTCTCTGTGGTATACATTCTCTTGTATATACAAGCAATAAAATCATTTTAGATAAAATTTTTAATTACTTAAAATAGTGTTTACTAGTTCATCTCAAAGCAGGCTTTTCTTTATAATGAGAAATGAATAAAAAAAAAAACCTAATATGTCTTAGATAATAAGACATCAAGTTGCCCCCAAATATCTTCTATTTTTTTTGAGGGTCGGAGGTATATACATATTAAGGTTGTTTGTTTTGAAAGCTTTGTGAAGATGGAAGCCCTGCATTTTAATTTTCCCACTTAAGATGGAATCTGTATTTATTTAAGTAGTATAGTATCAACCCACTTGACAGGATATAGAAATCATGGCAGGACCAAAAAGAATTCTACTGGGGAAAGACCTTTTTAAAAGATATAAAGATGTAGATTCTGATAACAGTTGATTACCCAAATGGCCATCTGAGTGAAAGCCATGAAAGAAATGAGCAAAGAAAACAATGCTTCACCTCTGGGTTCCCTCCCAAAATGTTTCCCCCTCACAGCAGAGGCAAACTGAAACTTTTGATTCCCAAGTCTCTGAGTGTGTTCTTTTCTCTTGTTATTAATAACTCCACTTTGCATCTCACGTCTTGGTTTAAAAATGTTTTAGCATCCGTTCGTTTAGGTATTTATAGTTAGGATTTCACACTCGGGCAGAGGTATGTAAGATTCCGTTTGGCTGGGCGTGCAAGCATGGAGTGCTTTCCTTTACTTGGCTGCATCGGGACAGAGTTGGGGATAGAGGAGACGAGGGAGAAAGAGTAAAAGATCCTGCCACAGTTTCTCCTGCTGGGGAAACCAGCTGCTGTCCTGCTTCAGCGACAAGGCCCGGTTCCCTGAGTTCTTGTACTCCAACTAAATTCAAAGACCAGTTGCCATATTTAAAGATTTTGTTTAACTTATGTGTGGATTCCTGTATGTCTGTATGGAGGCAACCTGTTGGGTTCAGGTGTCTGCAGAGGGCAGAGGGTCTGGGAACCCCTGGGGCTACAGTTACAGGTTGCTGTGAGCCACCCAAAGCAAGTACTGGGAACTGAACTCTGATCCTTGAGGAACAACACTGCTATTAACTGCTGATCCATCTCTCTAGCCCTGAAGACCAATTTCCAACACATTGGATCCTTAGCTTGCTTTCAAGACGGAATATCACCTCGAGGAAAGTTTATTTAATTATTTATTTGGGGGAACATACCCAACCTGGGGAAGGAAGAAACATTGCCACCAGCAAGACTACTTTACTCCAAGATTGTCTCTGAATGCCTCATTTTCAGAGTTGCTGGAAGAAGGGGATAAGCAGCCCTCTGTCTTTCTAACAGGTTAGGACAGAGGTTGGAACATAGCTGCCTTGCATTCAGACTCTTGGCAGGCACCACCCGGTTCTTTGTGTTCTTCCTAGTCTTCTGTGACCTTCTAGTACAAATTAGCATTTTACATCATTTCAGGTCTATTGGAAGGATATGTATGCCTGGCTTATCCAGCCCCCTCCCCACTCTACATGGGATATGGCTCAACAGTTAAGAATATCAGCTGTTCTTGCAGAGAACTCAGGTTTAGCTCCCAACACCTACCTGGCAGTTAACAACTGTCTGTAACTCCAGTTCCAGAAGATCCAATGGCATCTCTTGGCTTTTTTCCGTGTCACACACATGTGATACACTTACATGAATGCAGGCAAAACACCTGTACACATAACATATGAATGAATGAATGAATGAGTGAATGAGTGAATATCCATAGCTGTTAAATACACCTATGGTGGACTTATCAAGGATAGTGTGTGACTAGTATGCGCATAGTCACAGGATTCATATCTAGCACCAGAAAACAACAATAAAAATGAACACAGAAGAGACTTGGCTCATACTTCCTGTGGTGACGTGGTTTCATTTCTTCAACTTGAATTTTTGGAAACTTGCTCCTTCAGAAAGATTAGATTTTCCCTTTCTTTTCAACCCACAGGTCATTGGATACCAACCAGCTGATTAACTAAGTCCCGAACTAGCAAATTTAGCCAGCTATATTGTGAGAGCCCTGTTGAAATATTTACATAGCAGTGAAATAACCATCCCCAAATCAAACAGCTTCATCCATTCATACATGCGGGGTAACAGCGCATTTTCAGGACTTGATAGTTGTTAAAAATACCAACTACAAGAGGGCTTGACAGTGCAGATCTGTAATCTCCATGGTAGGGAGGTATAGGCAAAGGAATCACATGGTATTTGAGAAGAGCCTGGGAAACAAAGTTTTACGTGAGCATAGAATACATAGCAAGTCTCTGACTTAGGGAGAAAATGAGACAGAAATCAAGACACACACATTAAAGTGTGTGTGTGTGTGTGTGTGTGTGTGTGTGTGTCTGTCTGTCTGTGCACATACACAAAACATGTGTATATATGTATTTATGCACATGTGGTCAGCTCTCTGTATCTATATATTCTGAGTTCATAGATTCAACCAACCATAGACAGAGAACATTAGATGAAATTATATCTACAGAATAACAATTGAATTTAGTCATTTTCCCAGACAAATTTGCATAACAACTGTTTGCATGGGCTTGCTTTTGGTGCCATGAGCCACCTAAAAGAAATTTGATTTCATTTAGGGGTTATGTACATAAAAATATTATGCTATTTTATATGAGGGGTATGTGTCTGGGCATCTGTAGGTTTGGGTATGTTCTATGGACCTGGAACTAGCTCCTTTCTAGATAACATGAAATGACTACATGCACATAATTATTAATGTGTGTCTAAGAGTCCAACATTCTTCAAACACTTAGCACATAATACAGTTTGAACTTAGGAATAGCTCATCTTTGTTGAAAGATTTTCCGTTTTCCATTAGACTATGCTGCCATCCTGTTGCCCCTCTCTCCCTCACTGCATACATGAGGAAGATAGATGAGGGTCAGTATCAAGGTGATGGGAAATTCCTTTTATAGGCAACTGAGGCAGCATCCCATTGTCAATCCAGTACCGCAGTTAGAAATACCAGCATTAGGCAATAGTCAACATTCAAAAGCCTTTCTAGAAATTGCTATATGTCTACCCTCAAGGCACCTTCCAAACATTTAGCCTAAGATTATATTTTAAGGCAAGAGTTTGACCATTAAGCAAATTTATCTTCGTACCATGTATCAGCAAGAGCCATTTAACTGAATGCAAGACTTAGTGTCTTTTTTAAAGGCACTGGCTCCTTTCAGCAAAAATAGAATCCAGGGAGTGACAGCAGAGCCTCCTGCTGACTGAACCATCTTTGCAAATAGTTGTTCTATTTTCAAAAGAAGAATATATTTTTTCAATCATGTTTAGACGTTGTGTAGCTTTGAAGACAAGCACACAGAGATTAACTGTCGTGTTGTGACCATTAGCAAAGCAGGCCTGAACTAAATGGTAGGCTTAGAACATCTTTCCATGCCACACACAGAATTTTATTTTCTGTACTGCTCTTTGATGGTCTCAAGGGTTCACTGTATTTATATAAAGATTCTTTGCCTCTCCAAAGCTTGGAATGTTTGTGTTTTAACACATCAGCTTCAAAGACTCCAGTGTGAAAAGAAGAATTCATTTTTTAAAACCTGTTATCTATATATCAGAGTTATTTACCAAAGAAAGGGAACTTTTTATAGCCAATTTGTATAGATAGCGGTTCTCAAGAGGGAGAGTTTTTGTTCCCTAGAGGCCACTTGGAAAAGTCTGAAGATACATGTGGTCACAGCTAGTATCTAGTGGGCAGAAGCTAGGGGCTCTTTAAAGTGTCTACAGTGTCCAGGACAGACCCAGAGCAAAAAATTATGTAGGCTAAGTGTCAATCAGACTATGGATGACCTGGCTGTAGATATTTTGTTTGCATATCACAATGGAACTTTGTTCCATCCAATGGAGAATTAGCTCATAATAGAACAGAACAGGAGCCATTGTCCTAAGAAACTGTCATCTTTTTGATGTCATGTGTTGCCAGGAGTGGACACATTCTTCATTTCTCTACATGTCTGGTCAAAGAGAAGACTGCCATGCTGGAATCAAGGCTCAACTCATAGCAGTTAGGACTTACATAGCACAATATGTTATAGGGAACTGGTGTTTTTCTTGTTAGTCATGGCAACCATCCCAATTGTCTGTGGAGATGATACAAGTAGCTCTGGCTTCTGCTGATATTCAGGGAGGAAAAACCCCTTACTATCTGAGTAGTTACTCTACCACTGATATGCAACATGACCTTGGGGAACTCCCTGGCTCAACGACATTATGACTCGTGGTTCTGGATGGCCTGTCACATGCCGAGAACACATGGCCCTGTTCTGTACTCATGAATCTGGATTGTTTTTTGAAAGCCACATCCATGGTTTTCAATCCTGTCTTTCCCATATACCAACAGAGAGGATTTAATCAAGGCTTGAGGAAACCCCTATGCTTATCCTGTTTTCACTCCTCTCACCTTTTGGTCTCCATAAAAGACATCCTTTGCTTGGGGTAGAACTTAGGAAGTGGCTCATAGAGGACGAATCAATTCAACATCTCTTTACTCTTTCTTCTATAACACATGAAACTTGCCAAGGCAAATGTGTCAACTTTTTTGTAATTGTCCCAAGTGCCCAAATTTCAAGGCAGCAACCATCCAACTTCCAAAGTAAAATCAAAGTGACTGGGTATTCCAAACAAAGCCTTCAGGTATATTTTCATCACTGAAAGCCTAAGCCAACATAGAGACTGCACAGGGGCCTGGGGCAGATTGTTCCATCTCTTTGTGCTAACCACGATTATAGTAATAGGGTGTGGTGGTTTGAAAAGAGATGGTCTCACTACACTCATGTGTGTGAATGTTTGCCCCATAGGAAGTGGCACTATTAGAGGCATAGCCTTGTTGGAGTAGGTATGACCTTATTGGAGGAAGTGTGTCACTGTGGATGCCAGCTTTGAGGTCTCATATGCTCAAGTTAGGCCTGATGGGACAGTCTCTCTGCTATCTGTGAATCAAGATGTAGAATTTTCAGCTTCTTCTCCAGTACCACATCTGGCTGTTTGTTGCTATGTCTTCCTCCATGATGATAGTAGACTAACCCTCTGAACCTGTAAGCCAACTCCAATTAAATGTTTTCCTTCATAAGAGTTGCCATGGTCACGGTGTCTTTTCATAGCAATAGAACCCTAACAAGACACAGGGGTAATGTGAGTTAAGAATAATGGCTTCATCTTAAAAAATATTTTGTCAGTGTTAAGCATGTCCATGGGGACTCGAGGACTCAAACTGATTAAATGTCAGAATTCTGGAGAATAGATAGAAAACTCTAAAATATTACCAAGGACAGCCCACACTCACCATGTAGACAGAAGGACTCAGAAGTGAAGGGTTGTTGGATGGAATGCACATTGGTGTCAGACATTCTTTTAACAGCAAAAGACATCAGAAGGTAAGATGACAGCGTCTACAGGGTTCAGAAGGAAAATGAAGTTAGCCCTTGAATTACAAATCCAATCTAGTAATCTGTGATGAACAAAGGTAAGATTAAAAAAAAAAAAGCTCCCCGATATAAAATAGCACAAAGAATACACCACTCACAAATCCCATGTACAGATGTTACCTGAAGGACTTGCTCTAAAAATCTATAAAGTTTTGCTTCTTTGGTTTTGTTGTTGTTGTTGTTGTATTGCTTTGTTTGTTTGAGACTGGGTCTCACATAGACTAGTTTGCCCTCAAACTCAGTATGTAGTTGAGGATAACCCAGAACTCTTGATTTTTCCTGACTTCATCTCTCAAGAGCTAAGATGACAGGTACACACCGCCATGGCCAGTTTTATGATGCACCAGCATCAGAAAAGAACATGGGGCATGAGAACATGCAATAATGAAATGTGATCAGAAAGGGACAGGCAAGTCAGGATACAGACTGTGGGATCAAACAGACTTAACCAGATGCCCTGTTTGGAGCAGCAGTAGTTAACACAGGATCACATTACTCTCCAACAGATTCCTGCATGAGCGAGATTTATCAAATCAAAATAGTTATACAGTGTTTTAGAATAATATCTGAAGACAAAGCATGTGAGGCTTAATTAAAGTGTGCTCATTGAATTTAAACGTTATAAATCTTAGCAATAAAAGATAATTAGACTAAGCCAAGCTGGGAAGCAGAGAGGATCAGAGAGCGAAGACAAATGCTTAGATTTAAGTCTTAATTTTCCATAATGGAAAGCAAAGAGGTACTGTCTAAAACAGATAATGCAAGAACACAGAAGTATGGACTTGGGACAGCTGCTCTTTGTAGCTCTTACTTCTGACGTTTTCCTGGAGGCCTCAGGTGATGAGGTTGGATAAGACAAATAAGTTATAAGCATAAAATTGGAAAGGAGGCAGAGAAAGGATTCCTAGTTGTAGATAACACATTCCCACAATAGCGGGACCACAGAGAATCCTCTCAGAAATGGTTGCAGATTGTAAATGAACCCTGCATGTGAGTGGGCCTGACAAAAATGGATAGCCTTAATAAATTATAGGGAATGATAACATTTGCAGAAACAGCAGAAGGTAAATTACCAAGAAGAAACTTACACTGGAAAGGCAGAAAGCCTTTCTGAAAATAACTTTGACATCCATCATCCATGATAGAACAACAACGTGAAAGCCAGCAAGTACAGAGATCCGAGAGCCCGAGGGTTTCTGCATGGCCCAAATGGTGTGTCTTTGCATGGGACATGTCCGTCCATCTGGCATGTGCTTGAACATAAGGTCACAAGCTAGCAGCATTGTAGAACCTTCCTGGGGTGGGGCCCGGCTGGCAGAAGTGAGTGCTGGGGCCACATTTGGAAGCATCTATCTCCCACAGCCGGGGCACAGAAGAAAAGCTACTTGCTCAGCTGCCACCATATAACCAAAAGCCTCACCGCAGGATCTCAGTAACACAGATTGAGTCACTCCTGCTACCATGCCTTCCTGGTAATGTCAGACTGAAACTTCCAGAAACCATGAGCCAAGATACATCTTTCTTCTGCTAAACTGTTTCTTTGGCTGTCCCAGCATTCAGAAGAAGAAACAGCACACAAACGCATGTTCCAAATGGGAACATGAGCTAGCAGGATAAAGAAGGAGTCCAATTCATATCGGAAATTAAAATGCTGTATACAATCTCAACAGTTAACGGGGTGGATCGCCATGTTTTGGGCACAGGTAGAGGAAAGGGGAGTGACAGAGGTCCACACACAGTCCAAGCTGGGTCCAAGGGGCGTGTCGCAGAGATGACTTCCATGTGGTGTTTCTCTTTCTACATACTGTGTAATGATGAAGTGACTGAATACTGTATCTGTCCATCTTTATTTCTCATGAAGATACCAGGAACCCTCTCATCCTGCTACCTTGAGTATGTACAACAAATGCTTTGGGAAGATTTTCAAGCAAACAATTTGGAGACAACCAAGCGGCCAATTGAAATGGGATGAAGGCAGCTCGCTGTCTCTTAATGTGTCTTTTTTGTTGTTGTTGCTGTTGTTGTTTTGTTTTGTTTTGTTTTGTTTTTCCGAGACAGGGTTTCTCTGTATAGCCTTGGCTGTCCTGGAACTCACTCGGTAGACCAGGCTGGCCTCGAACTCAGAAATCTGCCTGCCTCTGCCTCCCAAGTGCTGGGATTAAAGGCGTGCGCCACCACCGCCCGGCTCTCTTAATGTGTCTTGTGTAAACTTCAAAAACTACTCAGGAGAGAAGCGCTTTCCGCCCTTTTTACTAAGTCAGGAGAACACTGGCAGAAAGTGGTGATGCTGTCCTTTACAGCCCGGGGACCTAAGAGCCTTTGCTAACTATGACCCAAAATCCAGATGCCAAAAAGAAAAGGGAAATCCTTCCAATTTTGCAAAATCATTATTATTTTTTTAAGGGCAAGTTCTATAAGTGAAGTCACAGGATGGATGACACATTGGGAAAAATATTTCTAGCTCACTTCACATTAAATCATCTCATCTCCCAAGTGCACAGGCTATTTGTAGACAGTAGTCAGAAAACGGCCAGTCGTTTGTAGAAAAATGAGCAAAGGACATTAACAGAAACCTCCCAAGGAACAAACTAGCTTTTAAATATGAAAAGTTGCTGGGCTTTACCTGTCAAAGAAGAAAACCAAATAAAAATTGCCCTGTGGTGCCAGTCTTAAGCTGGCAGTTTAGCCAAACCTAAAAGCCCATGGTAAATCCGTAAGAGGACAGAGTTGACTCATTGCCAAAGAGAACTGTTAATTCCATGTCTTCTAGAGAAAGCAATTAACCAATACTTACCAAAATTAAAAAGATGTTTACTTCAGTGGCAAATACACAAAAACCAGAACGACACAGAAAAGATGAGCCTGGTCCCTGTGCAAGGATGTCCTATTAGTCGATGCAGCACTCGGCATTTGGAAACATGCTTTTATCCGCTGACCTAGTAATTCATTTGGGGGATTTTATGCTACACGTATCTCATACTTGCACAACCATGTGTTAACAGATTTTTATTATGATTTTGATAGCAAATGATTATGACATCATCCAACAATGCGATTCACTTAAATAAACTATAACGCAGCCACTCAGTGGAAAATGGGAAGCAAGAACTCCAACGAATATTTTTACGCTGATGTTTATAACATTATGCACAATAACCCAAAGGCAAGAACAGCATGAACGTTCACCAGTGTTAGGAAAGATAAATATGACTGTGTTTTAGGTACACACACATATCTGCATATACATATATATATATATATATATATATATATGCACATATATATACACTTATACATGACTATTATACAGCTACATTAAGAGAAAGAAATGGGAAAAAAGAAGAAGCTCTTTGTGTATAAATGTGGAAGTATCTGGAAATACTTTAATGTATATTAATCCATTATGGCATTCTGGTATAAGATGAAGAAATATCTCCAGAGTTCAGTTTTGCTCTATCTGCACGAAGAATCACTACAAGCACAAAGACATTCACAAAATGGCTATCTGCACAGAAGTCTATGTAACACATAAGAAACTAATAAAATTGGCTACTGATATTCCTCAAAAAAGAAAGAATTTCTATTTCTAGGTATTTAAACAAAACAATGGGAAGCAAGAACTCAAATGAATATTTTTACGCTGATGTTCGTAACATTATGCACAGTAATCCAAAGGCAGGAACAGCATGGATGTTCACCAGTGATTGGAAAGGTAAATATGACCATGTTTTTGTATGTACGACAAATGTTTATACCATATACACATCTGTACATGTATATACTTATACATGACTATCATTTGGCTTTAAAAAGTAAGGAAATTCTGACACATATCATAACTTGAGTGAATAATAAAGACACTATGCTAAGTGAAATAAACAACATACAAAAGACAAATATTTCAGGGTTCTATTTATATAATGCATTAGACAGGTTACTTCTGAAGAACAGAAGGGATATAATAAATACATACAAAGGAGTTTAGTCCGTTGGTTTACCTTTTGGCTGGGTAGTCCAACAGGGGCTGGCTGCTTACTGCAAAAGCTAAAAATTCAGCAACTCTTTGATCCATGAGGTTGGACTACTCAGCAGTCCGAATCTGGCACTAAAGGTCAGGAGGAGTCCTGGAGAGCTGTTGCTCCTTAATCCATGCTTGAAGGCTAGAGAAGCTGTGTTCTGATGGCTGGAAGGATGACAGACATCACAGTAGCATGGAGAGAAGATACACACTCACCATCAAGGAATGAAAGCAGGCAGACCAAAGCATCTCTGTTTGTCCCTCAAATCCCATTGTGTCTGGGCTGCCACCAAGAAATAGCTTCACAAACCCACGCAGAAGTGTGTGTCTTAATTGGTTCCAGATCCAGTAAAGCAGACAGCCAGGGTTATCCACCATATACAAAACACCCAGAAGTGTCAAATTCATAGAGACAGAAAATAAGTTGGAATATACTAGAGGCTGAGAAGTGGGAATGGAAGCTCCTACTAAAGTCTCCGTCAGGAAGATGGAGTGATTCTGCACATGGAGTGTGGTACTGGCCACACAGCTATAGATGGTGTACTTAAAATCATTCCTGCTGTGCTATCAACATATGTTTTTGTGTCTTTGCTTACAAACAAGGTCTAGTTAGATAGCCCACACGGGCCTTGAACTGGGGATTCTCCTGTTCAGCCTCCTGAATGCTGAGGTTACCATCATTGTGCCCAGCACACACACACACACACACACACACACACACACTAATACACACACTCACTCACATGCACACACACATATCTGCTGGGCATAATGGTGGTATACACACACATATCATAAAACCAAATACATACCATAATACCAAAGGAAATTGGCTGGTAATAAAGTCAGGAGTGTAAGTAGAAGATTCAGATCTGGGAGAGACACCACTCAACATATGTCTCCTGAACTATGTAAATATATTATGTAATTACCCAACAAGTCATTTCTGAAGAGCCATCTGGACTTCTCAGATCACTTCTGCAATGTGAGGGTTTTTTTCCTCAATGCAAATATTGCTTTTTCT
Organism: Rhabdomys pumilio; assembly: GCA_030674055.1. Taxonomy (NCBI): domain Eukaryota; kingdom Metazoa; phylum Chordata; class Mammalia; order Rodentia; family Muridae; genus Rhabdomys; species Rhabdomys pumilio. The sequence goes on along the minus strand of JANHMN010000006.1, from coordinate 20,808,205 downwards.
CCCCTTCGTCCCAGTGCCTTAAAAAGCACCTACATCATTGTAAGACTGAGGAGACATTCCACATGCCAGAATACTAAGCAGCCCTAGCTAACTAAAGTAAATCTTCAGTTTCCTCTTGTCAATCCAGAGAAGTGCAGGTTAGGGCATCTGAGACTCTCCATCCTGGTCTTTGAGGGGCTGGTTAACCCACTGACTGCACTTGCCTGAAGACTTAGCCTCCTACACAGGGGAGGTAAGACACACTAGATCTGGCTACCTCACTCTCTGTGATTTATACACTTGCCAAAGCACCCACATGTGATTGGTCTTCACCCCATCCGTTTTTTGGTTATTTGGATTGATCTTTTGAGAGTGTCTTGCTAGATAGATAGATAGGCCAGACTTGTCTTAAACTTATGGTAATCCTTCTGCTTCAGCCTCTCTCATTCTGGGGCTACAAGTGTTTGATATCACAGCATGCTTTCCATCAACCTTTGATACATCATGCCCTCTTTCATCTGGCTTATTTTGGTCTGCAGTCCTTCCCCCCTGGGGAACTGCAGGAGGAAGAAAAGGGCTTCAGCTCTGCCCCACATAGTCTGGTCCCCAGCTGACCAGCCTCCACTTGAATGATTCCATCCTAAGAGTGACAATCTCTACTGAAGGACCTGGTCTCAGTGCCACTGACACTCATCCTTATGCTGCCCAGAGACTTCTCTGTCCTGTTTTGTTTTCTAGAAACAGAAAAGGGAAATCCAATACCTGTTCAGCATGAGGTAGCTTCGGATACTTTCGAGTGACTACTCAGTAGATGGGAAATGGCTCTGGGTTCCATCTCCAACACCACAAAGAGCCAAAGCAAATTTCAAATCCTAGGGTAGGTATCACAGGCAATGGCTTCCATCTTGACTTCATTCTCATTCATCCTCAGGCTTTTCCCTCCTCTCCTGATAAACCCAACTCTCAAATGAGTTTGACATCACTCCCACCAGTATCCCTCTGGGCCCACAGTGAAGAAATCAATCCTTCCAATGCATAAGCAACCTAAGGAGTAAGTCTCTCCTCTCCCAGTTGAACTTGGACAGTCCATCATACTTGTTAATTGATTTATTTATCTTGGTTGGTTTGGTTTTTTGCTTTGTTTGGTTTCACTTTTTAAGACAGAGTCTCTGTCTATAGCTTTTCCTGACCTGGAGTTTACTATGTAGGACAGGTTTGTAGCAATCCTCTTGTCCCAGCCTTAGGTTGGCAGTGTATCAACATGCCTGGTTCAGCCAACATCTAGACTGCAGCTCTAGATCAGGCCCAGAAAAACAGAACCAAAGAAGTTGAAGATAGGGACATCCTGACCCAGAGACTCCAGTAAGCTAGGCTGGACATTATATGTGAGGAATTATACTACATTGGAGGCCATTTTTATATGGAATAATAATAAATGTATGCTAAAGGGAAGGGCAAATTGTAGGAGATAACTCAGTCATTACATACAGGGCTCCCATGATTCATAAGCTCAGCCTCTAGGGACAGTGAAATTCTGTGATCTGTCCTGCCCTTCCTCCACCTCAGATGGAGCGGCATCTTCTTGGTTCCTTCATTGGCATAGTGTTCTCCTGAAGAATGACATTTATCTAAAAGACAGATTGGGATTGGTTTTGTGTCATTATAAAAATACAAGTTAGTGCTAGGATAACTTTGTAAATAATATAGGCGAAGAAAGTTGAACAGTTACGAGAGATGGCAGCTCCATGCAGATAGTGACAGTGTGGACTGTGAACATTGCATAAATGTCAATTATTCACATATTCATATATTTCAATCATTTGTCCCTCTATTTTTTCTTCTTCCCTTCCTTCCCTTTCTTTCCTTTCCTTCCTTACTTTGCATCATTGTTGCTAAGACAGGGTCTCACTGTATCACCCAGTCTGGTCTCAAACACACAATCTTTCTGCGTTGGTCTTCTGTGTGCTAGGATCATAGGTTCATGATGTCATGCCTGGGGCAATTAAAACCCCTTTTACCTATTTGCCATGTATTTATTTATCTTTTCAACCCATTTTTAATTATCCCCACCAATCAACTATGTTCTTCACTGGATTCATCAATCTCTTCCCTCTTAAACATGAAAATATTTTAAGAGTCGACGAGATGGCACGGAACATAATTCATTGTCTGAACAGTGAGATGGGAGGCAGGCCAATGCTACTTTGTCTCTTACAAGTGGATTTTTCTTTAGAAGCAATTTAAAATGTTTAATTGCGGCTACAACACATAATATAAACCTTACCACCTGACCCATTGCTTGTGTGTAGCTCACAGGCGTCAAGTGTGTTCACATTGCCACACAAATGATCTCCAGAACATTCTAGTCTTGCAAAACAGTTGCTTTCTTCACATTAAACAATGCTCTCCATTGTTCCCTCAGCCTTTGTCAGACACTCTTTTATGACAATGACACTGGCAACTTTAGATGCTCCAGAGTAATAGAATCACCTCATATTTGCATTTTTTTTTTTTACAACTGGATTCTGAGATTCAGTAAGTGTCCTCAGGGTTCATCTATACTTTGACATTCAGTAAAATTTCCTTCTTCAGGGTTGAGTGATAGTCCATTGCCTTTTGACCACAGCTCACTGCATCTTGTCTACCCACTCATCTGACAGTGGGTATTTAGATGACATCCACTCTTTGGTTATTGAATATAATGGTTGCTCTGATTATCGGTGTGCAAACATGTTCTGCATTTGCTTATTTTGCACTTATATGTAACTAGACACTGGAATTATGAGTGTTCATCTGTGTTTCTTCAAGGAGTATGCACAGGGTGTTTTCTAGCAACTACATTATTTTATATTCCCACTGACTGGGCAAAAGTTTCCAGCTTCTCTGGTCTCTATACCAATACTTGTTGTTTTCTGTTTCTTTGACAGTGGCCCTTCTGGTGGTATCTTAGTTAGGGCTTTATTGCTGTGAACAGACACCATAACCACGGTAACTCTTATAATGGAAAGCATTTAGTTGGGTCTGGTTTGCAGGTTTACAAGTTTAATCCACTGTCATCATGACTGGAATCAGGGTCACACAGGCAGTCGTGGTGCTGAAGAGACAGCTTCAGAGTTACACATCTGGGTCCAAAGGCAGCAGGGAGAGAGAAAGAGAGAGAGAGAGAGAGAGAGAGAGAGAGAGAGAGAGAGAGAGAACACATCACCACATTTGAAACCTCAAAGCCTATCCCCAGTGAGACACTTCCTCTAACAAGGCCACACACAAACCAACAAGGCCCCACATGTTCTAATAGTGCCACTCCCAGGTGACCAACCATTCAAATCTATGAGCCTATGGGAGCTGTTCTTTCTCAACCCATTACAGGTGAGTATGAAGACATAGCTCATTGTGGTTTTAATTTGCATTTCTCTAGTGATTAGTTATAATGAATATTTTACAGACTGTTTACTCATGTGCATATCTTTAGAAAAACATCAGTTTGAATCTTTTGCCCATTTTTGTTCTGTCCTTTCTTCCTTTTCTTTGGTGCTGAGGATGGAACGCAGCACCCTGTGCATGCTGGGTAAGTGCTGCATGACAGGACTCTGGGCATCTCTGACTTCTACTTTGCATCTTGAAACTGGGACTCTTTAAGCTGTCTAGCCTGGATTTTACTTGTGTCTGTAGCCCAAACATTCTTAGAACTTATGATCCTCCTGCCTCAGCTTCTCCAGTGTTTGGGATGATGGACATAGCCCTTTGCCCAGTTTCTGACCCAATTACTTAGAGTGTTGCTGTTATTGTTCAGTTAAAGCGTATCAGATACAAGACCCCCAGGTATTTTTTCCATTTTTGTCTTTTCAATTGTTTCCCTCCATGCTAAGAACACTCCTTGGCTATAACACCAAAATACAGATAGCAAAAGAAAAATTGGACCAGAAATGTCTCTCTCTCTTTTTTCCTAAAACATCTGTCTGGTTATCAGTCTGTGTATAGCAACTATCAATCTCTCAAGTCATCTGTATTTCAGCTCTTTGTTTCTGTCACACACACACACACACACACACACACACACACACACACACACACACATGCTCACAATCCATACACACCTGTACAATTGTGGATATAAATCTTCCAGGCTTTGGAGTGGCTTTCCTCCATTCCTCATTGCAGTCTGTTGAGAAGCTGACATTCTTTCGAATTGCTCCAGAGAACCTGGTCAGAAGTATCTTTGCTTAATCCCTCGTGTCTATCCAAGCATCCAAAGTCATCTCTCACCCACCCAGAGACACAAAACTGCCTACATTGTCTGAAATGCAACAGCTGTGTGTGTGCCTCCTCTCTCCGAGTACTAAACACGCTCTTATTTTTACTGGTATCAAAAGACACATTCATTTAATATTGAGATTTATGACACGGTTAGGAAAACAACATGATGAAATTTTGGATCATCTTAAACTTTTTCTCTTGGAGCATTGGCTGCTGGAGGCTTTCATTAGCATTTAAATCAGTGTGTTTTTAAAGTCTATTCTGAAATGAATTATGTCTCTTATGACATTTACTTAAATTTATGAAACATACCAAAATATGTAACTTCAGCAACAACTGTTATATTCCAGTTAGGAATTATGATAGACATTTGTTGCTGCATTAGCCAGGGTTCTCTAAAGGAATGAGACTGAGAGAATGGAAATGGATGTTAAAAGAGATTTATTAGACTGACTTACAGATAGATGCTAGTCCAACAATGGCCGTCTCACACCAGAGATGATTGTATACTACAGCTGTATAGCCCACGGTACTGGGTATCTCAGCGGTTCTAAGATGTTGCTGAAGACCCGGAGGATTTCACTCTTCAGTCTATATTGGAATCCCAAAGGATTTAGTTTTAATATGAGGAAGCAAATGGCAGACAGAAGAACTTGCCAGACAGATCAAGGGCAGGAAGGCAAAGAAGCAAAATTTCCCTGTTCCCTTATCCTTTTATGTGGGCTGACACCTACAACTACAATGGGCCTTCCTGCTTCAGATCATCTGATCAAGAAAAATCTCTCAAAGGAGTGTCCCACATCTTGGCGGTGAGTGACTTTGGATGTAGTCAGTTGACAACCAAGATTAACCATACTGTCTCTGAAACAGACGTGTTAATGCAGAATCTTCTGCAGAACTTCCTCAGAACGTGGAACAACTCAGCCACTCACTGGTTCCCACAGTGGATCCTTTCTTACCCTATGAAGGGACTTCCTGGAGACTTCAGTCCTAGTTGGAACGTTTATATAACCCAACCATACAAATGGAAGTGCAAAAAAAAAAAATACTTATAGGAAATATGCGCAGCCTACTCTCACGAAAAGATTCAGTATTTGTCAACGTGTATACTATCACAGCTCAATTTCATATGTTCTCCCAAATCAATTCTTGAAGTCATTCATACGTTCTAGACATGCGTGGAGAGGCAAATTTTTGGCTCTCCAATGCTCAGCTTCTCGGCTGAAATAGACAGAGGTGATGCTATCTGCCTTATGTCAATGGCCATTCTGTAAGTAGTACCCCTCTCAGGACCTACGGTTCTATCATCTATGTATCAATCTATCATGCACCCATAAATCTATATTGGTGGGATTTTTGTTGGTGGTTTCATTGCTTAGAATGGCCTCAAGTAAAGTACTGAAGTACTGTGCAAGGAGACTATGCCCTGCCTTCTGGATAACACATGTGCATTGGTTGCTTTTCTTGATGCTGTGACCAAACAGCTAACAAGAGTCAGCTTAAGAAAGGAATAGTTTATTCTAAATCACAGTTTTAGAAGGAATATAGTTCATTATGGTAGGGAAGACATGTGGTAGCTCCTAGTTCCGAAAGTCAGAAAACAAGCAGTAGACAGGAAGTGAGGTAGGCTATTGTAATGGCTATTCCTGGTTGTCAACTTGACTATATCTGGAATGAACTACAACCCAGAATTGGAGAGCTCACCTGTGACCCAACTCTTGAGGCTGGAAGACATAAGTTTCTGACCCAGATAGTGACATGGAGTTCTTGAGGCATAGTGGCCATGAAAAGCTTAGGTCTAGGCAAGGTGGTACAAGCCTTTAATCCCAGGAGACTAAGGCAAGATCTCTGAATTCAAGGTCATCCTGGGACAAAGCAAGTTCCAGATCCAGATGTGGTGGCGTACACCTTTAGTCTGGGTCACACCTTCTGCTGGATGCCTACATAAGGACATTGGAAGAAGGCTGACTCACTCTTCTTTGCCTTCTTGCACTTACTTGCCAGCACATCTGTTGGGACCTACTTCTACAGAAGACCAGCTGAAACAAATAGCCTCGTGGGACTGAGCAACTACTAGATTCTTGGACTTCCCATCCACAGCTGCCGGTTGTTGGGTTAGTTGGACTACAGACTGTAAGTCATCACAATAAATTCCCTCAATATAGAGACAGTCTATAAGTTCTGTGACTCTAGAGAACCCTGACTAATAGAGCTAAAAACTTGAAGGCTTGCCTCCAGTAATCCAGTTTCTCCAGAGAAGGTCTACCTCCTTGAAAGGTTCTATAACCTTTTAAACCAGTCTTCTAGTGAGCCCAGTGGAAGCTACAGTGCAGTTAGAACTAGCTCTGTATTAGCCTTACCAATCATGTGCATGATAGCCCTCTCTTACCACACTGTACGCCACATCACCAGGAAATCAATAAACGAACAAAAACCAAAACAAAATCCTGAATATGAAGACCAAGACTGGTGTGAGAAGTTTCGGTAGTTCTTGAACCCGGGAGGAACCTCAGGCCACAGATGCAGTCATGGATCTTTTTCCAGAATGAGGCAGGATGAGCAAGGCCGCCTCCACAGAGGACCTTTTGTCTACCTTTCCAGGTCTCTGACTTCCTCAAGAATGTGCAAATGTTCTGGGGCTGGTCATGTCCTTTGATGTTGTGATCCTCTCTAAGTTCTTCTGCCTCTCAGACCTTATACCAAATATGCTAGGATGACTATTAAGGCGGCATCGTACAACTACCTACTACAGCTAAGATAATTGGTTCTGTGCCAATATGCATCTCTCTCCCCAGGGACAACGCAAGCCAAATCAGTATCCCATGACCTCATAGGGCAAAACTACTATGCCAAATAAGAATGAGCTATACTAGCCTCTTATTCTAATAAGTATACATTCACAAGATTAAAAGGTATCTTCTAAAGTGTCAAAATGTAATATCAAAGAGAATAAATTACTACTATAAATGTCTTGAAGGCTTATATATAGGCTGGTGTCATTTGGAAGAGCAATAAAGACATACACAATTTGTTTACTATCAAGAATATATTCTGTCTTTCTTTCTTGTTTCTTTCTTTTTCTATTGTTTTTTTTCAAGACAGACTTTTTCTGTATATCCCTGGCTGTCCTGGAATTAGCTCTGTAGACCAGACTGGCCTCAAACACAGAGATCTCTCTGCTTCTGCCTCTGCCTCCTGAGCTCTGTGAATAAAGGCATGCACCACCACCATATAACTCTATATATTTCTCTTACTTGCTTATACTTGTTAGAATAAAACTTTCATATAATTGGTCTAGTTCATACTAAACCAAAAGATTAAAAATATAACTATAATATGAACAAAATATCTTATTTTAAATTTTATTAAATTACTTGTCTGTATTTATTTTGTGTTTCTATGTTTGTGTATATTTGTGTATGTGTGTCTTTGAATACACAGTGAATATGTGGACGGGGAGGGGTCTGAGGACTAGTTTTTAGGCAAAAATTCTCTCCTTCTACCTGGTTCTGAGGCATAGTCTCTCAGTATTTCTGTTGCTTTATCATGCACTCCAGGCTGGTTGACTCACAAGCTTCTACACACACTCTTGTCTCCATCTCTGATCTCACTGGAGAAGTGTTGGGATCACAGATGTGTGCCACCACATCCACCATTTTATATGGACTCCGAGGTGAAACCCAAGTTGTCAAGCATGTATGGCAAACACTTCTGCTTACTTAGTCATTTCCGAGACCTATACGGACATTTATTTTGAAAGTTTTCTTTCTCATAAACATTTCAAGTTATCTAATCAAACTAAAAGGCAAACATACAAGAATCAAAATGAATAATAATTATGGAAGCAGAAATTATGATTAGTGAATAAAAATGAAAAAAAAAGTACTTCCATAGAATTAGTGCATTGCATCTATGCTTATTAAACTATCTACAGCTATAGCTTTCAATATTATTCTAGCTGACAACGTAAAGAGTTGACATCATTCGAGTTACATTTAGATCGATGTGCACATTTATAGCCACGAGAATTGATTAATGTAGTATAATGTCTGTTAACCTTTGTGTGTGAAAAGTGAAAAGATCAGTGGTTCTCAAGAATGTGTGGATCATAAATTGAACCCGAGCAGAGCAGGAAATGGATGTGGACTACGACGGAAACCAACAGTTTGTGGCTCAAGGACAGAAGAATTGACAAACCAGGGACTCTTGTCTTTCTCTCTCTTAAACTTCTCTCTCCAGTTAAAAATCACCCTACACGGAGAAGCAGGTTTTGCATCTGTTGGTCTCAGATTCCCACAGCATCCAGATGAAGTCATCTACTGTCCAAAGGATGTTGATCAAAGACATCGAGAAGTATTGCGCGAGGAAGAATCGAAGTGTCCTGGAAAGAGACGTCTAAGGTGATGAGTTAGTCACACTGCAGCAGATCTGAGTAATGAATTCACCCTGGGTCTAATGATCCAGGGATGAGTCCCCAGGGAAGTAGGGGCCAATGCTGAGAAAGAAAAATACTACAGCCTTCTCTTATTTAATTAGGACTGAGTTCACATTGGGCCATTGGGTGGACCCAGCCTCCTAGAAGTCCACTCCCAGAAGTCTAATGGCTGTGGGCCAGCACTCTGCGTTTAAGGCCCCACCTACATGGCTACAAACCTGATCTAAATGAAATCCAGTCTCCTGGTCACTGTTGTGTCCCTGCTTTTTTACAATCCAGGATACACTTTCTAAACCAGGTGTAAAATATTGTAAAGCATTCCGTGCTACCTTTATGATCCACACAGGGCTTCTACCTGTGGAGTTCTGCTCTGTTGGCTGGCTTGACAGTCTCTTCCAACCTTGCTCTGAATCAAAGCCACACTTCTTTGTTTTGTGACAACATTTTTATTAGTACTAAAGACTAAACCTAAAGTCTCACGTATGCCGCACAAGCTCGGTCACAGAGCTATCAATACACACCTTGTTTTCATTTTTATGCTATTTTGAAATGAGGTCATGCAGTGTAGCTCAGGGTGGCCTCAAACAGACAGTGTCTCTGCCTCAGCCTCCTCAAGTCACAGGATCACAGATGTGTACCATGACATCTAGCTTAACCCATGTTTTAACTCTGTTTATCTTGGACACACTCTCGGCAGCTGTTGAGATAAATGACAATAATTAGAGCAAGCATTTGTCAAAGACTTGCTGAGTGTTAGGTTACACATCTAATTTCCCTGTGGTCTAGATTCTCAGCCAACCCACTCATCTTCTAAGACATCTTAAGTAAGACTCACTTATTTTATAGGAAAAACAGGTTTTTCTAATAAATCCATTAAAAGTGATACATATAACAGCATCAACAACAAAAACCATCACATAGATTTGTTCCTTGCTCTTTCTTCTAAGAGATGACATTGTCATGGTGCCATTAATACCTGAACTGCATTTTATTTTACAAAGGGCCTCAGGTACTCACATAAGTAAGCAGATACACAGAAATGAAAAGAAATTTTATTATTGGTCCAAAATCTATAATGATCCTATAAACCCTAAGTGTGTAGTTTTAATGCTCCCAATTGTTCCAACCCATGGGACATAGAAGAGTTAACTTGTTTCCCTAAATGTCAATCAAAGATCTGGGCATGGACCCTGAGTTTCAGGAAGCATCTTGCATCCTGGTATTTAATCAATGAGGTATTTTGTTTATTTAAGCATTCCTTCTCAATATTTGTATCCCAAGCCCTACGGCATGGAATCAATGTCTGAGAAACCAGAAACAAAATCTGACCCAAAGCTAGTTATGTGCCTGTTTCTGATTCAGGAAGAATAAAGTTAAATCCACCTGGGTTCAGTGAAAGATGACATGATTTATTTTAAGGTTTCCTCTGCCCAACTGCTGTATGAACCTATATCCAATAGTGTTACAGTAGACGTCCTCCCATGAGAAAGATTCCTCCCCTTCAGCCCATATTTGCTCATGTTCAGTGCACTCACACTGTAGGATCCTCTCTGAGAATTTGCTACAACAGATTTGACTTGTACTTTCATGAGGTACCATCACTTGTCTTAAAGGGTGGAAGGAAGCCAATGGATGTCTCCATACCACTTTTCTGAATGGAAAGGCAGAAAGAAAAGCTGTACCTCAGGAACAGAGAATGCCCACTTGTTTCTGCTCCCCCTAGATTCACCATGGAAGATGATCTAATCTATACAGTTTCCAGAGGAGAGTGTCTTGGTAGCACTGGGTTTTCTCAGCATGCCAAAGTTCTGTGCCCACAGACAAGGTCTACCTCGCCCACCATCAAGACTCTGGGAAGATGTGTGGGGATGCTCAGATGCCTACTTCCTTCCCATTTCCCACACATGCCACTTGCCATGTTTCTGGCTTTTTGTATCCCCAGGACTTTGCCTGGGTCATTCATCATTGTGGAATCCAAGATATACTTTATTTGGTCTGTGAAAAAACACCTGATTCTTCCCATTCCCTGAAAAAACTCCATGGACTTCCTCACTATTGATTCAGGGAGGACTCCTCTTGCACTGGTGAAGTTCCAGCCTGGGTTTCTCCTGTTCAGTCTTAATACTGAAATTCTAGAGAGCAGGCACCTAATCTGGAAACTAGGACAAAACTCCTGATGGACTTGGGGAACTAATTCACTATGTCACATCCATGTCATCCCAGATCAGATTGCCTGGTGACACAATGACCCAGCTTTCTCATCCATAGAAGACATACTTCAGGCTGCCCTCACAGGCCCCTTCTAGCTCCTTTAGAGAGATCCTTAGGGATGGCCCTGGTTTTCATCCTAATTCAAATTTTCTATAGTCTCTGTCAGAGACTGGAGTTGTGGGAGGGTGGCTATCTGTAAGTCTCCAGAAAAACATGATGTGTCTGTCCTATTAACAATACAATCTAAGCAAGCTGTTGCCTCAAAGTTTTGTGGTTTGCATTAACCATGTAACTCTCACTTCATATTAAACAAGACACTCAAGTTTTTCATTCTGAAATCTCTTCTTGGTACATTTGTTCATTTTTCACTCATCTTTTCCTTTCTAAATTTTGAATGATGTCCCTGAATCAGTTACTGAGAGGAGGCTCAATTAACACAGTAGGGATGAACAGTACACTAGAAATAAATGTGATATGTTTAAGACGTTTTAAGACAGATGTTGATTTTACTTCAAAATAAAGTACAGTTATGTTATGCAATCTTCCTGAGTAATTTATCTTACATAATTGCATTCTCTATGCATTTGTTAATTGTATTCACAATCTGATTGAATTAAAATGAATGGTACATGCCAATTGATTTCTAGGTAACGATGAAGAGATTTTTACACAGGTCTCCATTTATACAAACATACATTCTGATATTTCACAGTTATACCCACATATCTAGAAATGCATGCCTACACGCTGATCCTAATATTTAGAAAGTAATCAGACTATTTCAGTGAAAACAAATAAAGACGATTATGAACATATGAATGCATATGTTCTTTGAGGGTGATGGCACGACCTTGGTTAATCATTAAAGTGACTTAGTTGATTATCTGCTATTTGCTAAATGACTCCAGGTTACAAGAGTTCAACCAAGGTGGATTTGTCAGCAGTCAAAAATTTGGGGTGACTATCTTGAGGTGTTTGGTAGCACACAAAGCTCTTTCATTAATGATATTCTTTGAGCCTCACTTTTTGTACTTGGAAGTAATCAGCTAGCAAGAGAATCTGTATACATATGATTTTTATAAATTATATTAATAAGTTATATGTATATCTGGTAACATGTGTTTTATCATTCTATCGTTTAATAAGTTACATGGCTATATCTAAAACGAGCTACTGACTCACATAAATAACATTGTAAATTCTAGCCAAAGACAGTCTTTGCATTTCCTGACTCCATTTGTTTGCTTTTCTCTAGGGTGTGTTCATTTCCTTAATGTTAACAATAACAAATTGAAATGATTTCCCCCAAAACACATTTAAAGTCTAAACATATGGTCAGACTTGGAAATAGAGATGTATGCCCTGTGAATCATTTTTACGGCAATTTAATAATTTTAATAACCTACCGAATTTCATATTTCATGGTATATAATTTTATATTTCATAGAATAAGTAGCAGTGACAATCTGAAGGCAGTCTTCAATGAAATAAGTTAAACATAATTTGACAGCAATACAACTTTCTCAAAAAGGTTCTTATGGGAAATGTAACTTTAACAAGATTTGTAGATTTGCAATTGTCATCAAGGTAATGTTACGTGGTGAAAGAGTAATGTGTTTCATAATGAAAACCAGTTCTCCACACACATCGTTTCTCACCGTGTCTCTTGGCATCTACATTCATATCCCCTTTCCATCTTTCATAGACCTGAGGATTGACTCCAGAGCCTTGAGCATATCAGGCAAGTAATTCTGCTACTGCGCATGCTTAGCCTGTGCAGTCAAAGTTCTAAACAATACACTTTCTGTGTGGCTTCTTAATTTATCAATCTTTGTCACCACCTGTTGACTTCTTGTCCCAGTGGATCAGGACGCAGTGCCCTTAGGTCAGGATGACCTTTGCTTTCTGACTCCTTGTTTCTCCAGAAGTGTGATTTATGTTATGCTGTTATGTAAATATTGGTCAGTTCTGAGCCAGGATTATGTTTACTCTCTCAGATAATACGTTGGTTCTTTTGTAAGTTGAAGAATAATTGCTCCATGGTTTTGGAATTTAACTTTTTCCTGAGAATGTCACAAAGAGGCGCACTGACTACATCAGCATGACCCCAGCCCTTCATCCCCACACCAACTCCTCCCATGTCCCACCTCTCCCTCCCAGACTCATGACTTCTTATTTAATTAGGACTACTATGTGCGTTTGTGAGGGCACACACTTTTACTAAGTTCATCGAGCAGTCACCAAGACAATGTACAGATAGAACATTCTGTAGAGTTCTGTTGAGTTTATTTCATCTCTGATGCAGATTAACTCTGAAGTTTATTTATTGGGTTTTATTCTGATGACCTATCTATTGATGAGAGTGGGAGATTTGAGTCATCCACATTAGGGTACAGGGACATGCCTCTCCTTAAATTCCCATTAGTGTTTGTTTTATGAAACTAAGAGTCCCAATACTCAAAGTGTACATTTCCACAGCTGTTTTATCTCCCTGATGGATTGTTTCCTTTTGAGAACATAGCTGCCTTCTTTGTCTCTTCTGCATTCACTTTATATTTTGCTTTGTCAGATATAAGAGTGTCTGCACTCCAACTTCTAAGAATCCAGAGGAAGCGGGGGAGAGGGAGTAGGGTTGTGGTGCAGGTGCTCTAACCCTGGCATTATTTTAGGTAAGCAAATAGCAACATCTGCCCTAAACAGGGAGTAACTGGGACCCACAAGGACCCAGGAAGTCATTCCTGACCCAGAGCACTGGTTCCTTCTGGTCTGGGCCCGAGCACTGAGCAGATCCCGGGTGGCAGCTCTGTCCCCAATCTCTAAGAATCCAGAAGAAGTGGGGCTCCCAGGTGCTCTAACCCTGGCATTATCTTAGGTAAGCAGACAACAATGTCTGCCCCAAACAGGGAGTAACTGGAACCCACTAGGACCCAGGAAGTCATTCCTGGCCTGAGCAGATTTTGGGCCTCAGCTCTTACCCCAGTAGCAACACCCTCCTCACACAGTTCTGACACATCCAAGATAATAGGAAAGACAGGCTCCAGTCAGAGACAGGGCAGGTAGCACTAAGGAGATCCAGATGGCAAAAGGCAAGCACAAGAACACAAGCATCAGCAACCCAGGGTACTTGGCATCATTAGAACCTAGTTCTCCCACACAAAAAAGTCCTGAATTCCCCCATAGTACTAAGAAAGCAAGATTCAGATTTAAAATCACTTCTAATGATGATGATAGAGGACTTTAAGAAGGACATAAATAATACTCTCAAAGAATTTGAGGAGAACACAGGTAGACGGGTAGAAGCCCTTAAAGAGGAAACACAAAAATCCCTTAAAGAATTACAAAAGAACACAACCAAACAGGTGAAGGAATTGAACAAAACTATCCAGGACATAAAAATGGAAGTAGAAACAATCAAGAAATCACAAAGGAAGACTACCCTGGAGATAGAAAACCTAGGAAACAAATCAGGAGTCATAGACACAAGCATCATCAACAGAATACAAGAGATAGAAGAGAGAATCTCAGATGGAGAAGATACCATAGAAAATATTGACACAACTGTCAAAGAAAACACAAATGCAAAAAGTTCTTAACACAAAATGTCCAGGAAATCCAGGACACAATGAGGAGACCAAACCTAAGGATAATAGGTATAGATGAGAGTGAAGATTCTCAACTTAAAGGGCCAATAAATATCTTCAACAAAATTATAGAAGAAAACTTCCCTAATCTAAAGAACGAGATGCCCATAAACACACAAGAAGCCTATAGAATGCCAAATAGACTAGACCAGAAAAGAAATACCTCCCATCACATAGTAATCAAAACACCAAGTGCACAAAACAAAGAAAGAATATTAAATGCAGTAAGGGAAAAAGGCCAAGTAACATATAAAGACAGACCTATCAGAATTACACCAGACTTCTCACCAGATACTATAAAAGCTAGAAGATGCTGGACAGATGTCATACAGACCCTAAGAGATCACAAATGCCATCCCAGGTTACTATACCCAACAAAACTCTCAATTACCATAGATGGAGAAACCAAGATATTCCACGACAAAACCAAATTTACCCAATATCTTTCCACAAACCCAACATTACAAAGGATAATAGCAGGAAAGCGTCAATACAAGGAGGGAAATTATACCCTAGAAAGAGCAAGAAAGTAATCCTCTTCCAACAAATCCAAAAGAAGATAGCCACACAAAGATAATTCCACCTTTAATAACAAAAATAACAAGAAGCAACAATCACTGTTCCCTAACATCTCTTAACATCAATGGACTCAATTTCCCAATTAAAAGACATAGGCTACTGGGCTGGATACATAAACAGGGCCCAGCATTTTGCTGCATACAGGAAACCCGCCTCAGTGACAAAGACAGACTCTACCTTAGGGTAAAAGGCTGGAAAACAATTTTTCAAGCAAATGACCCTAAAAAACAAGCTGGAGTAGCCATTCTAAAATCTCCAGCCAGAGAACACAAAGGGAGGGACTCATGGCTCCACCAGTATAGGTAATTGAGGGTGGCCTTGCCAAGCATCAGTGGAAGTAGACAGCCTTGATACCTGAAAGTTTGAATTCCCTAGTGTTGGGGAATTTCAAGAGCAGGGAGGTGGGAATAAGCGGATGGTGAAAGCACATACTCATAGTAATTGAAGGAAGGGGTATGGGGTAAAGGGTTAGGCATCAGTGGAAGTAGAGGGCCTTGGTGCCTGAAAGTTTGGTTTCCCTAGTGTTGGGGAATTTGAGAGCAGAGAGGTGAAAATGGGAGGATGGTGGGAATACACCCTCATAGAAACTCCCAGAATTATATGAGTTAGACATGACAGAGGCAGGCTGCCAGAATACTACATTCCAGAATTCAAGCAAAAAATTACCTTGATACTAAAATTTGTTTTGAGAATTGTATATTGCAGAATACACAGCCTCAGTGTATCTACTCATCAAATAAGCTGAGCAGACTGGTTCGAACCTCTGATGTCCTGGAATTGCAGCTGGATGCACAGACATCAGAGGCTTATCAATTTACTCTTCCCCCTGCCCCTCTTCTAATATCTCAACACCCATAATCAGCTTAAAGAAGTTAACGAAGAGTTGGTTCCCCTATTCCCTGGGCTTGGGGACTGAGGTGGTTAATATTGGGCTGTCTTTCTAGGGAAAATTTGTGGTTTTGTTGGAACAGGGAGGAATAGCTAGGATTTATTGTATAGCCATAACCTATTCGTAGAAATATGTATAATTGTTATTAAGATGAAGTTATAATTTCTTAAATGGTACAAAATTTACTTTGATTTCTAATGTAAGGTTTTCATTGGTACAAACTTCTTATTGATATAAAGTGAGATTAATATTGTTACTCTCATAGGAATTGTGCCTATATAACACATTTAGTAATACAAGGCTTAGACCCAGTCCTTCTTTAACTTTTTAAACTGATTTGAGATGGTTAGCCTGTCAGTTAAGGGCCTATAGCTAATTCCTGGCTCTGAGTTTATTGTTAGGGTGTTTTCTATATTTTATTTAGCTGAGAGGAGTTAACAAACAATAGTTCAGATTGCCTTACATGGATAGTTGGTTTTGAAAATGTCAGAAGTCCACAGAATTGACATTACAGACATTTCTGTATTAATGTCCATTTTGATTAGAGACCTGTCTGCTCCTGACAGCTTCCTGTCTTGGATTATAAGAAGAAAATGAACATACTTGGAGTTACTCCAGTTGTAGTGAGTCAGCCACTAGGCAAGAATTGCCTCTTTTCATCTACAGACAAATCACTGTTCAGAAGAGGACACACTTGCAGAATAGTCGACTGATTATATCTGCCAAGACAGAGTAATCAGCCCCTAATAATTCTGCATGACTTGGTCTGTCAGATGATCCTAGGCCAGAAGGCTGAAGATCAAATGCTCCAATGTTTTGTAGTATAGGGACTGTCCAGGTGCTCAGTGGTCCTTATAATTTGGCTAAGTTTTAGAAGCTATGCTTGATGCTTCCCTTAATTTCAGTTAACTAGGTCATTCTGGATTTCTGGTGGGGTTGAAGACTTATAGTCTTATAGCCAATCCCGGCTATTTACTTTGAGAGAAAAGATTTGAGAGGATGGCTTTCAGCTGTCATTCATTCTAAAGCCAAGAAAAAAAGCCAGTTTCAGAATTAAGTCTTTTACTTAGGAAGGACGACAGAGGTTCTGTTTAGTCAACAAAATGATGGACTGGGTATTAGGTCTATCTTGTACCTTACTGACACAAATTGGTATAGTTATGCTCTAATTGTATTCTAAGAGAAAAGTTTTATTTTAACAGAAATGGTGATATGTAGGAGGAGCTAAGGTGGGAGGAGTAAGGAGAGGAAGATAAGGAGTAAGGAGAGGAGGAGAAGGAGAGGAGGAGCTAGGTGACAAGAGGAGGGGGACACAGAGGTGGATGTTTGCGTGTCCCTGCCAGTCAAAGATAGTTGATATATCTAGGTTGAGTATTGGGTTATACTTCTGATTGATATTGAGCATTACTAAACTTATAAAGCCTTTGATTAACATTAAAAAATAGTATAAAAACAAAAAGGAGAAATGGTGGTGGGATAGGAGTTTTCTAGGGAGAGGAAATGGGGAAAGGAGATGCTATCTGAAATGTAAATAAAATATCTAATAAAGATTTTCACATTAAAAAAAAGAAAATAAATAAATCTTTTTAACTGAAAAAAAAAAAAAAAGAATGTCTGCACTGCCTGCTTTTTGTCCCCCATTTGCTTAGTTTAGCAACTTTCATCTTGAAATCTGTGAATGATTTTGTTAGTGAGCTGGGTTTCTTGAAAACAACTGGTAGTTGATTTTTTTTTATTTGAATCCGTGTGTGTGTGTGTGTGTGTGTGTGTGTGTGCAAGTGTTCACACGGGTCTGCCATGCATGTACTTCTGTACTTCTTGATTACTGCATGTAAGCAAGTGCTACCATGAAATGTGTTGAGGTCAGAAAAACCTCAGATGTCAATCTTTGGTCTCCACCTTTTTTGAGGCAGGGCCTCTTGTTTGTTTGTTTGCCAGACTCTCGGACCTCGAAGCTTTTGGGAATTTTGCTGTCCTTGTCTCCTGTTTTACTTCTTCTGGTACTTAATGTTTATTTCAGTTTGACACTTACATAGAGCCACCTGGGAAGAAAGAGCTGCAACTGAAGAAATGCATCCATTATGGTTGTTGTCTATGTCTGTGCGGAATCATCTTGATTGCTGATTGGTGTTGGGAACTAAGTATTCATTGAACAGGGAGCCCTCAGCTGTGGAAAAATGCTAGGTAATATTTCAAATGAGCAAAGACCCAACGATTTTGTTAATACTATATGTTTGAAATCTCTATCTTAGACTTATGGGAGTAGATGAAATGTCCAATCGAATGTGTTTTTCTGCACTTAACCTATAGAAAGATACCATTTGTATTAGGTACCAAGTCTCTACTAAGAAATGATAGATAATATCATTTCTCTCTTCTTTTTCTATGGGAAGCAGCCTCAGATATACACTGTCACAGCCTCCTTAGCTTAGACTCTGAAGTTTCTCTTCTCATTTCTCTTTCAGGGAGTAGATGCTGAGACCAGTCTTAACATACAGGTTTTGCTGACTCTAGTTTATAATCTTTTTGTCTTCCTGCCTCAGGTGGTCATGTCCAGCAGACATTTATTTTTTCTTGATGAAAGCTAGCAATGCGCCATCCAATCGCATGTTAGGATACAACATTGATAAGATACTATCAGACTGTCTTCTAACACAGATGGAAACATGCTCCTCTTAGAAGGACAATGTTTTCTCTAGTTCCTTCGCTTTAATAAGTGTTACTTAGTGTTACCATCTATGTTAAAGATTGTCTGCGCAACACCAATTTTGAACTGTCACATAAAGTAGCACCAAGAGGTCAGGATGGAGGTGAAGAAGCAATGGATTATGCTCCTGGCTTTTCAAAGATCCTATGTTCTATCTTTGAAAATTATTGTCAGAAAAATGCCAATACTTCAAAAATGGATGCAACCAGTTCCGTCCCCTCTGTGATCCAGTGGTTCCTTGGGGTTTGTCATCCACCTATGACTTCTTTCAGATAAGTATGGGCTGACTTCTAGAAATAACTGCACAACAAGGTGGGGTCTGAACTGGTGGCATCTCTGGCACAGAGTCAGAAGTTCTGTCACTTGCTTTGTTAAGAAATGCAGAACTATTATCCCTTGGCACACACTGGGGATGGGTTTCAGACCACCCTTCCTCCCACGGATTCTCATAACCAGATAATTCACATTTTCTTTATAATACATGGCATGGTATTTGTATATAACCTATGCACAATCTACTGAATACTCCATTGTCTCTAGATCTGTGGTTCTCAATCTGTGTGTGGAACATGACTCCCAGAGGGGTCACATATCAGATCTCCTGCATATCAGGTATGTATATTACAACACATAACATAGCAAAAATTATAGTTATGAAGTAGCAAGATAATTTTATGACTGGGGAGTCACTACAACATGAGGAACTCTGTTTAAGAGTTACAGCATTAGGAAGGTTAAGAACCAGTGCTATAGATTATAATGCTTGATATAATATAAAAGTTATTAAGTGGCTTGTATACTAATCCATTTAAGAATAATAGCAAGAAGCTGGGTGTGGTGGTACACACCTTTAACCCTAGTGCTTACAGACAGAGGCAAGTGGATCTCTGAGTTTGAGACCAGCCAGGTCTACAGAGAGTTCCAGAACAGCCAGGGCTACATAGAGAAAATGTCTTGAATAACAAAAACAAACAAACAAAGAAGAAGAGGTGGAGGAAGAAGATGAAGAAGAAAATGCATCTGCACACATTCACCACGTTCACATTTCCCCTATAGGTCATGAATCTGTTGATGTAAATCCTGGGATGCAGAGTCAACTGTACTTCCTTCATTCTTTTTGGTTTTTCGAGACAGGGTTTCTCTGTGTAGCCCTGGCTATCCTGGAACTCACTCTGCAAACCAGGCTGGCCTTGAACTCAGAAATCCGCCTGCCTCTGCCTCCCAAGTGCTGGGATTAAAGGCGTGCGCCACCACCGCCCTCCTTCATTCTAAAGAGACAAAGTATGGTGGTCACTCTGCCCAAACCCAAACAAGAATGATCCCTCATTTACCTGGGATGCCCTGAGTATCTACTTACTTACAGGCTTTCCAAGGTGAGCTTAAGATTTCTTTCTTCTAGGTATTCCTGGGGGAGAGGCTATTTGAGATGACTCTCGAAACTAGAGGTTTGATAACTGACAATTGCTATCCAAGAGGCTATCTCCAGCCCTTCTTTGGGCAACATAGATATCAACATAAAGAAGGTTCATCTTGACTAGGAGGGGACCTGCCACTCCTGAGAAAGACCTCATTATCTGATAACTGATCACACAACAGAGACCCTTCTCTGCAGGGCAAATCCAAGATTCTTTTTACAAAAAAGAAGAGTTTAAGGAAATTTGCAAACCCTGAATGTCTCAAAAAAAAGAGTGTACCCAGCAAAACATTTTGCAGTCCTTGCATTTTAGAAATAATGGGATTCTCAAAGACAGCCCATAATAGAAACCACTGAACAATGAGGTTGTCCAGCTCCCCAGGGCTTAGCCTGATTGGGCTGAACAATTTAACGCAGAAATCCCTCTTTGCGATTCAGCAAAAACCAGAGGCATTTGTCCCGAGAACTGCAGGAAGGACAAGAGGCAGACTGGGTGTCTCTGCCCTTCCTATATAGTTCAGATAGGTGGCATTTCAGCCCAGCCTAATTTTACAAATGGCAATCTAGGGAACTTCCTAAACCATGGAAGCTAGCTGTTTACTTTTTGTGTCTCCCTCTGATTACAAATGGTTGGAGGGATTACTAATTTAAAAGCTTTCCACTTGAGAATCCCCCAAAGCCTTCATTTCCTATCTCAAACCCCCAAAACACCTCATGAGTAGCTCTGAACTGAGGCTGCTGGCTCCCTCAGAGAAATTGCAGGATGTTTCTCTCTGAACACAGGCAGCTCAGAAAGCATAGCACCTGTAAATAGGTTAATGAGCCTCGGAATTGCCTGGGGTTGTCAAGACCAACTGTTGAGAATTCCTGTAAAGTAGGATGTGGATATGGACAGAGTAAATATCCGTGCAATATCCGTGCTTTATGACTACCTGCTCTAGAGTTTTGCAGTGCACTCAGTTGGGGTTTTGTTTTGTCAATATATATATATATATATATCCTTCAGCTAGACTGTTGAGTGGTTGGATTGTGGGGGTGGCTGAGAGTGTCATTTTAAAAGCTCTCTTTGGAGCAGGGAGAGCTGACACCTGCCTTTGACAGCATTGGGTGGGCTAGCCAGGGCAGCGCTGGAGAGCTCACCCTGGTGGTAAGGGTGTAGGAGAACTGAGCTCTCTGGGTGGGCTGCCCAGCTCAGCTGTCACTCAGGCCCAGATCCAGGGCTTTGAGTTGACCTACCCAGAATCTACATCATCCGTAAACTATTTGAGCTCCTGGAAGGACCAGGCCTGCTGATGGAAAGCTGCAGGATCTCCATGACACAGGACAACAATGGGATAACCAGTCCCAGTGAAGATCCAATACTGATGGTGTGGCAGAAGCCAGATGCCTCGAACCAGACCAATGACTCATTGCAATGAAATTTGCAAGTGAAGATGTGTGGACAGAGGGGTAGACTGTGGGACACACTGCGACACACTACAGCTTCCACAATGAAATGTTTTCTAGGCTTTGTTTTATTTAACTTGTCTGTTTCTTTATTTTCTTTGGGGGAGGGGTTGCAAGAGGGAAGGGTGGATATGAAGAGTCAGGGAGATGAGCAAGACTGGGGTGCATGATGTGAAACTCACAAAGAATTAATAAAAAGTTGAAAAGTGGGGGGGGATTCTCTGTGGGCAAATCCCCCGGTGTTCATCTGGAGCTGACACAGAGTAGTTAGTGTATGTTTTGGAAAAATCCATCATGTTCAAGTTCCAGGAAAGCAAGTGATTGGCTTATGTTCTCTGAAAAAGACCCTACTGACCACATGAAGTAAGACCCTACTAGGCATTTGAAGCATCCCATTTTAGTTTTGAACAGCCATGAAACGTGGTTAAGATGAAAGATAAAACCATGCTCCATCTACTACATCCAGACTGAAGGTCCTGGAACACTGGTTTTGATTACCTGTGAAGACCACAGCCAGTGTATCAGTATACTGTCATATACACATATATTACTCTCTGGCAGAAGCGTGGGATGTGGAAAGAAAGAGTGCGGTGTTGTAAGGAGAGCCTGCTTCTCCATCATCAAGGAACATAGCTACATAACCAAGATCAGGCAAAGGACCCTATCAACCCCTATCAACCCTCAGGGATCCTCTCATCCTCTCTTCCAGTCCAGACCCTCAGGAGTAACCACTTCCAACTTTTGAGATTCTATTACTTGTTCCGAACTCCACCCACACGGAACAGTGCATCTTATTTTCTTTCATATCTGCCTTTTCCCCGAGTTGACAGAGGATTTTTTTTTTTAATTTTTAAACATATATCTTTTTTATGTCTTTATGTACCATCACGTTGATGAGGAAACGGTTGGTTTGCCAACAGTTCGCTTTCTCCAAAACGCATCAAGTAAAGATGTTCAGTTTGGAGATGAATGTCTACCTGGCTACATTATACACTTCAGGGGTTCAGAAGACACACCCAGCTTCTAACATAGGAAGCAGGAAGTTCTACCAGGTGTACTCTAAAGTAGGGAGATAAAACCATCTTGATAGCTATGACAAAATGTTAGATGGCAGTTAGGAAATTTTGCCGTCCGAGTTGAGGCATAAAAGTGATTTGTGTCCAAAGAAATGAGGTTTATTAGTGGAATGATAATGACTCTGGATGGAAACTGAGGATTGGTGTGTAACCACCACTATGACTATTTCTTTCAACTATTACTAGTACATTCCCAATAAATGGACCACTACAGATGGTATCTTACTTCCTGCAGTTCAGTAGCTGGCTTTAATCAGACCGTGGCTTCCTTAGCCTCCGGTCAAGGTCAGGTCAGACATCATGAGGATGATGACAATAATCCCAAAGGCAGCAACAGCTCCCCTGGGAGCTGAGTTTGAGCTGTCCAAACTTCATCACTAATTATAAAGCAAGACAAAGGATGTAGAACAATCAGAGTCAAAAATCTCAAGTTGCAAAATAATGGGATGCTATTGCTATGTGCAGAAGTATTTAGGAGACCACTTGGCAGTGGATAAGTCATGGGCTTGTCCAATCACAGGCACCTAACTAACATATGCAATTGCAGGCTCCTTTGACAGTGCATTAAGCCAAGCGGATGAAACACCTGTTTAGGAAAAAAAAATACATAATCAAATACAGACGATCTCAGTAACACCCCAGGGTTTTCTTCCCGAATTTCCTACCAGCAAAAAGGAGATTTTTTTTTTTGCCATTCATTTCTTTTGTGCAAACCACGTTTCCCTAATATAGTGATCCCTCCCAGTCTAAACATTTTTTCTTAGAAAATTTGAAACCCTACAATTAATGCTTCCCCCTCAGAAAAAGGAACGTTTGCTGAGCTGAAAAGCCAAGCGCCTTCCCTACTGAGAAGATGGTAATGAGAGGACAGCTGTGGGGTCTGGAGGGAAGACCCACTGCTGGGGTGAGAACAGGAGGGTTCTGAAGGGGAAGAGGAGAAAAAAAAAAACGTGTGTTCGCATGTCTGAGAATCTTGAGAGTGCATGTGTGCACTCACACGTTTATGTGAAAATGGGAAATCCTGTTTGTGAATCCTGAAGAATGTTGGCTTCATGGCAAAGATCAACTTGAATAAGCTTTTGCTATTGACCAGCCTTGTTGTAGCCATGAATTATCTTACAAAGGAAGGGGAAACAATGGCTTTACTAATGAAATAATGAAATAATCCTCTGGATTGAGAAATGGTGTCCAGTGTTTCGTAAATGGACTGTTTTTTTCTCCCTTGAGAAGCTAATGTCTTTAGCCTTTAACTGTTGTGGTTTCATAAGGGTGGGTCACTTTGGGAGAGGTCCAGAAGCATTGTTTTTTCCTTTCTTTTGAGCATGTGACTGGTAACAGTGGATGGATGCTTGCTTAGGAATGGGGTCAGCTCATCAAATGCAATAAACCATCAGCCAAAAATATTCCCTCATTATCTTTTGTTAAATCCCCAAACTGGGGTAATTGAAAGAAACCACCTTCTGAATACCTTTCAGTTAAGATATGTTTCTTATTCTCCCAATAGATGCTTGCTATGCGCTTTAGAAAAGTCAACTTAGTAACAAGTTATATACCAAATGAGAGTTAGGAGAAAGGAAACAGAAATGTTTTAGAAAGCTACTTTAGCAGTCTAGGCATGCTAGGATGGTGGTCTAATTGCAGTCATGAAGATAAAAGCTAAGGTAAAGATTTATGGTATACTTACTCTGCAGAATAACAGCTACTGTGTGGTTGCTGAAGTCTAAATCATCAGAAATTAAAATGAAATGGCATTAAACACGGGAATACCAAACATTCCATAACTATAATAACCCCAACTGGAGGATTGGAGAGGCTTGATCATTGTGCTTTGCTAGTGGTTGGCTAGCTTAGCCAATTGTACAGAGACAAAATGTTCTCAGAGTAGAGTTTCTGAATGTTCTGTCTGCAAAGGGTGTAAAGACTTTTGGTTTTAGCTGATAACATTGACAATTTGTAATGGTAGAGGAGCATGAATGTGAGCCACACTGGGCATGAATAGGTAGAGAACGACTACTTTGGTGTTAGTGAAATGATGAGTTACATTATCCACACACCCATAGAACTGCCATTGCATCTTGTAGCTGTCAAACTACCCTGCATTGTCCATCTTTGTGTGTATAGTGTTATTCGTGTATAGTGTGTGTATAGTGTTAAAGCAGTATACCTTAGGCACCAGCAGATGTATCTGTATGTGTATGTCTGATAAGATGAGCACATAGAATACAACGTAGACATTCCAGATGATTCTGTTCATCTAAGAAGTAGAAGCCAAGGTAAGATGGGTGTGCCTGAAGGAAATCCTGTGACATAATCAGCACAGCCTCTAAGGAGCAGCAACTGAGTCTGACCTCTGCACACACAAATGCACCTGGTCATACACACCCCCATACATGTATCCCCCTATGAGTATGTATACACTTACACGAACTCACACAAGGTAAAATAGACTTGAAATTTTAAAATGTTAAAAACCAAGGTCATTTGTTCATTGGCGGAGGCATGTGATTAACAGGAAGGAATAACAATTCTAAAGACACCCGTAGCAGGATATTTTTCTACTACATTGTATTTGCAGTGAAGCTCAGTGATTGGGCAGTAGAAGAGGTAGGCAGAGTGAGGAGAGAGAAGGAGAAAGGAAAAGGAGGAGAAAGGAAGAGGAAAGGGAGGATACGGAGAGAGGAATGAACATGGAGGAAGATACATGGATCATTAGCAGTCTCGGGTAGCAGTTCATATCAAAAGGTTAGATACTGAGTTACAATTCTAATTGTGTGGGCATCTTATGTATTGAGCATTTCCAAATATATAAATATATTGGATAATCTTTAAGCTTTAAGAATTTCATTTCTACTGGGCACTGCAAGCATGGCAGATATTGTCTAGGGCATAGCCAAACATTACAAGGGTGGCAGAGTTGAACCAGGGGCCATGCCTTGGGAAATGAACTCCATGAAGCTGATTAGTGGAGGCAGCTGCCACATTAACGTCTCATGGGTCTAGGGCTAGTGCTCCTAGTACTTATGGCCTCAGCATAATAGATATCACATGCAATAGGTGGCACCCAACATAGGGCTTAAACCCAAGACTGAGCTAGCCAAGAGGTTATTGTCTGGGGCTTAGCAGAGAACCATGAGGGTGGCAGGGTTTGCCCAAGGGCCAGACTTTAGGTCATGGTCTCCATGGAGCTGTTTGGTGGAACCAGCCACTATGTTAATGTCTGGTGGGACTAGTTGCACTTGGCCTCTGGCTGCTTCTAGTGGGGGAACATAGTGGGCAGTTCAGGTAGCTAGCTGGACTGCACCGTGGCTTTTCAAAATATCACCCATTTCAGACACCCAGCCAAAGCTGGACTCAGTGACATAAAGTAAACATTGTATCTGAAAAGAGAGATGAACTCTAACTCTATAGTTGAGGGCTAAACAGTATTTAGTCATCAATAGGTCATCCAGGCAAAAAGAATTATCATAGAAATATCAATGTTAACTAAAGGGTCTGATAGACATTCATAGAACTTCACACCCCGAAACTGCAGGGCATATATTCTCTTACCAGAACATGACGTGTTCTCTAGGGTAGGCTGTGAATCATGCTGAAGAACACAGCTAAATAATTAAAAAAAATTGAAACTAGAGCATAGCCTTCTCTGATACGTGGCATAAAACTGGAAAACAATAAGAACTTTAGAAAACTGTAAAAGGACATCAAACAAACAGTATTTTCCTGAAGATGTTGTTGAAAGAAATAAAAATGAAAACATAGTGTATCAAAAATTTATGAGTCATTAGCAAAGCAGTAAATAAAAGGAACTTCATAGCAATGCCAACCTATATGAAAAATATTGTAACTAAATAGCCAATAACGAGATCCAGGGAACCAGAAAATCAACATCACAGGGGTAAAGAAATGGGTAAATTTCTAGACACATATAACCTGCTGAAATTGAATCAGAAGAACATAGAGGACCAGGCCAGATCAATAACAGAATAAAATGAATCAGTAATAAAGATCAATAACTGATAATGGAATGAATCAGATATGAAGATCAACAATGCAATAGAGTGAATTAGTAACATAAACTTCTCCCAGGAAAGAAAAGCCCCACTGCTGAACTTCACTAATTCTTTTCAAACCATTCAAGCACTGAAGGGGAGAGGAGCCCTACAAATGCATCCTGGGAAGTCACTCTGACCCAGACAACAATAGCAGTCAGGGCAGAAAAAAAAAGGGGGGGGAGAGAGAATTACAGACCAAATCCTTGAAGACATAGAGGCAAATATTTTCAGCAAACCAAGCCCAATAGCACATTACAGTTTTATAAATGGTGATCAAGTAGAATATATCTCAGAGATGCAAAAATGGTTCAATATATGTGAAACGTTAAACATATCATCCAAATGAAGAACATAAAATATGACCTCAGTCGGTACAAGTAAGCATTTGATAAAAGTCAACACCTGGATGCTTTCTAAGTTCTCCATTCTGGTTCTACTGGTTTATGTATTTGTGGCTGTTTTTATTTCAATATTGTACTGTCAATCTGTGCTGTATCTTGAAGCCAATTATGCTTTGTAACATATCTTGAATGCCTCCAAATTTGTTCTTTTGTATGGAATTATTTGGTTATTTTGGGGTGCTTCGTGTTTTCATCCAACTTTGAGGACTGTTATTGATAATTTAACAGGAATCAGAAGGGATCTGAAGATTGCTTTATGTAGCATGAATATTTAATAATGATAATTCTTCCAATCTGTGAACATGAGGTGTCTTTCCACTTTGTGTATGTCTCTCTCCAGGTTAATCGATTGTTTGTAACTTTCATTATAGAAGCAAACCATTTTTTTTACTGATTTAACTTTTTCATAGTTTTTTTTATATTGTTGTCCATGTGATTTAGGTTACATTTATAATCTCTTTCTGAATAGTTTTGTTATCAATACATTTTTAAATGTACTAATTTTTGCATATTGATTTTGTATATTGCAACCTTGCTAAATTTATTTATCAGTCCTGGCTGCTTAGTAATGGGACTCTTGGTGTTTTAAAACTATAAAATCATGCCACCTGAAAATGGGAAAACTTGGCTTGCAACTTTTTTTTTAAAGACTTATTTTTTTATTTTATGTATATGAGTATGCTATTTTTATTCACAACAGAATAGAGCTTTGGATTCCATTACAGATGGTTGTGATCCACCCTGTGGTTGCTGGGAACTGAACTCAGGACCTCTGGAAGAACAGTCAGTGCTCTTAACCTCTAAGCTGTCTCTCCAGGTGGCTTGCAACTTTCTTATTTGGGTATTGTTCTCCTCCTCCTCCTCCTCCTCCTCCTCCTCCTCCTCCTCCTCCTCCT
>JANHMN010000006.1:20641347-20780215 GCA_030674055.1 Rhabdomys pumilio | reverse complement strand
TCCTCCTCCTCCTCCTCCTCCTCCTCCTCCTCCTCCTCCTCCTCCTCTTCTTCTTCTTCTTCTTCTTCTTCTTCTTCTTCTTCTTCTTCTTCTTCTTCTTTGTCTTCTTGACTTTTATCCTGGCTAAGACTTGTCGTTCATTATTGAGTAAGAGTTATGAAAGTAGATATCCTCTTCTTGTTTCTGGTTTTAATACAAGTTTTTTAAGGTCTTATTCTTTTAGTATGACAGTGACTATGGCATTCCTTATGTAGTCTTTATTGTTTTGAAGTACATTCCTTGTGGGCATTTTATCAGTCAGATGAGTCTCAACACAGGCAGAAAGAACAAAATCAAACCTGCTCTTGATAAATAATGACAAGAAACATTAATATCTGTATGCACAAAAGGAATTTTTAGACCTCCCCATCTTTCATGTATGCTAAAACCATCTCAAAATGAATCAAAGACCTAAATATAAGACCCAAACCTATTCAATGACCAGAAGGATATATAGAGCGTTTGAAAATGTGGGTCTGGCCAAGGAGCTTTTTGGATATTACAGAATCACAAAGAAAGTGAAACTTGACAAATAAGATGACCTGAAACGAAAAAGCTTTTTTACTTTACAAATCAAAGAAATCATCAAAGGATCAAAGAAGCAAATTACAGAATGAGTAAATTACCTATGAACCCTTCAAAACACGAGGGATTTATTATGAAGTACAAGAAACTCCAACAACTCAATACAAAAGGGGGGAGACATTGAGTGTCAAAGGAGTTTGATACCCAAATAAAAATCTCAAAAGATTTAAGTGGCCAAAGAGCACGTGAAAAAATGTTCAACATCACTAACTGTCAGGGAAATGCAAGTCAAAACCTTAATATCATCTTACTCCAGTTTGAATAGCTAAACCCAAAACAGTACATACTTGTAATCCCAGCTCTCAAGAGGCTGAGACCAGAGAATCACAAGTTTAAGGCTACCCTGGGCTACACAGTGAGACCATGTCTCAAACAAACAAACACTTGAGAGGGACAGGTGAACACCTGCAGCTGAGTTCTCTGCATCCCTCTCTCCACAGGGTCCAGACAGAACTCAGCGTGGGTGCTGAAAATTTCATCAGCATCAACCAGCAGAATCTAAATGAGCCTGCAGAAAACTCAACCTGGCAGGAGCAGGACATGCTGTTTGAACAACATGTCCCTAAGCAGACCACATCCTGATTCATAAAACAAACTAACTAATTCAAAACAACAGAAATATAGCATGACAATGATCACCCTGCAGTGTTTGTTGCCATGATAGCCGGTGGAATTGACAGGTCTTGTACAGCCTAACCTCAGGTTCCACTCCCCACAACTCTAGGGTACATAAGGCTCCCTCGCCAAACTATCTTATTTAATTTGGAAGGACTTTACAATCCCAAATGTCCCTAACAAGTTTCTCCTGCTGGCCATAGAATTATTCCAACCAGATTTTCCTCATTCCAGAGGGAACAGGAAGAATGCATCTTCTCGGACACATCCCACCACTACTTGCACAGTAGCAAATGAGAAAAAGGATTTCACGAAGCAGCACATGCTAGCTTTGAACTAATGATCCTACAGCCTTGGTCTCTCTGGTACTAGCAATACAGATAAGTGACACCAGGGCCTGGCTACCCCCTACCACCTTTACCCTGCAACTTCCGCCATCCACAGCACGTTGTCATTCATATTGTTCCGAGGTGCAAATCTTGCAGGCTCTGTCATTATGCAATGTTTTTCTCAACTACACCATGAATATAATATGTAACTAGTAAATGTCTATCACTCTTATCTGCCTGTCATCAAGTGTGGTACGTTTGGCCATCTCTATAACCATATTCACCAATGAGATGAATGGGAGTCAATTATAGAACGGAATCAAATATTGTTGACAGCAGAAACACTGGCTGCCCATAGTGATTCTCAACCCATGGGTCGCGACCCACTAGCTGTCAGCGGACCCTTTCAAAGGAGTGGCACATCACATATCCTGCTTATCAAACATGTATGTTACGATT
Source organism: Rhabdomys pumilio (assembly GCA_030674055.1). Taxonomy (NCBI): domain Eukaryota; kingdom Metazoa; phylum Chordata; class Mammalia; order Rodentia; family Muridae; genus Rhabdomys; species Rhabdomys pumilio. The sequence goes on along the minus strand of JANHMN010000006.1, from coordinate 20,778,188 downwards.
TACAGCAGTAGCAAAATTATGGTTAGGAATGACAACAAAGACAATTTTATGGTTGCATGTCACCACAACATGAGGAACTATATATTAAAGGGTTACAGCTCTAGGAAGAGGCACTGTCCTATCACGTTCTTCTCAGTGAGCCCTTGGCAATGGGCATCTCTCAGTGTAAACATTTTAAGAGAAGTGACAAGAAAGAGCCTACCACAGAAGCAGAAGTGTGAGCAGGGATGACCTGCTGTTGCACCATGACTGGTCCCTCACTGCATATACATATGCTGAGTCTGCATATGAGGAACCTCTAGGCTTCAAGTGTTGTTCTCACAAGATAAGGACCATTGACGGAGCCACCAAGCATCCAATAATGAACTGATTGGCACCAACATTTGGCTGAAGAGCTGAGTGACACCCACTAACGGTATGTCCTGTGGGCAGAATCAAGGGTCTCCATCTACACTGCTCTTGGTCTGCAAAGGGAGGAGCAGGCTCAGTCCAAAGGATGAAAAGGCTTTACCAATAGCCAAACAAGTCAATAAAAATTCAAAAGAAATATGGTGAAAGGAAAAAAGAATTCCCAATATCAGCAGTCTCCCCAGTGAGCTGACTGAGCAGGGCAAGCTTCCTGTGTCCATTGCACAGTATGGGGACAGGTGGTCAAGCTATACCTGTTAGCTAGAAGAAAAGGAGATGAGGATTCCCTGAAGAAAATCAAGGAGCCAAAGACCTGTGTCGCTCATGTAACACAGAGATGGCTTTCTTTACCCTCTGATATACCTATACCTATACCTGTACCTATACCTATACCATTATATGTAATATATTATATAAATATATTTATTGATTATGTTATATATTCATTATATGATACTAATTATATTATTAACATATTAGTATCATCTATAATATGATATAAAAGATTTAACATAAAACATATTAAAATTGTACATTAATATAGAATATATTATATACTATATAATGTAATATTATATATTACAAATATATATGTATATATAATATAAATATTATATATATACAGATAGATAGATAGATAGATAGATAGATAGATAGATAGATAGAATCTTTCAGTACCCAGAAAACAAATAGCATGCTTCTAAACAATGTGTAGGTGAACAAAAGTCACAAAGAAAACCTAAGCAACAGTACAATTGAGCAAAGATGAGAAGTGAGGGGAGGAGGGGAGGAGTAGATGAGGGGATGGCAGAATAAAAATAGATGAGACATGCTGGCCATGAGAAACAACCTGGGGAGACCAATGCAGACTTAGAGACTTAGACTTAGAGTTATGTACTTAGTCACCACAGGAAGCTGCTGTGGGAAACAGAAGCAGACAGAGTTCTAAGAGGAAGAGTCAGTGGAAGACAGAAGTAGGAAGTTGAGAAAAACTATAGGGATTGCTAACCAGAAAGAGACTAGCTTGAATCTCCACCAGGGTATCCAGCAAGATGATGGTAGAGATGGAGAAGGTCTGAAGCAGCTGCGTGACGCTGAGCTGCACGCTGTTCGTACTACCCAGTCTCCCTTGTGTTATCTCTGGCTAGTGGGCATTTAAGGAAAGTTCTGTGCAAACTGGCCCGCTCCGGGTAAGCACAGAATACTAGAATTTTTCCTTTGTGTTTGTGGGACCCTAGGCTCTCTTATCTTATTATTACAAACATGAGAGGCAGAAAAATCCAAGTAGCTTGATTAGAACTCATCATTTGTTTATGCTATGTATGCCATTTTTGCAAGTGTTGCTGGGGTGTGTACAAGTTGGTGCACAGTTATATGTGCACACACGTGTGTGGTGGAGTTGAGTGTCGTCTTAATCACTTTTTCATGTGAGACATGCTCTTCTCACTGGGCCTACAGATCACTGAATCATTGAGGCTGGCTGGTCAGTGAGCTCCAGGCGTCTCCACTTGCCCATGCTTGGATTAGAGACTTGCTCGACCACATCTAGTTTTTAATGTGATATCAGGGACCTGAACTCATACTCTCACACTTACATGAAAAACATTTTAGTGACAGAATATGTCTCCTGAGAGACACATTTTTATTTTATAATTTATTCTTCATCCGCTCTCTTCTACCTGATTTTTTTTTACAACTCCCATTAAATACTTGCCCCTCCAAGCAGACTAAACACTTCCCTTTCTGTAAGCCAAGCTCCTCTCTAGGCTCAGATGAATGAAAACTAATTTAGTTTACTCCCTGACAAAAGTAGCATTGGCTGAGTTTTAGAAGTCAGCGTGGTGAGGTTGAAATACACCTTACACATATTATATGTAATAAATATTATAATTATGTGCATAATTATACAACTCCTTTTCTATATTTAAGTACATGTGTATCTAGATCTATGCAGAGGGATGTATGGTTATGACATCTGTGTGATTCTAACAGAAGGGAGGATGACAGCAGCTATTACCGTGTATCACTGGGTGGCGGCCCACAGATGAATACCTAAGCAAAGAAGGAGCTTAGTCATCAGTTATTGCACATAGCATCTGAATCAATGAATTCGGGCATTGACATACCATATATGCACACACACACACACACACACACACACACACACACACCACCACCACCACCACCACCACCACCACCACCAACAACAACAACAACAACAACAACAACAACACCATACACAGCTTCCGTTTTCAGTTCATGTGCAAAATTTTCTAAAAATGTCTCAAAACACATGACACAGCAATTAGGACAGGACATCTTTCTTTGAATATAGGACTTTACCATGTAGTCCAGGCTAGCCTCAAATCTGCCGTCTTCCAGATTCAGTTTCAGTTTCTGGGCTTACAAGTGTGTGCCTTCATGCCAGACTTTAAGCATTCTTTTTTCAACAGCCATGCCATGACTCTGGGATGATGGAAGTGCGCTTGGGTCCTGCAGAAAAGAGCTGTACTCTCAAGAATATTCTCTGGGACTAATCTTCCTGCAGGCCTTCCAGCATCACTGTGCAGGGTCAGGCAGAAGGGCTATCTCCCTCCTCTCCTGCGATTGTTCTGCCGTGTGTAACACAGAGCTTCAGGACTGCTGCAGAAAAATTTTAATTTCCACTTACTGTTCTACTTGAATTTTCTTATTAATATCAGGATCCCCTCCCCCGTACCAAATAGAGAAATATGTCACAAACACAACTTAAAGCATCTCTGCTGGGGGTGGAGAGAGCTCAGTGGTTGAGAGACTTGCTGCCATGGCAGAGGACCAGGGTTCAGTTCCCAGCATTCACACAGTGACACACAAATGCCTGTAATTTTAGTTCTAGGGGGTCTGACACCCTCCAGTATAAAAGGTATCAGGAGTGAATGTGGTATACAAACATATATTAAGCAAACACTCATACACATACAAAAAAAATAATTTGTTTTACAAATTCATGCTGCCAAAAGAGTGATCAGGTACAGAATTGGAGTAAATACTACATTTATTAATATACAGACTCTACTAATTATTAGCACATAGCAATAATTAGAGTTATTCTTATTTAATAAACATTTTAAAGACTACTAGGTATTCTAGGCTTCAAAGCAGGAAGTGAAAGAACACATAGCTCATCAACCCAGTGGGAAGATGCTGAGAATGTAATGGGCTTAAGAGGAACCCCGAAGTGTTACATAAATCAAGGAACTCAAGCTGAGTGGCATAACAGTAAGCACAGCAGAAACACTAGAAGAAAATACAGCACACTCTATAGAGCAAAACCAGCAATTGTTTGTTTCTTTTTTTAGCCTGCTCTTTTGTGGTTTCAAAACTTTCTGTGAATAGTTTGTCTTCCTTTGGCCTAATAAAAGTTTATCTTTGTATACAGTAAAATGCAATTGCCTTGAAAGTTTTTACATTAAAAAAGTTACATTTTCTGTTTAAAATTTAAATGGAGTTTCCTCTATGAGAAAAATTGAACCTTGGGGGATTTTTTTTTTTCCTGATGTAAACCAAATATTTTTCTACTTTAAAATCTGTAACTAAACCAATTTTATATTTAATCTTGGGACAGAATAGGTTCCTAAGGCATTCAGTTAGGAGTTTGTATACAGCCAGCTAAGGCATTGATTAGAAATGAGGCAGAAATTCCAGTAGTATATCCCCCCTCCAATAAAATTATAAAATAAAATTTAAAACAAGAAAAAGGAAAAGGAACCCCCCCAATAGGAAAACCGTCTAAATATTGAGATACAAACATGGTCCTGGTAAGACATTTTGTATATAGAAGACAAAACCATACAATACACGGGAGAGAAAATGCAGGCATGCAAATAACACAGACATCAGAGGCAGAAAAGCCAGTGCTGAAATCCTTCTGCTCTTGCTGTATTTTTTTCTTACAAATTATTGATCTTTATTGAGACTTCAATTTCTTGTCTATAAATTACGATAACTGTACCTGCTTTGTGATTTTGTGAAGATTAAATAAAGCAAGGTGTCCATACATGGAAGCCCTTGGTGTTAACATAAAGCAGACGTTGAGAAGGTCAGTCTTCTTACGTGCTGAACAGTGAGTAGTTAAACAGTTTCCGTCTGGCCAACGTCCTTACACACACTCTTTGTGCTTTATTCTCTTATCCGGTAGGACTGCATTTGTCGTCAACCATTAGAAAAGCATCTTAGCCATTTTCTCACACAACAACATATAACTTGAAGCCACTTGAATTTGAAGACTGAGTCCTTCCTGATCAGTTTCTACTTACCTAGTATCTCGATGCTAATGTCTGGGCCAAGGGAGTGAGCATTTTGAAATATTTCTTGAGCCAGCAAGATGGCTCAGCAGGTGAAGGTGCTTGGGACCCAGCCTGACAACCTGAGTTCAATACCTGAGCCCCACATAGAGGAGCAAATTTCCCACAAGCTACCCTCTGATCTTCCATGTGGGCGAAGGCATGGGTGGCTATGCACACATTTAAATAAGTTAATGTCTGTGCAGAGGAATTTCAATACTGGTTTTTGTACTGTCACGGATGTCTGCACTGTTTATAGTACTTTGGCTGTGGTGTGTGTGTGTGTGTGTGTGTGTGTGTGTGTGTGTGTGTGTATTACCATATGGCTTTGCCTCATATATACAAAATGTCTCATCATATCCTTGTCTTATTCTCAATATTTAGGAACTTTTTCTTTACAACTTTATTTCAATATAAGTCATACAATGTGCAATCCACCTATTTTGCATGTATAATTGACTGGATTTTAATTCACTGTCAAAGTACACAATCATTGCCACCGTTATCACACAAGATAAGCTTCACAAGCTAACAGTGTTCTCATGTCATCGTTCAAAGGACAGCCAGTGTGGTGGTTTGAATAGGAATGGCCTTCATAAACTCACATGTTTGAATGCTGGGCCTGTAACGAGTACCACTATTAGGACGTGTGGCCTTGTTGCAGTTGGTGTGGCCTTGCTGGAGGAAATATGTCACTGTGGAGGCCAACTTTGAGGTTTCATAGATGCTCAAGCCATGCCCAGTAGGACAGTTCCATCTGCTGCCTTTGGATCAAGATATAGAACTCTCAGCTCCTTCTCCAGCACCATGTCCACCTACATTCCTCCATATTTCCCACTATGACAATAATTGACCAAACCTCTGAAATTGTAAGCTAGCCCCCATTAAATGTTTTCCTTTATATGAGTTGCCATGGTCATGGTGTCTCATCACAGCAATAGAAACCCTAACTATGACAACCAGTGACCAACTGCTTGCTTCCACAGACTTGTCTGCTCTTGAGCTTTCATGAATATGGAGCTAATGGCATGTGGCATTCTGTGGCTGGTATATAACTTTCCAAGGTTCCTCCATATTGTTTCAAATTCTTACCAGTTTATTTTGTCAAATAATATCCAGTCTGGATTCTCATATTTTATTTATCTATTTACCAATTGAGAGACATTTAGATGACTTCTACTTTTTAGATCTTAGCTTCTATAAGCATTCATATGTATGTATTATATAGACATGTGCTGGGTCATATAAGTTGGCAATTGCATGTCCAAACTTCAGGGACTTCTGTAATGTGCTACGATTACTACACCACATTTCTTACCATCTTTAGTATTATCACATACTTAAAATTACATTTACTCTGATAATCCACTCTTTCTTATGGTTTCTATTTGTGTGATATGCCTTTTTTAGTTTTTTTCATTTTCAGTCTGCTTTTGTTTTTTAAATTTAATGCAGTAGTTCTCAACCTGTGGGTCACAACCTTCTTGCATGCAGGTTGGGAGGGGGTGTCGCATATCAGATGTTTATAACAGTAATAAAATTATAGTTATGAAGGAGCATTGAAATGATTTTATGGTTGGGGTAACTACAACATCAAGAACTGTATTAAAGGGTGGAAACCACAGGAAGATTAGGAACCACTGCTCTAAAGTGAGCTCCTTACATATAGCATGCAATTAGTTCGATCTTACATAGGTAGGTAGATGGATAGATAGATAGATAGATAGATAGATAGATAGATAGATAGATATAGAGAACCTCACAGATCTTGACAATCTTGACTGTAGTTGGATTATTTAACCCATTCACATTTAATGTAATGATTCACCTTTACACTAAATTGCACATGTCTGCCTTCTTGCTATTATTTCAGCTTAATTTCCTTCATTTCTTTAAACATATTTCTATTTGCTTTGAATTAAGACATAGGACTCCTCATCTCAAAAGTAGTTTTTGTTTCTTATATTTTTCCTAGTTGATTAAAAACTATTCTTTACTCATTCATAGCCTTACCATTTAGAGTTTCTTAAATTATCTTTCCCCAAATTACTATTCTTTTATTTAGTCTGGTTTTGTTTGTTTAGTAATTTAACTGCTTTAGTGAGCTCTATTTCTCCTGCCAGGTGCAACTATGTCATTTCTCCTGATATCAATCTCTGTTTTCCACATATGCACATGAGATACACACACACACACACACACACACACACACACACACACACAGAGAGAGATTTGTCAAAATAAGTGCAAACAGCCATAGACATATGAAAAATGTATCAAATCAAAGCTATATTGAGATTCCACCTCACCCTTGTCAGAATGGCTACCATGAAAACATCTCATGCTGCCAAGGATGTAGGGAAAGGAGTACTTAAACACTGCTTGTCAGCATGTAAACTATTGAAGCCACTAGAAAAATCAAAATGTAGGTTCCCCAAGAGTCCCAAAATACCTCATAATTCAACTAACCCATTTGTGAAAATATAGTCAGAGGAATGCAAAGGCCCCTGCTCAACCATGATTCTTGTGGTTCTACCTTGATGTCTATCATAGATGAATAGAAATGTAGATCATAGAAAAGAATACGCATGTGCATGCTCACACTTGTGTGCATGAACACACACACACACATATGTATCTAGGATCTATGGTGTATATACTTATGTACATATACACATATAAATATGACATAAGAGTAAAGGAAGGACTATTGGAGAAGACAAAAGAAATTGACAGGAGGAAGAGGGCAAGAAGGGATGGAGAATAAATATGCTAAAGAACTTGATAAATTTTACCAGAAAAATCTTACTATGAGGCCCATTATTTTAACTGATAATTACACAACAATAAAAAATATTAAATGAAGAGAAAGAATGGAGGGACAGCTGTACTAGCACACATCTGTAATCCCACTCCCTGAGGTTGAGGCAGGAGAATCTCATGATCAAGGCAGGCCTGGACTACAGAGTTAGCTTGGGCAATTTAATAAGATCCTGTCTGAAAGTAAAGCTTTTCTTTTAAGGTATCAGTCTAGAACTGAGTGGTGGAGGACTTGCCTAGTACATACAAGTCTCTTGGTTTAAAACCAGTAGCAGAAGTTAACAGAAAGGAGAGAAAATAAAGCAAGCAAATCAAACATGCATAGCAATTACTGCCATAGATTGCACAAAACCTTCTGTAGTCAAATGACAAACAGTTGACTATTAGACTTTTCAAAGTCTTTGAAGCATTTTGTTCTCCAGTATTTTTTGTCCAGAATAATCTATTGACTATACATATAACCTTCAACTCAGAAAATATCTCAGTATCTATAGATATCTGCATTATACGGTCTCGGTATATGAAAGAATCCAAGAACATATTATGTCCAATACAAATCACAATTAATTTGCATTGAAATCCCATTATCTAGTCTTTGGAGTTAAAAGTACATCATATACATCTATTATAAGACCCCAGGAAATAAATAGCAGTCAGCTAGGGTAGGGGTTGCAGGTGTTTGTGAGTATTCAGTTAGGATAATGTGTACTGAGGAGAACAACACCCTTTGAGCCGTGCAAACCCTGACACAATGCATCATAAGGGGGATTCAGTACATGGATTATGACTTGTAGGTCATCTTTACTTGTAATAGCCCAATGTGGAGCTGGCCTTGGTTGTATTCAGCCACAAACGGTGGGCTATGTTACGAGCATACCATCCTTTATGCTTCCTTGGTGGTAAAAAGAAGAAAATGGTTGATGTAAGCAAGTCTCATGCCTGGTGGTTGGTGCCTTGAATGAAACAGTACTTGTAGGTGACTCCACATTCATGGGATATTATAGAAAAAGGCAATGATTTAATAGTAGAAAAAGGGTCAAACTATAGTTGTCTCTGTGAGTGGAGGCAGCGATGGATTGGAACAGGGATAAAGGAAATGTCAGGAGAGTATATCGCAAGCTGTCACAATGATAGATGTGGATACAAATGTGTCCATGGCTCAGTGGATAAGCCTACTTGCTGTATAAGCAAAAGGATCTGAGTTCAAATCTCCAGCAATGGGAGGCAGAAACTAGGGGATCCTGGGAGTTTACCAGTCAGCCACCTCAGCCAAGACAGAAAAACACGCCAAGTTGTTGCTGTGGCTATATGGGCATGACCAATGGTCAAAGCTTAAAACATATGAAATTGATTTTCACTGTTATATCAAAAGAAGATATTATGCACTCCGAGTGAACCCCTGGTTCAACTTAATATTTATTGGAACACTCGGGAGGAAGTTGACTACTGTCTACAACTGCATATTAAATTTATAAAACAATGGATTGATTAGGAAACAAGAAAAATAAAGTATAAATACATGATGAAGAAATCAAATCCAGCCGGGCGGTGGTGGCGCATGCCTTTAATCCCAGCACTTAGGAGACAGAGGCAGGCAGATTTCTGAGTTCGAGGCCAGCCTGGTCTACAGAGTGAGTTCCAGGACAGCCAGGACTACACAGAGAAACCCTGTCTCGAAAAACAAAAACAAACAAAAAAAAATCAAATCAAATCCAGTAATGTGTTAATGGTAGAATTCTGGTAGCATGTATGTGAATGTTCATTCAATACATAGGTCTTTTAATTTTCATAATGTTTTTAATTAAACATCAGAAGGTAAAGGCATTGGGAGCAGGGCTTTCAGCAGGCTATTCAGATAGCTGTCCAGAATGATACATAAGCTTTATTCTGGGAAAGGACATAAAATGCTCAAACAAGCAATAGCATCACGTCAGTGTTTTCACATGAAGAAGCCTGTCCGGCCATGTCACAGTTCACGCTGATGTCATGTTTGAGAGGATCTGACTGAATAGAGGAACAGCTCTGCAGCTTCAAGTAAAATTTTGCAAATAAATAACATACTTATTTAATATTATGCTAAAATCACATGTGCATTAGGAAATTTGCTCAAAAAGTGTTCTTGTTGGTAAAAATTTATACATCTACATTTAACAGATATCTTGAAAGACAAAATTAAGCAACAGATTCAAAGAAATTGAAAGTGTTTGAAGCATTAAACATTTTAACTGAATCTAAATATATAACCAAACTGAATTTTTTAAAAATCCTTAAAATAACTGATAAAACTTGCTAGATTTAACAAGGAAATAAGATGTGTAGGCTGAGCCTAAAGCCCGAAGTCACATTCAAAACCTCACCTTCAAGTTTTATCCAAAAGGTCCCATCTGTGGAAAGAAGCCTGATTCCCAAAATATTTTTTAAGGAATATTTTGGCTCACCGAGATAGGTGGAAGGTAGTTTGCTTTCCAGCAGAATTCTCAAGGTTCACAGAAGGTTAGCCACCTAATCCCCAGGCAGGTGATCTTTCAAAGGAGCAGATCTGCCTTTCATAACTAAGACATCCCAGGGCTTTTGTGTGGCATTTAACTCTGTTTATGATAACCACACGGAGCAGTGGCCTGGAACATACTCACACACGAATGTATAGAGCAGAGATGTGTGTATGCAATGTCACGTGCATACTCATAATGAAAAGAAATGAACTTCAGATCAGGGCAGGATCAAGAGCTAACCTCAGAAGCACCGTGGGAGATGGAAGGCGCTTTCTACACAACAGGATGTGCTAGGTCACTAATTCAAAGGCCTACGGGAGGCAGCCTCAGACTCCCTGCTCTTCAGTGGTGTCAGAGGCAGCATGGTCTACTGTGTAGAGTTTCTGCCATCTACCCACACCTCAACTAGCCTACACTTCCCCAGCAATACGCTGGGAAGTAAGGCCGAGCTCTCCTCTCCTTTTCCTCTAATGCCTTTTAATTTCTCTCTGTAGATTCTGCTTGTTGTGGCTGTTGATGCTTTACATTCCATCATCAGTCTGTGTGTGGATGCATAGGTGAGATGCACGACTGTGACATGTGTCCTTACAGTCTTTTTTGCTCTAAGGACCCCAACTTTTCTGCTCCTTAAGTCTTTTATTTTTTTTCAGAGAACCAATATGATGAAATGCTTTTTAAAAAATTGTGTTTTAAGTTGGCATAAAAGGTAATAGATTTCATGCTGACATTTTTGGGGAGTGTGTCATATTCTGTTCTAATCCACCTTCCTCCCCAACTGCCTTCAACTTTGTCCTGTTCTCTCTGTTTCTGTTCTTTATTTCAATGCCATATTCATTTCATGGCCTCCTTTAAGCCCTCTTCCCTCTCATGATCACCTTTTGAATTTCATGACCTCTAGCCACAAAAAAATATGCACATATATTATATGTAAGTTCAAATCTAGATTCTGCATGTGAGAAGCACATATGGCATTTGTCTTTCTTATTCTGGCTTATTTTGTATAACATCATGATTTTTAGAACCAACCATTTTTCCTTAAGCATCATGGTTTTGTTTATTCTTTACTGCTGGATAAAATTTCATTGTGTACACGCACCACATTTTCTTCATCCCTTCTTGTTGTTGCACACTTGGGCTAGGCCCATCAACTGACTGTTGTAAGTAGCCAGAAGTGTGTGTGTAAGTAACTCAGGGAAGGAAATTTTTTGAGATACCGTGGAGTCTGAGTACCCTTCATCGTAAAAGCTTGAAACACAAAAATTTTATACTTAAAATATTTTTTTAATTTGGGGATATGTGCATTAACCTAATGGCATATGTTAGAAATGTGGTCCAAACATAAGCAAACCCCGGCTGCTGTACAAACTTACCTCATACACATAGCTTGAGGGCAGTGCTGAAGAGGAATCTCAGTTCATATTTGTATATTCCCCATGATGTGAGACAGGGTCTGGAATTTTCCACTCATGGCATCAGAGTGATCTTGAAATGTTTTATATTTTGCAACAGTTTGGACTTTGCATGAATCTTTAATCTAAAACTGAAAGGACTTGTGTCTTGAATTATATTCTGAAACAGGTGACTAAGCATTACCTTAGTGCTGGCTATTAAGGAGTTCAAAGCCACATGTGTAAGTCACCTGGAAGTCACTTTATTCTCCCAACATTTCTCCTTAGCCACCTAGAGAGCTCCCACATCTTACCTGGCTGTGTCTTGATCTATTAATAGTCGAAGACAATTACATCTCCAGACCATTTTAATAATGAACAGTGATTGGTGAGAGATCCCTACCTGTGCAAATCCCCAGCAAAAGCCAACTAGCAATTCCAACTAAAGGCACTGCAGAGAGAAGATAGCTGAAGGAGAAAACAGAAACCTATTTTTTTAAAAAAAAACATTTTCAGGAAGCATTGCTTTGAAATGTCTTCTGGAGACAGTTTGGAAAATGAGAGGTGGAGGGAGTAGGGGAAACTCTAGAAACACCTCTTCCTCAACACAATAGATACTGCTCAATATTCTGAGCACATTTCCCATGTTAAAATGTCTGCAGAAATGCCAGTTTAGATTTTTCTGGCATTTGAGGTACAGGAAATCTTTAGTTATTGTAACACCTATCTCTTGTTAAATTTAAATTAATCCCACATCTGCTCCGGGAGGTCAAAACCAAGTTACAGTATTGAGTCATCAACCCATAATGCTTTGCTGCTTTCCTTATCATTTTTGTATCCTGCCCCCCCCCCCCAATCCTTGGGTAGCTAGTGCTTTTAATTCAGTGTAGTCCAACACGTATTTTGTAGTGTGGGAGAATGAAATTATCAAGCATTGCCTCAAGTAGACTCAAGTAGATAGCTTTGTAGGGATGCTTGAACAGCTCACATGTGTACCTTTATCCTTATTCAATGGCCCTGCCCCTCCTCTTATCACTCCCTTCCCTCTCAGCCTATGTGTTTCAAGATGGATGGGCATCCTCTCTCAGTTTCTCAATGAAAATGCATTGGCCTTGAACAAATTAACATACCTCATGGTTCTGGTCCTAGTGATAAGTTTATATTATATGGTCAATAATACCTTTGCAAGTCCACTTCTTCCCTTCCAGAAGGTTTGAAGGTATGAGGAATCAACACTTGTGTCTATTTAAAGCATCTGTACTGAAACAGAACCTACTGGTGGTGCCTCACACACTCCAGTTTAGAGTTAACCTATAAAAGAAAGAGTGACCGGAGGCAGTGGAGTGTTGTGATAAAACCTGACAGGTTATGGTTAAAGATGCCTTTGTCCATAAGCTTGCACATAAAAGTCATTACACTAATTTTTGAACACACACACACACACACACACACACACACACACACACACACACACACACACTCATACATATGTCATTACTGGATACTAAACCTAGGTCCTTGAGCACACCAGGCAAGTCCTCTTCCACTGAGCCATATCACTAGCTCTCAGAGTTACATTGAATTTTGTGTTTCTGTCTGCCATTGTCTTTTGTTTCTCTACATCTCGTCTAGTTGAATATCATCACACTATACTCAAAATACTTCCTTTGTAGTCATATCTCTATCCTTTCAAACATTTAAAACATTTACGATCTCTCTGTGTCTGTCTGCCTCTTTCTTTCTCTCTCTCTCTCTCTCTCTCTCTCCCTCTCTCCCCTCTCCCTCTCCCTCTCCCTCTCCCTCTCCCTCTCCCTCTCCCTCTCTCTCTCTCTCTCTCTCTCTCTCTCTCTCTCTTTCTCTCTCTCTCTCTCTCTCTCTCTCTCTCTCTCTCTCTCTCTCTCTCTCTGTGTGTGTGTGTGTGTGTGAGATAGAGAGAGAGAGAGATCTAGTTTGCAGTGAGGCTGGTCTCTACAGTTCAGTGCTGGACGAGTGTGGTCCAGGGCCCCGTCATATCCCAGTTGCCTATGGTCTACATCACAAAAGCTCCCTCCCAGCTGAAACCTTCAACCACAGGGGGAAGGTAGCCTGGTAATCCCCGTTTCGGCTAACTCCTCAGAAAACTTTGAGAGCCCTTGCCATAGATTTACCTAACCAACAGTAGCAACAGAGAGAATACCTACTAATTACCTACATATGGGTCACATAGCTGCTTGCATACGTAAAAGTCATGGAAGGAATAGCATTTTCCCTTGTTGGCATTATAGGTGGCATAGGGGAAACTGAAGGAATTTTTAAACAATCTGTACTTTACCATTCATTTTTGAATGTCTTTCTTTAAATTGAGTTTTCTTAGTCTTAGCCTCCTGTTAACTTCTTTTAAATATCACCATCTAGGCGATACTCCAGAAGGACAAGCTGGGCTTCTCCCATGAAGCAATACAGATGTTGATATAGAATCATTGGTACAGTGGGCTCAGTAGAAGCCATAAAGAGCATTTTCAAGATTGTTTGAAGCAAAGTTCATTATCAAGAACTGAAAAGAACACAAAAGAAGACAAAAATCCATCGAACTGAGATTTCTGGTTTATCTCCCTTGCTCAAGTTAGTATCATTGTTGTCATACCTTTTGGCTTCTACACTCCTTCCATAATATATTAACATGTGTGCATTTCATTTGCCACGCCCATGATAGCAGAGGAAATTCACAAGAAAAGAGCGGTCCTTTTCTCTGTGTGTTACAGGAGATCAAGGAGGGTTAGATGGATCAGAGTCCTGTCAAGCACTTAGTGACGTTAATGAGATCAGCAATGTAGGACTTCTTGGGTATCAGACGATGTTGCACAGAATATGCAAGCAGCTCCTTTCCCTTGGTGGCAGAGTGTCACTGCATCAAAGCCAAACTGTGCCTCGGCTAATCAATTCAGAATGATTCTTGTTGAGCAACTGTCACCTCGAAGGGAATAGTGATGTGATTTTCTTGCATCTGTTACTTCCCATCAGGTATGAATTAGGCTGTATAATGGGTTCAGGTGCTCAAGTAAATTGACTGTCATAAAACCCTCACTGTGAGATCTTCGGGGACTCATCTCATCCCAGGGATGAAAGTAAAGGAGCAGAATTTTGACAAGGGTGTGAAGGAGTCACTCTACTTACTATCAGCAACAACAGAAAGTAATGTCAAAAGAGGTTATTGCTTTATTGATCATTTAGTTTGTCAATTGGCAGCCCTATGCTCCTGCAAACAAACAACTCAAACATTGTGATGAACCAGTGAGAGAGATAAGATAGAAAATGGCCTTGTCCTGTGGATGGGAACTAACTACACCAGTTGCCGATGTGGTGCCAACTGTGTATCAAGGTGTATGCCTTGACTCAGTAGTTTCTACTTGAAATTCAATGCAAAAGGGATGATAAAGGGTATAGAAAGATTACATGTGTACGTAAAAATGGAAAAGGTTATATACAAAACCCTTCATTGTGGCACTGTTTCCATTCATAAAACTGGAGAAATGACATAAATACAGCAAAGTCTATTTAGGACACAGATTAGGAAAACATCAAGAATGCTGATAAATATCTAGAAATTGATTGAGAAGAAGCTATCGGGCACATCTAAGTGAATGCAAATAAGCATTATAGAACCATGTATAGCCATGTGACATTATGTAGCATTATATATGTACTATGTGTATACTTATTTGAAACAGGTAAATATCTCAAAAACTGTTCATTGAAAACAGTTTTTGAGAAAGGACCTTGCTATGCCATCCCTGACTAGCTTCGGGCTGCTGGTGTGTACCAACATGCCCAGCACTTTACTTTAGTGTACTCTTCCATGTTGCTTGGTTTTGTTTTGCAAATAAAAACCAGGTTCATTCAGAAAATTCGCAAGACTAATAAAGCTATTTAAAAAAAAAAATGAATGTGCTAAGAAACTTTGGGTGAGTATAAATGACTGAGGGATTTAAAAGGATTCTCAAGACTGTGCCACCACTCAGAGATGATGAGAACGGTGATGACGACGAATGGTGTAATAATCACACCCATGGCCAGGAAAGACTAATTTACAATTTGGGAGGAGAGGCAATAACAACACGCAGTGCCATGGAAACAGTAGTAATAAATGGAACTGAAATTAAATAAACAAGCACAGGAGCGTTTGTAAGCAGATCACACCGGGAGGCTGAGAAAATACTACATGACATTTGAGAAATGTAATGTTAAAAGCAATGCATGGGATTTAAAACCCTTATTCGGGGGAGTTTCTGTTGCCCTGAGAAGAGCTTTCCAGAGGAAATGAACGGAAGAGGTGATTTTAAATGTGTGAGGCAGACAGCTTGTTGGAAAGGAAGTCAAACAGAATTTTTCACAGAGCCCAGAGGAAGAAAGAAGAATATTTTGCCTTGGGAGTTCCAAAGAGGAAATGTGAAATGAGACTCCATTATCCTGTTGTTCCTGTCAGAGCCTACAGACTAGCTCTGTCAAGTCGTCACATACACCTTAAAATGCTTTGTCAGGTACAAGGTGCAGAAACAACAGCGGAGAAAGATCACCTCCAGAAAAATCACACTAGGGAATGCCCGAGAAAGCCTGTGCTATCTTCCTTCAACCACTGAGATGTTGCTGTGTCTACCACCAAAGCCAGCAGGGGTGTTCTCAATGACATGGGGCTGTCCTACAGGAGGCCAAGGCTGTCTCTGCTAATGTGCTGTGAGCTTATTGACGTCTTTCCTTCCCCAGCAGTCTGCTCCCAGACCCCCGAGATTTTTTTTTTTTTTTTTTTAGATTTTTTTTTTTCAGTGTTGTGTGACAAAATTGCCACTCTGGATAAGGAATAGGAAAGTAGTTCCTGTGGCTGAGAATGCAGCTCAGCCAGTAAGCCGGGGCTAAACAAACAGAACAAGACGAGTTTGACTGGCTGGATCTTGTGCAGGCCTTCTACAGAGAACATAACTGTGAATGGAAGAGGAGGGGCGGTTAAGTTCCCGTTTCTAGCATAGCAGCTTATGGCAGCTCATGGCTACTGGAGGAAGGATTTGCTTCCTGGTAGGTTGCTTTTCCCTTTGTGCTGCTGTATGTAGCTCCACACCTATGAGTAAATGGGAAACACTCATTAGACTAAGTGGGTTTAAAAAAAAATCCCAAAGTTAAAGGACATGAAATCCATGAAGTTGGGAGGGAGATGGTGGGAGTGGGGTGCTCCAGAGGAACTAGGTCAGAGGAGTGAGGATGGATATGATCAAATGCATTATATAGATCTATACATTCTCAAAGACTCTTTTATTTTAAAGCCAGACAGGCAGGGAGTGGGGGGCAATGACAGGAAGGCCTTTGGTGATTACTGGCTACCCAGTCCAGCCTATCCTAACTGGGACGCTCCGGGTCACGCCCTGCCTCAGAAAACAATGTGGATGGATCCTGAGGAATAACCTACCTCAGGATGGCTTCTGGCTTCATGGCACTCATCCATACGTGCTCACCTGCACACCTGCACACATGCACACAGAGGGTGGGGGAGGGAGGAAGGGAGGGAAAGAGAAGCTCTTTCCAGCCCATGAGGACAATGATCACACAGAGTTCCCTTATCAGAGACTAGGGTACTGATGACTAAGGATAGAGAGAAATCATTTGGGTGCAGTTCTATGATAAAAAGGAAATCTGAACACTGTCAGGCTAGGGCTGTATGCAGAACAGTGGTGGGGAGGGGTGCTTCTTCAATATGCAGTATTTAATGCTATGTTCACATTTCAGTAACAGACAAATTAATCACTTGTACCCCTCGCCCAAACAATGCTTTTTGTTATTATAGGCATACTTATACACTGGTGGCTTTCCACTCTGGTTAATAAACTCCTCCATATGGGTTGGATTACACCATTTTACTTGGCAAAAGAGGGCACACAGGAATAATGCCCAGTAATCTCCAGGGAGGATGACGGAGTGGGTGAGACCCTTGGCAAAGACAGAGCAAATGTCCAAAAAGTGGGAGGAGCTGAGAGGCGAGTGCTGATGGGAAGAGGGATAACCACGTGAGGAATTAACCTGTTGTGGGGTAGAACTTACGCATGCGCACTCCATGCAGAGAGCGAGCGAGCGAGAGAGGGAGGGGGGACCCATACCCATTTCTGCTACGTTGTGCCATGAATTCAATCGAATGATTATAAATACTCAGCAAAAAGTACTGTCTATGATAGCTACGTTCAGAACACTTAAAAAATAACTTCCTCACTAATAAAGAGTATCATTAACCCTTTAAAATGCAATGTAACCAAGAGTTACAGATATTTCTACGATATTAACTGTTCTAAGTCATTCTAGCACGCTTTAAAATTTATGACGGCTGGATGTGATGGTGAACACCGGTAAAACCAGCACTCAGGATACTGCGATGGCAGGGCAGTCATGAGTCTGAAGCCAATCTGGACCACACAGTGAGTCCCAGGTCAGTGAGAGCTACTCAGCAAAGTCATCTATGGATACCAATGAGTGAATGAATGAAAGTATATTGAAGAAGGTATTGATATGCCAGGCAAATAATATACCATTCTTATAAGAAATTGAGCATTAATATGGATTTCAGTATCCTACAAGGACCACAGCTTAACCCTCCATGTACATGAGGGGTGGCTGAATGATGACTGATTTTGCCTTTCCTTTATTATTTTTAGGTTGTGTGTGTGTGTGTGTGTGTGTGTGTGTGTGTGTGTGTGTGTTGGTGCAAGTTTGAGATGATAATTGCACTTCACTATACAAAAATATGAATAAATTAAGTTAATTGATTTATAGAGTCCAATTCTAAAAGGTCAGGGTTAAAAAGAGAGAGACTATCCAAGATGTCCTTTAAAGTTGTACTGGCTATGGGTAAGTTTCAAAGTTAGTGCTCTTCCTATATTTTCTTATCTTCTATCCCAGATGGAAGCTTACTTCCTGTATGCCAATGATGGAGATGTCAAGTTTCTCTGGTTGTTCAGTAACTCAACAGTATCAGAAAGTAATTATTTGTTTTCTTATTATATACATTTTTTCCTACTATATTACTTACAAACTTGGATGGGGTTGGAAAAGAGGGTTGGTGGTTATTAATCCTTCCCCTAAACACAAATTTATTTAGTTAACAAATATATGTGCATGTGTATGCTGAATAACATATATATGCTAGCATACTTTATGAAAGCATACACACACACACACACACACACACACACACACACACACACACTGTACCTGGTTATTCGGGTACTCACTACTATACAGCCCATGCTGGCCTTGAACTCTCAGGAATATTCTTGCCTTAGCCTCCCAGGCTGGATTACAAGTGTATATCACTGCATCCAGCTAATAGGTAGTTATTGAGTGCTGGGTGTGTCCTAGGGCTTAGCACTTGGATACACATTCGGAGTAAAACAAACCCCTAATCACTAACATCCCAGTACACTGTGAGATAGTTTGTTTAAAACAAAGTTGACTTTTTGTAAAAGGCTGCAAAAATGTGGAAAAAAATACAATAATCAGTTCAACATAAACCACTCCATTTCTTGTTGCAGAGATGGAGACAGCGATCACATGCCTGTGATTGGCCTCACCCTAAGTTCTTTGTCACCTGGCTCTGAATGGGAGGTTTTTAACCAAAAGAAGAGCAAATCATGTAGTCAGACTTTACAGTGGAGAGTAACACATGGCATCTTTTCTTCCAAGGGTGGTAGAGAGCCCAAGGAACATTTTAGTTCTTGAGATACTATTCAGGGAAGAAAATCAGACCCGGCAATATCCCTTCTTATAAATGTCTCACCAGAAGTCACCAAGTTCCCCAGGGGCTGCAGGGCTAGGAAAGGCGTATATTATTCCAAATTTCTCTCATCTGCCCTCTATTTTCATGGTTAATTTGCAACTGACTATAAATGAGGACAAATGAGCCTCAAGGATCCCTGGGGAACTGGTCCTAGAACCTTCCACCCAGGTCCTGTTGGGAGCCGACTTTAAGCAGAAAGCAGCTAGAAAGCAGCTATCATCTTTGCAGCCATCTGGAACCATTTACCCTGATAGAGACTTGGTTTTTCAGCAGCCTACAACAGCTGAGCGCACTCTAACAAATATCTTGTTTATCCCACATAGCTTGTTTTGCTGTTAGTGACCTCAGCTGCATAGTGCACGTGGTAAAATGTTTTCACCTGTGTTCTCCTGCGTGTGCTTATAAATACCCAGGATTTCCTTGTAGTGGTGTGTGGTGTAGTAGTAGTAGGTGTAGTGGTGTGTGTATGGTGGAGACAGTAAAGAAGACGTTACTACAGATCCTCTGGCTTGTCTCTATTCTTCGGGGCTCTTCCCCTTCTTCCCCCCACTCTCTCTCTTGCTAAACCCGGACCTGCGGAACAGAGCGGGCTGCTATAGTTTAGCCCCCAAACGTGGGCAAGAGTGGTCCGTTACAGTTAGCTCGGGGTTTTTACAGCTAGGGGCTTTCACAAGGTCCAATCCAAATCTTCAGATTCTTAAGTCCCTTCTATAAATCATTGCAATCATTGCATACAGCAACCATTTTCCCATAGTCATCGTCATCTTAGATTACCTACAATACCTGACTAATGTGCATGGTTCTTCAGTGTAGCCCACCGATCTCGATCCGGCATTACAAGATGGCGCTGGTTTACTGTTGCACCACTCGCAAACAAGTCTACTGCGCATGCATCAACAGATTCTGACACAAACCCCTCCCGAGTGGGTATATGCAAATGAGGTATTGGTGCCAGCCAATCCCAGCACAGCAACCACTCCCTGGGCGGGGGCTTATGCAAATAGGATCTATGCTAATTAGGTCTGGGTAGAACAACCAGTCAGAGAAGATATGCAAATGAGGTCGTGGGGCAACCAATCAGAGAAGATATGCAAATTAGGTCCGACAGGGCAACCAATCAGGGAAAGCCACGCCCCCTCTTCCCTCTATATAAGCAGCCCTCTCTGGCTGCTCGGGGTCCCGGCTTCACGATGGGGCGTTCCTGCAATAAAGCGTGTTGAGAAGATCCTGGTCATCGCGTCCTTCTTCTCCTTCGAGCGAGCGTAGATCATCGCGTCTTTCTTCCTGGTCGAGCAGACGCAGGCGTCTTCCTTCCTGGTCAAGTGAACGCAGATCAGCGCGCGTCCTTCGGGGTCCAGCGGTCGCGACACTTTTCACCTTGAGACAATAATGGCAAGGAGAATCCCTGCCAATGTTCAGTGCTGACAGTTGTTTTCCCAAAACCTTCAGTCCACAATTGGTAGAATTTGCTACTATAAACCTGTGGATGTGAAGCGCCAACTGTGTCAGGCTTATTCTCTATGTATCTCAGTCTGAGTTTTCCCAAAGGCAGACCCTGCGGAGAGGTACTGAGTTCAAACAGGTTGTCTGTGAAATGAGCTCAAGATGCAGCTGCCACAATCCCACCAGGCCCATATGGTGGGACTAGTCCTCATCATGAGATGAGAGGCCTCCTCCTTCGCTCGGACCAAGGCAGGCTGTGACACGCTCAACTAAGAGACAACTGCTGAAGCTATACCTGGCCAGTTTGTTTTGTGATTGGAAGTGAGACATCACCCATGTGTGTGTTTGTTGCTGCTATTTGAGGAGGTTCTCAAAACATTAGCATTGTGGTGCCTCACTAGAGGAAGCAGGGTCACCTGGGGGTTATTCTTGAGAACTGTATCTTATTCCAGGCTTCTTTCTGCCCCTGTCTTTGCTTCCTGTTCATCATAAAGGGAACAACTTCTGCCAACATCCTCTCCAGTGATATCCTTGTCTCACCACAGGCTCAGAAACAACCAGATGACCATGAACTGAGAACCCTGAAACCAGGAGCCAAAACAAACCCCTCCCCTTGTTGGCATCACAGGCCAGCCACAGTGGCTGACAGTCAGATCCTGGATGCCAATTTTGTAAAGAATCTAAACTCACGTACAAAAATAAAATTAAATTTAAAAAAAAGTAAAAACAGAAAAATAAGGTGCTACGTAAAAAGAAAGAGATCATGTATAGGAATATCCAAGTGTCAGACAGTCAAAGCAAGCCTTTGGGGTCTTTCAGTCTTCCAGTTCTCAGTTGAATTATAACTGAAAAAGGAACCTTTAAGGCTGTCACACAGCATTAAAGACTATCCCAGCCAACTCTGGACCTACAAAAATAGGAGAGATAATGAAACACTGGTACTTGACCAAGTCATTACGCATGCCTTAAGGAAGCAGAGACATCCAGCCCACACTGTTGGTTATGAACCACTGTGACCCACAACGGTGTGACTTCCTAGCGTATCAGGCCTGCTTCCCTGGCCAGCAAAGAAATACTCAATGCAAAGAAATGAGGCTGTCTGACAGTCGTAGGACAGGTTAGTGTGTAGGGAGGAGACAATATCACAGATAGAGATACAGGTGGGATCAGAGCACGAGAGCTCACACAATGTCTGTTGCCTGCGTCTTTCTAATTGGTCAGTTGTAGTTTGGGTTCCAAGGCAAACCCTTGCGTCCCTAGAGAATAAAGCATGTTTTCTCTGCACATTTGATTCCTTGAAGCCTCACAGCCACACATTTCTTTCCTAAAACATTTAATCTGTTCATACTATTGGCTGAAGGGAAGCATATCCTGACAGCATAACACTTTGTGTATGTGTGTTTTGTGTGCATGTGTTTGCGTGTATATGTGTGTTGTATATGTGTGTTTGTGCATATGTGTGCATGTGTTTGTATGTGTGTTGGGAGAGAACAGCATTCTAAAGAAAAATATAATCTCTTCTCCCAAGCAGTTCAAAATCTGTAAAGAGGCCACAGCCAATATGGCAGCAGCTAGCACCCAGCAACGATAAGAAATTCTTCTGTGAATGTGCCTTCTGCAATAAGCTCACTGCTGTCTGAGGAGGAATGCCTGAGATTTTCTTTGTTTTTCTGTTGGTGGTGATGAGGTCACCCAGAGGACCCAGTTTCTCCCCTTGTTGCCCTGGTAATCAAAAGCACATAATTAAAAGCTGGCTCGTGACAGCAACACATGTGATTCTGTGACCCAGGAACAGTCTTGGTGGTTTTTTTCTTTTTTGGAGGCCTGAGCAAAGCTCATTAGACCAAGTTAGATTCACAATAGCTTTCCACTCACACAGCAGGAGCTGGAATGATCCTGGGAGGGAGGGCGGGGGCTGGCAAGGGGGTTAACCTAAGAATTCCCTAAACACAGAAGAGGTTTGAAACCTGATTTTTTCCCAAAGTAAAGAACTCACTCAAGTAGAGATTGGGTCTTCTAACAATCACACAAAGCAGGGAATGGGTATCTGGTAGGGAACCCTAAGATCTAAAATGAGGTAGCAGGGAAGAGGGGGAGAAAGAAGAGGAAGGAGGAGGAGAAAAGAGGGGGGAAGGGAAAAGGGAGAAGAAAAGGAGGGCATGGGTAAAAGAATGAAGAAGACAAGAAGGCAGGAAGGATAGGAGACCTGGGGAACATAAAAAGTGGAAGGGGAGGAGGAAGGAGAAGGGATGGGAGAGAGGAGAGGGAAGAGGAAGAGGGAAGGGTCAAATATGCAGCCCAAAGGCTCTTGACTTCTGTCCAAGGCTTCCGTGAAGCTGGTTCACTGTTTGGATGAACAGAGCCAAGTCACAGGTGATGAGCTGTTTTCTATCACCTGGTTGGTTGGTTCTGCTCACTGCACCAGTCATAAACTGGGATGTTTGTATGCTTGTTTGTTAGCTCCTTTGATGCTCTGCACTTCTAAGGCCTATTTGTTCACTTCTGTGACCAACATTTGTTTTCAGAAAATTCTGGAAGAAGACAGCTGAATGAATCCCATGTGCTTTCTTAGAAGTGAGGATTAGGTGAGTGGCTTGGTTTTTATGGGTTTTGGGTTTTGGTTTGTTCTGTGTTTAGAGACAAGGACTCATTGTTGTAGCTCAGGCTGTCTTTAAAAACATGATCCTCCTGCCTCAGGCTCCCTAGTGCATACCTGGGCCTACACATACCTTTTGAGACATGGATCCAAACTCCTATCCTAGCCAGGTTTGGGGGAAGTCTTTCCTCACAGTCCTCCAATGTCATTTGAGAATTAAATTCCTCAGCTTGGCCTGCCCACACAAACAAACAATCCAATAAGTAAGTGGGCAAATAAAGTCAACAGATAGCTCATCACCAGCAAATCACCAGTAAATGCATGAAACACTATTCAAGCTATCACTGGCACACAGATTAAAACTATGTGGGGGTATTGTGTCACCCTAAACATTAAGACAATAACAATCTGGCTAGGATATTTCAGATGAAAAGAACACGAGTAATTTTATTTACTAAATCTGTTGGTATTTGTGTACTGTAAGAGGGGGAATCGGGACTATTAAACTCTGTACAACTTTAAAATTTCTGTACAGTGACAAAGGAATCGCAGTGCATCCTGGGAGCCTGGCAGACTTGGACTTACAAATGGCATCTGACTCTGCAACTTTGGAAATCACAGCACATGACATGGCTCTAGGCTGTGCCTTGTAGGCATTGCCGCCAACTCGAGTCTGCTGGGATTTTGACATCATCCAAGATTTTCCTGTTTATTTCCTTAGTTTCACACAGTCTTGATGGCAATCTTTCAAATGACACCACTGGGTATTTTTGTAACTCCATCTCTTCAGCTCTCTCTCTCTTTCTCTCTCTCTCTCTCTCTTTCTCTCTCTCTCTCTCTCTCTCTCTCTCTCTCTCTCTCTCTCTCTCTCTCTCTCCTTTTTCTTGCTTTGTAGGGGGTGGATTTTAGGTCTCTGATTTCATCCAGAAATCAATGTTTATAAAAATGTATAAAGTTCTCAGATTTGACAGTTTTAGAGACCCAGAATACTATGTTAATCACATAGGTTACTTTGTTTTCTGCATGTTACAATGTAGTTCTGAAAGGAGAAACGATGAATAACAAATGTTTTTATTTCTTCTTTGAGAATTTTGAAGATGTATGCAATACGTTGTGAGGACATCCACCCCAATTTTCCTCCTCCAACTTTCCACCTAGAACCCCCCCAAAACATCCCTTGAACAAGTTCATGTATTTTCATATGTACTCACAGTAGCTCTGAGTCCCTGAGTGGCCACACTCCCAAAGGAAAATGATTCTCCCTTCCCCAGCCACTACCTAATGGTTAATGGTTCCTTGGCTAGAGGTGGGGCCTTTGAATCATCCCCACTCTCCCCCACCTCCATCTATGCTGAAATTCTAGCTAGCATGTTCTTGTGCGTGTATTATGCAGGTAATCATCAATGATATGAGTTCATGGTTGCGCCAACCATGTCTTGTTCAGAAGATAGCATTTGACATGGTTCCCCTCCATGTTTCAGCTCTGAGAATCTTTCTACCCCCTCATCCACAATTTATGTTGAGCTTTGGTGAGAGGTTGATAAAGATGTCTCTCTAGGGTAGAGACATTGTTTCTAATTACGAGTTCCCACAGTCCCCTCTGCCCACTGCAAAAAGAAACTTCTGTAACCAAGATTGAGAGCAGTCCAGATCTAGAGGATAAAAAAGTATCTAGAAGGTGATTTGACAGGACCATGTATCAGAATAGCAATAGTAGGTCTCCCCGCTCCCAGGGTCTACAATATCCCAACCTATGGGATTTTGATCTGGTGTGTAGTACCAGGCCCCCTTTGTATGGAACAGCCTCGAATCATCCAGAAACCACTTGGTTATCCCATAATGTTCACGCCTCTAATGCACTAGTAAATCTTGCCTGGCAGGTTGGTGTTGAAGTGTCCCCGGTCTAGCACTTAGTAAGACCATTGTCTTTTCTCACTCATTGGTCTGCATAGCATCGTCAGGAGCTCATAAAGATCCTCTGCAGCAAGAAGAGAGTTTCCTGGTGAGACTGATACTGAATTTTCTTTGTTCTGCAACCAAGTGTATAGTGTGCTTGGCAATGGTCCTATTATCTAGTTATGGTGCACAACCAAGAGCCATGGCAACAGCCTGTGTTGATTTGGAGATCGCTGGGTCCTCCCTGACTAGTAAAGAGTTATCTTATGACGGGCACTGAGATTTTCATTAATAGCCCTTGTCTTCTTTGAGAAGCACTTATCCGGGAACCCTACAAAACTGTTTAGTTTTGACTTCAGGCATACAAAGCCATATCTACGTATGTGCATGTATCGTGCAGGTAACCGTCAATGATGCGAGTTCATATTCTTAAGTGTTACATATAATTACCTTAAAAATACAGCCAACTTCATTAGAATAGTGAAAAATTAGCCTTGCCATGGCGATGTGGGTTTATAGCAACATCAGCTTCAGTTACACGAGCTTTTATCTCTGAGATAGTGTGTAAAGAATAGAAGGTATGCAGAATCAGACAAATTAGTCAGCGTTATCTTGTCTTAGCCAGTCATATATAAAATTTTGTGGATAAAATGTGGGTGTGATCTAAATATCCCACGAAGAATTTACTGAAACCTTTGTTATTTGTGGTTTTCAATTTGAAACTGCAGGTTTATTTTCTCTTACTGTTTTGAGCACTGTCACATAGATTTTATATTATTATGGTGTAAGTGGTTTTGGCTTTGTGAATCTCTTCCTAATAGTGCTACGAATTGACTTAAAATGTACCATGCTAGAAAACAAAAATGATTATAAAAGTAATCCGAGATGAATAATGCCCGTAATATCGGATGAGAGGAATGTTGGACAGAGTAGGCAGAAATAGGATGTGCTTTCAATAAATGAAATCAACTTAGCAATTTGTGAGAAATGAATGGAAGGAAGTTATGCAATTTATTAATGGATTCACAATTGTAACTGAATAAACTAGTTCACTGTTCTGGATATGCTAGTTTCTTAATAACATAATGTATGCAGCCATTTGCTTGTCTTTTTCCCTCTAAATTATTTGAGATATCATATTGTAATACATTTGTGCATGCATATGAGTGTTCAGAAGTGGTGTATCTGTGTATATAACATACACACACATACACACATACGCACACATACACACACACATGCACATAAACATATATACACATACACACACATACACATGCATACACACATATACACATACACACATGCACCATACATATACAGCATGCAAAAGAATATTTTAAATTTCAACTTCTGAAAATAGTACTCCTCTGCTATTTAATATATGAGCTTGTGATTTGACTTTATCATCCCTTTTCAGACCTTTTTGTGAAGATGCCAGCTGCCTGATTTCAAGACTGTTATTTCACCACAAAGATTGGCAAATACAAGGAAACGATGACGCTTCTCACCTCCCTTATTCTCCTCCAGTTTCTCCTTCTCTGATGCCCCATTTGTCACATGAACACTCTACAATGCTCCTAATCTAGAATTCCCAGACCCTGGCCCACCCTTGCCACCACCTCTGATGTCTTAGTTAGGGTTTTATGTTGTGAAGAGACACCATGACCATGGCAACTCTTATAAAGAATAACATTTCATTGGGGCTGGCTTACAGGTTTCCAGAGGTTTAGTCCATTATCATCGTTCCAGGAAACATTGCAGCTTGCAGGCACATACGGTACTGGAGAAGGAGCTGAGAGTTCTATATCTTGTTCTGAAGGCAGCAGATGGAGACTGTGTGCCACACTTGGCGGAGCTCGAGCATGGATGACCTCAAAGGCCACCTCCACAGTGGTATACTTCCTCCAACAAGGCCACACCTACTCCAGTAAGGCCACACTCACTCCAATAAGGCTACACCCATCCAATAAGGCCACATCTCCTAATAGTGCCAGCCCCTGTGCACCAAACATTCAAGCACATGGGTCTATGGGAGCCGTATCTATTCAGACCACCACACCTGGTAGCACACTTCAACCTTCTGTTTTGACCCAGGTATCCTTCATTCTTTCTTCCTCTGCCACCAGCTACACCAAGTCCCCTGCAGTTAAAGAACCTTTGCGTTTCCATATCACACAACTCTATATCTGCAGCCCGACAGTATAACCACCCTTCCCCTAACCCCACTCAAGGTATGTATTAATTACTTATCTCATTGCTGGGAAACAAATGCCTATCGAATACCATGTAAAGACTGAAGAGTTTATTTTGGCTTACAGACAGACAGGACACAGTCCATCACGGTGTGCGAGACGCGATGTCAGGCGCTTGAGGACTTCTTCCAGCACCATGGAAACTAGACAGCAGGGAGGAAGCTCACGATTAGTGTCAGCTTCATTTCTTGATGGTCAACAACCAAAGTGTCTGGTGTGTTCAATGATCGTATAGATTTGGTGGGCAACCCAAAATAGCGGTAGTAGGTAGCCTGCATTATTCGGAGAGCCTCTGGAGCCTTCATGGTCAATAACTTAGAGAGGTATCCTGCACCAGTCCCGGGATTTTTACTTAAATAGCCCATGATGTCTGTGGGTAGCAATATCTACCCAAGTAAGGTATCTTTGTTCAGACCTTTTTCCTTATTAAATTCAATAAAACTTTAGAATGAGATCCTGTCATGACTTCAAATATACATTGATGGATTGATCGGTTGATTGATTTGTATGGGTTTGGGTGGGTGGGCACCACAGCGTGAGTGGGGGGAGTGAGAAGGAGAATGTGAAGGAGAGTATGTTCTTCCACCTGTGGGTTTTCCCAAGGAAAACCTGGGTCATCAGGCTTGGCAATAAGTGCCTTAACCCACTGAGTCACCTCACTGAGTCCTCAAGCTGTCGTTTTTAATTAGCTTACAAAAATAGTAGGTTTCTGTAGCGCTTTTCATTCATCCTTAATATTGATTGGCTAATCTTCCTATGCCTTAGTGGAAATCCTGTTACTAATGTTCTGCTAAATGGGCACACTGTCAAACTCCCTCAAATGTTTATATTTATGTCCGTAGGTTAGAGCCTGTCTCAGCCTTGGTCCGAGAAGATTCTTCTTGCTGTGGATGAGATTAATGCTAAGTCGCTACGACTGGCCAAACGTGCTGAGAATAGATGACTCTAGAGTTCTTAGTCCCAAATAGGACATCTGTATCAGCCCCTCCAAGGCTCAGGGAAGAGAATGATAGAGGGGACAGAAAGAGTGTGAGAGTTGAAAGATTGGGGGGGGGGAAGCTTTGAAATGTTGCCTGTTCAACATGGCATAGCCACTGTGTTCGCAGATTCTTAGAACTGGTGTTTACCTGTTCAGTACTGTGTGCGTCAACATTTATCATGAATGAGAGAGAGACTCATGGGGCTGCACCTCTACCTGGAGAGCAGTTAGTGGTGCTCTGGTTGCTATGGCATAGGGAGTTACACTCACCAGTGTTGTAGTCACTGGTCAGTTGCTCAAGTAAATATCCTCCCCACCCCCATGAAAGCAACTCTAAATACACCTAGTAAAGGACACAAACAGAAGCAAGACATGGAAATCAAGGGGACTGGGAATGGAGGAAGATGAGGAATTCTATGAAAGTATACTATACTATATAGCTATGAATACACACACAAACATACAAACACATGGGAACATACATACATACATACATACATATATATAACACACACATACACAAACATATACACACATATAAACACACTCACACACACCATTGGAACAGGATAATAACACAGAGTCAGGCTCTGGCTAGTGGTCAAATCGACAAAGGCACAGCTGGGATCTGTCAAGTGTGCAAGCAGATATTAGATAGTGTGAGAGTGAGGAAGCACATGAGGCTTCCAGAAGAAACTGGCACAGTCGATGAAGACTCGCTCCAAGGCCGTGATTGTTGATGGAGAAGAACTGGCTAGGTGCAGCTAGGTGGTGGTCAGACACTAACCTTGGCCAGTGAAAACCTGATTCTGTCTCTAGGAAAAGAACTTCTTAACTGAGGTAGTTCTTCGTGTCTTAGAAACTTCCAAGGACAGTATTTTTACTGAAGAGGGTTGGAGTTCTGTTTTTATAGAAGCAGCATTGTGAGGTGGTGTACTGCTGTTGAAATAATATGTGGATAATAATAAATGGACCTCATAGGCTCATAGGGAGTGGCATTATGAGGAGGTAAATCTTTGGTGGAATAGGTGTGGCCTTGTTGGAGGAAGTGTGTCACTGGGGATGGGCACTGAGGTTCCAAATGCTTAAGCCAAGCCCAGAGTCAGTTTTTCTTTCTTCTGCCTGCTCATTTGTATGTAGAACTCTCAGGTACCTCTCCAGCACCATGTTTGCCTGTGTGCCGACATGTTTCTCCCTGTGACAATAATGGATTAAACCCTTGAATCTGTAAGCCAGGCCCAGTTAGTTTTCCTTTATAAGAGTTGCCATGGTCTTGGTGTTTCTCTTCACAGCAAAAACCCTAACTGAGAAAATGTGATGAAAATAGTATTTGAAAGGTTTTAGGACTAGAAACACAATTGCTTGGATCCAAGGAGTTTCTTTTGCACCTTAAGCTTTAAAAGTCAAAATAGAGAAATATGATCATTAGCTGTAGAAATATGAATGGCCAGAGTTACAGTGGTGGAGGAAAATATCTGCATGCTCACTTCATAGCATGTGTGTGTGTGTATGTGTGTGTGTGTGTGTGTGTGTGTACTAGATCTTATAAAAATAAGCTCTATTTTTCCTTAGAATAATTGTTTACAGCATAAAAAGTTTATGTCGCAATACTATAAGACTATATTACCATCCAATATGAATACACACCCGTACATGTGCATACACTTGTACACACACACACACACACACACACACACACACACACACATCTTTCATAGTCTTCATAGTCTTTCCATTACTCATATATTACTCATAATCAGTGACAAATATATTTGAGCCCAAGCAGATCTCAAACGTGCCATCTTGATTCAGCTCTCTGGGAGTTAGGGTTGCAGGTATGCATTGGAATCGTTTTATAATTATATGGGTATGAATGTGTGACTGTGGACTGTGGATGTGGTGTAGGCCAGAGCAGGATATTGGCTATCCTGGCCCAAGACTCTGTGCATTATTCCCTCAAGAAATTATCTCTCACTGAACCTGGAACAAGCCTTGTGGCCAGCAATCCCTGTAATCATCCTGTTTTCATACCCCCAGACCCCACAGTGCACAGGAGATGTATCACTCTGCCCATGTTTGTAACACAGGCTCTGGGGATTTCTGCATCCTTCTGCAGAAATCCATCCTTCTGCAGTAAACATTCTAATCCACTGAGCTGTCTCTCCAGATTCATTATTTTAGTAATTTTTTTATCAGACTCTATGTAAGGAATGTTCGTTTTTATTTGACATTTATTTTGCAAGAAAAGTCTGGCTGCTCTCCCATAGCTCCCTATCCCCCGACCCCATCAGTTCATGAGAACTACCCATTCCAGCAGTAATCAGTGTCCTAAGATAGTGTGCCTCTTATTTTTCTACCATCATCTGTACCAATCCCCAAATTAATTCCTTATTTTATTCTGAGGGGCTGAAGCTGGGTTTTTTGTTTGTTTGTTTGTTTGTTTTGTCTTGTTTTAATAAAAGCTTATCCTTTTAGGAATAGCTATACAATTAAATTCGGTTTATGAAGACTATTTAACACATAGATATTAGCAAACGAAGACTATTCCTACACAGTTTGACATATATTTTCTAGAACCTTCACAGAAATAGTATTGTGAAATTCTGCCGGCGAGATGTATTTACAGGACTAGATATTTCTCTCTATAACACCCTATCCTTATGAGAGCCATAAAACAAAGGAAGTGAGAGTATAGGGCCTAGTGCTTCCCCAACCTTGGCATGTTTAGGACCCCCATGACCTTTTCATGGTCAACACTGTTCAATCGTAGTGTCAAGATTTTATGCGCTCTTGTAAATGGCATTGTTTTTCAGTGTTTAATGCTATTTCCTGAAGCATGATTGATCAACTCAACTACTGAATATAGAAACACAAGTGAACAGAGCTCTCCTCTCTCCAGCCAGACATCACAGGGGACTGTGGAATGTAAAGAGATGCTTTTCTTCTCCCTCACTATTTGAGTTTTGGACATTAATCATTTTTTATGAAAACACATTACTAATACTAGCCCAGTGGTTTATTAGTGCTATAAATGAATTCAACACTATTGAAAACATGTCTCCGGTTTAATTTTTAGCACATAGTAAGTATTGATAGATGTAACCTACATTGTCTTTGGGTGGTTCATCTTTTTCAAGTCCAAAGATTTCCTGAGATTCCAACCTTAGAAGATGGTTTAACTACACAAATGGCTAGTTATATTCATGTCAACTTAGAAATATTTTCAAATACAGATACTTTTTTGTTTGTTTCTAAACAGTGTTGAAAAAAAAAAAAGATGTCCTGGATGACTCAGAGCGGAATATCCTGTGGAGGCATGTAGATTGGATATTAGTTCACTGTGCCTGGGTTTCTTTCTGCCAGAGGTTACCTTCAGCTTCCCCTCTAGCTACCTCAGAGGGAGGAGATGATGCAGAAGTAAGGGAGGGCTCTTGGGTTTCTTGGAAAAGGTTTTCCCTATTCCTAAACCTCCTCAGTTTTAGCAAGCCTTCCAGAGAGGTCCCATTGTCACCATCTAAAATTGATCATACCTGATGGAGTAAATGCAGTCATTTCAAAAGACATATCTGATTTCTGATTTTGTAAGAATTATCTGGGATGCATTCTAAGTGTAGAGAGATTCCCAGACTCCACCTTTGACCTAAAGAGTCCACGGCAGAGTGATTACAGCAAACAGGCTCCTACAAGATTCTTGATGAAGGAACACTGTCTCTAGGAGGCCCCAGTCTGAACATAGAATTATAGGAAAAGCCACGGCCAACACAGCAACTCTTATCTACTGGGAAGTCAGGTCAGCAGAGAGCCCAACTTAAAAAAAAAAAAAAAAACTGAACAAAAGTCTGGAGCTAAAGAGCCTCGGGGAAGAGCCTTTTAATGGGATGATGACAGAGAAGGATAAGAAATGGAAGGAATCCTAAGTCAAAAGGAAAGTTCCAGAAGTGAGGGCTCTAGAGTGCTAGACAACTCCATATTTCTGACCAAAGATTTGACTGAAAGCCATCCCTAAGCTCAATATAGAGTTGGTAAATATCCCAAAGTCTCGCCTTAGTGGAGATTCCATGGAAACATAATAGTGGGAAAGCTTCAAAGTCAGAAAGAGAAACCCAGTAAATACATCCTAAAATAATATGTAAGTACGGAGGGGGGCCATGGGAGAACTCACATGTAAGATGAAGTGAACAGTGTTCTTATCAGCAGACAGAGCTCCGAGGCAGAACCCCTGGGGAGCTGTACGCCCCTCTGCTGACCTGAACATTTAGGAGGCAGAGAGCTAGAGGGAGACTTCTCTGGGTCTGACCTCTCCAGTACCAGCTCTCATGAAGCAATTTACAAATCTAAAAAATACAACAGCAAAACCCAACTCAGCCAGAAGCAATCTGAGGGTGTTTATACTCTTAATAACTCTCTTCTTTAAAGTGTTACAGGTGATTTAGTGCTATTTGATGAAAAAGACTTTATGGCCCAGCCTGGTACTAAATGCCAAACTGCCCCCTCATCTCTCTAGTTTATCCTTAACAGTAACTTGCTTTCAAAGAAGGATCGAAACGGTAGCTTTTATTGGTTGGTTGGGGAACACACTCTTGAGTGTAGACCGTTCACGTACTGGTGGTTTTAAAGCTAACACTAACATATCTCAGCAAAGGCCTCATGAATTTGAGCGAGCCAGTAAACAGGGTAAAATTTCATTTACCGGGCTGACTCTTAGTCTCCAAAATATTTTCAACTTTCCCTTATTTTTATTACACAAACAAGATTAGGGTGCTCGAGTGAGTCTCCCGCAGGTTTTGCAACACGTTTACAAGTACGGTTGTGTGTGGCAAAGAGCACTTTTAGCACCGCGGGCAGTTGGATCACACTGAGGGAGGAGGGAGGGGCTGTTTAGCCCGATCCACAGTGCAAAGCCCTTAGCTTGCTTCCCCTCCATCTCCGGTTCTGAAGGTGAGAAGGAAAATAAAAAGAATACACAGTGCAGAGTTTTCAGAGCCTACATTCTCGCATTGAGCTGCAAGTCCTTCCTCCTCCTCCCTGGCCCATTTCATTGAAAGAGCTGCACTTTTTTTTTTTTTTTTGAACCTGTGAGACTCTTACCACTAGGTCGGATCTGTTGAAGAAACTGCTTTCCTGAGGCTTTCAGTGGCAGCTATTCTGAAAGCATGACGGCACGTCTTCAATACGCTTTCTCTCTCTCTCTAAATCAATGCTTAATGTACTTTATGCATTTGTAAGGCGTCTGCCGTAAAAGTATGCTGCAGCGTCAGCAAATTGGTTGGTCGGAACCATTAGCATTAGCGTCTTACTTTATCTCCTTTATCCTTTGTTTCTGTTACCTCAAAAGGCCCTTTCACATCAGCGGTGTACACTGGGCAGCCGAGGGAGGGATGGGTGCCGGTGCTCTCCATGAGAGCCTGCTTAAACTTGAACATGGCGTGAGAACGAAGCCCTCTGCAGATCCTGTGTTGAAGGGTGAGGTCTGAGGAATAATAGGACCCCAGCCTACATATGAAGAAGGAGAGAACACACACTATTGCCTGAAACATCCCACGGATGCTCTGCTCATCTGAGGATGAAGGAGAAACTGACTCTGTGACCTGTCGTCTAGAATTAGTTTTGTTTGCTCTGAACCGTATTCATATTAGTGTGTATTTGTATTTGATAATTATTTTTAACATCAGGCAATTGTAAGGGAGGGGAATATCCCCTCCTACCAACCTGTTCCTCTTAGTTCTCATGTGAAAATGTAGGAACTTAGTCAATACAAGGCTAATTATCAAGAGAACACACAAGCTTTATTAAATTTGCATATATATGAATATCTTCTCAGGAGAACGAAAGCCGAAAAGACATAATGACTCGTTACTTTTATACTCTGTCTAAAGATTGACAGATCTGGAAAGTAATGACAGGGCAAAGGGATCTGTGGGCAGTGTTGTAAATTCTAGGGATGTCGGCAAAAGCTGGTGGGAGATGGAGGCACTGCATCTGGCTGATTTATTAAGCTTCATTACAGTTCTAAGCTGGAGTCTTTGGTAATAAAGGCTACATCTCAGTTTGATACAGGAAGATTTGCCTCCCGAAAGAACCTTGCTTATTCACGTAAATGGCCCGTTTTGTGGAAGCGACTTCACTTCATACCTTCAGTCTAATTTATTCACTTAAATATCTAGAGAATGCCCTCGGGGTTTCTCTATGTAGTCCTGGCTGTCCTGGAACTCACTCTGTAGATCAGGCTGGCCTCGAACTCAGAAATCCACCTGCCTCTGCCTCCCAAGTGCTGGGATTAAAGGCGTGCGCCACCACCACCCGGCGATCTGTTGATTTCTTAATGAACACACACATTTGATTTGAGGAGTGGTCTAGAGCCACGGTTATGGCTACGCCTACACTGTGTGTATGCATTTTACTGAGTTACTTATTTGCCTAGTTGTAGATTCATGACTGACTGGAGGGTGAAAGCGGTTGTTTAACTTAGCTTTATATTCCTAGATCTCAGAGGCAGAAGGAGATCAATCCATGCTGAAAGAATTGGAGAAAATTTTAAGTAAAGCATATGTGTTAGTCAGGGTTCTCTAGAGTCACAGAACATATGGATAGTCTCTATATGGTAAGGGACTCTGTTAGGATGGCGTACAGTCTATAGTCCAACTTCCAACAATGGTCAGCTGTGAATGGGAAGTTCAAGTATCTAATAGTTGCTCAGTCCCACAAGGCTAGTAGATTCCAACAGATGTGCTGGCAAGTAAATGCAAGCAGGTGAAGAAGAGTGAATCTTCCTTCTTCCAATGTCCTTACGTAGGTCTCCAGCAGAAGGTGTGGCCCAGATTAAAGCTGTGGACCACCACATCTAGATCTGGGATTTGCTTTGTCCCAGATGACCTTGAACTCAGAGATGTCCTTGACTTAGTCTCCTGGGATTCATAGCCACTAGGCCTCAAGATCTCCATGCCAAGATCTAAGTCAGAAACTTGTATCTCCCAGCCTCAAGATCTGGATAACAGGTAAGCCTTCCAATTCTGGATTGTAGTTCATTTCAGATATAGTCAAGTTGAACCAGGAATAACCATTACAGAATATATACCATCAATCTAAAATTCAAAATCAGGGGGAAACCTTTCAGAAGAAATGGAGAAGTTAAGATACAGCCAGTAAAAATTGGTCTGAAAATTGGACATTGAACTCCTTGTTAGGTGAGCTATGAGGAAAATCTGCCTACGTATATCATAGACCCAGTGTTACTGGTCTTGGATTTTAATATATTTGGGTTACTAATAAATTGTTTATGACTGTATAATTTTACCATATAGCTTTTCTTTGTTATTTATTTATTTATTTATTTATTTATTTATTTATTTAATCTGGTTTTGGTTTTTTGAGACAGGGTTTCTCTGTGTAGCCCTGCCTGTCCTGAAATTTGTTCCATTCCTGAACCAGGCAGACCTGGAACTCAGAGGAGATTCACCTGCCTCTGCTTCTCAAGTGCTGTGATTAAAGGCGTGCGCCGCCGTCACCACCACCACCACCACCACCTGGCACTATATAACTTTTCTGTCTTCACTTATACATCTTTCTTGGACTAACTAATACTGATACTGCAGAAAAAAAAAAACCTTTGTTTTTATGTTCATACAATAAACATATCAGAGACTCATGAAGATACAAGTCTGTCTCACTTAAAATGAAATTTTCACTCATACAAAACCAATTGGGTTATTTATTTCTTTGAGATTGTAAACTTTACAACCCAAACCAAAGCTGCCTCCACCTTCTACCAATGATATCTACTGAAGAACAAAATTACTATAGCCAGTGTGGTTGAGTAGGGCGGTTTCCTTGGGAAAGCATTACCCTACTCTCCCTCAAGTAGCGATGTAGACTAATTCCTGAGCCAGTAGAACGCAAACTGACTGTTTCGGAGAACTAAAAGATCATCTCCTGCCCTGACATTCCGGGGGTGTTTGATTCTTTGTTTGAGGTTTCCATGACAATTTTCTCTGTGTAACAAAGACCTGGCTCTCTTGGACTCAATTTGTAGATCCACCTGCCTCTGCCGTCCAAGTGCTGGGGTTAAAGGAGTGTGCCACCATGCTCTACCAGTCTGTCCTTTTGAACCTCTGAAATGTGTTTGTTGGACTCCAACATTATTTAGTGTCAGAGTGATCCCACAGGAGAACCAACCATATAAAACCCGTTTCTTGTTTGTTTGTTTGTTATTGGTTATTTTATTTATTTACACTTCATATGTTATCCCCTTTCCCGGTTTCCCCTCTGCAAACCTCCTATCCCATCCACTCTCTCTCCTGCTTCTATGAGGGTGCTCCCCCACCCACCCACTCCTGCCTCACAGCTCTAGCATTCCCCTACACTAAGTCTCCACAGGAAGAAGAGCCTCCCCTCCCACTGATGCCAGACAAGGCCATCCTCTGCTACATATGCAGCTGGAGCCATGGGTCCCTCCATGTGTACTCTTTGGTTGGGGGGTTGTCTGTGGGAGCTCTGGGGGCTCTGGTTGGTTGATATTGTTCTTCCTATGGGGTTACAAACCCCTTCAGTTCCTTCAGTCCTTCCCCTAACTCCTCCATTGGGGTCCTTGTCCTCAGTCTGATGGTTAGCTGTGTGTGAGCATTCACATCTGTATTGGTCAGGCTCTGGCAGAGACTCTCAGGTGGCAGCTCTACCAGGCTCCTATCAACAAATGTAGACATCACTGAAATCTGGGTTGGGAAGCTGGTTTTGTACAATCTCACCTATACGATTAGTCAAACCCGTTCAGGTCTGACTAATGGCATTGCCCACTGAGACCTACCTAATTTTTTTTCTCTATAAAAAGTTTATAATTTTAAAAGTCTACTGAGTTTAGTGGCTCAAAGAAATCTGTATTGCAAGACTAAGAAACTTGATTTCATTTTTTTAAAAAAACTTTTCCCACAATAAAAAGTGTGAACTCTCAGGGCTTATTTATAGATTCAATAGCCAGCTATATGTTATCACAGATTGGTCTATGTGTTAAAGATTTTTTTCATTTTCCAGGATATTCTTTTATTGTCTTCATTTGTATTTTGCCTGAATAAGCATATTTAGATAGCGTAATGGCTTAAGTTATTATGACCTGCTTTTGAGGTTTTCTGAAAGTAAAACAGCATGTATAACTACACTTTTAAGCCAGTTGTTTCGACCATTCTCAAAACCAAACCAAACCCCTAATTCTCACTAATTTTTTTGGTGGCTGCACCAGCGTGTTTAGAAACAATCAATCAGCAACAATCAGGTTTCAGATCAGGTTTCAGGCAAAGACAAGTCATCAAGGTGATTAGAAGGAAACATTTGGTTTCGAGCAACATGCAAAGGCAATCCTTTTAATCCAGTGGTTCTCAACCTCCCTAAAGCTGCAACCCTTTAAATAGTTCCTCATGTTGTGGTGAACCCCAACCATAAAATTATTTTTTGTTACTTCATAACTGTAATTTTGCTACTGTTATGAATGGTAATGTAAATATTGGATATGCAGAATATCTGACATACAGCCCCTGTAGGAGTCGGGACCCCCAAGTTGAGAACTGCTTTTAAAAGTGAAGACAAAGACTATGGACCCACCTATCCATTTTGTCTAGATTTCACAGAAAAAGAGGGCAGGTGACATCTGGAGGAATGCTCTAAGAGTAGCAATCTCTCCCTTCCTGGTGTGCCCTGCTGACATCTCTCCCCTTCTGCCGTATCCTGCTGACATGCCCAAAGCAAAGGAGCTGTCAACAAGATGGTGGAGCAATCAATGAGGAAAAAGACTTCAAGGACTCAATAGTTTGCAATAGCAGGAGGATGAAGGAATAAAACCTTACCCTGCTGTTATGGAGTCTGAGTGGATATCCTCTCTGATGGAAGAATAAGTCATGGTACTTAGGCACCATAAGCTATACCTCCTGACCAAGGCTCTTTGCTTCCAAGGCTCTGGCTGCCTTCTTTTCTTAATTATTCCTTCTACAAGAAATGGGGATGATGGAACAACATTGCACTGAGCCAGAATTTTCTTCCAACTGGTGGGTAACCACTAGGTTTGCCAAGATTTCTGTTATGTATTTTTTTTTAACTTTTTGTTGATTCTTTGTGAATTTCACATCATTCACTCCAACCCCAGTCATCTCCCCATCCCCTCATGCTCGCTCTCTGCCCTTGCAACCTCCCCACTCCTAAAAGAAAAAAAATGCATATGGAATCTGTAGTGTGTCACGCAGGGTACCTTTTTGTCCACACATCTTTGCTTGCAGATCTTCATGGCAACGAGCAGACCATTGGTCTGGTTCAAGGCTTCTGTCGTCTGTTACACCATCAATACTGGATCCTCACTGGGATCCTCTAGGATATCTTGCTGTTGCTCTGTGTCAAGGAGACCCTGATGCTTTGCACCTGCAAGAGTAGTCCCTTTATAAACTCCAGCAGTTCATTGATGGGGTAGATGATGGGGTGGACCAACTCAAAGCCCTGGATCTAGGGAAGGGTAGTATCTAAGCTAGTCAGCCTCCCACACTCACACCACCAGGGCAAGCTCTCCAGCACTGCCCCAGCTAGCTCATGTCATCGAATGCTGCAGCTGGCAAGGGACAGAGCCAGCTGTTGACCTTCCATGACCTGGGGGCTGGCTCAGCTGCACCCACACCTGCAGGGCCAGCTCTATTATGCTGCTTAGGTGAAGCACAGGACCTGCTCTCCCAAAGGCTGCAGCAGGCCAGAGGCTGGGACAGCCCTCCTACTTCTCATAACCCCAGGGCTAGCTCTTCTATTCCAGCTTTTTTTTTAACATTTATTATTTTATTTTCCTTCATCTGTTTGCTGATGTCTGACAAATAACCTACCTTCCTTCATAAAATAATAAAATCTTACTCAAAGCATATTTCTTTCTACATGTTTAAATAAACCGGGTGTTGTCAGGAGTTGGTTCCCCTTGGGTATGTGTGAAAAAAGAGATTAATACCAGTGCTTAAGCATGCTTACAGCTTGTTGCCAGGGTGTGTGGTTTAAATTTATATTTGTTAATTGGAGTTATTCATCTTGATACTCTGTAAGTCACTAAGGGTATTTTCTTGGCAATAGCAAAGGAAAAAAATATCATTTGCAGAGTTTACAAATCTTAACCTCATTTATAAATATCACAAATGCATGAATGGCTAATATTCATAAGAAATCATCTCATTATAAGTGTCAGTCATCAGTGACCTTCAACATATAGATTATGAGAGTGTGTGTATATATATTTCTAGAAGTTACTAAACTGCAAATCTTAAATGATTAATATGCTCTCAAAGTATTAGTGTGGTAGATATAAAGATATTAAGAAATAGCCCATTTGTCCTACTGTTTTTTCAGCCTCTATAAAAATAAGAAACATAATTTGTGGCCAATGAATGTGAGAGCAAATTAAACATGTTGCTTGCAGTCAAAGGCAGGAAAAACTTTGAATAATTCTTTCTTCTTTCTGAATCTAAAAAGCTGACCAGAGGGTTCCAGGGTGCAGAGATTGAAGCTGCATCCATGACAACCATAGCATCGAGCAGTATCTCCTAAGCACATAGCAAATAACACAAGAGAAAGACACTAACCATAACTCTACCAAAACCCTGACTTGTGAGAGGCATTTGTTACCACAGCAAAACCTATCTTACCTGGATTAACACAGAAGGTTATGAATGGCTTTCAAGTGTTGAAAGCAAACCAAAAATCTATAGTTAAAGTCTTTTACCAACCCAGCCTTGAAAGAAAATCTTCATAACATATATATATATGTGTGTGTGTGTGTGTGTGTGTGTGTGTGTGTGTGTGTGTGTATACATTTTTTTCAGGATCAGCAAACTCATCATGTAAAGAGCCAAGCAATAGCACTTTGGGTTTTTTTTTTTTTTTTGTGGCTCTGATAGTCTCTGCTATAGCTTCTCATCTCTACCTTAAGAGACTACAAAGAGCCTTGGTAATCTGTAACTAGCTAATAGTGTTTGATATTCTCACAGTATTATAGTGTTTGAATAACATTGTATTTATAAGCTGGGTAATAGGCAGGATTTAACACATGGTTCATAGATTCCCTGGCCACTTACTATTAAATGTAGTAACGTGGTAGATTTGTTTCTTAGGGCCTTGTTAACAAAGTATTACCAGATAGTTTGCTATAGCATTTATTTTTTAATTCCCTCATGGTTCTGGGGGCCAGAAACCTACTTTCAAGTTCATGGAAGAGGCAATCTCTTCCAAAGGCTCCACAGGTTAGTCTATACCATGCCCTGCCAAAGATGTCTTGGCAGCCCTTGGCTTGTCATCTTATTGTCATCTCTCTTGTCATCTCTCTGTAGATAAACCCTCTATTGTCAGTCCTCTGTTTACCTTTTACTTTCAGACAGAGTCTCCAAAGTTATCCGGGCTCACCTTGAACTCACTCTGGATCCCAGGCTCAACTTGAATTTGCCATTCTCCTGCCTCAACATTCTGAGTATGTTGGATTCAGACCTATACCATGTTGACTGGCTTCCCAACTCTTCTTAAGAATCCAGACTACTGGATTAAAGGACTACCTCATCTTAACTGATGGCCTCATCTTAACTAACAACACCAGCAATGTTATTTCCAAATAAGGTCCCACTTTGAGGCAGTGAGGCCTAGAATTTCCACAAGTTCTTTGGGGTATATAATTCAATCTGTAGCCCTTGACATCTTTCTTTCATGTTGGAAATGGAACCCATGGACTCAACACCCACTAAGCAAGTGCACCACACCTCTGAGCTCACACTTCTGACTCCAACTTCTTAAATAGTAGACTTCCCTGAGTGAATCAACAATATTGTAAGTGATTTTCATAAGAGCTCATAGGTCTTGTTTCTTCTAGACAGGCCAATTCATCAGTTTCTTGATAACATTAAATTTGGGGGTCTAAAGATCAGTTAAGTGAAGAAAATGCTCCTAATTAAAATAAACAAACATCATTTTGCAATACACATTTACGACTCGGTATTACTGTTCAGGGTCCTACTGTCTCCAAATCGTTGATTGATGCTTTAGGTGAGAAAATGAGATTTGATTTACATACGTTGTTTCTTGAGACTGTTATTAAAGCACAACATTGATGAAATGATTATTCCCTAGAGTCTGAATGCAGACACCTATGAGAATTTATTGAATGGAAAACTGCACAATTTCCTTGACATATTTTGGAACCTTAAGTTCTGAAAAGTCAGGCAAGCAATGGAACTACTACTTAGTTTAGCCAATGTCTTTAGGGGATTCAGAAGAAAGGACCAGTAGAGACCAGTGAGAGGAAGGAGGCACCTGAGCTAGGCCCAAAAGGTGGCTGTATATTGAATGAAATGAAGGGGACATCTGACATCATCGGAGACAGGAACCCTTGTAGGTGCATCAGGGGAAGGTGTAGTCATTTCCTTTGAACTGAAATATTCTCCCAGGGAAGAGTCAGGCTACTGAAACTCAAGAAGCTAAGAAAACTTACAAGACTCTTGAAACTTCCATAGTTAGAAGATTCTCAAGCCTGACCCTCAAGATTATAGGTGGGTCCTCAAGGCTATAGGATCTGTGAACAATTGCTAGGCAGGAGGACACTCTTTGGTAGAGTTGGCTGTGAGTTGCTCAGGGGAGAACCTGGGATGCTTTCAGGAATCAGCTGCCTTTGAGCTACTGAAACCTGTGATCAACCCCTGTCCCTGTAAGTCCAATTAATGTTAGTTCATGAAGCTAGACATGGGATTGCTTCTTTGGTTTATTGCCAGTACTCTCTGAAGTGAATAGACAGTTGTTCCCATCTTCCAGAGAAAAGTCTTGCAATGGAGTATCAGCCTGAACTGAGGCACCAGGAACACACAAACAGGAGCTGTAATTGCAGAATGGTAGAAACAGGTTTAAAGAACTCTGAGTGTCAGCCCCAGAAGAGTTCAGATGTCAGTCACGAGCCTCCAAGCAAAAGACAAAATCCAAATGTGTGGTGTGACATACAAGATAAATAAGGCAGTGAACTGGTGGGATGCTTTACAGAAAAGGTGGTGGGTGGTGTGGCCAAGAGGTGGGTTCAATTTAGATAATCAAAAACAAAAGAATTTCAGTAGGCCTTGGCATCTGGTACTGTAAGATGATTTTAGTATATCTTTGCTGCTATAACAAAACACAGGAGGCTCGAGATTTGTATAGAGAAAGATGATCATAACTTTGGAGGCTGTAAATTCATTACCAGGCAGCTCCATCTGATTGGCCTCTGGGGAGGCTGTCTGCTGTGTAGAATTGAAATTGATGTCATACAGCAGGAGCCTGTGTTAACACAGTAAACCAAAAATGTAGAAGAGACCAAATACATGTTGACCCCTCTCTCCAGAAACTAGCCCCCTGCTCTGAGAAAGGTATGGAATGCCTTCCATTTATTGAATGGAAAACTGCACTATTTCCTTGACATATTTTAGAACCTTAAGTTCTGAAAAGTCAAGCAAGCAATGGAACTACTTAGTTTAGCCAATGTCTATAGGGGATTCAGAAGAAAGGATCACCAGAGACCAATGGGAGGAAGAAGGCACCTGAGCCAGGCCCAAAAAGGGTCCTCATGACTGGGTGAGTAGTATTTTAGGGGTGAGGTAGTAGTCTCATGACCTAATTACTTTTTTTTAAAGACTTAAATTCCCTTACTGTAAAGAAGAAGCCACCAGAACATGAATATTCAGAAAACAAACCACATCCCAAACTCTACCAGAGACAGAAAATCCCAACAATGAGAAGGGTAATCCCATGGGTAAATGAAGGAAAAAAAAGTGGACAGGAGCCCAAGGAAAGAAGTGTGTCTCTACTTCTAGTTCGGTACAGTTACAGAGAACGCGCATGTGTCTCTTGTCCCTGGATCAGTTGTGCTGGTGAGCCTTTGACTCCTGTCAG
Organism: Rhabdomys pumilio; assembly: GCA_030674055.1. Taxonomy (NCBI): domain Eukaryota; kingdom Metazoa; phylum Chordata; class Mammalia; order Rodentia; family Muridae; genus Rhabdomys; species Rhabdomys pumilio. Next base: position 20,734,902 of record JANHMN010000006.1, on the reverse strand, counting down.
AAATGCCTGAGAAAGTCAACTGACAAAGAGAAGAGATTGATTTTGGCTCTCAGTTTCAGAGGGCTCTATCCATGGTGGTTTGGGCTGTTGCTTTAGGGCCCTGTGGTGAGGCCCCAAGTGTGACAGAGCAAAGCTGTTCTCCTGGTGGCTGAGAGAGGAACAGGGAAGTAGGAAGAAGCCACAATTGCAATACTCTCCTCAGAACAGCCTGACTTTGTCCCATGAGGTTCTACTTTTAAAATATTCCACCTCTTTCCAGGAACCCTGAAAACATATGACTCAGCTTTTAAATCATATAAGCCTTGGAGGGCCACCGATGATACAAACCATAACATTGATTAAACTAGGATAAGATGTCCATGAGTACAAATGGACTATATCTCAGGCATCCAACACTATACAAGAATATGTTCTGTGTTCACCTTGCATGTTTAGTGCTCTAATCCCCCAGATTCATCCAGGGATCTAGCATCATGGCAATTTCATTATCTGGGACATCACCATCTTGTTGAAGAGCTACTCAAAGAGAAGAAATGGTGAGAACAATGTGCATGCATCCTCTCCAGCCCATTACTGAAGACCAATCACATAGCTCATAGCTCTAATCCCCATCCCCTACAACTGAGAATGAGAAAGGTAAGGCAGCCTTCAGAACATGCTCCATTTAACCTGTTCATGGGGAAGAGGAGAAAGTCCAAATTGGCTGAGTAACCAGACCACAGCTGGGGAAAGAGGAACATTTTCCCAATGATTTACAACTTGGCATTTCAATCTGGCTGGAATATCTTCCTTCTGAAAAATCCTCAGGCCACCTTTCTGAGTCATATCAGTATTAGTGAGAGAAACAGACAGTATTGGATGGTTAAGAGAAGGCAGGTGGCAATATCAGAGACAACAATGTGTCTTAACATCTTTGGAAAGTTATAGATCTAGCTTCTTCAGGTGTTTATCTTGATGTTTGATCTGTTAAATTAACTAGAACAAACTGGAAAATGAGTGGGGCTCAGTTTTGGAAAGAAGATAACTTATCATGAAGGCACACAGCCACACTCACTTTGCACATAGGAAAGTTTCTTTTTAGTTATCCACAATTTCACTATCCAGACAGAACCACTAACTATATCTAGAATATGCACTCTTATTATTTTCATATTTGTAGAGTTTTTTATTTCAGTTTTTTGAGAACTGTTTAGTTCCTTTGGCCATTCCTTAATGTTATGCCTTTTTGATATTTTTTAATTATTTATTTATTTTATGAATATAAGTACACCATTGCTCTCTTCAGACACACTAGAAGAGGGCATCAGACCCCATTGCAGATGGTTGTGAGCCACCATGTGGTTACTGGGAATTGAACTCAGGACCTCTGGAAGAGCAGTGCTCTTAACCACTGAGCCATCTCTCCAGCCCCCTTTTGATATTTTTTAAATAGTTCTCTCTAAATTCCAGAGATCAACTTCCTGCTAAGTATAAAGCTTTCACCACTTGTCTCTCATGCTCCAGGTTGTCCCTTAACTCTGACAATGGCTCCTCTGCTGGGCAGTACTTTCGTAATCCATGCCAGCCTGAACCAGCCATTCTCAACCACTCACGTGATTTGATGCCTGAGTCTGGTTTTAGTTTTTCATCATTGCATCAGCCTCCTTGTGTATATCTCTGATTAATTCCCTCAGATAATTCCTAACATGGAAAATTGTATATAAAGATCTGAGTTCTTTTTACAACTTCTCACTGATGTTTCACCTCAGTATACCTGTAAGTGGATTGGGAGAGAAGACTTTATAATACGGGGAGATTGTCATATTTTTTTGTTCTCTCTTTGACAGACAACACATTTTTTTATTTTAATTTGCCTTGCTTTGATTACTTATCATTGCACATTGTATAATTATCAACTGTATCATTGTACATATCATTATATGCTGAACAGGGAATATTTTTGACAATTCAGTTCCATTTTGTTGCTGTTCAGAATCTTTGGTAAAACCATTATTATTATTATTATTATTATTATTATTATTATTATTATTGGATTAAACTCAAGGTTTCTTGCATGCTAGGCAGGTCCGCTGACTGGGATACACCATCATCAGTTCACTAAAATGACTAAACTTTTATTTGAACTACTTATTCACACAATAGTATTTCACCTTATATATGACTAACATCACATTCTTGATGTGTTCCAGGTCCCACCTATGTCTTCGCTGACTATGTGAGTACACTTTTAGAAAGCACAGAGATATTTTACAAGCCTGTCTTATCTCAAGAATTGCATCTCCTGTCACCTTTCTTATGAGTACTGTTTGATGGTTTACAGAACTCTTGGTTGCTAAACTTATTCTAAGAGACTGTAGCTACTGTCTTCTGATGTGCAGAGGATTGGTGAAGGAGGCTGGAGCTGGCCTTCTTATGAGTGGCCATCCACTGTAGGTGTCACCTTGACTGAGCCACGGGGCACCTTCATATTTGTCAGCTATTATTCTGAGAGTTACTGTGAGAGTGTTAGGGCATGAGCTTAACATTTTAATTGGTAGACCAATTAAAGCAAATTTGTCTTAACTATTGTAGACTGGCTTCAGTTAATCAGCTCAAAGGATGAATGAGAACAAACCACCCTCAGTGAGGGACAATCCCTCCTACTTAGTAGCCCCTGAATTAGGGCTCCAGCTTTCCCTGTATCAGTTCATCCTGGAACTCGGCTTTACTGGCTTTAGGGCTGGGATCCACAGCTTCTGTTGTCCTAAGCCCCTGACCACTAGACTCTATTTCCTATAGTAAAGACACAGATGCATACACTCCTTGATGGCTCTGATAGCTAGATCCTTAGAGTGGGATCAATACATCACTGATATTTTTCTCCTTTTATGTTCATAGAATTTATCTGTGAATTTTAATTTATTATTATATATTTAAGGGTGAATTCAAATGGAGCCGAGGGTATAACTTAGTGGTAAACACTCACTTTAAATAGGGAAAGCCTGGGGTCCCGTCTTCAGCACTCACTGAAACAGAGCAGGACACTGAAGACCTGCCACACGGCTCCCTCATCTGTGGAGTTGAGGCATGGTCATCTGTGAGGAGAAAGAAGAAAAGTAATTAATTTTTTGTGGTTCAATGCTACACTTTCAAACTTCAAACCCAGGGCCAGTGGGATAGTTCAGCACATACCACCAAACCTAACAACTGGAGTTCAATTCTTCGGGTCTCACAAGGTAGAAAAAGAAAAATCAATGTCCTTTGATTCTCTAACACATTTATGGCACTCATGTGTATGGGTACACACATATAAATAAGTCATCTAATTTAAAATAAGTTGAAGTTCCAGTTCAAACTCTGACCTTCTCTGGGCAAACCCCTGACCATAGCTGCAAATGGCTTTGAGTCGAATGTTCTAACTCTCTGATATGAACATGCTATCCCTTTGAATTGAGATAGTATAGACTTTAAGGAGTGGGAAAAGCCCTGTGTGAGAAGTTCTGAGGGAGTGTGTGCTGTTGATGTGGGTACAGCCATGTTAAGGACCCCAAAGCCTTAGATCTGTGGAGGAATGGTACCCTACTCCTACTTCCTCAGAGGGAAATGGCAAGCCTTCCTCTGGTCCATGTGTGGGTGTTGATAGTGCTCACAGAAAGTATCTACCATAGCTTTTTGCTATTCCTACCGATATTAGCTAAACTGGTCTTACTGATCCAGCTGTATAAGTCCCAACTTTATCATTACATGGATGAAATAACCCCACCTCCTTGTACAGCTGTGTGCAGTAATCTTGCCCTCTCATTCAAGACTATATGATAACCATACTTTACAACCTGGGTGCTAAGGTTTCTTCAACTGAGAGACTATTTGATTGCAGCCTTCTGTCCATGTGTGTGACTGTCTGTCTTTTCTTCACTCTCCTGCCACCCGGGTCAGGTCAGTCCCTAGGGCCATGCTGGACATGGCAATGTGCAAATGGCTTTTAACCTATGATGTCTTGACTTCTTCACATTCAGCAGAAGCCATGATTTGAATTCTGAATTTGTACCTCTTCTGAGGCTTGGGATAGAGTCTTCATTCCTTTCTCATGACATCGTACAACAGTAGCTACAACCACGCCCAATCAGCCTTATGATCACAAGGGAAGTAACCAGCAATCCACAGCATTCTGTGTTGCTAGGTGAGGATATTCTTAAGTCAGATGTGTTAAATGTGTTTCAAGTTGGAATATTTTCAATTTACGATAAATTTATTGTTTTATAAATCCATTAAAGGGTGACACACACCTGCACTCAGATCCTTTACATGCAGAGGCAAACATAAAAATTGTTGAGGGGGGAAGGAAAGAGAGAGAGAGAGGGAGAGAGAGGGGGGAGGAGGAAGAAGAAAGAAAGGAGGAGGGGAGACAGAGCAGAGGGAGACAGGAAGGGGAGGGAGTGGAAGGGGAAGGGGAACAAGAGGAGGGGGAGGGGAAGGGGATAAGAGGGAGGGAAAGGGGAGGGAGGGGAGGGGAATGGGAGGGAGTAAAAGGGGAGGGAGGGGAGAAGGAGGGGAGGGGGAGGGGAGGGAGGAAAAGGGGAGGGAGGGGAGAAGGAGGGGAGGGGAGGGGAGGGAGGAAAAGAGGAGGGAGGGAAGGGGAAAGGAAGGAAGAGAAAGGAGAGAGAGGGGAGGGGAAAAGGGAGAGGGAAAAAGAGGGGAGGGGGAGGGGGACAGGGGGAGGGAGAGAGAAAGAGAATTCCTGCATGTATTTATACGCACCATGTACATTCAGGTGTCCATGGAGGCCTTGAAGGGCCTCTGGAACTGGAATTAGAGGCAATTATGAACTCCCTGAGGTGGATCTGGGAACTGATCCTAGGTCTTTAGACATGCTTTCTGTTGTCACGATAGAAACACTCTGATGAAAGCATTTTAGAGAGGAACAGATGTTTTTGGCTCACACTTTCAGGTCACAATCCATCATTAAGGAAATCAGAGTAGGAACCCAAACAGGAATTAAGCATGGAGAAAGCTGAGACTGGCTTGTTCATTGGCCCATGCTCAGATAGCTTTCTTAGACAGCCCAGGCCTACCTGATGGTGGCACCCATAATTGGCTGGGGCCTAGCAAATCAATCATCAAATAAGACAATTTCTCCCAGACTAACCAGCATAAGCAGTGAGTGCTCTTAACTGCTGGGTCAGCTTTCCAGCCCTGTAACTCAAATATTGTAGAGGAAAAGACTGGAGAATTTCTGGATCTTATGGCTGCCAGCTTTGCTCCATATTTGTTGAGAGACCTTATTTCAAGGGAATTCAGGCAGAGAAGGGTAGAGGAGGAAACTCAATGTCTTCCTCTGATTGGCATGTACATGGGTTTATTTACTCACACATGTAAGCACATAATATTCACACACACACACACACACACACACACACACACACACGCACGCGCACGCGCACGCGCACGCTCACATGCCTTCATCAAAGCAGAAAAAGGTTTTAAAAAATTAACAAATCCTAGTCAAAGAAAACACTTAGATGGCATATTATTTTGACTCTCTTTGAATCATGGTTGACAATGACCAAATTCCTGCTTTAGGATGACCACTAAGCATTTGTCCTTGCCAGAGAGTGTATGCAGAGAAACATGCGTATGATTTGTTATAGACAAGAAGGCCACAAAAGTAAAACTCATTGGATAACGTAAATGTTTTCCAAATGACTTAGCTAGGGTCAGGAAAGAGCATCCATTTGGTTAATTCTAAATAAAATCCCATAATTGAAGGCTTCAGCGTAATGACCTATGAGTTCATTCAGCGATAAATATTTAATAAGACCCATTTGCATCAGGTACTATGACGTCCAACATTTATCGATATTCATATCCATATAGCTTTTCTGATTTATGGTATAAACCACACTACCTGCATAATATATACTAAAACCCACACATTCTCAAGTTTAATTTAATCCCCTGTCAGTCATAGTAAAATGCACTATGGCAATATTGTGCTTCATACTGGACATCGGCTAAGAAATAGAATTTACTAACATGATAGGGCCATTGCATACATGAATTCATGGTGCCTGGAAGAGCATGCACAGACTCGAGCTAACCAAAATCTCAGTACTGATAGGGAGGGGCTAATGAAGTTCCATCCTCCGGCTGAGAAGCTATTGGCCACTGCTGGCTGCTGGAGAAGAGAGAATGTTTTCTTCCAGACACAAACTCTTAAGAGGAGACTCATGCCCCTGTAGATAGTCTTTCATCCACACACATACAGGCAGTTTCTAAGTCAACTCAATAGGCTAAAAAAAAAAGACAGTGTGAAGGCAGAGATGAAAGTTGTGGTGGAAAGTGAAGAGAAATCAGCAGGGAAGGAAGAGAGGTGGATTCGATGAAAACGCATGTTACGAGTACATGGAATTCTCAATGAAAATATATTATGCTTCTTGATGCCTAGATGTTTAGCTGACTAAAACTCATTCTGCTCTTAGGTAACCTACCCTCACTGTGCACTCAACAGCATCCCATTTTGTCAGGGTTGGCTTTGTGTAGACTTACCTAAATAAATACCTTAAAAGAATACAAAAGAAAGATAGCCAGAGAGCTATCTTATGTGCATGATTTTGCACATATATTTTTGGTAAAATAATCGAAGTTCCTGTATAATTTTGTGAAGAATTCTGGGAACTTCTGCTCAGTCATGATGTCCTGGGTGGCAGGGAATGTGGTGTTCTTTGTCTCATAAGCACTCAGCTTAGCTCCAGCCACCTTATCTCCACTTCACTCCTGAGAGCCCTTAGGCAGCATCAAGCTCCCAAGGCTAACTTGCATTCTGCTAGTGGTTGATACATCAGAAAAGAAGTATTTCCTATAAACAATGTCCCACAAAAGTTAATCTCGAGAGAGTAACAAGGCACAGTCTTCAGCATCCAGGGAGCTATGTTTGGAGAATACAGACTCACTAAACACGGAGTCCACGACAGCACCTTGATTTTGAACTATCTCCCTTTACAACAGTGTATAGTGCTCTTTTGTTATTTATAAATGAACCGGGCTAGGCAATTTTTCATAACCTCTTCCATGGATTAAGAAATCCATGGGCTTGAGGCAATGGATGAAAGGACCATTGGGGAGTGGGATGTGTACAACAGCCAAAGTCACACAGTTCCATGCAATAAAAATGATGGTTGTTGACTGCTGAGTCTTAGAAGGAATGGGGAGAGGAAGTGTTTAAGGAGGTAGCTAGTCCAGTGCTTGGAAGGAGAAGAGGGGAAAATCTGGCCATGGAAGAAAGCTTCCGCAAGGCAAGGCAGTCTCTGAATTCTGGGGCTGGAAGGAGAAAATAAACAAACAGACTAAACATTGAGCAATATCTCTACACTGTCGTCATTCCGGCTAACAGGCTTACAATAAATCCAGCTGTGCTAGCCCCAGGGACAGGAGGAAGGGTCAGGCAACACATGGGAAGAAGTCCATTTCTTTTGACATCCTTTTCTACGTCATTCTAACAGCAACACATGGATAAAGCTTGAAGTCTTTCCAGTCAGTAGGAGTCATTCAGATTTCTCAGATAACAGATGACAAAAGCAAAAGCAAACCAACTTAGTAACACACACACACACACACACACACACACACACACAGCAAACAAACAACAAAAATATCACCCATAAACACTATTTTGATTGCTTCATATTTACTTTGTTAAGAACGGTTATTCATTATAAATTGAACAGACCTAAAATAAGCAGAGCATGTTGGGACACACCTGTAATCTTAGAACTAGGAAAGCTGGGACAGGATTGTGGGCTTAAGGCTAGCCTGAGCTACAAAGCAAATTTCAGGCCAACCTAGGTTATACAATAAGACTCTGTCTCAAAGAGGGAGGCAAAAGGCTAAAGCAAGGAGGGTGCTGAATATGGATGGTAACAGAACCTCCTTGCGGTCCTGGAACTGGGACACAACAAAAGCCAATGAATTTGGGACTTGATATACATCAGAGGATGTTTGTATTCTATACTGTGAGCTCAGGATTGCTAGTGGGTGTAGACAAGCCAAATCACAAGTAGTTTACATGACAGCCAGGGCTAGATGCCTACTGAAGATGTTGTTAAAGAAGGTGTATTGATCTGCTCAGTCTGCCACAACTAAGAGGCAAGGACCGGATGGATTAACAGGTCCACATTGGAGGGTCTGGCCGCTCATTTTTTTAAAAGATTTCTTCTGACCTGTAAGCAGCTGCCTTCTCTCATCAAATCTCCCCATGGCAGGGAAAGGGGTTCCTTGCAATTTTTAAAATAGGACTACAACCTTCCCAGATTGGGGACCCACCCTAAAGTCTTTATTTAATCCAAACTACCAATTAAAAATTCCAACTCCAAATGCACATTTACATTGGGAATTACTGCTTCAGCATACACATTGGACGGAGCCACAGTCCAACCCCTATATATAATACATAATTATTAACCATTTGGATAGCTAAATTCCCCCATAGATTTTAAAGCATGGTTTCAAGTTTTCAGTAAAGTAAACATATAGCTGTTTAAATAGTACCAAGAATTCAGAATAATGGCACATACCTTAAACTCCCATACACATAGGGAGTTTACATATACCATATACATAAATTTTTGGAGTGATGCCCTACTTCAAAAAAAAAAAAAAAAAACTGAAACTAAAAATATGTTTAGAAACACTGGTTCCTTCCGATCTGGGCCCGAGCACTGAGCAGATCTCAGGCAGCAGCTCTGCCCCCAATTTCACAGAACCCAGAGGAATCGGGCCTTGCAGGAGCTGTAACCTGGGCAGTATCACAGGTAAGAAGACAGCAACACCAGGCCCAAACAAGGAGTAGCTGGGACCACTAGGAACCAGGAAGTCACTCCTGGCCCGGAGCCTTGGTTCCTTCCAGTCTAGGCCCAAGCACTGAGCAGATCTTGGGCCCCAGCTCTAACCCCAGTAGCAACAGCCACCCCACAAAATTCTGATACAACCAAAATAATAGGAAAGACAGACTCCAGTCAGAGACAGGGAGGTAGCTCTAAGGAGATCCAGATGGTGAAAGGCAAGTGCAAGAACATAAGCATCAGCAACCCAGGGTACTTGGCAAGTTCTCCCACACAAGAAAGTCCTGAATTCCCCATGTTACTAGGAAAGCAAGATTCAGATTTAAAATCACTTCTAATGATGATGATAGAGGACTTTAAGAAGGACATAAGTAACACTCTCAAAGAATTTGAGAAGAACACAGGTAAACAGGTAGCAGCCCTTAAAGAGGAAACACAAAAACCCCTTAAAGAATTACAAGAGAACACAACCAAACAGGTGAAGGAATGGAACAAAACCATCCAGGACATAAAAAACGGAAGTAGAAACAATAAAGAAATCACAAAGAGAGACTACTCTGGAGATAGAAAACCTAGGAAAGCAATCAGGAGTCATAGATGCAAGCATCATCAACAGAATACAAGAGATAGAAGAGAGAATCTCAGGTGCAGAAGATACCATAGAAAACATTGACACAACTGTCAAAGAAAACGCAAAATGCAAAACGTTCTTAATACAAAACATCCAGGAAATCCAGGACACAATGAGAAGACCAAACCTAAGGATAATAGGTATAGAAGAGAGTGAAGATTCCCAACTTAAAGGGCCAGTAAATATCTTCAACAAAATTATAGAAGAAAACTTCCCTAATCTAAAGAACGAGATGCCCATAAACATACAAGAAGCCTATAGAACGCCAAATAGACTAGACCAAAAAAGAAATACCTCCCGTCACATAATAATCAAAACACCAAGTGCACAAAACAAAGAAAGAATATTAAATGCAGTAAGGGAAAAATGCCAAGTAACATATAAAGGAAGACCTATCAGAATTACACCAGACTTCTCACCAGATACTATGAAAGCCAGAAGATGCTGGACAGATGTCATACAGACCCTAAGAGATCACAAATGCCAGCCCAGGCTACTATACTCAGCAAAACTCTCAATTGCCATAGATGTAGAAACCAAGATATTCCATGACAAAGCCAAATTTACACAATATATTTCCACAAACCCAGCATTACAAAGGATAATAGCGGGAAAGTTCCAGTACAAGGAGTGAAATTATACCCTAGAAAGAGCAAGAAAGTAATCCTCTTCCAACAAATCCAAAAGAAGATAGCCACACAAAGATAATTCCACCTCTAATAACAAAAATAACAGGAAGCAACAATCACTGTTCCTTAATATCTCTTAACATTAATGGACACAATTTCTCAATTAAAAGACATAGGTTAATTGACTAGATATGTAAACAGGACCCAGCATTTTGCTGCATACAGGAAACCCACCTCAGTGACAAAGACAGACTTTACCTTAGGGTAAAAGGATGAAAAACAATTTTTCAAGCAGATGGTCCTAAGAAACAAGCTGGAGTAGTCATTCTAAAATCTCCAGCCTGAGAACACAAAGGGAGAGACTCATGGCTCCACCTGTATAGGTAGCTGAGGGTGGTCTTGCCAGGCATCAGTGGAAGTGGACAGCCTTGGTGCCTGAAAATTTGGATTCCCTAGTATTGGGGAATTTCAAGAGCAGGGAGGCAGGAATGTGAGGATGGTGGGAGCACACCCTCATAGAAACTCCAAGAATTATATGGATTAGACATGACAGAGGCAGGCCACCAGAAGACTATATTCCAGAATTCAAGCAAAAAATTATCTTGATACTAAAATTTGCTTTGAGAATTGTATATTGCAGAATACACAGCCTCAGTGTATCTATTCATCAAGCAAGCTGAGTAGACTTGCTTGAACCTCTGATGCCCTGCTATTTCAGCTGGATGCAGTGAAGACACAGCATCAGAGGCTTATTAATTTACTCTTCCCCCTGCCCCTCTTCTAATATCTCAATGCCTGTAATCAGCTTGAAGAAGTTAATGAAGAGTCAGCGCCCCTATTCCCTGGGTTTGGGGACTGAGGTGGTTAATATTGAGCTGTCTTTCTAGGGAAAAGTAGTGGTTTTGTCGGAACAGGGAGGATTAGCTAGGATTTATTGCATAACCATAACCTATTCATAGAAATAAATATAATTGTTATTAAGATGAAGTTATAATTTCTTAAATGGCACAAAATTTACTTTGATTTCAAATTTAAGGTTTTCATTGGTACAAGCTTCTTATTGATATAAACGTAAGATGAATATTGTTACTGTCATTTGCATTGTGCCTATATAACACATTTAGTAATACAAGGCTTAGACCCAGTCCTTCTTTAACTTTTTAAACTAATTTGAGATGGTTAGCCTGTGAGTTAAGGGCCTATAGCAAATTCATGGTTCTGAGTTTATTGTTAGGGTATTTTCTATATTTTATTTAGAAATAGCTGAGAGGAGTTAATAGAAAACAGTCCAGATTGCCTTACATGGATAGTTGGTTTTCAAAACGTCAGAAGTCCACAAAATTGACGTTATAAACATTTCTGTATCAATGTTCATTTTTATTAGAGACCTGTCTGCTCCTGACAGCTTCCTGTCTTGAATTCTAAGAAAAAATTGAGCATCTTTGGAGTTACTTCAGTTGTGGTGAGACAGCCACTAGGCAAAAATTGCCTCTTGTCATCTACAGACAAATCACTGTCCAGAAAAGGACACACTTGCAGAATAGTCGACTGATTGTATCTGCCAAGACAGAGTAATCAGCCCTTAATAATTCTGCATCACTTGGTCTGTCAGATGATCCTGGGCCAGAAGGCTGAAGATCAGATGCTCCAATGTTTTGAAGTATAGGGACTGTCTAGGTGTTCAGCAGTATCTATAAATTGGCTAAGTTTTAGAAGCTATGCTTTGTGCTTCCCATAATTTCATTTAACACAGTCATTCTGGATTTCTGATGGGGTTGAAGACTTATAGTCTCATAGCCAATCCTGGCTATTTTACTTTGAGAGAAAAGATTTGAGAGGATGGTTTTCAGCTGACATTCATTCTAAAGCCAAGAAAAAAGCCAGGTTCAGAATTAAGTCTTTTAGCTAGGAGGGATGACAGAGGTTCTGGTTAGTCAAAAAACAAAATGATGGACTGGGTATTAGGTCTATCTTGTACCTCACTGACACAAATTGGTATAGTTGTGCTCTAACTGTATTTTAAGAGAAAAGTTTTATTTTAACAGGAAGGGTGATATGTAGGAAAAGCTAAGGTGGGAGGAGTAAAGAGAGGAAAAGGAGGAGTAAGGAGAAGAGGAGCTAGGTAACAAGAGGGGAGTGGGAACGTGGAAGTGGATGTTCACGTGTCTCCGCCAGTCAACGATAGTTGATATATCTAGGTTGGGTATTGGGTTACACTTCTGATTGTATGGGCATCTTGTAATTGAGCATTACCAAACTTACAAAGCCTTTGATTAACATTAAAAAAATTGTATAAAAGCAAAAAGGAGAAGAGGGGATGGGATAGGGGTTTGCTAGGGAGGGGAAATGGGGAAAAGGGATTGCATCTGAAATGTAAATAATATATCCAATAAAAAAATGTACAAATCACAAAAAAAAAAAAGAGTTGCATAGTGCCAGGCAGTGGTGATGCACACATTTAATCTGAGCAGTAGGGAGGCAGAGGAAGACAAATGTCTGTGAGTTAGAGGTCAGCCTGGTCTATACAGTAATTTGCAGCATAGCCACAGCTACACAGCGAAATCCTCTCTCAAAATAACAAAACAAACAAAAATGTGTCATGATAATATGATTACCCAATAAAACTCTTGTGTATAAAACCAAAAAAAAAAAAAAAATGTTTGATATCCTGGGCTAAGATGCAAATTTGTGACTAGACTTTTATATGTCACTTTTAAAACCCCATCTTTGATAAACATCCCATTGCCACAGTTGATGGAACAAGGTAAAGCTAAGACTGTAGGCAGTGCTTGCTCTGTACCCTGGCACAGACTATGCACTCACAACTGGGGGCCAGGTAAGACTTTGGATAGTTCTAAGGATGCGGCTCAATGACAGAGCACTTACCAGGTATGCACAAGGCTTTGTTTTAATCCTTATCAGGGAAGAGACACAAACACCCTGGGGTGTGAGACAGCTCCTCCTTCCACTAATTTTCCATAAATACTTAGGACAAAATGTAGCTCTCTTGGATCTGTTTGGTTTCCTAGTCTATTCAGCAACTTTAGAAATCTGCTCTTCAGACTGTGCTGGGACTTGCCACCTCTGGTTCAGAGTTAAACAGTTTTGTTGAGCCAACATATCCCAAGGGATGGCAGGATCCCTGAGCTGTCAAGAAGGCTCGGATCATCTTATGCTCGTGGTTATCTCTGGCGTACATCTTCTGATTGGTGATGAACTCACGTCCTATAACAGAAACCAAGAACCATTAAAGGTAAGTTACTTCATAAGGAACTGTGCTGTGGTCTGTAGTTCAGTCCACTTGGGGAGAGCAAATGTGGTGTGTTCAGCCTACCATGGACCAATAAGGCTGGGAGACTTAATGAAATAAAAATGAGTAGGCTCAAGTCATCAAGCCAACCAAAGAATGAATACAAAAATATATATACTATTAAATATGAACATATATCACATAAGTTCCTTGAGAAAAAAAATCTCATGCACTCTATTGTATGCTGAAATTCTTTCCATGGTCTTATTTAAATATTTATACATATATGAGTACATATATACATCTAACACTTCTAGATCAGCTCTAGCTATAAAACTATATAACTATAAAAGTAGCAATTGGATGCAAACAAAAGTACAATGTCAATAAACTGAAAATTAAAACAGCCCTGCCAGGTAACTTGCTGTGTGTTAACATGATTATATAAGGTGATACAGGCTGCTTTTATTCCTTAATTATAAAACCCTAATTCCATCATATTTCAGAGCTACATATTCATAAAGTACTCAATTATATTTAATGTAATACAAGCAGGCATTAAGTAACATTTTCGATATGATCATATACATTTAAAATGTACTTATGTTTTGTCATATAAACTAAACTGTAATTGTCAGGACTACATTTCATGACTACTAGTACTTCCTATAAGAATTATGAAATGCAAAGAATGTAGATTCCCAAGATCAGTTCACTGTATTTTTTTTTTCTGTCTCTCACTTTTTAAAGGTCTTGATATGAAGGCTAGGCTAGCCTGGAGCTCACTCTGCAGATCAGACTGGAACTGAATTGTGGATTCTCCTGTCCACAATTCTGGTGTCCGGTGAGAAAACAGGTACGCAGCACCACATGGGGCGCTCTTCTGTCTTTTATTTTGTTGGCGTTTCGAATTAATATTGCTATTTGACAGTTGTATACAGGTGTAAGATGTATCCTGATTGCTTTCTCCCTCCTCTCATCTCCTTTCCGACCCCTTCCCCCTACCTGGCCCTTTTCCAGATTCAAGACTCTCCGTGTTCTTTGTGACCTATGTGGTCTATGTAACCAGTGGATTGGACTGTGCATTGCAGCATGGTGGGGTCATCAGTGGGTACACGGCTAAAGGTAATGATTTCTCCTGTCCATGGGTCTACCATGAGTAAATAATGTAACGGGAGAGAAGGCTCTTCATCCATGCCTGACACCTGACAGGTCGGCCCCTGCACCTAGCCAGTGCAGGCACCTATAGCAGCTAGGGCTTTATGATTGTAACAGCTATCTTGCCCTGGAGTCGTTATTTCACCACCCTCTCTTTGTTTTCCAACCCTCATATCCTTTCCATCCTCCCTTTCACCGTGTTCCCTGAGCCTTGGAGAGGACAGTACCAATGATGTACGGCGAAACACTCATCTATCACGGGATTCAGCACCTCGTACAGCCACAGATCTCTGTATTCACCTCTATTTTCTAAAAAATAAAATAAAATAAAATAAAATAAAATAAAATAAAATAAAATTGCTCTGTTTAAAGCCGAGAGTTATCTGTAGCTATCACCTTTAGAAGGCAGCTTAACACGATGTCAGTTTAGCTAAACATCGTTTGGTTCTTCCCTCAGGTCTGTGAAGTCCCTTCCCCCCATCATGAATTTTGTTTGTTTGTTTTAGCCGGGGCTCCAATACCAGGGGTGTATTTCCTCCTACAGAGAGGGTCTTAAACCGAAGAGCAGTTGGCTACCCCCACAGTAAAGGTGTCGTTACTGCTCAAGTAGGCCCATAGTGTTTAATAGGTTGTCCTCAAAGACTGAAGAAGCCGCAGCTGGGCACCTTGGTTCTACTTGGCCATTTGTTGTTCTGGTAAACTCCACGACCAAAAGCAAGTTGGGAAAGAAAGGATTTCTTTGGCTTACAGGTTCCAGTATGTTATTGAGAGAAGCTGAGGCAAGAGCCCAATGGTAATTGAAGGAGAAACCGTGGCGGCCTGTTGTGTTGCTGACTGGCTTGCTTCCAGACTCACAGTCAGCTAGTTACTTTCCTTACGCAGCTCACTGCTCACCTGCCCAGAGACAGCACCGCACACAGTGGGCAGGGCTTTAGTGCCTCAACTGGGAATCAAGAAAATGCTGCACAGACATGCCCACGGGCCAATCTGATTGAGGCAATCCCCCAGCTGAAACTCCCTCCGATAACACTGGGCTGTGTCAGGCTGACAGCTGGAGCTCATTAGGAGACTCCCCCGGCAGTCTATGAAGCCCCTTCTGGGACTCTTTCCTTTCCTTTAAAATGCACAGTTCTGGAGGGATAAAATGAGAGCATCAGACTTGTAAGCTTATGCTTGATACCCCATGGTTTTTCCATGGTCGAGGTTTGCCTGCGGGCACATGACTTTCAGCATTAAAACTGGGAAGGTTCCAAGCAAGGAAGTGGCTCATTCCTTCACCATCTCCTTCTACCCAAACGGGTGCATTTTAAGCAGTGCAGCTCTTGGGTTCCTTCACTGTTCAATGTTCTTCACCCCTCCACGCACATTTTTTTTTTCTCCAAATTTTGGTGAAACTACAACGCATGCTTTCTTGTCCTCTGAAATGCTCTGGACTGAGAACTGTGTCTTATCTGAATTGTACTATCATTTCCAGGGAAAGAGAGAGACAGAGACAGAGACAGAGACAGAGACAGAGACAGAGACAGAGACAGAGACAGAGACAGAGAGAGAAAGGGACACACAGAAAGACAGAGACTCAAAGAGAGACACACAGAGAGAACAAGGAAGTGGGATCTGCTCATAATTCTGAGCCAGAGCAGAGCAGCTCCTTAGAGTTTTGCATGTT
This sequence comes from Rhabdomys pumilio, assembly GCA_030674055.1. Taxonomy (NCBI): domain Eukaryota; kingdom Metazoa; phylum Chordata; class Mammalia; order Rodentia; family Muridae; genus Rhabdomys; species Rhabdomys pumilio. The sequence goes on along the minus strand of JANHMN010000006.1, from coordinate 20,718,752 downwards.
AGTAGTAGCCCCGTGGACAGTGAGGGTAATGTTCTGGGTCTTTCGAGAAGCCATGCTTTGTACAGCATGGATCCCATGCACCCTTGATGCTTTATGCCAACAGGGTTTTAATAATATATTGAAAAAGTCATGATCTAACTCAGATTAGCTTTGACTTAAAACGTGGTGGAATCTTAGCTACCCAGTTTAAAAACAAAACAAAACCATAAATAGTGTAGGAACCAGCCACTTAGGACTGTTTTGAAGATCAGCTTTTTAAGAAATGGCCTAAACAAGATAGAGCATAAATAACACAGTAGAAAGCTCTCCCACCCTTCACTCCGAGGAAGCCAGGGCCTCCGTAAACACCCATTTCAATGCCCTCCATGTCCTTCTGAATGTTTCAGTCAACCATCCCACCAGATAATCAGATGTTCTTACCATAACATCATATATGAAATTTTTCCAAAAGACAGACAATCAGCAATTCAGGAAAGTTAACAGGACCCATTTCAGAGTGCTCATTAGATAAACACACTCTAACTTCAGGATTCCCATTCTCTTTGAATATAAAAAGAGACCTTCTCATCTTAATTAATAGATGTGAAAAGAGAAACCTCAAATGACATAAATCTATTTAGAGGACAATTTTTGCCAACCCTATTATCATTGCAAATTTCATGTTCCAATCAACCCTTTCCTACTCTTCACAGGTTTTTTTTTTTTTTTTTTTGGTTGATTTTTCAAAACTAACAGTATCTGGGTTTATTTTAAAAGATGATTTTATTATTACTATTATTAAAAACACCTTTACTTTCTTGGATCGAAGCAAAGAATCCTATTTTCTTTTTGCCTTTGATAAATAGAAAAGATGATTCAGTAACACAGCAACCATGAAGAATTATTACTTTTCCTGGAAAGAATTTATTAAAATGTCTTCTGCAATCTGAAGAAATCCCTTCTCGAAGTGAAAATTCAAAATTCAACGGTAAGAAAGAATTCACTTCTAGATTGCTTACACAATGGCTCTTGGATACAGTGAGAGATGGCATCATAATGGATCTTTTTCTTTCTTTCTTTCCTCCTTTCTTTCTTTCTTTCTTTCTTTTTTTTCTCCTTTTTTTGGAGAGTTTTTGTTTTGTTTTTTGAGACAGATTCTCAGTATATAGCTTTGGCCATTCTGGAACTAACTATATAGACCAGGCTAGCCTGGAACTCAGAGAGATCCACTTGCCTTTGGCTCCTGAGTGTTCCAATTAAAGCCGTGCACCACCATGGGTCTTCCTTTTAATCAAGAAACTTGGATGTCATTTCAATTCCCTTAAATCACACAAAGTAGGAACAGGGTTCCCATGTTTCTAATTCTAATGCCCATATATATCTCGTTGGTGTAAATACTTGGGATTAATTCATATCTCTGGAGTGTACTTTTGGTTATAATCACTCTTTATATTCGTCTCCACTTAAATATTGTATTATAGATGACAGGAAGTGAAAATGGATAGCAAAATCCAAATTAAGTGAAGAAAAGTGGAGGCTGACAATAACCTCAGAAACTGGGAATAAGCAATCTCTCTGAAGAGTACGCAGATAATCTGCGAGCTTGCTCTAGGTGTACACAGTCTTTGAACTTCCTGTGGGTTTACAAAGCTCCTGTCTCCTGTAGAAGAACCAGGCTCTTTTTACTGGCTTTGAAGTGTTCCTCAAAATCCAAGGCAATGTCCTAGTTTATCCTTGGTTAGGTCTTTATCTCCCAGAGTAAAGAAGTTACGAAATCCATTGAGTGTCCAGGCTAAGATTTGAGAATTAAATATATTATTATATCTAACTGGATAACTATAGTATAATAGAGTTGTTAAAATTCTATAGGCATATGAACTCAATTGGGCTCCAGGAACCAATGAGGTCAGTTCCCAGTGATGACCTGTAAATACTTTCCCACAGAATTAGCAATGACTGTGAGATTTAGGCTTTAGCTCCCAACATATATGCATGGGGTTACCAACTCTGAAGATGACCCAAGCATCATCTTGCAAAAAGCCAAGGCCTGTGTCTTACTTTCCAGATACCATAGACACCTCCCTCCAGAGCCACAGTGACAATGGGGACAAACGAGATCCTCTTCTTCATCCTAGTACTGAAGGAAACTCTGAAAGAAAAGCGGGTCCTAAGGAATCATGAAGATAGGACCCCAAAACTCTCTGTAGCAAGGAAAGACAAAACACAGAGGGGGACACCAGCCAGTGTTCCAGCATGCTGCATAATTTCACTTTTCAGACTTAAAAATAAATTGCCTTCCAGGAGGTTGGCTCTTCTGTTCGTTCTAACTGTAGGAGTTTCAGGTTCTGTGGCTGCATCACAGCCATGGCAGATGCTGGTGACATTTATGCGGAAAGCATGGGACAGGAACCACCTGTGGTGTCTCACGCCTATAATGCTAGCACCAGGAGAATTGCCAAGGTTTGAAGGGACAGCCTGTACTGTGTGACTCTGTGGCCAGCCTGAGTTATAGAGCAAGACGCTGCCCTGAAGGAGATCGGGAAGAAAAAAAGGAGGAGGAGGAAGAAGAGGAGGAAGAGGAGGAGGAAGAGGAGGAAGAGCAGATAAAATATTATTTCTTGTAACAAGCTTATAAATGCTAGATGGCTGGAAATGTGACTGTATCCATAATTGTAGAAGCAAAGCACAAGGGAGCATGGTGTTCTTCCATCTTCCAGGGCCATTCTGATAACACATGCATAGTGTCTCTTTGACTGCCTTTGGACCCTGTACATGAATCATGGTGACTTAATGCTTGGCTTTTTTTTTTTTTTTCCAGCTCAAATGATTTCATTTATATAGAAATAGGGCAGAAAAATGTATGGGTTCCTCTTCTCATCAGTGACCTGACCTCATTTCCTGTCCCTGCTAATCCCACCTGTGAAATCCATAATATTAAAAAAAATTTAATTAAAATTTAAAGCAATCATTTTGTTTTTCTATCTCATAGTTTGCTTCTTCCCGTTGGCAAGTCAATCATATGGTCCTGGATTTTCTCATTTGTAGAGTGTAAGAATTACAGCAAATAATATCCAAAGGCTTTTTTTTTTTTTAACTGAAATCATTTCACAGAATTATTCATCATTAAATTCAGGTCAGCTGGTGATACTCGAGTTGTTTTGCTTTGTGAGAAAGTAAGGCACAAACATGGGGGAAAAATAACTGGAATAATCTCTGTGGTCCTCAATGGATGCTAAAGGCAAAGAGATTAATAGGATCAAGATCCTATTGTAATAATATTCCCCTCCTAGCTGATTAACTATGGAATTGCAAGTGCTTAGTTGGTTTATAAAATCCATACAGTATGATGACAAACAAAGGCCCATGGCATGTCTATGCACACCGACTAGTCTCCCAGTCTCTAGTTCTAGCTATGGAAAAGTTCTAGAAATAGTGACAATCCAGTAGCAACTAGCAAGCTGAGAGCACAGATGTTGCTTCTAAGTATGAATTCTCGATAATAAGACATCCAGGGTGTAAGCAGAACACAGAAGACAAGCCCAGAAATCCTGTGACACCACAAAGAGCAAGGTAATGATAGAAAAAGAAAAAGGACCACGTTAAAAAGAGAGAGGGAGGAAATGCCTTGGAGGTGTGCCCAAACTGGAAGCTTATGAGTGCTGACACATGTAACAAATGTCAGGTGACAACCCATTGAGTGAGACAAGTACCTACTAGTACAGGCTTAATCAACCAACAGGGAGTGGGAAATACTCTTTCTTATAATAGAATCTCAGTTAGTAATGTGAAAGAAATGGAGACTGGAAATTTCCTGAAGGCATACAGAAAAAAGATTTAAAGATGATAAAGTTAGTGGGCAAAACCATAGGAGGAGTAAAGATTTACAGTTAACCAGTTAAGGAGGGAAAATCCCTAGGTTTATAGTGGAGAAATTCAGGAAGCATCAACTGAACCAAGTCACTGAAGCTTGCATCAAAAAGAAGACACCCCAACACATAACATCCCCTGACTTAATGCCTGAAGAGGACATAGCATTTCTTCAGCATTCACTCCAGACGTGAATGACACTCACCAATTACTGAGAAAATAGTGGCTGGACATACATCGAGGGGCAATGTACAAAGTAACTGGCTCCGACATTTAATGAAAAGTCTCATGCTTGGCCTGGGGATGTACCTCAGGTGTAGAATGCTCCTATGACAGGAATTAAAGACCTAGCATCACATCCCCTGAGCCGCACCATGAACGTGTCAAGAAGTTTACTTGTCATGGATTAAAGGGGAATAAGGAAGGACAATTTGATGTCGCATGGCTCTGGGCTTGGGTCTCAGAAGGAAATCAGACGATAGTGAAGGAAATTGGAAAGTGGAGAAATATGAATAAGGTTTAATGGTAATTCTTTTTATTGTATCATTGTTACCTTCTTCCTTTCAATCACATTGTAGTAACGTAGGATGTTTACAGAGGAGGTTGGTAAATACGTCCAGGAGGTCTCAGTGGGTTTTTGGTTTTGTTTTACAACTCTTTTTTCTTTAGTATAAAATAATTTTTGTTTTTAAATTTAAAAAAAATGACACAATTGTTAAAGTGTACGGATTCCGAAATGATGACGGCATTCCTTTATTTAACAAATAGTTATTGAGCAGATTCCCTGTGCCAGGAAGCATGCAGAGTGAGATCTAATGCTTCTTTGCACATTTATATGTATCTTAAGTAGCCCTTATCAGTGGTGTTGAGACAGGAGCTCTAATCTTTCCCCAAAATGAAGAACAGACCTCTCTCTTTGTAATGGTGACATCACAAGAGTAATGTAGAAAAATATTCTTCATATTAATCTAGTAATGTTAGATATTTTCAGTATAAAAACACTACAGAATTATATGGGGCTTCATAAGTTAACATTAACATCTATATGGATGATAATATATCTAATTTTATACAATGACTAGTAAGAGGTATTAATAAAGCTATTGTACTTTCAATGTGTAATAATTAAAATGGTTTGATAAGAGAACAAGAAGAGATTAATAGGATATGACAGAGGACACACTCATCTTCCTCTGTGAGACTTTAGCACTGAACGCTGATGGCTAACTATGTAATAATTGTTATTGGGATAATTAAAATATTTTTACGAAACAGTAGGTTCATTTACTAATTAAGCAAATATTTAAATTCCTACATACTTTCAGAACAAGAGTTAAATGTATGGTATAGCCAATTCCACCTGCATAAAATTGATTTCAAATGAAATAAAGAGGTAAGTAGCCTTTAGGTTTATGAAAATCATTAGTATAATACAGGAGAGAATTGCCTTTATAATCTTAGATGAGAAAAGGTTTTTCTTTCTAGCACAGAGGACCTGTGGTGGTTTGAATAAGAATGGCCTCATTGGTTCATAGATTTGAATGCTTGGTCACTAGGGAGTGGCACTACTAGAATGTGTGGCTTTCTTGGAGGAAATGTGTCATTGGATGATGGGCTTTGAGCTTTCAGAAGCTCAAGCAGGCCCAGTGTCTCTTTCTCTTCCTGCTGCCTGCAGTTCCATATATAGAACTCTCAGCTTCTTCAACACCATCAACCACCTTTCCCCCACCCCTTCCCCCAAGGCGCAGGGAACATCACAGAGAAGGGGTCAGAAATAACACAAGACACAGAGCTGTGGAATTCAGTCTTCACACTTGAACTTACTGTACCTGTGCTCACATGCACATGAGCCACACAAGAACAAGCCAGTTAAAATCCCAGCATGGGTCGGGGAGGGATCCTGGAGACTCCACAGCTAGTGGAGGAGCTGGTGACAGTTGGTATCTGCTTTGAGATGGAAAGTCACTTTTCTCTGGGGGTTTGACCACTAGTCAATTGCCCAACAATTCCCCCAGTGGGTTGTCCAACATTGATACTCATCTGGGCAGCATTAACAAGGCTCAGTGGGTTATTTAAAAATCCATGGCACTTGATACTTCATTTTTAAAAGAGCAATAATAAAACTATATACCAAATAAATAAATAGGTAAGTAAATAATAAATCAACACAGAGATACTTTCACCAAATTCAAAACCATTTGAAGATCATTGAAATGTTGATGCTTGCTTGTATGCAAAGCCAAGAATTCATATAGGTTGCATAATCTATTGATGATGCAAATTAATTTCAATGACGTTATAAATCTATTCAAATAAGTACCCCAAAAAGTACGCATATAAAAGACTGTTTGAGTTGTCTACAGTAACAAGATTGAGAAGCAACATCAATATTTCTTTAAATAGGGATGCTTAAAAATTACAGAGCATCCAGGTATGATTAAGACACTATAAATGTATTGATGACAAATGTAGTGATCTAATGGAGAAAGAGGAAGAATGGAACAGGAAGGGTTAAATGGGGCGAGGATCAGAGGGCAGAGTAGAGGGAAATAGTGAAGAAGAATAACCAACTCTAAAGGCTTTTTAAATACACCATATGGAAACTTACTATTATAGAAGCACTCTAAAATATATGCACACATAAAGAGAGTTTAAATGGGGTTTCTTTATGTCGAGACAACAATGCTTGCTAGCCATCACAATCTAGCAAATAAGAAGCTCGGTGCCAAGAATGGATTATCCCTTTTAGAGTTGTTAGTGAAAGGTCCCATAGACCCCACAACAGTACATCCTGCCACTATTGTTCTTGGTTACCCTCCAGAATTTTTGACAGTAGAACCCCATTGCTCCATTGAGTCATAAAATGTGAAGAAATCAAGGTGGTACTGACCTTAAGGTTTCATCTCTACCTGCCAGCTTTAATAGTGCATTAAGGTAAGCATGTTTCCAAGGGCTGTGGCTGCTTGTAGCCATGGGATCTCCAACTGCATGCCAGAGTAATGGAGAGACTTTGACAGCCTAGGTCATCACAGTGCCTGCAGCTGCCACTCATCTTTCCTATATATTTGGGGGGAAAAAAAAGAAAAAGAAAAAAAAAGAAAGAAAAAAAAAAGCCGGGCAGTGGTGGTGCACACCTTTAATCCCAGCACTTTGAAGGCAGAGGCAGGTGGTGGATTTCTGGGTTTGAGGCCAGCCTGGTCTACAGAGTGAGTTCCAGGACAGCCAGAGCTACACACAGAAACCCTGTCTTGAAAAACCAAAAAGAAAAAAAAAACTGCATTAAGATACAATGTATGCTACCAGGGAAGAAATGTCATCCTTGGTTTCACCCAGCTGTGAATCCTGCAAACTAGGTTATATGCTCTGGAGCAATGGTGATACAAGGGTTATGAGAGTAACTAAACACTTTCTGATTGGATTTCAGGTCCACTCCACAAGGTCGAATCCACACCTAATACTATTAGCAAGGCCAACAACCAGTGCCTGCATGCTGATCAAGCTCAAGCCAGGCAAAATCTCAGCACAAAGGAGATAGGGGCACTTGGAAATGAATAGCTGCTGGGACAGGAAGAGTTAAGTGCTCTTGAAGGGTGTGAACCTACAAAGTTGACCATGCTCTAGGGGTTGGCCTTACACCTAAAGTATTTGGGAAACATAGATTAGGCTTGATGGGCCAAAGAAAAAAATGAGGAGGGAGAAGGAGGAGGAGGAGGAAGAAGAAGAGAAAGAAGACAAAGAAGGAGGAGAAGAAGAAGAAGAAGAAGAAGAAGAAGAAGAAGAAGAAGAAGAAGAAGAAGAAGAAGAAGAAGAAGAAGAAGAAGAAAGAAGAAAGAAACAGCAGGATCTTCCAGAAGAAAGAAACAGCAGGATCTTCCAGAAGCCTGTGTGTGTAGAGAGATGGGGTGGATCTTGAAGGAGCTGAGAGGGTAAATCTCAAATATACATTGTATGAGATTCTCAAGGAATTCATAAATATTTTTAAAAGGAAGAATGAAATACTATTACAAGTACAACTGTGGAATTTTCATAAAAGTATTTTATGTGTGAAATAAAAGTTGCATGCCAATCAATAGAGAATGACTGTATACATATATATTTTTATTTTATACATACTTGTAGGAAAGGAAGAATATATATTGTGTTTGTATTTGTTCCATATAATCCTTGGTTTGAAATTTTTAAATTTTGATTTAGTGTGTATCTGTGTGTGTGTGTGTGTGTGTGTACCACATGTGTGCAAGGACCCAAAAGGTCCAAAAGAGAATGTCAGGTCATCTGGAGTTAGAAATACAGGTGGTTGTCAACCACCTGTCAAGCGTGCTAAGAACTGAATTTGGGTCCTCTGAAATAACATCCTCTGAAATACCAGGGAGTTCTTAACCACTGAGCCATCTCTCCAGCCCCCTTCTCTGCATGTTTACATTGAGCACACATTCATGCATTCTATATGCAGATATAAACATAAAACAAAACTAATAAAAGCTTCCACATGTTCTATGTAGTCCCATGTTACTGTGACTCTTCTCTCCAACTCTTAAGGTCAAACTTAGAAGGGAAAAGTTAGCTTAAGGTAGACTATACAACCCCAAACACACATTCTTTAGACCAAACTATATAGTTGTTTCTTTTGTAAAGCTCCAAGATGTGAGTGACATACTCATCAAAGATACATCAGGTGAAATGCTGAAAGCAACATCTGTACAACAGTCATGTGGGAGAGTCAAGTGGGGTGGAAGGAGCCAGGGACCATCCAGTTTCTAATAAAAATATGGTGGTTCATGCAGTCCATGTCCAGGACCCATGAAGCTGACTCCTAGACTTCACTGGGTGGCAATATAATGAATTCAACAATTGCAATGCATTCCTTGAACATTATAGAGATCAACCTTAGACAAAACAAAGTGGGAGACAAATGTAGGTTCTGCCAAACAATGTATAAAGAAGCCATGGAGTAAAACAAAAGTCAAGAGGTAAGACTATATGTAAAAATCTAGAGGAGAGGTTGGAGAGATGGCTCAGCAGCCAAGAACATATACTTACTTCTCTTGAAGAGGATCAAGTTGATTGCCAGCACTCACTTTGAACAATTAATTGGCAGCTGCCCAAAACTCCAGCTCCATGGAATCCACTGCCCTTCCTGGTCTTTGCAGGAATCTTGATTGTCCCTGAAAGATGCAAGCTGCCGGTGAGCTCAGATAGAGGGAGAGTGCAGAGCATTTACTATACTGACTCCACCTGATTTCTTAGGTGCGTGCACATGCACGCACGCATGAACACACACACACCTCTTTTAAAGAATAGAGGAAGTATTTGACAATCAGTGGGCAAATGATGGACTCACAGGACAGACTTTTTAAGCATGCTTTTGAATTCTGTAAGAAGATCTATGGGGCGTGGGGGAGTCTAGAAAATGAAGTTTTCCATCCATCTGCCAGTTAAGCAAATTAGAAAGCCAGGAGTGATATTTCCTATTTCTCTTTATTCTCCATCATTTTGAGAAAAAATACGCCATCAATTAAACTGCAAAGCATCTTTTCAATCTCACTGTCTTCGACTGTCAGTTCCAACAGCAATGTCCTGCACATGTCTCTCAGCAAAGCCACAGAGATCTGACTCCTCACAGTGTTGCTCCTGTTTTAAACACCCACCTACATGGCAGCTATGTGATCCCTAAATCAGCTCATTCTGTATTGTGGGTGTGCATCTTTCCCATGCTGTTTAAGGGGACTGCCATGCCATGACCTTCAGGACAGAAGTGCTTGTCATGAAATGCCTTCACATTTCCAGCTTCCATCCAGGCCTCTCCTGTTTGCTAAGCTAACTTTTCTTTCTCTTTCTCCCTGCATTGGTACTCGATATTCATCTCACCCCCAATTTCTTCCACATTGATTCTTCTCATCAGTCAGGCCTCAACTGAAATGACAGCTGCCAATCAATGCTTCCTCAACCACACTGTTCCTATTTTGATCTCGAATAGCAATTACAAAAATGTATAACCACCTAGCCTTTTGACCTATTACAGAGATTCTAAGGCAGAGAATGTGTCTGCATCATTCACTACTGCACTTAAGTGTCCAGACATGACAGATAGTGGGTATCCAGTGAATGAATTGATAAACACACTTGCATAATTGGGTCCAGAAATACTTTGAAAGGATGTAAATACCTATTGAAGTGCATATTAATAGGAATAACTATTGATTTGGCTATTTAAAGACAGAAGCAGTGTTACAGGGCTAGATGTAAGGCCCTCAAGGGAGATTGAATGGCTTCCCAAACAATACAGTAGGGTTGCAATGTGTCTTCTCACCATGTCTGTTCTACTACTAATGGGCCTAACAATGACTTGTAAATGCAGCCACTAAGAATAGCATTTGATCAATACCAAATAAACTCATGGCAGATTTATGTGTTCATTATGAAATACAATGATTATGTCAATGCGAGCTTTTATTCTCTGTTCAGAAGTATAGTGCTTTCAATCTAAGGCTTCATGAATGTTGGGCAAATTCCCCACCTTCAATCTAAGTCTTCATGAATGTTGGGCAAATTCCCCACCAAGTTTTATCTGCAGACCTTCCCCGCCTCAGCCTCCCAGATACATGAGATCTGTGGTTTTCACCTCCAGGTCCAGCTTATCGCGGTCTTTGATTTTTCTTCAGTTCAGTTGCTGCCTGTAAGAGAAAGACAGACAACTAAATTATTAAATTTAGTAATTAAATGAATAAATGGGCTGAAAAGATTTCTGGTCATATATTATTTATCCAGCCGAGGTACCACCATCTTTGACTAAGCAGCGGTAACATGGTGGACCGATCCAATCTCACGGATTTTCCTCATGAGCTCTCTAGCACTCCACACTCTTGTTTCTTCCCTCCACCCTGTGAATCACATCACTACCACCACCACCTCCATTACTGGCTCCTGTTCTTCTTTAGAACGTTTCCTTTTAGAGGCCCTCCTCTTAATCCAAAACTCATGCCCTGGTTCACCAATCTTGCAATTTCCCTGTACATGATGGTGGTTCCCACCAGCCTGTTTCCGGAAACTGGTGATAGGAAAATGTCTACCTGACTGCAGGATCTAGATACTGAAATCATCATATCACCAACTCACCACAAACCCAGCATGCTTCTAGTTTGCCCATCTTAATCTACAACCCCAGCAAGGAGCAGGGTCTTCTATGTGATGGGCTAGAGGATAGGTTTGGCTTTTCCTAGTAGATCCTGAATAGAGAAAGTTCTGAAGGATGCTGCTAAGACACCAAGTGAGGTGAGTCCTGAGAAGGCACAGGTGTAATTAGCAAGGTGGGGACCCCTGTTGAGCTCAGTAAGTGTGGGGTTATGAATAAGCCTGGTTGCACAGGTAAAAGAAAAAGCAGGAGAGGGTGGGAGAAGTTAAAGCTATTGTAGATCTTGTTCCCTCAGATGCCCCTTTGTCATGTGATCAGGGGTCTGGTTTGCACATGGCTTTGTCATGACTTTCAGAGCAAGAGAAGGACACCCATGTGTCTGCCTTGACTGCCCAGCCAGATATCCAGACACTGAGATTTGCAGCAGCCACCCGAACCCTCTTCTGTTGTTCTGACTTTGTCCCATGCCTGTGAGGCCAACTTCCTACCCTTTGCCTTTTTTTATCTCAAACATTCCTCATCCTCTCCACTTAGAACTGGTCCTCAGACATTTGCTTCCAGGCTGTATTTCAGTTGTTCCTACTAACTTGTACTAATGTGCCCTCCCTTTACCCCTGGATGCCTTGAGCTGCACAAACTTCTTTACACTCGCTCTTTGGCATCTAACACTGGCTTGTTTTGGTAACGTTCTAGCCTGGAGTCTCCATGGTACCACAAAAAGAAAGTTGATATATTCAGCAGAGAAACACAAATTCAAAATATTAATATGAATTACCACAAATTATATTTATTTTTCTCAGAAGAGGGTAGATAATAGGGAGGTAGTTAGATGATAGAAGGTGAGCTAGGAAAAATGGGTAGTAATGATAAAGATATGGGAATACAGTTAGTGTTCTAATTAGGGTCACTATTGCTATGATGACACTCCATAACCAAAGCAACTTGGGGAGAAAGGGGTTTATTCAGCTTACACTTTCACATCACTGTTCATCATCAAAAGAAGTCAGGACAGGAACTCAAGAAGGGCAGGAACCTGGAGGCAGGAGCTGATGCAGAGACCATGGAGGAGTGCTGCTTACTGGATTGTTTATTATGCTGTGCTCAGCCTGCTTTCTTATAGAACCCAGGACCACCAGCCCAGAGATGGTACCATCCACTGTGGCCTGGCTTTCTTCTCATCAATCATTAATTAAGAAAATGCCTTACAGGCTTACCTACAGCCCAATCTTTTGGGGGCATTTTCTTAATTAAGATTTCCTCCTCTCCGATGACTTTAGCTAACATCAAGTTGAAATAAAACTATCCAGCACAGATAGATAAGAGATAAGTGCTAATAAATTCAGAGAAATGTTTGAGATAGAGATGCTTGGGGTGCTGGGATGGGAATTTTAAGATGGTTTCTAAAATTACTACCTCATTCCCTGCCTATGTCCACACCTTCTGAACTGTGACTATCACCGAATTTCCCTCTGTGATTAGGTTACATTCTGTCACATGATTGACTTTAAAGGGAGGGAAGTATTCAGGCCTGTATCACCCAGTCATGTTAGCCTTTTAAAGTTGCAGGTGGCCGGTGATGTGCTTGCCTTTAATTTCCTACCGCAAGGGCCATAGGATCTTGGTGAGTTGGAGGTCAGTCTGGCCTGCATAGTGAGTTTCAGGACAGCCAGAACTGTTATATGGAGAAATTCTGCCTCAAAAACCAAACCAAAACAAAAACAACTACAAAACAAAACAAAAACCTTTAAACAAACAAATAAAAAACCATAGTTACATGCTTTAGCTGTAGTCATAAGAACAAAGAGGAGATCAAATATGTAAGGAAGTCTCCACAAACATGCTGTTTCTATAACAGATCTTAGGTATTTATAAAGCATGGTGACTCCAGACTGACAGAGAGAAGCAGGTCCTGGGTGATGGGTACAGCAAAGTACAGTGCTGGCCGATGGTGATAGCTCGGGAAGTTGCATGTGACTCCTAGAGTCACTGAGGCACTGAGGAGAGCCAGGGAGAGCATGGTTGCTAAACATGAGGGAGTCTCAAAGTGGAGGGTCTGTATGATTTTAAAGCCTCTTTCATATCTGGCATTCTAAAGATGTGTAAGAGAAGTCGGCATTGAAAAGGATGAATGAGCTTTTAGGCTTTAAGGCTGAAAAGGATGGATGTCTGCAGAAGCAGCATGCCCAACCGGGGTCCAGATCTAAGTGCTGGTGGGTTAGAGTCAGAATCAAGTCAGATCGATGAGCTGAGAAGATTCAAAGAGTGCGGGACCACTGAGAAAAACCACAAAACACTGCACTGAAGAACTTGTACTGAGTGCTTACGCTGTACCAACGTCATCACTGACTGATTGCACATGGATTTTCTTCTTAATTCCCTTGTACATGTATTTTCTTCTCTCAGTAAGGTGCAACTGTCTGTCCACCTTAAAAAGGAAGAAACAAAGACAGCTGAGATTGAATAAATGCCTCTTCTTTCTATACCTCATAAAGTAAAAGTTGGGGCGAGACATCAAGCGACTTTGGTTTACACACTGTTTGCTAGTATCTTCCTTAACTGGACTCCAAAAGCAATTCTGTTCAAGGAATATATCTTGAGGACTTACACACCCCCTTTACCATATGCTGTGGTCTCATAGTGCTAGAGCTCCAGCCTCTGTTTGCTTTCTATCGCATGGTCCACAGGGAACGCATTACAGGGTGGCAATCTTGGAAAGCAGGGATTTCTACAAGCATTAGGAGAATGCTAAAAGCAGCCATGAAGTCAGGCTTTGAATGCCTCCTGAACTATATGCAGTATGCTACATCTTCACAAATGTCAGAGGTGACAAAGCAGGATATCCATTTACTGTTCGACAATTTCTGAGCAGTTGTCATTCTGGGGGAAAGCCTGTGAAAAACTTCAAGAGCATACCTAAACAGTCAGTCTACCAATCTTTAATGGGGGTGGGGGTGGGGGTGGGGGTGGATGGGGTGGGGTGGGGGGGTGTTCTAAAGCCTTGTTTGCATTTAAAGTGAAAGTAGACCAGTTGGCCTGGATGAGATCAGTATAAAGAAGCCAAGAGATTTCCAGTAAGTACATGGCTTGAGAGTTTGGGTGAAATCCAAGCCCCAAATGCTTTTATCAAAGTCATCTAAAGAAAGCAGGGAAAGAATGAGATTGTAACTAAGAAAGGTCGAGTCTAATCAATATACCCCCATCTGGACAAATCTGTTAAATGAAAGAATGGTTTGAATAGAGTTTTGAAGGGTTTAGCTGAGTAGAAATCTAGATTTTTGGCAGTGCTAATCTATCGCTGCCTGACAGATCACCAGAGAGGAATTAGCCATGATGCCAAACGTCAACTCTTTCCCTGATTGTTGGAATCTCTCTTAATAGTATCTTGGGTCCTTTCCTTCCAATCCCATGTATATGTGTAGTCTTCCAACTGCTAATAAGACTTTGGCATCAGGACTTAGTATCTAGATTCCAGACAAATGATTAAATTGGAAGTCTTATATAAGCATTGGTCTTTTATAAACTTGAATGATAGTTTATCTCTGAGAAGCTGAACTATCACTTAGGAAAAAAATCCTACAAGATGGTAATATCTAGGCTTAGTCATCTTCCAGGAATTGGAACGTCCACTAAGAACAACAGGAAGTCAAGAACTAGGTTCTGAGGAAATGGACACCACCCTCGTGCATTGCTATCTTAGGGACTCTTTCAGGAGACTGTTCTATGATGTCTTTGCAATTGTGCTCATTGTCAGTCTCCTTAAGACAAGGAAGGTGAAAGGGATGAGGAAGGTAAATGTTAAGGGATAGCAAGACACAATAGAGGAGTGGTGGTTTGAATATGCTTGGCCCACGGAAGGGCACTATTAGGAGGTGTGGCCCTGTTGAAGGAAGTGCATCACTGAGTGTGGGCTTTGAGTTCCTATGCTCAAGTTCCACTCAGTGCAGAAGAGGGTAGGCCTTCTTCTAGCTACCTACAGAAGACAGTCTCCTCCTGGCTGCCTTTGGATCAAGATGTAGAAAAAGCTGGGCTCCTCCAGCACCATGTCTGCCTGCAGACTGCCATGCATCCCTCCATGATGAAAATGGACTGAACCTCTGAAACTGTAAGCCAGCCCCAATGAAATGTTTTCTTTTATAACAGTCGCCTTGGTCATGAAGCACTGCCCAGCTCCACTTTGGTACTAAGCTGACTTTTTTGGACTTTACTCCGATTGATTTTTATGTGCCATCTTTTTCTTTTTTCTTTTTTTAAGTTATTTTTACGATTTTTTTTGTCTTTGTTGCTTAAGAACTGACTGTTTGCATCTTTGCATTTGCATTGGGAAAATGTAAATATACCTCCATGGAACTGGCAGTTGAGGCTCTGGGGTGCTTCTGGGGTGTGCTTTTCTTATGGTGGAGGCTTGCTGCTGCAGATCACCTGCATCGGATGCAGTTAGGCTGATTTCTGTGGCAGGAAGTGAAGGTCTCTCTCACTGCTTGGGGTCTTGCCTCAGGTACCCAAAATGAATCATCCAACTGTCACACAGGTTTTCTGAAGTCAGCGTTGAGTAGATACCCATGAATCTAATATGTAAATGATAGCCAATAGAACTTGGAAAACAATACAGTCTTCAAGAAAAATTGGATTTGGTAAGTTACTTAGCTTTAATTTCAAGAGTCTCTATAGCCAGACTCCCTTCAGATTTACAATCTTCCCTCCTGATAAGTGAGCTGGTGTTACATCTATGTGTCACCATGTTCCCGTTTTGCTGTGTGCTTTTTACCACAATTAAAAACAAAATGTTTTAGTCTAGTGTGGTGATACATGTAATACAATCCAAGAACTTGGGAGTCAGAGGCAAGAGGATGGTAAGTTTGAGGCCAGCCTGGGCTACATCAGGAGTCAAACTCAAAATGAAAACAAAAATTATTTTTACACAGCATAACCTTCTCACTCATTTAAAACACAGTTACTCGTGTTAAGTGAGCTCACAGTGTTGTGCAAGCGGTCGCTAATCCAGTTCTTCCATCTTGCAAGACAGAAGTAGGTACCCATTCAACAATAGCTCCTTGCCCCTTTCTCCTGACCTCCAGCAAACACCTCTCCAATTTCCATTTCTTTCTGTTTGACCTCTCCACATACCTCATGTATTAGAGGAATCATACAATCTTGTCCTTCTTCTGACTGGCTTACATCATGCTTTTATAGTGATAACTGGACTTCCCCAACTGTATTCATCTTCTTATAGGTGATAAGATACCGTTACCACATTGTTGTGACGGTAGTTAACTTTTGCTTTGATATGCCAGTCAGCATGTAACTTTTGCTTTGATATGCCAGTCAGCATGCAGAGCCTCCTTCATGGACTCTCAGTTTGTCTTCACCGAAGCTTCATGCTTAGTGCTTCATAAGGGAGGACCCAGGACTAGGTAGGCCGAGCAACTATCCCAAAGTCACAGAAGGAGTAAATGTTAAAGTTGTTGTTCACGCTCAGGAGGTCAGACCTCTTAACCAGTAGACCACACTGCTTCTCACCTGAATTTATAACTGGCCTGGAGTATAAAGGTAATCTCTCCCAAGGTGGCCAGATATTCTTCAGATGAGAACTCGGGTTAAGTAACTTCCAGTTTCACAATATCTTCAAAGTATTCATCCTAAGAATATATACAGGCTGACGTGTTTCTTCAAGGAAATTTGCTGCGGTTAGTATAATAAATGCTCTGGACTCTCCCTCTGCCTTGAATCACCAGCATTTTCCAGGACAGTTTCTAGGTGCCTGATGGCTTCTCTCTCAGCTGTCCTGCCTGAGTCTACCTCAAGTACATAATCCTGTCACTTTTCCTAGCCAGTGTGCCAGGCATCTGAGAATACATGTAGGGAAATGTTAACATCTCAGAGATGGGGGAGAGAGGTAAATATCCCATCTGCCCTGGGCACTGCCCCTCCCTTTGCATTCCTCCACCCATCGCTGTCCCTGTGCCCCCATTTGTGTGATACCAGGATGACTCATGCTTCTTTCTCAAGCACTTTCCCTTTGTCTGAAAGCCACCAGAGATCTCAAACTAAGTCAATCACCAAATGTGAAAATGGAATTGCAAAGGCAGCTACTCCTTACTTTATCATTTCGAACAGAAGTGTATCCTCAGAGCAGATGTGTGTTTGCAGCATCCGGGGAGACACCATCTTGACAGTGAGGCCTTGGGTAAACACGACTCTGAGGTGAATTCCTAATCTGCCATAGCATGGAAGCAATAAATGCAGAAGGAACTTGCCAGCCTTGTTCAACAGCCCCCCTGGTAAATGCAGCAGACACCAAGTCATTTTAAACAACAAACAGCATAAATTAAATCTGAACTGCAGCATACATGTCATTGTTGGCTCTTTGCAGAATGAATGCAAGACAAGCTGAGCAGATCTAAAAGGCAAGTCATTTCCTCTGGTTCTGGGGAAGCCACCTGTAGGTCTCTGTTTACGGGTCCTAAAAGTCACCCTCGGAGCACCGTCAGGGGCGCACAATGGGTCTGCATGGCTTTCCCATTTATACCACTATTGAGATAAATGAGGCATTCATGGGAAATAAAACAGTAAATGCATGTTACACGTCGGTTTATAAAAGAAGCACGGCTATTCATCCAAAAGAGAAATACCCACACTGAACTCATTAGAAAAATTATGAAAACACCATTTTGTCACAGTCCTAAGCAGCTGGGTCTAGTCGAGGTGAAGGAAAGTTAATCAATCACAAGCAATCAAGAAAATGCCCTGTTGGCCATTTTCTCACAGCCAATGTGAGCTTACAGCGCCCATACAGAAACCAGGCAGACAGTCCTCATATGCGCTAAAGTAGAAGAGGAGGGGCTTCGCTGGCCTAGGAGTCCTTCAGTCCAAACGATGTCCTGTCCATGAAGACTCACACAGGACACTCAAGGGTGAAAAGCAGAGACTTAAATCTAATCCAAAACCAAGGACTCCACAGCAACTATTGGTACTTTCAGTTCCTCAAGGAAATGTGTTTTGGGAGGAAATATGCACAACACAAAAGGAGAAAGTCAGAATTAGGTTAGGGGATGTTTCTAAGTAATAAAGAGTCTTTGTTGTTGTTTTAAGTCAAAATTGGTTGGAAAATTACCACACAATTACGGACACTGATAAATGTCCCTTCAGTGTGCCCTGCCATGGCAACTATGGAAGAAAAAGTAATAGAGAAAGAGGGAAAAGCCATAAGATGAGACCAAAATGAATAATTATCTTCCATTTCACAGAAAGAAGGAAGCTTTGAGAGAAGGGATGTGGGAACTTTCTTCATTTAGTCTGGCTGCATTCCATCTGCAGAATGCCATCCCAAAGATTCATTCTGATTGTCTGTCTTCTTATCTGTAGCTAGGTATGTCTGTGGTGCCTGTGTCTAGAATGAAAGATTCTAGAGGATGAGGGTATGACTTATTCATGAATAATGCAGTTGTATTTGTGGGACAAACGAGAAACAAGCCTCTTTTGTTCTGATTTGAGGAGTGGCAGGCAGTTTTCTGTGTTGCGTGTGGTTCTGTTGCCAGCATCACAAGGAGCCTGCTTGAGAATGTGGATCCTATGCTGTCACAGGTAGACATTGTACCCTTGGCTGGTATGGAAGACATCTGGAGGTATTTACTGTTCAATGAATATTGAATCTGGACTCTCAGTAAAGTCCAGCAGAACATTACAGAGTGCTATCATTAGGAGATATAAATGTAAGTAAATATAAAATATATGCCAGGTCGTCTTTTAATATCAACATCTTCAAATTTTGACCTTTTAAAAGAATCAATTCGAAAGTGGTCAAACATTACGTAGATTATGTGGAAAAACGGCTGAAACTTTGTAGGATATAAAAGTATTGTTTCAGCTTAGTGCTTTGTGTTCACACGGTATATAAAACTTTGAATGAATAAATGTGGCAGTAAAATATTTTTCCTCAGTGACCTTATTTTCTGTTTGTATAGTGATATCACTTACTTTTACAGAAAGTTGTAATTAAGCATACAAAACTCACCTATGAGTCAGTATGTCTTTATATACAATTGTGTCTAATACAGAAAGTATGTACGTATCCATTGTTACTTTGAAATATCCCTAAACATGTCTGTTTCATTGCCAGCAGTACATATAAATATGTAGAAGGTATACAGCTCTTTCTAATTTGTGTAAGAAAAATATAAATGTATACACATGTTCATCTTTTAGTTACTTTTCTTGATGCTCTGACCAAATACTTACAAAGTCAGCTCACAGTTTGAGAGTGCAGCCCATCGAGTCAGGGAAAAATGGCAGCAGGAATGGGAGCGGCTGTGCATATTGATACTGTAGTCAGGAAGCAGGAACAGGTATGAACATCTTGTTCTCCACTTGCTTTGTTCCTTTTGATTCTGTGTGGGACTCTAGGCTACAGAATGGTGCCCATACTCAGAGTGAGCCTTCTACTTTAGTGAGAAACTGCCCCCCCCCCACACACACACACACCCCGAGAAATGTTCTCTCAGACTCACCCAGGTTTATCTCCTGGGCAATTCTAAATCCCATCAAGACTAACCATCCCAGTCTGTGTCTTATTCCTTCTCACTTCATGCAAAACGCATTAACATATCTACTCTATTACAGTCTGGGCTTGCTGAGCAAGAAGGGGCTTGTTCTCATTTGGGGAGAACACACATATGAAGATGTGCATGTGATCAGCTTTTGGTGCTGAGTTTATGTTGGCTCTCGGTTTTGAAGGTTTCAGCCCATGCTGGTTAAATCATTGCTTCTACACCTGCTGTGAGGTAGGTACATCCTAATGTGGGCCCTTGGAGATGAGTTTCTGCTCCTAGTTACTGTATGGTTTGCTGAGACATTTTCTGAAATGAGAACAGAAATGTCCTGCAGAAGTGAGGATTCAGATGTGCCAGGGAGCTCTTTCTCATGGATAATTATGAAGATAATGTTTCAGAAGCTGCTCCAAGAATCAAATCATCACTGTTTGAATTCATCTTTGGCATCTGTCTTAGAAACACAGAATAAAGACACACACGCACACGCACACGCACACGCACACGCACACACACACGCACACACACTCTTGCCACCACTCTTGTCTCAGAACATTCTCTGTGGTTCAGTGCAGGTCGCTGCAGGCACTGTCAGAGTAGGAAGCAGCTGTACTGAGCTCTGTGTCTTTGTCAAAGGTTGTCACCTCCTCTATGGTCAGAACACCACCGTGCCTGTGACCTCAGACAATTTGCTGAAGTAATTGCCTACCATTTCAGCTCTCTACAGAGTTCTATTTCCTTGGCCTGCTTCTCGATGAGTCTTTAATGTTTCTTGGCCTCAAAGTTTAAAAGGCAATAAAAGTTGAATTTCTCTACATGAGACTCCACTATGTGCATCTCTTCTGACTAGTCAAGGAGCTGGTCCCAACAACAGGTTCAGTTTTGTTCCATGGGTTGAGGGTTCTGAGTGCTGAAGACGCAGTTGCTACTTTCTTGCCTCAAGAGAGGCTTGGGCTTCATGATATGTGTTCTGGTCTTTTCTAACTCCAGCCATTTCCCAAGACAAAAGTGTTCAAAAATTTCAACTTCTGAAAACCATATTTTTAATTACACATTGATTCTGAGGATGGCGTTTTTTAGCGAAACAAGCACACTCAAATAGAAGTTATTTTTCAGCCCTAGTTTCTGCCAAGAAGTTCATGAAATGATTTGGCTTTCATGCCAAGATAACTCTAGCTAACGCCAAATGGATAGCACACTGGTTTCATATCATAAAAAGATGTGTATGAGGTATTTAGAATACTGGACAGTATTTGTATAGCACAGAAGTTCCAGAAAGTCTTTAAACAAGGATTGATGGACATCTTCCCCCTTTCCTTAGTCCCTTCTGCCCCCCAAGATAAAAGAAGTCCATTAAGGGGATCATACCCAGAATAAGGCAGTGTGCTCTTGACTCTCCGCTTCTCTGCACATGGTCTGAGTGTGTCTCTGGTTTCTGAGGAAACCTCGAGTTGCCAGACAACAGGGATCTTATCACTTTCCTTTGGTCCCATCTACACCATCTCTAACTGAGAACAGTAAGATGTTCCACTGTTCCATGTTTTCCGCTGTTTAGTGCCTGTCATTTGCCCATCAACCTCTTCTTGATGGACATGTGACGCCCTGCGTTTTTCATTTAGGTCGTCTATGGCCCTCGCTTTCTGACAACTTCATTGTCATATGACTGACTAAACCGTCCTGTGTAGTTCTTCCATATACTATTGTGACTACTCTCTGTGATTATTTCCTGACCAGTTCTACAGATCCCCAGAAACTAGCAAAAGACAAAACCCACCTTGAGTTTTCAATATACATCTGTTGAGGGGAGTGTAATGGGATGAATTTAAGATAGATCTGTTACTTTTCTTATTGCTGTTATAAATACGTGACAGACACAACCTGAGGGAGGAATGATTTGTTTCAGCTCATGACCTCAGAGACTTCTAGTGATCTACTGGGAAGGACACGGTGTATCAACTCACACTGTGGAAGACAGAATGCAAAGAGAAGTGGAATCCATTTGGGACTAAAGCAAGATACAGCCCAAAGGACATTGCCCTGGATACCTACATCCTAGAGAGACAGTACCTCCTACATTCCAGTATAATCAATAATACTACCATATCAGGAATGTACCAAGGATTAATCTATTAACTAGGCCAGAGCCTTCATGATCAAATTGTTGCTGGACATGCTCCTGCAGACACATTCCGAGGCATGCTTACCTACTCTCCATGGTGATTGGGTTCTTGATACAGTCAAGTTGCTATAGATATCAACCTTATCCCAGGAAAGTGACCCAAGTCACTCTTTCTTCAAAGCAGTCCAACAACTTGTGAGGAGAAGTGACAATTTCATCTTCAGACCAAAAAACAATAGTAACGATGAACACACTCCTGTCTTACCCACAGGGGAACACATACAGCCAAATAGCATAGCGCCAACTAGGAGAAAGGAAAATGAAAGAAAACAAAACACAGAGTTCAGGGGGCTTAGGCAGGAGGATCACAACTGTAAAATCAGCCAAGACTACACATTAAATTTGAGACAAGTTAGACCCTGTCAATAAATAAATAAATAAATAAATAAATAAATAAATAAATGTACAAGCCTGGGCTATATAGTCAAACCCTGTAAGTAAATAAATAAATAAACAAATAGACACATAGATAAATAAATGCACACTTTTAAAGGAGAGAAAAATCAGGAAAGAACTGGGGAAAATTAATCAATTAAACATCAATGAACGGTAAAAATCACCTGCACAGTAATACCAGGGGAATCCTGGTGCCCTCCCCAATTGGCCTTTAGTTTTTGCAGGAGGCTCTATCTCACAGGATGTCAGGACAAGCCTTAGGGCAGCAGACTCCTCCCTCTTAGAGCAGAAACAACAGCTGTATCAGTCCATGACGGAGCAGACCAGGGATGAGTTTGGTTGTTAATCTCTTTATGTACTTGATGGTCATTTTCTGGATGTCCCCAAAATACATTTTCTATCATGCATTTCCTGTGACATGTCAACTTCCTGTTCTCTTCTGATGGGCCACTGTCCTTGTCATCAGTTTTGTTTCTCATGGACTGATCGGAATACTCAGTATTCTTTCCTTTTAAAAAAAATGTATTACATTGTTTGTGTGTGTGCAAGTGTATTTGCATGTGTGTTTGTGCATCTTTGTGTGTGTGTATATATATATATATACACAGAGTGTGGGGGAAGTGTGTGTATGTGTGTGGGCATGTATATATGTTTACATACACATAGGGTGGGGGAGGGTGTGTGTGTGCATGTGTATGAGTGTGTGCATGCACACACATAGGAGTGAGAGTGTGTATATCCCATGGTGCCAGTACCATAGTGTCATGGCGTGAGGAGGTCAGAGGACAACTTGCAGGAGTCTGTTTTCTCTTTCCATGTGGGTCTGAAGAATACAATTCAGGTCAAGCTTGACAGCCAGTGCCTTTGCCTGCTGAGCTGTCTCATCAGCTCCACTCAATATTCTCTATACATCATTTTGAACTGTGAGTTCAAACAAAATGACAACAGGATTTATCAATCACTATATATATGCTGCTTAAGAGAAAAATCAAATTAGTAATAACTCAAGTGATTTTTACACTTTAAAGGCAAATGTATTTTATAGCACCTTTTGAAAATAAAAAAATTGTAAGTAATTTTAGGCCTTTTTAGTTTCAGAGGGCTTTACTTTACTCAAATGTGTGTAGCCAATGAAGACACACACACACACACACACACACACACACACACACACACACACACACAGAGTGGTTCTCAATCCCTCCTAATGCTATAGATCTTTAGTACAGTCCCTCACATTGTGGTGCCCCCCCATCACAGAATTATTTTATTGATACTTGATAAGTGTAATTTTGCTGTATGAATTGTAATGTAAATTTCTGATATGTGACCCCTGGGGGATGGGGTCACAATCCACAGATTGTGGAGAGTTTGGTATCTACTGGTGTTCCTGAAACCAGTCCCTGCAGATACTTAAAAACTACAGTCAAACTGAAGAACAAAACCAAGTATGATTTCTAAAATATTGTATGACGTAACTATTTTTCCTCATAAATGCTGGTATATTTCATTCATAATTGATCAAACTCTCAAACAATTTAAAATTTTCATTTAAAATAGAAAGGGGGTACTTAAATCCTGTTTCTCTTTAAGTGTCACATTTCAGATATTATTCTTACTAAAATGTAATTGGTTTTTGTTATTTGACAAATTCACTCACATATATAATGTCTGCTAATGACTCTCTACCCAACACTCTCTTGTTCCTATCGATATTGTCTCAACACTACCAGTCTCTTATGACCCAC
Organism: Rhabdomys pumilio; assembly: GCA_030674055.1. Lineage (NCBI taxonomy): Eukaryota > Metazoa > Chordata > Mammalia > Rodentia > Muridae > Rhabdomys > Rhabdomys pumilio. The sequence continues at coordinate 20,694,908 of JANHMN010000006.1, read as the reverse complement.
TTATACCCTGGGTTCTGTGTGTCCACTGGACTGGCATCCACCTTTGGAGCCTGGTGATGCCATCAGTAAGCATATGACTGAAGGCAATGACTCCCTTTCCTTCTTACTCTCTTGCCCTCATGAGAGACTTCATGATCAATGGTGTCAGAGGGCAGCTAAGGCTCAAGGTAAAGCTGAGGTCAAGATATAACGGCTTTGTTGGATGAATTTCCGTGATTCCCTCTCTTCTGGCTGTAGATTAGGTACTGCTAGCTGTGTCTCTGCAGAAATGCTCCACAGGAATAGGTGCACTGTGTGTGAAATACATTTGCAAATACAATGTGATGAAACTGACTGCAACAACATAACCACGGAGGGTGGCTCTCATCAATGCCTAGTCATGACCGCCTGTTACTGAGTGTGTTAATAAGCTTTCCACTGCCATAAACAACTGTGATAACTTAAAAAGAGAAAAGATCATTCAATGGAAGAACATTTGTCTAGTATGTCCCAGGTCATAGTTCAATCCCCAGCACTACACTAGAAGAGGGAAAAAGAGAAGGAGGAGGACAAGGAAGAGGAGGAAGAGGATGAGGAGGAAGAAGATGGTGGCAAAGACAATGATGAAGAAGAAGGAGGAGGAGGAAGAGGAGAAGGAGGAAGAAGAAAAGAGGAAACAGAAGTGTTGACGGAAGCTGGAGTTACCACAGAGAAAGAAGCCTCCTTTGGAAAAAAAAAATGCCTCCATGAGATCCAGCTGTAGGCAGTTTCTCAATTAGTGATCAAGGGTGGGAGGGCCCAGCTCATTGTGGGTGATGCCATCCCTGGACTGGTAGTCTTGGGTTCTATAAGAAAGCAAGCTGAGCAAGCCAGGGGCAGCAAGCTAGTAGGTTCCTCCATGGCCTCTGCATCAGTTCCTGCTTCCTGACCTGCTTGAGTTCCTGTCCTGACTTCCTTTGGTGATGAACAGCAATGTGGAAGTGTAAGCTAAATAAACCCTTTCCTCCCCAACTTGCTTCTTGGTCAGGATGTTTTGTGCAGGAATAAAAATCCTGACTAAGACAAAAACTAAAAAGAAAAAAAAAAGGTTTATGGAAACAAAAGAGATCAGAGTCTCAGAATATCAATCACCTTGGAAGCTAAGTCCCCTGGTGACTTGAAATCTCCCACTGGGTCCCATTTCTTAAAGGCACAACCACCTTTAATAGTACCAGACTGAAAATCAAACCTCTATCCCAGGGCCAGTGGGGACATTACAGATCTAACTATGGCATTAAAAAAAAAAAAACAAAAAACAAACAAACAAAAAAACACCTTTGCTAGGTACTTCATTGCATGCTATTTTTAAATATTCATACAATAAAACCATTTGTTGTACATTTATATAGAACATAAAATATTTGCATTAAGAAGCAAAATCTAACCATAAATACTTACCTAACACTGAAACATAATTTATCAAAAGGAAGAGATAAATAGCTGATAAGCCACAGATTGTTAGATTATTCCATTAATAAAAGGAGTGAATCATATTATCAAAGGGGAAAGATACATTTCTGTCAGGAGCTATAAGCATCAAGGCAGACAGAGTATATTATAGTACCATCAAGGATAACATACTAAAAGTATGCAGCTGATGGAAGGAGTCTCTTAAGACAAGACCCACAGAAGACCTCCTGCAGGTCCCCGGGTCATCCAATTCAGGAGGGAAAGAAACACGTGAGAAATTTTTGCCGTTCATCCACAGTAGTAAAAACTCACCTCCCACTATCCATAGGCCATGGAGAAGAAGCAGGGAACTTCTCTATACCTCAACTTAAAGGACCTGATTTGGGAAAACAGGAAATACAAGACTGCTTTGACTTTTTATTTTCTCTTTAGAAAATACTTTTTAAAAATTCTTGTCATATGAGGCAGCAATCTCATAACAAATAACATAGGAGAGATTATTGCAGTGCACGTTCATGAACCTTGAATTTAGGGGAATTTCATGCTGCCTGTGTTATTTACCAGCTGTGTTTTCTCATCCAAAGTAGGTATCCACTATGTCTCTAATTCTGCATTCTTACAAATTTTTTTTGCATTATTTTGTTAAATGCTCTCTCTAAAATTCATTAGACTTGGTTCCCAGAAAAATCTGAATACTGAAAAGCTCTCCTATTTAGGGAATTTTTCTGAAATGTAACGATGATTTGTTTTTACATTTGAAATATTTTTGTTTGTGTGGTGTGTGTGTATCTGTGTGTGTGCACATGCAGAGGCCAGAGGAGGAAATGGAATGGTTGAATACATTTACGTGGAACGTCCTCCTCTGTTGAGCTTCCATGGTACATGGTCTCTCGCTGAACCTGTAGCTCCTCACTTGTGGGTTAGACAGGCAGCATCAAGCACAGTGGTCCTTCTCTGCCATGTATCAAATGTGTTCTCATGGGTTCTGTGCATTTCCAATGTGATCTCGTGGACTCTGTGCATTTCTGATTAAGAGGCCATCTAGTTCACTTGCTTTTCTTTTGGAGAAACTGTTTGACAAGGAATATGTCTATGTGTGTTTCATAAAAGGCCATTTGTCCAACATTCATATTTAAAGAACATCCAGATAAAAATATTGATATGTCCTTTGACTATTTTTAACCTATTTTTCATTATATTGACTAACATTTACCATTCTGCAGTAATTCCTTATAGTAAGTATTTGTGACTTTGGTAGTGTTGTCCCTTAAGGTAGGATGTAAATGAGAAAGAAGAAGAAAGGAATGGAGAGAGGGAAGAAGAAAGGAAGGAAGAATAGATTTTTTTATTATGGTAGTTGTGTATTCATTTGTGTATATATGTATATATTCAATAGAAACACATTCACTCTCGCTTCCCTAATATTTGACTAACCCTAGCTAATGAACTAGACTGTGTATTTGGGAGGACCCTTATAGGATAATGATATTTCAAAAATAATACTTCTCTAGTTCAGTAATAAGCTTCTTTATACTAAGCCATCGTCGGTTCTGAGAATAAACCCTACTATGGGAGTGACTCGTTGTTCTGTTAATATGCATGGGCTGATGATTTTATTTAGGGTTTTTCCTCCTCTATAATCATCAGTGAGATTTAGCTAAAGTTTTCTCCCATTGTGATGAGTTTATCGGGTTTTGGTACGAGGTTAAAATAAACTGGGAAGAGTTCCATCTTCCCTTCCACTTGCATATTTTAAATTGCAAAAGAAATCTGTAATTTCAGAGTCAAAAATAACATCCATAAACTCATCTGGGTTTGGCAAATTTGGGGGATAATTATCATCTTTTTCGATTTTATTCAGGGTGGATCATCTACACGTTGAGCCAGTTAGGGTTATTTATATATTCCACACAGACCATCGTCCACTTCGTCAAGAGTTTCAGGGGGAAGCGGCTCCTATTGTTCATCTTTGCAAGACCACTAGTTAAAAAACATTTGAGGAAGAACATCCATTGCTTATTCTACCAGTGTGACTACTAAACTGGCTGGCGTGCACTGGAGCATGTGATATACAGACTGGCTTTTTTCAAAAATTATTTTAAAAATTACATTCTTTTATTTATTTGAGTGGCGTGTGTGTCGTGGTATATACGGTACAGTGGTAGGCAGAAGACATCCTGTGGGAGTTGTTTCTCTCTTTCTGACGGTGGGTTCTGAGGCTCAAACTCAGTTTGTAGAGCTTGGCATCAAGAGCCTTTACCTACTGAGCCTTCTCCCTGGGAAACCCCCAACCCCGGCCTGTCTCGTTTCATTTTAGTTTTGTTTCTTTAAAAAGACAAAAATCTCCATATATTCTGATTATTTCAAAAGACTGACTGCTTAGCATCGATGAGGATGACCGTTTCCGTGATATCCCCAGGCTTAACAATCACACATGTGTGTGAGACCTAGTGTGGTATTCTAATATATGTACGGATAGTGTGAGGATCTTTAGGGGCAATTAACATATGTATCACCTAAAACATCAATCATTTCTCAGAGGTGGAACTATTCAAACTCTTCCTTTCTGGTTATTTTGAAATGTACCATGTACTGTTAACTATAGCAGGGCATGATGGCTTTGTACTCTGGAAGCCATTTCTCCCAGTTTCCACCTTTCCCTTCTCTCTGATAGTTAGTGTCCATTGTCAGCTTGACAAAGTGGCCCCCTGCATGCCTTAAAGGAATTATCTTGGTTGTCTTCATTGATGTGGGAAGATCCATGGACTGTGGGTGCCACCTTTCCCTGGCTGAGATTCAAGATTGTACAGATGGAGAGAGAGCCAAGGTGGGGCTGGGGTAGCATGCATTCATTTCTCTGTTTCCTGATTGTGGATGTGATGTGAGGAGCTACTTCATACTCGTGCTGCCTTGATTTCCCCACTATGGTGGACTGTACCCAGGAACAACGAGCCAAAATAAACCCTTTCTCCCTTAAGCTGCTCTTAACAGAATGTTTAAAGCAGCTACAGGTAAAGAAACTCAGACAGCATTCCAGCATTTAGTAACTTTTATTCTGTTCCCTACATCAATGGTATCAGCCTTTTGAGATTCTAAAGATAAGTTTATGCAGTATTGGTCATTCTGTGCTTAGCTCATCTAATATGGAGCCTTCCAGGTCCCTCTGTGTTGCCTCAACTAACAAAGATAGTATCCTTTTTTCCCCTCCCCCCTTCCTTCTCCCTCTTGCTCCAGGCCCCCACTCACTCATATGAGGGCATCAGATCTCATTATGGATGGTTGTAAGCCACTATGTGGTTGCTGGGACCTTGAACTCATGACCTCCAGAAGAGTAGTCAGTGCTCTTAACTGCTGAGCCATCTCACCAGCTCGATAGTATTCTTTTTAATGTTTTAATGGCTGAATAATATCTTCTCTCTCTCTCTCTCTCTCTCTCTCTCTCTCTCTCTCTCTCTCTCTCTCTCTCTCTCTGTGTGTGTGTGTGTGTGTGTGTGTGTGTGTGTGTGTGTGTGTGTGTATGTATGTTTCATCACATTCTTCTTATATATTCATCTACATATGAGCATAGGTTGATTCCACGTTGGCTGTCTGGGCTGCTGATGCAATAAATACAGAAGGGCAGATACGTGATGACTTCACTACCTGTTGGTAAATGCTTAGTAGTAGAATTGCCAGGGTCATTTGGAAGTTCTACTTTTATTTATTTATTTATTTATTTATTTATTTATTTATGGAGGAGTTTCCAGACCAGCAGTAGTTTCCAGACTACTTTATGTCCCCACCAACAAAAGTTACCATTTCTTCAGCGACATTTGCATTCCATGATTTCCATCAATGCTACTATGTGCAGTGGCAGACTTGTATAACCCCAGCACTGGAGGTGACAGGCAGACATGGGTGGATCCCTGAGGCTCCTTAGTCAGTCAGTATGGCCACACGCTTGAGCTGCAGGTTTAGTGAAAGATTCTGTCTCAAGAATTAAGGCAGAGAACTAGTAAGAAAGACAGCTAACGTCTATCCGTGGCTACTGCATATGTATACAAGAGCACATGTGCAAAACCATAAATACAAACTAATAAGTTTACAAAGATGCAATCTGTGTACTCAGTACTATACTTCTGATATTAAGTTATCATTAGGTTTCATCAATAGCATCACAATTCCACAGCAATCCAATACCAGCCACCATCCATTCTTAAAAGTACAAATCACTTTTTAAATAATCAGAAATGATATTTTATCACTTTTTGTTCTTCAAGCATCTGTTCCCTTGCCACTTCAAACAATCCTCCCCAATAATTCCGTTCAATATTTATTTATTTATTATTTGCCTTTTTAAAAAATTATGGAAATAACTTTTTCTATAACAAGATAAGCATATGAATTGAAAGCTAATTTTTAAAAAATTATCAGCGAACATAAGGCTGTACGTGTCAATTGCCTCTTGGATAGAGCTATCACTGCTATTGTTAGTACATAATTAGTCAAAACAACATAACCATGTCACAAAATTTCATAAATAATTACTAAACAAAACTGAGTTATTAGACATAAGGCATAATGAGGCAAATGGGGGTCACAGTGCTTTTATGTCTGCATAATAACTAATCAACATTTGAACAGGAGACGGGGCTCACATCAGTTGTATGCATGCATTCCATATTGCTGAGCACAGACCCCGAGAAGTCTTATTCCTACACACAGAGGTGTAAGTTCTGGAACAGTGGTGCTGTGGCCGAGATCATCAGCTGAGGAGTTCCCGGGGATGAAGGATGTGAGACTCTATCCTTTGAACATACAAAATTTGTTTTTCAATTCCTTTAACGTCTTGAGGTGTTACCTGGTCATTGGAACCCACTCATTCAGATGCAGCAAAAGCACTTTTGTAGCAAAGGCATAATTTGAAACTATCAAGGAGGTGTCTACTTGGTCTTCAGTGTTTGAGGACTTAGTTGTTCTCCATGTATTTAGCTAAATGTTATTCAGACCCAATTGTTTAAGATAACAAAATCACGATTCTTTGAAATGGGGTGATGATACAAAATTATGAATATCTTTTATGATCAATAGAAATTTTAAAGTTCTTTTCTTTTGAAAATGTATTTAAGAGTTTTCTAAACAATAATCTTTAAATGGAGCTAAATGAGATGTTCTTTAAGTTATGTAGAGATTTTCTTAAAGTTACATGCTGCCAATACTTTAAAGTATTTGCTGTGCACAACACAGGTCTGACACAGGCATTCTGTGACATATGTGACAATGGGGGGGGACATCATGATAAACCCACTGTCATGTTTTTCACTCTAACAAATGCAGATAAACTGAGGCAAGCTTGGTTTAAATGCCAGATCGATCTTGGAGTCCACGGTGCAGCAGCCTTGGCTCTCTGGTAATAGGGTCTCATGATGGAAGGAAGCCATCCATCTTAAAGCCACACCCCACTTCTGCCCTTGTTTATCTGGTCAAAGAAAATCAGAGGACCAAGCAGGGTGATCACTGGGAAGAATGAACAGTCCAAATGCACTATATCTGCTGATTATTCTAACAAAGTTTGACATGAAGATACATATCCCAGCCAGGCTTCAGCAAAGCTCTTCCCTTCCTGCACTGAAGATCAAGGACATTCCATTCAGAGACTGAGGAAGTCACAGACTGAGGGTAACATGATACCAAGATTCAAACCTCCCTGGCATGACTTGAGAAAAGCGTCCCAATTTCAAACTGGTGAGATCTTGGCACGATTTTGATTCACAGAGCGCCCTGGTCAACTCATGGCATTTTGTTTGGTTCAGATTTTCTAAAGTAAGGTAAAGCTTTTGGACATTTTGAAAGGAAGAGCCTAACATGGATCTCTGAGTTCCGGGCCACCCTGGTCTACAGAGCACGTTCCAGAACATCTGACATCTGGGAATACACAGAGAAGCAACCTTGTCTTGAAAAACTAGAAACTATTTAAAAAGAAGAAGGAGGAGAAGTTGGAGGAGGAGGAGGAGGAGGAGGAGGAGGAGTAGTCTAGACTTTAGGGCCGAGCAAGCAGACAGTCCCCATCACCCAATGGTTTGACTAACAGTTTTGACAATGGTGCGGTCAGTCCTACTGAATGGTAGTTTCACTTCCGCGTTTGATCTGTTCCCAGGTAGCAGTGTGAGCCCTGACTTACACCTGCCTGTGTCATGCTTGACTCTCGTAAGTTTTGGGTTTATCACAGAGCTGTGCAGTAACACAATCCAATTTCATGACAGTTCTAGCATCTTAATCTCACGCCATCCCCCTGCATGTTCATCTCAGCCTATGCCCTACAGTAACACCTCTGGCTTGTGCCCTTGGCTTTTTGACCTTTCCTGAAAACATGCTTCTTCCACGTGTGTGGACCTTCCACCTGATGAGTTTGAATGAAAGAGTTCTCATTCTTTCTCATTGGCTTCTAGAGAAAACTATTTCCAAAATTAAATTAACCTTCATCTTATTTTTATCTTTCTTTGTAGATGTCTTGCAGATAGCAAAACAAAGACATGTTTAATCCAGTTTGGGGGTCATTTTTCTCTCTTTTTAACATTGGATATAAAACACCCATTTGTTCATTTGATTTACTAGGAAAGGCTCTCATCTATTTAGCAAGGGTTGGCCCACAACTAAGGACCTCCTGCCTCAGTCCCCTGAGTGCTAGAATTAGAAGCATATACTACCATGCCTACCTTCAAACTGCAATTCTGATATGATAAGAATTCATTTGTTTTGTTATGTTTTTTCCTCTTCATATATGATATTTCCTTTTTGTTCTAGATTTTTTCTTATATTTCCTTTTTCTTCCCTTTCCAGAATTTTCCAAAATCAAACAACATTTAATATTTTATGCTAATATTTGGAATATGTATATTCCATACACAGGTTAATTTCATGAAGTAACTTTAAAGGCGAATCTGAGATCAGTGTGAACAAGATTCATTTATAATTTTATTCAACTGTTCTTTTTGTTATTCTTTCTAGGGTGGAAGGTATTGGACTTTTTCAGGCCTTGTTAAGTGAGAAACAGTTCCCTTTTCTGCTCTTTAAATTTTTGATAAGGCCCGTGTTATCAGTTTAAATAGCCCTTAAGTTTTATTTATGGGACAGATTTTAAACTACTGATTCAGTTTCCTTAAGATACAGGACTATGTAAAATTTCTATGTGATCTTAGGTTTGATTTTTCCTCCAGAAATTAGTACATTTTTGCTGGCACTTTCAGAAGCACTGGGCTATTTTTTTTTAATTTATTTATTTTTATTTTTCATGTGTATTGGTGTTTTTTCTGCATGTATATCTGTTTGAGGGTGTCAGATCTCCAAGAACTGGAGTTACAGACAGTTGCAGGCTGCCATGTGGTTGCTGGGAATTGAACTCAGGGCCTCTGGAAGAGCAGCCTGTGCTCTTAAGCACTGAGCCATCTCTCCAGCCCCCTGTTTTCCTTCATGTGACTATGATCATTGCCATTTTCTAGCTGTGCTTCCCTGTGTGATTCTTGCCTTACGGATACTATTCCCACCTTTGATTTATTTTTAAAGGGATTATTTTTGGCTCTGTTGATGTTCTGTACGTTTGTTCAGTTTCTTTTAACAATCTGCCTTTTACTTCACTTCCATTTTAAAAGGTGTTTCTATTTTCAAGATTACAGCTTAATTCACTGATGTCAGTCTCCCTCATTTAATTAAAATATTTGAACCTTCCCTGATCTATGCACCGTGTTAACTGTACTTAACTCACTTAAGTTGATATGTGTGCTGCCTAGTTTTATGTCAACTTGACACAAACTATGACAGGAGAGAACCTTGATTGTAAAATGTTTCCATGCGATCAGGCTGTAGGCGAGCCTGTAAGACATTTTCTTAATTAGTGATTGATGTGGGAGACCCAGCCTATTGTCAGTGGTGCCAACCTGGGCTGCCAGTCCTGAGTTCTATAAGAAATTGGGCTGAGCAAGCCATGGAGAGCAAGCCATGGAGAGCAAGTCAGCATCCCTCCACCTGCCTCTGCATCAAGTCCTGCCTCCATGTTCCTGTTCTATTTGGGTTCCTGTCCTGACTTCCTTAAGTGATGGACTCTGGATTTGAAAGGTTAAGCCAAATAAACCCTTCCTTCCCCAAGCTGCTTTGGTTATGGTATTTCATCACAGCAATAGTAACCCTAACTAAGACAATATGTAATACCTTATTTTTATTTTCTAACTTTCTTTGTCGTATCATCAGGATCGATGTGCTATTTTGAACTAATCCAATAGATTTGTTTTGTAGTTTTCTAGTTTTCAAACATATGAGGCTTTGTCATGTTGCTTTTCGATTTTGAGGGGTTTGTTACCATTGGCTTACATGGAGTCAGAGAAGAGTCTATCCAAACCTGTCAAGTCTGACCTTGTGACTCCGGCCAAATCCTGTGGTTTTCCAGTGTGTTTAAAGGAGAATCCTGCACCAGATCATTGGTGTTTGCACATCAAATTCTGCTTCTCTCATTGTTAATGTTCAGCTTTCTACAGACTGGCTGAGTTTTAGCCTACTGGTTCTGTTATGTAGAGATGTGCTAAAAATAAGACAAAACAAAACAAACAAACAAAAATCCTTTAGTATGGTTAAGGATTAACTTAAAACAAAACAAACAAACAAAAATCCTTTAGTATGGTTAAGTATGGTAGAAGATTAGCCTGTTGTTCAGAGTTCTGCTAACTTTGTTTACATGCGTTGAGGTAATATTGAATGGTGAGTTTAAATTTCTTTCTAGTTAATGACAATTTTATCATTGAAGTGTACCATTTCACACCTGGTAAAAAGGATACATATTTTCCTTAAATAATAATTTGAGAGACAAGGACTGAGCACTGATTTGGGGGAGGTGGCAGTTATATAGCATTTTTTTTTGATCATTTCATTTTCAGTAACTGAATGTGTACCCCTTATTGCAGATGTCTGCTTTAAGCTGCTCATTGCCTCACTTTATTTAGAACAACGTCTTTATCTTTTAGTTGGGCTATTCAGTCCATCCCTACATCATGAAGCTGTTAATACTTTGTTCTAAAATCTCCATCTCATTGAGTGCTTTATGAATTGCCTTATCTACTTCCTGTTGCTTCTTACAGTTGTTTTCCCCTCTTCCAGACTGGGTCTTAGATTCATCCTTCGGTTTCCCCTCCACTACGTTGACAGTGATAAACTCATTGATTATCATTATAGTGGTTGGTCTCGAAAAACAAACAAGGAGTTCTAACTTATTCAAGTCTAGAACCAATCATTTTTATTCTCTTTAAGGGAAATGTATGAAATTAGAACACTCTAATTCCACTTGTCTTCTTTTAAGAGTCTTTGCTTTTGATCACTGCATGTTTCTGTAATAGGTTTAAATGTGCTCAGAAATTACACTGGAGTTGCAGGTTAAAGGCTTTTTTTTTCCCCCTCCTCTATTGTTTCCTGCAGTAAACAGAGAAGTAGGTGATTTAAAAAGGGATTTCCTGTATTGCTCCATCTTAGTTGCCCTTTTTTTGAACCAACAACTCATTTCAGGAATTTGTTATTGTTTTCATTTGGCTCTGCTCTACCGTTGATGGTCTCGATGGGTTTCTTAGAAACTTGACTATATAAAACGGAGAGCTAGCACAACTCGTGCTGACTGCTTAACTCTTTGCATTAGTTTTTCAGTGTCTCTCATCAAGTTCTAGACCCTGTTTTTTCTACTTGGCTAGTCTTGTGACTTGCTTTGACAAACGATGTGACAATCAGGCTCACTTTTTAACGAGTCGTGACTAAAGCAGGATATGAGATGTTCCCGGTGAAGCCATCTTATGCCAGATCCAGCCAAACTCACAGCCAACCAGATACACCATAGAGAACCATGAATAGAACCCGGTAGAGACCACAATTGCCTTCATGATTGTAGGCTAAGCAAACAATTATTATTTTATGCTACTGCTGACTGTTGAGTCCTTCCTTTTTTAAAATTTTCACTGTCAGAAGAAAGGAGAAAGAAAAACCTTAGACGTTTTTCAGATTTGGCAGATTAGATTCTAACAATCCTGAATGGGGGAGGGGAGTGGAGAGAGAGGAAGGGGAAGGAAGGGGACGACGTGTGTCACCAACACGCTAAAGTTGTCTTGTACTGGTGGATCTTTTTTTCAACCAGTAATCCTCAGAGGAAAATGCTACAGCACTTTAAGTCATTAGTGAGTCACCACGGTGGTTTCATTTTGTGGGACATTGCTAGTCATGGTCTTGGTTTATTTAACGTCAGGTTCTTGTTGGGCAAAGCAGTCGCCAATTATAACACTAAAACTGCAGAGAAATAAGATTTATTTACAGCTCTCGGGGGCTTCTGCATAAATTCAGCAGAAGCTTTATGTATTAGGAACCTGTATAGGAGAAATTTAGACCGTATGCTGGAAGGACCTGGATTGTTCTCATTTTTAAGTGGGAGGAAAAAGCTCCAGGCAACGGTGTTTTACAACTTCAGGGGGTGGGTTGGGCCATGTGGATTATAAAAATGAAAGCAGATACTTTAAGTATAAGACTGAGAGAAAGTCTAGAAAGAGGAATGAGAGAAAAGACAGGGGGTGGGGGGTAGTGTTTGTGTGATTTTTGGTTATGCTGAAGGAAGGAAGTTTCAGACTGTGTTAGTCATCTTTAGCTTTGCCTGGATAGAATAAAATCAGAAGGAAGTGACACTAAGTAAGGCCTGAGCTTTGCCTGCATTCAAAATAAATTCCTAATTGGCCTCATTGTACTAGTCTACAAAATCATAAAATACATTCCATTGGCATTATCCAGTACAATATCAACTCTACACACGTCTTAATGGGATTTTTGACATTTCTAAAGGTGTAATTTAAGTCAACATTTACATTAAGAACATTTATGATATAGCTAAAGGAAGAACCACTTAGCTAAAATAATGATCAACATAACAGTTTTCCCCAGAGACCATATCTAGGTATAGAAAGTATCACTATGCCTGCATAAATATTAACAATAAAATTTAATACAATTTGATGTGTGATTCTGTCCTCAACCTTGACCTATTTTTTTTCCTCTTTTGAATGACAGGTCTATTATTAAAGAATGTCAAGTTAAAGTGTTGCCATTTTACATTAAATGTAGATTCCCTGACCTTGCTTATTTCTTCCATCATTATCATTGTCCTACGTCCTAAGAAAGAAAAGAAGTCTATCACCAGGCAACAGACAAAAAAGACCTAAACCAAGTCTGCATTTGCCAATTCTATGCTGAAGGGGAAAAATGGCTTAACACATAATTGGGCAAAGGCAAATTCCTAGACTGGCTAACCTAGACACAAGCAAACATATTACACAAAGTGAATCCACCCCCACCCCCTTTGAAATTCATACAGATAGCTTTCCCATCTGAACTGTATGTGTGTCTGCTGGCAGACAAGTACAGGTAATTGCCTCCAGGTGTTTGCCTGCAGGAAGTCATTGAAATTCAGTGCCAGCAACAGCAGCTTTCTCAGCGGCAAAATCTAACCTGCAGGATCCTCCCAGGCACAGGTACATTTCAGAATAGCATTGGCAACTGGTTGGAAGGGCCCTGGACCCATACTGCCCAGCTTAAGAGGAAACAGACAAAAAGGAGGATGTACTCATTAGTCAAAATTTAAGGCTAAAACCAGATGTTCCCCTGGCTTTTAGGCGAGTTTCGAAAATGCTAATCTTCTTCCAGAGACGCTACAAATCACGAGCAGGATTGCACTTTTCCTCAAGGTCTGCTTTCACACACTGTCACAGGTTAGAATAATTTCTTACTGAATAACAACCTATATCCTTTATGCACTGTGACTAGACTAGATACTGCCGGACATTCAATTAAAGATGTCAGATGAACCAGTTGCTTTTAGATGAATTCTCCTGCTCAGATGAGAACACGCAGTTTGAAAGGCAGGAAGTTACACATGCACACCGAACAAGAGTATACAATGTAGCAAAAACATGTTGGGAGAAGCAGACGGGAGAAAGAATCTTCAATTGACTGTGGGAAACGCTAAGCAGCTGCCTTCTCTATTCGTTTTTAAAAGGGACTCCAATGGAAATTCAGGAATTGCAGGTGAGATTAAGAACCAGCTAAGACCAGCATGGTCTATGGAGTGAGTTCGAGGACAGCCAGGGCTATACAGAGAAACCCTGTCTCGAAAAAACAAAAACAAAAAACCAAAACCAAACCAAACAAACAAACAAAAACAAAACAAAAAAAGAATCAGCTAGACCTCAGGATGCCACTTCTAGTCTCTTTGCAGCAGATCCTAGTAACTGCCACAGCTGAGAGGTTGACTTCCTGGAGACAGACACCCAATAGGGCATTACAATCAGGGAGACCGAACTTAAAACTCTTTGTTGAACATATCATGGTTTTTGTTCTTTTGTGGTCTGAAACATACATAGTGACACCACACACACACACACACACACACACACACACACACACACACACACACACACAAACACCACACACCAAGCAGAAGTCTTTCTGGGTAATCTGATCAGCTCATGAGAACAGAACTGAAACTACTGACAAAGAAAGACTTCAAAAGAAGTGTAAACCAGGTCACCTTGCAGGGAATTCCTCTGGTCAGTGCAGACCAACTGCCCATCAGTAAAGAAGGATCTAACTAGTCAGCTTTTGGGGTGGTGTCCCTAGTGAGATGAGGGTTATTCGGGTCTCAAACAAGAAGGAAAGAACCAGAGAAACAGTAGCAGGGGCAAGCAGATGGAAGGAGAACAAGTAAAAATGAAAAACCGTCAGTAATATAGTAAGTAAGATGTGTAGAGGGAGAAGATAAGAAAAGAGGTTTTAGAATATATATATATACTTGAGGGGGGAAGAGCCCTTAGATATTAAAAAATTGAATTGTGGAATTAGAAAAAATAAAGAAAAATATTAGAAGACACTGCAGAGCAAAAAATTCACATGAGAAGCAAAAGTAGAAAAATATGTGATAAAAAGTTAAAAGAAAGAGTGGAGATGCCCAAGCGGTATAATGGCTGAATTGTGAGGGCTTCCTGAAAGGACTCAGAAGGAATAGATTAAAAAAAAAAAATGGTGGTGGTATAATTTGAAAATATTTTCTCCAAATGAAATAACACCAGATTTTAAGCCAAAGTTTAACCAAAAGAACTCAAAAATATAATAATAAAAAAATTAGATATGTCACTGTGAAATTTAGAATATAGGGACAATAAAGAGAACTGACTCTGGGTGCTGAGAAAACAGACATCTCATGTGAGGAATAGCAATTCAGAGTGTCAGGAAGCTTCTCAAGTAGCTGGAAGCCAGAGGAACATGGGTTTAGAGCCTTCATAATTCTGGGCCAAGAAAAATCATTCTATCTTAGAATTTTCTCTCCAACCTAAGCATAAGTTTAACCTGAGTATCAAATAAAGACACTCTCAGGTATATAGTCTCCAAGAGTTCTGTTTTCCATGAACCTTTTTCCGGGAAGCCATGGGAGGATGGACACACCCAAAACGAAGGAATAAGTTCAGAAAGAGGAAGTCATGGGATCCTGGTAATGTCCAGCAGGGGAAAAGAGAAGACAACAGTCAGGATGGTTGTGGAAGGGTACCATAAAAACTGGCAAGTCAGACCCCAAATGCTTGGACAGAAAACTAGACAATGGTGGCTCACACCTGTAGCCCTAGCACTTCTAGGAAACTGAGGCAGGAGGAGCACACCCTCAAGACGAGCTTGGATCACACAGTGCACTCCCATCACAAACAAAACCAGAGATGTTCCATAAGGTATGATTAATAGTGTATGCAGTAAATCTAAACGTACTGATATGTTTACCTAACAGGATGAATTAATAAATACATATATATCCAGGTAAATACATAGATCCAGGGTGTTCTTTAGGGAGCTGAAATAAAAATTGATCATAGTATGGTATGCAGATTGGCTTTGAGCTCTATCCATAGTGACAATCATGGCCATGGGGATATATCTAAATACTGACAGATGACCTCATCAAATGATGTTACACAGGATCCTGTGGGATGACGTGTTCTGGGGACTGGGGATGTAGATGAAAGTGAGGTGAAAGCAATCTGTTTGAGAGGGTGATGTCACCGATAATATCTAATAGTCAAAATTTAAAATTCAGGATACTTATATTATTTTGAGACATGTGCAAATAATACTACCACTGGGCTTTAAAGAATTGAATCCTTTTGCACCTCAGAATGAAAGAATAGTTACTAATATTTTAATATTCCTGAATTATTTCTACCATACCTTACTACCATCTAACTTTCTAAACCAGGGGTTGTATATTATATATTTACATTATTATTCATAACAGTAGCAAAATTGCAGTTTTGAAGTAGTAATGAAATAATTTTATGGTTGGGGTTCACCACAATATGAGGAACTATATTAAAGGGTTGAAGCATTAGGAAAGTTGAGAACCACTGCTCTAAACTTCCAATCATCCCCTGAGGACAGAGACATGGGAGGCACAGATGTAGAATGGTAACCTACCCATCTCTGGCACATCTGAGTTGAACTGGATTAAAGGCACACATACTTATTGCAACACGATCAAGGGTAGAAAGGGTTACAACAAAATGAAAAACAAAAATCATCTCTCTGGGACAACAGGAAACCTTTCTGATTGTATAAAACTGAAGAATGAGCAAGATAGAAAAAGGTCTTGTATTCTATCTTTGGAGACTTTACTGGGGCAAACTGCACGGAGAGGCAACAGTTTTATAAATATCTCTTTAAATGGGGATGGGGGAGTGGCTCGTTCAGTAAAGTGCTTAGTTTAAAAGTTTGGGAACCGGAGAGCAAATTCCCAGCACCCACCCAAGTAAAAATCTGAGCACAGTGGCACCCATCCGTAACCCCAGTGTTGGGTGAGCAGAGACTAGTCGATTCCACCAGCTCATTGGCTAGACGGCCAAACCACATCAATGGGTTTTCAGGTTCAGAGAGAGACCTTGTCTCAAAAAATAAAGTGCAGAGCAATTGAAGAACATATTCTATGTGACTCTGACATTTACATAGGTATATGAGTGTTTGGAGGTACACATGCACATGGTTACACAAACACTACATAAACCACACATACACGTACAGAAAAATAAATAAGGCTTCATTGTTTGAAGCAGATTTAGGTAGAAAGAACTCTCATTTCACCCTGTTGGTATCAGGTTTTGAACTGGCATAATGGATGGAGCAACACTGATACATTGTAACAGCTAGTTCCTGGTTTCCATTAGAGGAGACCTCTTGTGCTGCACAGCTCTACACAGTGCATTCGATGTATAATGTCCACTGTTCCATCTAGAAAGTGGTTTGAATACATTGATTTGGTGTGGATTTCTGGGGTTGTGACACTGTCTATCCAAGATTCAAAGCAATCATTGAAAGGACTGGTGTGTGTGTGTGTGTGTGTGTGTGTGTGTGTGTGTGTGTGTAGTGGTAGTAGTTGTAGTGAGTGCTACTTTGTGTTATTACCATCACTATGTTACAATGCCTTAGCTACTTTGTATAAAGTGCCGGCAGGCCACTGCAATCCCTTTGAGGTTAACGAACCTGTGCTCTGTTGGTTGTTCCGGTTGGTTCAAAGATCAGCAATAGGATCCCAAAGCCGGTGAGTTCAACTACCTGGCTGAGGAGGCCAGCCTTTCGCATCACCACGCAGCAGGCGGAGGAAAGGCACAGTTCTAATGTAAAAGGTGATGGTGAGCATTAGGCACAGGGACCGATATGGAGCTTGAGTGAGGGAGTGAAACACAACTTCAGGCAAGGTGGGTGGAGCCCTGCAGGGGAACAAGGGCCTCCCTTATTAGGGTAGCAGCTGAAGATAAGTCTGGATATGATCTGTGGGATCACATTGAGGTGTAAATCCTAGCTACAGAGTAGGGACTTCGTAGGAGAGGGCAGCCATGGGCTTTCTTCAGGAAGGGAGTTAGCAGGATCAAAGCATTATTGTAGGAGATAATTAGAGTGGTGTGCCTGGTTAAAAGAAGTGAGGCATGTTTGGACTCTGACCTTCTTTGCCAAGTTGATGTCATGGTGGACAACTGCCTTCCCCCAGATACCCTTAGATGTTAATACAGGCAGTACTAGAGGACCTTGGGTGCAACCTGCTACTAAGTCTTTTATGAAGTGTAGTAGAGATGTGTTTGCTTTTCATCTTCAGCTATCTTTTGAAGAGGATTGAGGAAAAAGTTTACAATGTGTCACATTAGGTCTGTACAAATTTTCTAAATGCCAGAACAAAGGCTAGGGGGAGGGGTGGGTGCGGAGTTGGGGGGGGGGTAAGAAGAGAGGGAAGAGGAGGGCTGGTTATGAGAGGAAAAAAAACCAGGCTTGGAAGACACTGTTGGAGCTGAGGTCAGAACTGCAGGATGTAGGCGGCTGTAAAGAGATAATTCTGATTATAATTAGTCAAGGAATCGAAATTCAAGAAGCCAGGTGTTGGGGCAATACGCTAAAAGAGAGTAGTATTCCTCTCATCTAAAGATGAGAACACTTGTAAATATTAATAGAAGTAATTGTAAGTGGATTTGAGGGCAGATGTCTCATCACATTCATATAATCTAAGTAGGTATGTATTCCTGGGGTTAGGAATAAGCCGTTTACTTTAAATGCAGAAGCAAAAAGAAAGAGGAAACAGCCCCGAGAAATGACAAGTAGCTGCAAGTGAGGAAATAAATACATAAAGGCGAATCTGGGGGGGCTGCAGAGATGGCTTCCCAGTCAGCATGTTCACTCTGGCAGAGAATCTGAGTTCAGTTCCCAGCACCTGGGTCAGGTGGATTGTGATTACAACTCCAACAGATTCAACACACGCACACACACACACACACACACACACACATACACACACACACATACACACACACACACACACACACACACACACACACACATACACACACACACACACACACACACACACACACACACACACACACACCTTTGCATGCACCGCCCCTGTCTTATGTTTAAGGGAAAGAAGTCCTTAGTTAGATACTTATGGAAGTAGGTACTTCCAGATCACTTAATAAGCACACATTGCTCTCCTGGAGACCCTCCTTACAACCTCTCTTACAGCTGAGGGCAGTGTAAAATGTTTCTTAACATATTTAAACTTAGGCTACAGTCAGCAATGTGTCTGGGTTGGATTTTGTCTACCTAAGTGACACTAGGATGTATTTCTCTTTCTATATCTTCTAGATGAATTTAGCAGAATGCTCCTTTTTACGTCTTACTCAACTGATCAATGGAACATGTTAGACTCTCGCCATGGCCATGTTACTTAAGCTGTCCCCTCACTGCCCAAGCAAAGCTTTCAAGAAGCAGTTATGAGTAAGAACTCCCCACTGCTCAACTCCGTGTAGTTTTTCTAAAGCACCTCAGAATTAATTCCTCATTCTTTTTATGATTTTACTTTTAGCATTTATTTATGGTTATTTTGCTCTTGTCCCTGTTGTTGTTGTTGTTGTTGTTGTTGTTGTTGTTGTTGCAGTACCGGGGATCAAACCTCAAGGTTTGCATGTTTAGGCAAATATACTACCACTGAGCTATATCCCCGGCCCACATCTCGCAGTTAAATAATCACCGTTCTCCCCCAGGCTTCCCATGAGTTCAGAAGAGCAGATACAAACTCTTCGGGAACGCACTTGCAGATTGGCCCTTGGGGATCATGACTCACGGACCACTATCATAACATTTGCTATGGATCATTTTCCACATATGTGTTTGGTTGGGATAAATTGTGTTTTAAAAATTAAGAAAGTCTGAGATTTCTTAAGAAGAAATCTTAAGAGGCTTTAATGAAAAAAACTTGCGTGAATTCTGCTTTTTTTTTTTTCATTGTACGCAAATGCATACAGGACTCTCAGTTGATCAGACTAGATGCCCCTGAAGAGTGCACGCTTACTGAGACAGTAAAAGAAGTGGTTTTGGAAGATCCATTCTCCTCCTGGTCATCAAACCTTGCTAAAAGAGAAGTATACCTTTCGAATTATAAAAAGTTGGGTGAGCTATTGGTTGGTAGACAATATCGGGCTTCCTTTCCTTGAAGTTGCTTTATTCTATTCCATGTGGTGGACTATGGGACTTTCTGAGAGAATGTTGTTACGAAACTGCTGTACCATCCCAGCTCGGGAAGGGAGGGGGACTGTTTTGACTCTCCTGTTACTATGTGAGGGATGGAATTTTACAACCAGAAGGTTCCACAGCAGTTGGGAACAACAGTTGTATGAGTAGCAAGTAGAAGACAAATGTGTGTGTCCTATTACTCCGGCTCTAAGCGCGCTCCATACTGGGACCGCGCCAAGATTTGCCGCTTGCATCAATATTTTTTTATAATTACCAACCCTTGTGTTCGTAATCCATTAACAGAAGAAAAAAATCTTTCAAATAAGATCTATACTGTTTTTCAGCTAGATAGCCATCTGGTTAGCTGATCCCCTGACCAACATTATTTAGATGTCTTATTTTAACCCCTGTTCCATTTTTTTTTTAAATCATCTCTCATGAATAAAGTTCTACTTCCTCTTGCAGAAACTAAAATAGCTGAAAAATTCAAAAGCATTAGAAACATATAAAAACGGTCATTAGTGTCTGCCTCCCCTCTGTCTGCTCATCTCTAATGATGAGTTAGTGCTATCTTCAGTTTTGTTAGTTCTTTCTGTGAAACTCCAGTTTTTCCCAAGCTGGTCTTTGACCTTTCTTGGCTTCTTTTATATTAATACTGAAGGACATTTTGGCATAACAGGATTTATCACGGTAGAGGGAGTGGGGCTAGGCAACAAAACCACAAAGTTGCCAGTGAGCTCAAGAATCACAAATTCATAGCCATGGGCTTTTATAAACAGAAAAATTGACGAACTAGGACTGAATAAGACAGCGAGGAATTTAGGGAAAAATTGATCCTGAATGGTTGTTTGCCAGAAGCAATTCAGTTGCAAAAATTTGATTCAATGAGCAGGCAATGTGGGGAAGGTTCTTAGAACCCAGTAATATATTGAGAATTGGGAGCTGCTGGGCTGGGAGGTTCAGGGAAAAAGCAATCTCAGAGAGGGCCAAAGATACCAGGAGTCTTACCAGTGGACATATATTCTAGCAGCAGTACAAGCATTACTAAGTACTCGCCATTCCTCAACTAAGAATGTGTTTGCTTTTTAAGCCTCTTTAATCCAACAGTTATAGCAACCCTGAGAGAAAAAGTGACGCATGTAAGTGGAAGTAGGTAGCATCAGTTGACACAAAATTTTTCTTATAAAATCACCCTTGAACCTTTACTCTGAGTATAGAATTTCAAGACAGGTTTCTCTGTGTAGCACTGGCTGTCCTGGAACTCGCTCTGTAGACCAGGCTGGTCACAGATATCTACCTGCCTCTGCCTCTGGGGTACTAGGACTAAAGGTGTGTGCCACCACCACCTGGCCTTTATCCAAAGTATTTTTCTTGATTTTTTTTTTTATGAACAAATATTTGTCCCCCTTTCTGCCGCAGCTGCCATCTTCCAATTAACTTACCAAAATGACAAACACAAAGGGAAAGAGGAGAGGCACTCGGTATATGGTCTCTAGGCCTTTAGGAAACATGGACTTGTTCCTTTGACCACATACATGCGAATCTACAAAAAGGGTGACAGTGTAGACATCAAGGGAATGGGTACTGTTCAAAAAGGAATGCCCCACAAGTGTTACCACGGCAAAACCGGAAGAGTCTACAAAGTCACCCAGCATGCCGTGGGCATCATTGTAAACAAGCAAGTTAAGGGCAAGATTCTGGCCAAGAGCATCAGTGTGCAGACTGAGCACATTAAGCACTGGAAGAGCAGAGACAGCTTCCTGAAGCGGAGAAGGAGAACGATCAGAAGAAGAAGGAAGCCAAAGAGAAGGGCGCCTGGGTTCAGCTGAAGTGCCAGCCTGCACCACCCAGAGAAGCACACTTTGTGAGGACTAACGGGAAACAACCTGAGCTATTGGAGCCCATGCCATACGAATTCATGGCCTAGTGTACAAAAGAGAAATAAAGGACCCGACTGCAGAGTTTTTCCTTGGGTTCAAAAAAAAAAAAAAAAGTCTCCTCCCTTATCTTCTCTCTACTTCGCTCTCATTCACACAAAATGCTAAGCCACCAAAACTCTAGCAAACTCTATCAAAAGCAGGAGATGAGAATTTTTGTTGCTAAAACAACCAATGAAAATTATGGGCCAGCAAGGACAGTAGAGTGGCTGGTGAGAACCAGGGCAGACGATGAAGGGAAGGACGTGGGAACTGGAGGATGGTTTGAGCGTTCTCCAGTCATGCTCTTTCTGCAGTTTGTTGGTGATGCTGTACAATCCATGGGACCATTGTAAATTCCAGCAGCCTCCTCTATAGCCTGAGAAGATCTTTTTAAACTCTGCTATATAATTCTGAGTCTAGAAGTTTAGAAGGATGTTTATAAAGAAATGATGACGTAAGAAAGAGCTCATTTAGACTGACACAGAAGATGAGCTGGATTCAGATTCCAACAAGATTCTTTCATTCCACAAACATTTGTTTCTACATTGTTGTAAGTGGGACTAGGAAGTCAGAAATGAAACCGGGTCCACTCATTCCAAGCCCTGTATTCTATTATTCTATTATTGCATTGTTCTCTCTCTCTCTCTCTCTCTCTCTCTCTCTCTCTCTCTCTCTCTCTCTCTCTCTCTCGGCAGGTTTTTTCTGTGCATTGTTGCCTGACCTAGAACTAATTCTGTAGACCAGGCTGGTCTCCAACTCACAAAGGTCTGCCTGCCTCAGCCTCCTGAGTGATGAAATTAAAGGTATGCACTGCCTTGCCTGGTTAAGGCCCCTGTATTTGAGGGTTAAGAAATAATATACATAGCAGCTAATTAGATAATTCTAGAATGTTAGATGTTTTAAAAGGAATTAATAAAGTGATAAGACAGAGTTTGTGTATGGGGGAATACCTAGACATTAGATAGTATGATGCTTAATTCACAGGTGGTCAGGGAAATGAGACCCTTTGATCATTCAGTAATCCATAAAACAGATTTATTTACACTGGTGCACAGAGGTGGATTTCCATGAGGATTTGATAACTCTTCTTAGAAATGTTAAGGTGTAGAGTATCCAGCACTATTTTAAGAGAAAACTTGGTGTGGAGGCATGCATCTTTAATATCAGCACTCAAGAGGCAGAGTTTGAGGCTAGCCTGGCCTACATAGCAACTTCCATACACAGAGAGATCCTGTCTCAAAACATACAAATGAACAAACAAACAAACAGAGCTAATTAGTAGTAATTTATCCTGGAAATAGAAGTCTAGAAGAAGTCTCTCTGTTCCTTTTTAAAGCATGCAACATGCCCTTCATAGGTTGGTCTGTTACCTTAAAATTAAAAAAAAAAAAAGCCCTCATTTTGGGTTCAGATTAAAACAATCTTTAATCCTAGTACTTAGGGGACAGAGACAGGTGGATTTCTGAATTCTAGGCCAGCCTGGGCTATACAAAACAATCCCCAAACAAAACTGTTGGGTGCCATAGGACTGATTGTCCCCTACCTCATTCATAAAGTCTCTCCAGTGAGACTGTATTTGGAATTAGGAACTCTGTAGCAATTAGTTAAAAATGAGGTCATAACTTCGAGCACTGACCGCATGGGGCTGGTGTTATTTTAGGTCAAAGTGTGCAGTCCATCTCAGAGGGGAAGACGCTGAGCCTGTGGTAGTGGTGATGTGCAGCTCAGATGCCTTTCCTTATTACTGCTCCCAGGACAAGGAGCCAAGAAAAGGCAGGAAGCAGTCTCTGCCATAAAACCCGTAGGCCCACCCTTAGAATCACCCACTTCCACCAACAAGGCTCTGCCTCCTAAGGGTTCCGCAAACTCCCCAAACAGAGCCACCAGGTGGGCACCTGAGCTGATGGGGACATTTTATCCTCCATGTACATCAGTGTCCTTTATAAGAGTAACCAGAGGATTAGTTTCCCTCTCTTTCCTCTTCCATGCATATACACTGTTCAGGAAAGAACACGTGAAGGCTCCCCAAGCAGGCAGACCAGGAAGATAGACCTCAGTGGGAAAGAATCTGCTACAGACGCAGTTGTTGATTCCTACCCTCTAGAACAGCAAGGGCATCAATGTATGCTGCCCAAGATCCTTGGTTTATGGTATTTTGTTACATTAGCCTGAGCAGGCTGATACCATGGCTTAGATTACTGTACTTATTTCAATATAATGAGACCACAGATCAGCAGGGATTGGCTTTAGAGAACACTGCTTACTCCCTCCCTGTGTTTCTCAGTGCACTGCCTAGGACACAGCGTCCATGGAATTCTGAGAACTTCATGTAGCACCTCTGATGATCATAACTATCTTTCTTTATGATAAAGCCTCGTTTAACAGGTAGTACACTAAAGAATATTCATGAAATGCTCATACTTAACACTGAAGTAGGCACTTTCCAAGAGCTAGAGACTGGTGTGTTATAGTGGGAATTAACAGGCGCCAGGGTCATCATCCTTTTTAAAACTCGATAGGTTCAAACCCAAACACCTTTCCCCTTCCCTCTTGTCAGCCTCAAATATCCCAACAGCTACACTTTTATGACATCATCTATCACTTTCTAAAAACTTGAGTTGCTGTAGATTTCTAAACAACCATGTCTTCCATTTTTCTGCTCCATGGATGCAGAATATTATAAAGTTATTAGAGTCTATTCTCCATAAAACACAGCCTTTATGTTTTAACCATCGAATTTTCTCTGGATCCCAGACATGAATGTACCATGTACTAAACTCCATGGCTCACTGGAGATCATGTAACATGAAGGAGAAATGGAGACAGGATGCTGGCTACCACCTCTACCGTCTGACATCACTACTACAGTTAGTGTAACCACAGCTGCAGTCTTTGTACCCCGCTCCCATATCTATCCTAAATCCATCACCCATAGCAACCTTGCTTAAAAAGACTATTCTCTGTCCAGATGTCTCCAAACGACTACCAACTGTTTGCAGTGTCTTAATTCCTTCCAAACGATGGATGAGTTGGCTCTTCTCTAGCTGACTAGGGCCAGTTCATTCGAACGGCCTCACAGCTACTATTAGAAAAACCTACTGCTGGGGACAGCCCAGGTGCACAGCTCCCATCTGGGTTCCAATGTGAAGAGCGTCCCTCCCACTTTCAATAGTGTCCTTCCTAATTTGACTGTCACTCATTTCTCACCCGCCTAGACTTTCTGCTACTACATGAAGGAAACAGTATCCCATAGTTCCGATCCTTCTCACTTACCAGCTGCCTCCCTGGGTTGGATCCTGTGCTTATTATATTCCAGGCAGATCCTGAACTTTTCCTAAAAGCTTTGGATAGACACTCCCTCCACCCAAAGATCTCTCAGCAGTCATATAAATAACTCGGTGTAACTTTAATTGGCTCTGTTTATAAGCCGTGGTTTATATCTTTTCTCCCTCCAGGTATTTTTCCATGTGTTTGTGCTGTCTCCATTAATTTGTAAGTTCCCAGGAGGCAGGGCCCGAACACAGCCTGGTGTTGTCATAAAGGGCATGTGCCAGGAAGCATGAATGGAGGAAACACAGCCTTTTCTTTATTACTAACCTGGTTTGTTTCTGATTTTCAAAACATCTTTCCTTAGTGATGATTCTGAGGCTGAAAACATAATAAGAAATACACATCCAGGTTGAGCTAGTATCCGGGTAAATACAGGAAAACCAAGAGCTTTCCATAACATAAGGGTGTGTGTGTATGCAGGTATTTTGACCCAAAGGGGAATTTGTAGTGTGTTATTATAGTTTATCATCTTAGGAGTTGTATTCTTGTCTCTTGAAGGCTGCAGGAATATCTCAGGAAGAAAATAATATCTGCTTCCAAAGCTGAGATCTAAAAACTGAACAGAGCCTGGGGAAACATCCAAACGATCTTATTACAAGTTTGCACTGAGTGGAAGGAAAAAGAATGTAATCTGGGAGACCTCCTCTCTCTGATTCAAACAGCAAAAGTAGCACAGCTCTGAGACTACGATCCCTAGTTGGGAGAGCCCTTTTCAGCTCAGGTGAGAAAGGGAACCCGCAAAGATCCTTTCCCAGGACCGGTTAGACCTGGGGAGTGGGGGTGGGAATTCCGTCCTTTGGCCACCTGCTGCGCTACCTCTTAGCAGCACCCACAGAGAATATCTTGACTGTCACCAGGCACTGAGCTCAAGGTATAACCCATGTAGGCGGTGCACCAGATAACATCAAAGCTCCGGGTAGGGGCCAGAAAGGGGGGGTGGTGGCAGCGCAGCGAGGGAACCAAGCGCCTCCCCCAGCGTTTCCTCTCACGCCCACTTCCAACCTAGGAGGCTTTTGGTTTCTGCTTTTGTTGTTTTTAAAATGAAAAGTTGAACCCAGGAAGCTTGGGAGCAGACTTTTTGCCTTGTAGTTCGGTAAGTTTTCCCCCCTCCTTTCTTTTGTCTGCTTGGCTTGGGAAGAGCCCGGGTGTAGGGGTACAGTTGCTGCGGAGGCAGAGGGGAAGGGTTTGTTGCCGGGTCGCCGGAGTGGAGGGGGGAGGGGGAGGGGACTCGTTGGTGGACGGGAAAGCCCAGCTTGCAGGGCGGAGGGGAGGGACGGGCGGTGTGACCCGGGGCCAGCGGGAGGAACCTCCGGGATCTCCGCGTGGCGGTGGTGCTGCTGGCCGCACTGGGCGGAGGGCCGGTGCCGTGGAGCCACGGGGCCGTGCCAAGGGGGAGCCCGAGCCGGGCAGCGCCAGGCAGCCGCGTGGGAACAGGGGTTGGGGGACAAGCGGGCTCGGCCTTGGGTTGGACTGGTGCTCTCCCCTAGCTGCTCAGCGGGAGAAATAAGGTCACAGTACCCACAGGACCCCATGTCTCCCAAGGGGCGCGACAAAGACGTTTACTTGGCCTTCTGGATGGAGAGAAAGAGGCCCTTTGGAATCTCTCTACCTTCCTAGACTAGAGCTGTCTCTGGGATCCCCATTGTTCAAGGAGATTTGACAGTTCAAGCTGAAGTTTACCAGTCACCGGGTTGGTCGGTTTCACTCATCCAATTCCGTTTATTTGCTATATTCTGACGACCTACTATTTACTGTGTCACAGACCAAACCGAAACCAACTACTTAACACATAACATAGGTGGTTTTCCCTGCCTTTTGGTAAAATGAAAAAAAAAAAAAAAAAAAAAAAAAAAAAAAAAAGAAACCGTATTTAGAAAACTTATCAGGAAAGTGTTTTATATTATCTGTCTCAGGGAGAAGTTTTAATACTGGTTTGTCACTCAAGAAAACATAGTGAAATGACAAATCAAAACCAGATATGCAGTTTGCTCAATCGCTCATAGCACTGCTGTATCTCGAAGACACACTGGGGTCATGGATACATTTCTGTTGTCTTCAGCAACTATTGAGTCAAAAAATCCACTCTGGCACTTAGTTTTTTTTTTTTTTTTTTCCCCGTTTCAAGCAACAGAAACTCGACTTATGAAGACTGTGCTTTTATCCTAACACGTTAGCTCTGTCTGCATGTTTAGCTTTTGATTCAAACAGCTCAGCTGGGGGAGGGGCACTACATTATATGTTTTGTGAATCCTACCCATTGGGTATTTCATTTAATAAAATAGAAGATATCCTACTGGAAAATTAAAACGACTCTATTTCATTGTAAGGCTAACATAGCATTACCCACCATCTGAGCTTTCTCTTAGCTGCACGATCTTTGCTCCTATGACCAAATTTACTTTTTGGTAGGCATATTTTTTTCCTTTGCAAAACATTATTTTTGGCTCTAAGCTTGCCATTACTGAGTATTCCATTTTTAATAATTTCCATTCTGGGGCTTTGAGCTTTTCTTAGCTCCAGCAAGCTAGAGGTAGGACTTCCTTGGGGGATTTTAGGGGTCAACCGTTAGCAGAAACGACCTGGACATCTTTATGAAAGCCTAAGGGAGCAAAACAAGTTTGCACAGATGGTCAGCTGTTAGTGGGCGGATGATCGTTTAACAAAGAATATTTTTGTTTTGCCTCTTTTTTTTTTTTTACACCTTATTCCAACTTTGAGGTGGTCCGTTAAATCCGTCACTTCTGCCGGCTTTTTTGTGGATGCGTAGAATTTTTAAGTTCAAACTGCTAGTATTCTTTATGTCTACCCTTGAAAACCTGCTTCGCTCCCCCAGATTCAGCTCTCCTGATATCTCTAGAAGTTTCCAGTTCCCGTTCTCTAACGCTTTCTTGCAGCCGGGGGTCAAACTCTGGTTTGTAATAAATTAGTCTGTCTTCCCATTTCACTCCCCTAGAGTTCCAGAAGCCTGCTGAGTGGCTCCGCCCCGCACCCCCTCCTCGGCTTCCAAAGTTCCCTGGCGGGTTAGTCCCCAGCTGACGGGCAGTCAAGGAGGGGTTAATTGCGCTCGCTGCTGCTTCGCTCTGGGAAGCACCGGCTCTCTCCGGAATAACCTTGGCTTTCCTCGGTCTTTTAATAGAACATCCGCCACCAAAAAAGTGGTTTCAGTTCAGGGCTTAATAACCTGTCCCCTCTGACCCTCCAAGTCAACACCCCAGCCACCCCCTCTCTTTTTTTTTAAAAGTTATTTTTCAAAGTTAATGAGTTTCAAGTTTCACTATGATTTCCCCTTCCCTCTACGCGGAGCTGAGGAAACCCCCTTGGGGTCCCCCCCTCCCTCCCGGGTCCTCCTCCTCTCTACCAGGGCCAGGGCGAGGGGCGGGGCTGGGAGACACCATGACGTCACCGGGCCGGCCCACAGCCTGCTCTAGAAAGTCAAAAGACGGTAAAGAGAATCCGGCCCCGCCCGGCCCCGCCCCTCCTCCCGGGCCAACCGCCCCCGACTACGGCCCGGCCGGGCTTCCCCGGGCCGCGGAGCCCCGCCTCCGCCTCCGCCCCGCCCCTCGGGCCGCGCCTCCTTCTGCGTCCTGGGTGCCCGCGGCGGGGCCTGCGGCGGGCGGGCGGGCGGGGCGGCAGGGGGCCCCGGGCCGGCTTCACAGGAGCCCGCCCTCCCGCCGCAGCCCCCGCCCCGCCGCCCCCGGGGATCCCCTGCCGCCCCGCCCACGCGCGGGGAAGCCGCCGACCTTCGCCCTGGCCGCCCTCGCGCTGCCAGCCGTCCTCACGGACACCCGGGAGAGGTAAAGGCCGCTCTCCCGCCGGGTTCCACTCGGTCCCTCCCGCGCCCTGCTCGCGCCTCGGTGCCCGTCGGGAGGAGGCTCTGCTTGTGTCCCGGTTGTCAAGTGCAGCGCAGTTCCCGACGGGTGCGGGCCGGGCGCGGCGATGGGGGCGCTGCACCCGGGAGAGCGCGGCGCGGGGGGCGGGGGCCGGGACCACCTCCCCCTGGCGGGCGGGCGGGCGGGCGCGCGGGTGTGCGTGTGAGTGTGTGCGCGTGTGCCGGCGCCGACCTTGCGGAGGGGATGCTGCGTGCGGGAGCCGCTTGCCACTTCGGCGGGTCCTGGCCGCACGGGCGGCGGGAGCTGCGGTCCTGCGAGCCCAGCAGGTACGGAGAGCCGGCCTCCTGGTCGCCGCGGCCGCTTCTCGCAGGAGGGCTCGGCAGGGCTGCGGGAGACCAGGCCGCGGCTTCCGCACCTCCCGGCTTTGTGGCTCGCTTTCCCTTTCGTTCTTTGCCCGGAGTGCCTGTTTACTCCGGGCCACCTGGGTAGTTTCTCTCCGGGTAGGGCGCGCGCCCGCCGCTGGTGGGTCGGGGCGGGTGGGCAGGGGCGCGGGGTGGCTTGGGCTCGCCGCGGGGTCGGGCTCCAGCAGGAGTTGCGGCTAGAGAGGGGAGGGGGCTGTGGCGAGACTGGCGCGAGGAGGAGTCTCAAGGCTGCCGCTCTCGCCGACTCTGTCCTCCTCCTCCTGCTGCTCTCCGCATCCACTCCAGGCTCCTTCCGGAGCTGGCACTTCCATTCCCCCCTCCTTCTGGCATGCGAAGCGCTTTGTTCAGTGCAGCGTTGCAGAGGGGTTTTCCCAGGCTCCGCCCTCCACATTCATTCATGTTTTTTCTCCTTGTGACTGTCTTTACGTTTTTTTGATCGTGTCCTGTTTTTTACACCTTGTAGTATGTATTTCTTTTTGGAGAAAGAATGGTTGATCACTGGTCCTAGTCGCTACAGTGCTGTCGTCTTTGAAAATAACCACTTCTCCACCGCGGATTTAAATGTGGGCTGGACAGCTAGGGACAGGGGGTTGGAGGCTGCAAAACCGGGTCGCACGAAGCTGTTACAGGTTGGGAATTTGCATATTTTACATTTAAGCTTGGTAGCTGATGGGGTGTCACGTGATTGGCTTACACTCAGAGTTCACGCTTTAAAAACTTCGTAATATCGTGACCGCTAAAAGCTTTAGTTTTAATACGGAACGGAACACTTATAGCTTTATCTTTAAATTCTCTGTGCAGTCAAAACCTTTTTGAATTCAATAGCTGATTCCTCTGTGGTTAAGGGAGTTGAGGAGTCCTATCTTTTGTAGGTCATTAGCTGGTGCTGCAAAAGACATCATCGTTGACCATCCTGTTCATATTCTTCCTCTTGCGTTAGATTGTGAATAGTTTGTGCTATGCCTTCTAATAGCCGTATTAAGGAGTATAGCTGCATGCACGTTTAATTGTAGCCGCCTTTTCCTTATGCGTTTTAGCTAAAGTGAAAACATACATCTAAAACCTTATTCTGGGATACATGTTCTTTCCCTTAAAGGCGTTCTTCCCGGGAATGTATATTTCAGCATTTTCATGTGGCAGGCAAAGCTTCTACATTGTTTAGCTTAGTCCTTAGCCAGTCCGAGGTGGATAATGTTTCCTGATTTTACAGCTTGGGAAATCTGATCTTCTTCTCTGAGAGCTTAAGTACCTTAACAAGGCCACACAGTATGGGGTAAAGCCTGGCCTTGAACTTGGGCAGGTCAGGTTTGATTCCAAAGTAAGTCTTAATGATTTGCTGTGTCATTCATCCCTTTGGGAGGGGATTGTCCTTGGTAGGTGTTATCTTTTCCGAGGAAATGGGCATGGAGTCACATGGGGCCACATTCCATAGTTACTGATCTGAGGAAGGTTTCATAATCCTTCCCAAAACTTGTTAACTTGTTGTTGTTGTTGTTTGGTTTGTTTTTGTTTTTCTCTTTGTAAAATGGATGAATTGGAACTGTTGTCTTTTTTTTTTTTTTAATCTTTCCTCAAACTTTTTTTTTTTCACCTCTGTAAAACGGATAAGTTGGAGCTGTTTCCTCTGTTGTTAGGATTAAATTAGGTGGTAAGTAGAAGCTCTACCATAAAACGAGTACCCATTAAGTGTGCTCTTGTGTACAGTAATAGATATGAGAGGTTTTAAACAAAGCATCCTTAGTCTATTGTGTTTGCTTAGTGATTAAACTTGGTTTCACCCCATCACGCCAGCTTAATGGGCTTTGGTTATCAGCTTTGTTGCAGGAAGTTAAAGCTAAACTTTTAACTGATGATTGAGAAAGAATCTAGTGGAAGAGGAGGGGAGGTTTGCTGATTTGGACAGATGGGTGGTTAACTTTCAGGCGTGTTCAACTTTGTGACATTGCAACATAATGCCTTGGCTGGAGAACCTTGCAACAGAGTAACAAAGAAAGAATCTCAAAAGAAATCTTGTAATGTTTTAAGTCAGTTTACTATTTTGTGTTAGACTTAGGTACTGTCCTTGGCTATAGGTTGGACATGCCCGTTGGATAATTATGTCTTGGCGTGATGCTTTTCAGTTTGAAAAGACACAGTCAGGACAGACTAGGTTGTGCTGCAGTAACAAGAGGTTCCCAGGCCTCAGATACCGAAGTCAACAAAGGACTGCTTTTTGTTTAGTCAGCATGATCACAATGTGTCATTGGCAGTGCAACTTTTCAGTCTCCCATGCTGTCTGGAACAGTGCCTGGCCTGTGCCAGAGGGGACAGAATGCTTTGGAATATCTTGCTTTGATAACTAAGTGCGCCAGCATGGATGTGAGGCATGTCTGTGGTCTACTCAGAGGTCAGCATGCAGCTGCTGACTACAGACATGTGCAGTCCTGCCCTGAGCCTGGAAGGGAGGCATGCCATCACTGGGGAACAGCCACCATAGCGACTGTGCATGTTAACGGAATCAACTAAAATGACATGACCAGGACATTGGGCTTCCCTTCTGAATGGGCATATGTATACAGCATAACTGTTTGTCACCTCACACTAACTTTAATTGTACCTAGCAATGCTGTTCTAAAGTGAACATTTTCATTCTTGTCTAACTAGTGTCTAGAGACTTTTCCCCACCTGTTTTCTCAACAAAGGGGCCGAGAGAGTGGCAAGATGACCCGTTTTATGTTTAGTTAAAAGTGAATGGTGTTTGCAAAGGTTACCATCTATTGAGCTTAGGTCAGCCCTGCTCTAAGCCTCTAACTTTTGAAGTATCCTTCTCTTTTGAAGGTGGTGAGATTTACTGCTTTTATCTTTTTCTTTGCAGCCTGTGGATTAACTGATGTCCAATGAGTATATGGAGCCAGTCTTTTGTAACCTGCTCTTCCAACAGTTTCTAAGAAGAAAAAGGAACTCTTAAATCTAAGAAAATGCCTCGAACGAAGCAGATTCATCCCAGAAATCTCAGAGGTAAGGCTCTGTTCAGTGAAGAAAGGCGTCCGGTGACGGCCATGATCAAGTGCATAGCTGCTACCAGCAATGACTGTGGGCTCCTGAGACACTGACCCTGCTTCATGGCCAGCGCCATTATGCTTCATTCCTCTTTGTCTGAGACAGTAACTGTCCCTTACCTGCTGGATGAATTAATTCCACAAGAATTACAGTTCTTTTCGGGTGACCTGCTCAAGGCAGACATTCATTATTTCTTAACAGGAACTAGGGAATCTGAAATGGACAGTTGATGGTTTCTGATAATTGAATCACTGTGATTTTATGTTCATTTGTTCAAAAAAAAAAATCCCTCCCCTATTCTGTATGTGTCTTTGGGAGATGGAGCCCTGGGCTTCAGTCATGCTAGTGAGATGCTGTATCAGTGAGCTTTGCTGCTGCTGCTTATATCTGTTGGAGGTTTTCATCTGTATGTTATATCAGGACAGAGAAGTGAAAGAGAGTTGGAACTGGCATTTACACAGTACTTTATTTGCAGAAATCAGAACACACTGACCTATTTCCAGCAAAGAAACAGTGTGTCAAACTTGTATGTAAGGCTGGAGAAATAGCTTGGGGTTAGAATGTGGGCCTAATGTGCTTGTGGCTCTGGGTTCTAGTCCTAGCACCAAGCAAAGCAAAGCGAACTGGATATGTGTGAAACACATTTCATATAAACGCTGCAAGGTAAATATTTTTCCATTAAAGGTAAAGATATTTAATATTGGGAAACTAAGCACATTTCTCCTTATCTGTTTAATGGTTTTTATTGTTTTGAGGTGTCATATTTGCTGTGAATAGCAGTTATCTTTTCTATTTGATTCCAGTATATAAAGATTTAACAGTATTGGACTTATGAGACGTCTCAGTTGGTACAATGCTGGCTGTGCTACTTTAAGGACCTGAGTTCAGATGTCTAGAAGCTACGGAAGACCAGAGGCAGTAGCAGAGATCTGCAGTCACAGTCTGTGGCAAAATAGGGCACAGAAACAGGAGCAGGCCCAGAACTTGTAGGCCAGACAGCCTGGTATGTCCAGATACCAAGAGAGCCTTTCCCAGACAAGGTTGCAGGTGTGAACTGACACCTGTAGTTGTCCTCACGTCCACACCAGTCTTCGCCATATACACACAAAGTTATGGATGTGTATGTAAAGGCTGTAGCAGTGGGAAGCAAAAACCTGCCAAATGGAATGCTCTTAAGCAAAATAAAATCATGTGTGAAATAGCCATGTTTCAATATTATAGTTGCAGACAGAGGAATGACCAGCTGGTGGTTCAGTTTTAACAATCATAGAGGGCTCATCTGTGTGGTCCACACATCTTACGTGGTCTCTACTAGCGCACACCTCCCTGTGTGGTCCACATATCTTACGTGGTCTCTACTACTGCACATCTAGGCTGCAACCATGAGCATGCATTGCGTCTTCAGGCAAGGGCTGATTAAAGCTTTTCTATTCATAACCTCTTTTTACTGAAGAAAGTTTTACAAGCTCTTGGTTATCTACAAATATAAAATATTAAAGCAAGTATATAAACAAATACTTATTAATAGTAAGTCATAATTTAAAAAATACTTTGTATGTTTGCATATGCACATGTGTGTGCAGTTGTCTCAGAGACTAGAAGAGGGTGTCAGAGCCCCTGGAGTTGTGGGTTGTCCAGTGTTGGGACTGGCAACTGAACTCTGACCTTCTGCCAGATTGGCAAATCCTCTTAAGCATTGAGCCAGCTCTCTAGTCCCAAATCATAAAAATTAAAAAAAATAATCATTCATTAATTTTGCCATTTATTAATGATAAAAGAGAATTTGCATGCTAAATTTGATATGCTTGTTTATTTTTATACAAAAGAGTTAGGTCTCAGCTGAATATTTGATGCTGCAGGATGTAGAGCACGTTTTCAGTTGGTCCATGCTTTGAGGTGATGGTTTTTGGTGCTGAGTATGCTGTTTTATATAGTTCATAGTATCACATGGCAGAAGCATGGCAGGAGCGATTCAGAAATAGTTGGAAATTCTATCCTAATCCCAATTTATTTATTTATTTATTTATTTATTTATTTAACAAAACTCAAGTCAGGAACTAGAATAGCAATTTTTAAAATCAAATATTGTAACACTAACAATACAGCACAAAAGTCGGCACTAATTTGATACATACATGCTGTGGTTGGATATATTAAGTTGTTACACGTTTTTAGAGGAGCAGAAAACTTTTAACAGTGTATCATGGCAATCTGTAAGATAGAGTTGTATGGCATCTGAGCCTATGTGTCTCAGGCAGGGTTGGTTGAGTGTGTGATAGCCTATGCTGTATAAAGTATACTTCCCTGTCCAGAGCCAAGGCTGCAGTACAGTCCATGCCGTAACATCAGTGAGCATCCCACCCCCATCACCTTGCATTTATCATGCATTTGGTTTTCAGTTATTTAATTTTTGGTCTGTGCATATTTAGAAATATTTTACTGTAACTAAAGTTTTTTTTTTATTTTTATTTTTTATTTTTCAACATCCACAGTCAGTTTTTGAGAGTTAAACAAGCCACCCACAATTTAAGAATCTGAGCTGAGACAATTGTAACCCAGAAGTGTTTGTATATCTAAAATGAGTAAAGTGCAGAGTAAAAGGTAACAATGCTACATCTGTCCAAAACCCTTGCTGTGTGCGGAGGTCTTGAAGGCCTGCAGGCCCTGAAGCTGCTTTGGGTGAGTTAGAGAACAGCTCTGCCCCTGATGGCCTGAGGCACAGGCACCAAGGTAAACTGTGTCTGCTGGGTAGGCAGGCTGTGCTTAGAGAAGTTGTTTTTCATCCAGGAATAAATTAACATTAGCATACTAAGGTTACTTCTTTATAAATGAAAAGGAGACTTGACTTTTTGACTCTTGTAATACCAGTTAGCGTGAAATAGAAATACATTTTACAACTGTTCAATTTTGTTCTTATATTCTTATTCTATTATTTTTCTATGTTTCTTTGCTTTTTAATTCATTATAATTGGGGGGGGGGTGAAAAAGTTGAAAGCACACACAATAGCTGAGGCCGGGTCAGGAGCATCCATGGCCCAGTTTTCTACCTCTACCTTGTCGCCAGAAGGTATTTGGGAATCTTTGCACAGAGGTGATTTTCTTGGAGCTGTCACCTCCTGTGATGGTGGCGCCTTCTTCAGGATCTCTCCTGAGGCCACTCTAAAGCGGGGGGGGGGGGGGGGGGGGGGGGGGGGACGACGACAGAAAGGGAGAGGGAATATGTGTGTGTGTAAGTGGCCAGTGACATTGTTTTTTTTTTTTTGTTTTGTTTTTTTTTTTTTTTTTTTGGTTTTTTGAGACAGGGTTTCTCTGTGTAGTCCTGGCTGTCCTGGAACTCACTCTGTAGACCAGGCTGGCCTTGAACTCAGAAATCCGCCTGCCTCTGCCTCCAAAGTGCTGGGATTAAAGGCGTGGGCCACCACCACCCGACTGACATTGTTTATATTAACATTATTACATATGCTGTACTGTCTGCTTTTGCATGCCTGCTGTACACCAGGTTCTCAACTCAATGCCCGTGTGTCCTCTAAGTAGGAACGAAGCTTTCTTCTGTGATACCGTTGTGACAGCGAGTCTTCAGCACTCTTGCAATAGGAAAAACGTACCTTAGGCACATGGCTTTAAGGTTAGAGATGTCTTAAAGATCAAACTGGTCCATTATAAATGTTCTTAAGAGTGACATATTTGGCCAGTGCATCCTGAGGTGACATTTGGACAGATGATCAGTTTCTTGAGCTACTGGAAATCAGTGCTTGTTTCCTGCCTACAAATGCACTAGAACTCTGTGCTGGCATAGTAACTAACTCCCTGGGCTCACCTCGGAGCTGATGAGTGTAGTTCAGACTTTAAAGAGGTAGGGATTTAGATGGAGCACGTTAACTGTGATCTCCCATTTGGGAGTGTGGTCTTCCAGAGTCATGGAGAAACTGAAACTGAGTATGTGTGCCCACTCTCTTAGAACCTGAGCTTTTTGACGAGCAGACTTGTTTTCCGGTGCAGGCAGGGCAGTTGAGGTAGGATGCCTGCCAAGGTGGGCATTAGAAGACTTGCCTTTAGGATTTTTCTGTCTAGAGAGAACCAAGTTCCTATTTGTATAACGGCAGCAGACAAGCTAATAGCTGCCTTACTTAGACGACTAATAGGAGCCCAGAAATTTGTTAATGAGTCCTAAACTTCTGTATTAATTTATGGCTCCTTAGCTTTGCAATTGTGTTAAGTGACATGCATTTAGTAGGAGCCCTCTAGAGCTGTGATTGGTGCCTGTGGACTGTAGCCATAGTTGCAGCTAATTCAGGAAGCTGAGGCCTGAGGATTCCTGAGGCCCGAAATTCAGAGTTAGTCTGCACAGTTTAGTGAGACACTCTCAACAAACAAACATGCAGACAAACAATACTTATTTTCAGAAGAGACTGTTGGCGGTTGTTGGGTCTTTTCTTAGGATGTGGTCCTGTGACCTCTTGCTACTGGCCTGTGGCAGTGAGTATCAGCACCTAGTTAGCTTTGGAAGAGGAAGGACACAGTGGACCCTGAAGTGTGCTGCACTGAGAAGGGAGAGTACTCATTAGTCAAGGGCAGTAAGCACATTCTCTCTCCATTTTCTTCTTTCTTTTTTGTACTGGGAATTGAATGTAGAGCCTTGTGCATGTTAGGCAGTGCCCACCACTAAGCTTACCCCTACCCTTTAAACTCAGTTAAAATTAACTTTGTTCCTTGATGGTTGCACATTTATAGAATTTATAATTTATAGAATTTATATAATACAATCTACCCACATTCCTCCCATGCATCTTCCCTAAAGCCAGCCAGCCCTCTTTCTTCCTAACCACGTCCCTTCCACTTATTTCTTTTCTTTTGTTTTTGTTAAACACATTTTCAACTTAGGCTGTTCTCAGTGTAAGTTAAGGCTAAAATTAATTTTGATGTGTATCTGTTTATGATCTGAAAGTATTCATTGGCTCATGAACATTAAAATGTACTAGTCAAATGTAGACTAAATGAGAATAAGAAACTTTCTTTTCTAAAATTAAAATATTTTCACTTTTTGAGAGGACTTAAAGTAAGTTGGGTCCTGGCCCACTACAATAAAAGGTTGCTGATTTGGGTAGCCTGGAGTTAGGGCAGCATAGGAGGTCAGGGAGGAGGGGCTTCACAGGCCCACTTCCTGTAGGAGGGAGTCTCAGGCCTTCTGCTCACTGGGCTTGTGTGAGGGGGAAGCTTTCAGTTCTGCTGGGAAAGGCTGAGTGGGGAAAGGCAGGTGGTAGAGAGTGTGAAGTTCACACAGCTTTCCTCTGTAGGTGTGTGTGTGTGTGTGTATGTGTGTAAAGTTAGAGTTTGGAAATAAGTTGGTGAAAGAAGCTACAAAAATTTAACTTTTACTCTCACTGATAACTTGGCATGTCATATTTTGCTTTCCCCACGGCCCTTTGGTTTACTTGCCAAAGACATCACTTGCGCTAGGTAAGAAACTGAGAGACAGGAAATGTTAACAACTTCACAGGAGTCTGAGTCCGGCTTG
Source organism: Rhabdomys pumilio (assembly GCA_030674055.1). Lineage (NCBI taxonomy): Eukaryota > Metazoa > Chordata > Mammalia > Rodentia > Muridae > Rhabdomys > Rhabdomys pumilio. Next base: position 20,657,347 of record JANHMN010000006.1, on the reverse strand, counting down.
TTTGTACTGGCCCTGTTGTCGTTGTAGCCCAGTCCCTCTGGGCTTCCTCAAGAAAATGGTCTCTGGAGTATTTGTCTTATTCTTAGTGTTGACATTAATAGTAAAAGATTAATCTCTTTTGAAAAATCTCAAATTATATTTATTAATGCTTCCCTGCTACTTTTTTTTTTTGTTGTTGTTTCTCTTTGTTTTTGGTTTTTCGAGACAGGGTTTCTCTATGTAGCCCTGGCTGTCCTGGAACTCACTCTGTAGACTAGGCTGGCCTCGAAGTTAGAAATCCGCCTGCCTCTGCCTCCCAAGTGCAGGGATTAAAGGCGTGTGCCACCACTGCCCGGCTTCCCTGCTACTCTTAATGCTTAACAATATAACCCTTGATTTATTCTCAGCCCTGCAGTTGGGGTTGCTATGCCCATGGCTGTGCAAAGGCACAAGGTAACACTGTCTGGAAGGGGAGTTCTGTTTGGGGAAAATATAGATGAGTACCTGCACGCACGTGTATGCATTTTTGTGTGTGTGTTCCTCTGCATACACTAATGAGTATCCTAAGTACTGGACTGTCCTGAGAGAGCTCATATGTATACTTTTAGCCATGTATGCCCTGTGCCCAAAGGGGTGAGCTTTGTTCATTTCTGCAGTTGCTTTAGTAGATAGTCTGGAGAAGACTTGATTTAGCAAAGGCAGAAAGTAGGTTTGAAGCACACATGAGGGTGAGCTTTATACATGACTGGTGCTCCGTCCACTCTCTGGTTAGGTTTCCATATCCTTGATCCTATAATCCAGATTGGGTCCTTGTCTTTGCTCTTTCCTCCTTGCACAGTACAGGCAGTCATGGAGCTCCAGCATGGACTGTGCTCTGTGAAGTGAATGGAGCATTGTGGATGAGCATAGGGATGAGCCTGCTGAGAGGAGCAGTTCCAGGTGCTGCCCTGGGCTCCTGGAAGAGGGACTTTTCCAGCCTTGCCCTCTACCTACTGACCGAGCTAGGCAGGCTGTCTTCAGAAGAATAGACAGTGGTGTGGCAGATGTCAAGGCCTAAGATCTCATGCATGGTTCTATCGAGGTGACAGTGATGTGGGCCATGTGGCCCCCAGTGTGTAGCCTGAAGAGGCGTCCTTCTTATCTCCTTCCTGGTTTTTTTTTTTTTTTTTCTTGGCTTCTTAGGAGGTGAGGCTTGAGGAACTGGTATCTCACAGGATGGTGGTGCCAGTTATTTTAGATACAGAGCTGTTCTGTGCTGTGCTACACATGTTCAAGGCTGTGGAAAAGCAAAGCCTTTACTGTTACCTCTTGTTCTCTTTCGGTCTAAGGTTTCAAAGCCTCCCCTGCTTTAAGATTAAAAGTCAATGTGGTAAATACAAGATATTAGCATATTGTTTGTTTTGGAAATCATATTTTGAAAATTTGGTGTGGCTAACTTTCACTTTTATTGTTTGCATGCATTTGACTGTGAACACCTCAAAAATGAGAACCCTTTTTTACCTCTGAAAATTTTATTAAAATACGCCAGGCAGCATATGGGGCTTATCAGATAATGGATGTGATCACTTTACAGGATAAAGAGCGGTGCTCTGAGTTTGTCTAGGAGCTTTTGCACTGTTAGGTCTTGATTTCTCTGTTTCTGGTGAATGGTCATTAGCTATTCTGGACTTTGTGCTGTTCGTCATCCTCTCAATCTTTCTTCTTCTTTTTTGTCTTCTTTTTCTTTGTTTTTTTTCCTTCTCCTCTTCTTCCTCCTCCTCTTTCTTCCTCCTCTTCCTCCTCTTCCTCCTCCTCTCTTCCTCTTCTTCTGTTGCTGCTCCTCCTCTTCCTCCTCTTCCTCCTCTTCCTCCTCCTCTTCCTCCTCCTTTTTTTCTTCTGTCTGTCTGTCTGTCTGTCTGTCTGTCTCTGTGTCTCTCTCTCTCTTTCTCTGTATATGTGTGTATGTTGAGGGCATGTCTTTGCCAAGGGCTTTACCTATACTTTTGTTTTTTTTCTTCTTTTCTTCCTCTCTGACAAAGTCCTTGGTCCCCCAAAGACACACACTGGCTTGGCTCCCCTGTGCACACATGTCTGTGTCTTCTCCCATGCCTGCCATTTCACTCTTGCTGTTCTTTGCTGCTCTCATTGTCAGCCTGTGTTAATGTCAGCTCCAACAGAGGACTATTGGATGTGAGAAGATAATTGCTACTGGACACATTTATGAGTTTGAGCCTTAGGTAGGAATTGCTTCTTTTGATACTTGGTCATCTCAGATTAATTTCCATATGGTTCAAAGTTTTAATTGCTTCTGCTGAGAAATTGTGCAATTGCTACGAACTTGTGTCGAATGTAAAATTTCACTACAGGATTCACTTGTAGAGTTATCTGCTCTGTACTTTTAAAAATTATTGAAAATATTTTTCATACAGTAAATTATTCTCTCTCCCCTTCTCTCAGATCCTGCTCACCACCCTACCCAGCCAACTCCACACCTTCTTTCTCTCTTTAGAAAACAAACAGGCAAATAAATCAGAATAAACCAAAACAGACAAGCAGAAAAGGAAACCAAAGAAGCAGCTCAGAGGAGAAACACGTTATGATGTTCATAGGTACAAAAGCCCTAAAAACAAAATCAGAAATCATAAGAGAGAATTAAAACAGGTGAGGTAAAAATGCCCAAAGAAAGCATTGTGAGACAAAAATAAAACAAAACAAAACAAAACAAACAAACATCCCCTCACCCCCCCTAAATCTCATAAAATAACAATACATTTGTTTTGTGTTGGTCTTCTATTGTTTGCATGTGAGGCCTGCTCTTAAGTGTAGTTTGTGTGACTAGTGAGACGCCATTGGAAAAAACTTGTGGGATATGGGTGGGAGCTTGTGTCTATGCCTCTTAGCCGTAGGACCCCATCTGGCTTTGACATGCGCAGGTCTTGTGGCTACTGCCACAGTCTCTGAGTTCATCTGTGCATCAGACCTGTTGTATCTGGGAAGCACTGCCTCTTTGATGTCTTCCATTCCCAGTGGCTCTCAGTCTCTGCCTCCTCTTCTGGTAATGCCCTGATCCCTTTGGGGAGGGGCTTTCTGGAGAGGTTCCATTTAGGACTGAGTGTTCCAAGCCCGTCTTTCTCTCTGTGTACTTCATCCAGTTGTGGGTCTCTCTGTTAGTTTGTACACTGAAGGAGGAGGTTTCTCTGGTGATGGCTTTGGATTGGTGCTGAGGGCGGAGTTGACTTCGTGATCTGACCTGTGTGGCCTTGTGCAAGTTGTTTTCCTTGTCTGTGAAGTACAGATAGTGGGTGAAGGCTAGACCACAGAGCTACTGCAGTGTTTGTCACATGATGTTACAGGCTAAACACTTGAACTAGAACAGTCACCTCCCAGAACTGGCTTACGTCAGACCTTTGGTTTGCATGTGTTTCACAAGTGGAGGCCAGGAGTGCCCACAGAGAACCCTTTACTGATTGCATTCGCTGCTGCCCAGGCCACTTGCGTGTGCTCGTGAAGGTCATTCTTGTCCTGACTGCTGGAGCCTAGGAATGGAGAAGAGGGTTGCCAGTGCAGAAGCGCCTGGGAAGAGGACGCTATGTTTGCTACCACTGCTGCCAGTTTCCACTTGAACTTGCTCAGTCCTTACCTTGTATTTTTTTTTTTTTTAGATTTTTTTTTAAGAAAAAAATTAAACAACATTAGTCTCCATCCACTCTTCAGGAAACTGAAAGGTCTCGGATTTTATTATACTGAAGTATTATAAAATATTTCAGCATGACTCATCACATGGGATCAGCGGGATGTATTTAGGTTTGGACGTGAGTGCCACCTCTGTCCTTTGCTCTACTCCAGTGTAGGAGGAGAGACCCAACCTGCTTTTCGGGGTTATCTGACTAATGAGAATGCTTTCACTAGGCAGCTTCTGAGCCTTTCCAGTAGTGGTTTTATAAAGGCTTCTGTTATGACTTCAATTTGCCCTGTTAATGTAAGGATTATCTAACAGAGTTCATGAGTAGAATCTGTCTAGTTCCAAAGATTGTTTTGGAAAAATCTGTTTACACATTGCTTTTCACATTTGAATGTTAGCTCAGCCATTCCATGCTGACAGCGAAGGCCTTGAGAGGTCAGGAATCCTGGAAGGAAGACAGGCTTATTTAAAATATTTTTTTCTGCATGTAACTGAAGCAAGAAAGGAAGTAAGTAATAATTTAAAAACCAGTTTTAGATGATGCAGGCAAAAGGATACCATTGGTGTTTTAGAGGCTGTCATGTAAATGGCTGGCCTTATTTAATTTGACTGGGATAATATGGGAATAGACTTAATATAGAAAATTTCCAATTCTGTTTGGAAGGTAATTATTTTTTAATTCATATTTAGAGTATATTTGATGCTTTCTGAATGCTTATCAACATTAGCCATTTTTTTCTTTTTGTAAGGAAATATTAAATGTAATAATATAATTAACCATAGTCATGATTCTATTTTAGAGCATCTTTGCACAAAACATATTCTGATGAGGTATAATTTTATCTTGCTGTAGAATAGAAAAATACATAATGTGAATAAAAACTCCGGTCATGTGCAAGTCTAGGTAAGCCCCAGGGTTAAAATGTACTGATTTGAGCAAGTCTGGGCTACTGTTTGTTCCTGTATTCAGTGAAAGTAGCTTATGACTAGATGAAATGCTTTACTTTCGATTTGTATTTAAAACATTTAGCAGTGTGCTTCTGCCTATCCAGTAAGAATGTGCTTCTGACTCTGATTAACATGCCAGTCACAGAACATGGAGTACCTCATCAGAGCTAGAGATTGCTCAGTGAACATTAGAACTTGGGTCCACGAAGGGTCTTCTTACAAGAATGCTCAGTTCTTCAAGAAGGCCTTTTTGGCTGTTAGTATCACACAATATTATATATTATCATTATTCAGTTATTATTAGTAGTATTGTCATCATTGTTGTTGTTATTATTATGGAGACATAGTATTAGTATGTAGCCCTGGCAGGCCTGGAACTCAGTATGAAGAGAACATGGGTTTTGCACATGGATGATCCTCCTGCCTCTTTCTCACAAGTGTTGGGATTAAGGTGTGAACCACCGTGAGTAGCATATTACATTAATTTTTACTCTTTTCATTGTAAAATTTTAACCAAGTTTTGAGTTGGTGCTCTGACGTATTCCATTCTAGTGAGTACTGTATTTATGTTGTTGTACAGAGGTATTCAAAGGTAGAAAGCCCTCACAATGTGGTTGGGTACAATTAGAGTAATTAACTTAGGAGTCCCTGGGTGTGAATGGAACCATGGTAGTCCTGGAATGTATGTCCCTATCTGATTGATAGAAAGCCTGATTGGTCTGGTGCTGAATGATAAGTATACGTTTAACGGATTTGCTGTTGGCAAGTGCACTTCTGTCTTCTTGTCTTATAAGATTGAGGCTTGTCGCCAGGAGGTGGTGGTGCACGCCTTTAATCCCAGCACCCAGGCAGGTGGATTTCTGAGTTCGAGGCCAGCCTGGTCTACAGAGTGAGTTCTAGGACAGCCAGGACTACACAGAAAAACCCTGTCTTGAAAAAAAAACAAAACCAAAAAAAAAAAAAAAGATTGAGGTTTGTTGTGGAGAAAACCGTAAGACCAGGCATATTTTCTTAATACCTACAATGTTCAAATACAAGTAGGCTAGATATATAGTTGTGGCAGTATGTTATGTTACCCTGGAATCCGGAGATAGTTTTCCAGTCTCAGAGTTCCTCGGAGTTGGGAGGACCTTGGCTCATGCTTGCTTCATTCAGCTTTTACAACAGATGAACAGGGAGACCGAGAGATGATTCTACTTTGTGCTATCTACTGGTTTCTTGTATTTGATGTTTGTTGAGTGTTCTTTACCAGTATTTTGGTTTATTTTTGTTTGTGTTGAGATGGGATGCTGCCATGCTGCCCATGGTGACCTCAGCCATGGACTCTGGCTTGAGTAACCAAGACAATCAAGGTGCCTTGGCTACAGTTGTTTTTAAATGATATGGTTTCCCCTAGTTATGGCTCTCATGGCTGATGACAAGGCAGAGGCTGTTCAGATGGTGTTCTGGTGTTCAGTGTAGCTGCCCTTCCCATAGGTCCATGTCCAGAGCTTTATGCCAAGTACTTTTTTTTTTGTCATGTGTATTTGTTTCAACCACATGAAGTGGGTGTATCATCACCACACTTCATAGCTGAGGAAAGTAAGGGATGAAGAAGTTGTCACTTGCCCAGAGCGTCACCATAGCCACCCGCTTGACTTCCAACATGCACTGCCATGCTCACACTAGCTGATGCTGACACTGCCCAGCTCTTTCCTGATGGATGAGTTTGTGAATGCTCTCCAGCCACAGAGTGGGGCTTGGTAAGAGTAGCATACAAAGCCAAGGGAGGGAGGGAGGGTTAAAAGGAGTATAAACTTTCCCCTTTTAAGTCTTTTCTTGTTGAGAATCCATTTCAGAGTTGTTTGTATATACAACTGCAAGTTGACTTTGCCATCACAATCCTGGGAATTTCCATCTCCTCCTAAGACTAGCCAATCCGTAAAGACATTTGTGTATGTAGCTTGCTGAGTTATGCAGAGTTGGAAGTAGAGATGGCTTGCCTGAAATTAAGAAAGGCAATATCTTACTACCTTGAATTTCAGAGATGAATCTATTAAATATCTAAGCAAAGTGTTAACTGACATTCAACACTTTTCCTTGAATGCTGCATGGTGTAGAAATTTGGACAAGCCGACTGTTTCCATTGTTGGGGGTCTTCTACACTGTACATGTAGGTAGAGTAGGGCATGAAGCACTGTTTGGGGATCAGAGTCAGGAGGTTCTATTAGTCCTCTGTTTTCCTTTTTGGTACAGTGAGAGCAAACCTAGTTCCTGCCTTCTTGCTTTTCAGTATGGAGTGTCCCCAGGCCTGGAGGACATGTAGGAGTGTTACTGTACACACAGCAGCGACAGAACACAGCACACACAGTAGGGATTCCAGCAGAACAAGCCAGAAAGATACCAGGGCTGGAGCAGGGTGGTACCCTTCTAAGATGTAGGCACTTTGGGATTCTTCTGGCAGGAACTTGATTGAGACATTTTATATATTTATAGAAAGGAACAACAGAATGGCAGAGAAAATAATTTGGTTAGCTTTTGTAGAAGAAAGAACCAGGTGGCAGGACCAGTGAGGGGTCTGGGAGTGTTGGTTTGTTGAGTTAGAGTGAATTATTCAATAAAGTTGAATTCCAAAGACCTAACAGGCAAACACTTCTGAGATTTGATGTGTGCAGTTCCTATTTTTTGGTAATGATAAATTTATTAAGTTAATATTTTTATGCTACTAAGTTAGATGTATTTGAATTTTTAAAAGAAGTTAGAGGCAAGGTATTGTCATATACTGTGAAGTTAAAACAAAAACAAAGAGACTCCGAACTTCCATGAAGGGCTAGCCAGTGTGGTTTGTGGCTATCCAGGGAAGAAGATGGAAGGTTAATAGCATGAGGTATTAACAGAGGACTAATAGATCTTTTTTTTTTCCTAATCTTTTAAAAAAAAATTAGAAAACCATTCTGCAAATGAATAGGACAGCAGAAGTATATACTGTGCTTTCCTGTTTGTAAGCAAGGAACGAAATGGCCAGGCCTGAGAATATAGAAAGTAGATCTCTGGTTAACCACTCAGTATTTGTCATTTTGGAGCAGAGGTCAGAAAACTGGCTAAATCCAGATTCTGTTTCTGAAATTGATGTTTTATTCAAACATACTTGTGTCTGTTGGTTCTATCTAGGGCCATTTTTGTCAGGTGATGCCAGTTCCATGTGACTGACTAGGCTGAAGTACCTGCTTCAAAATAGAGTCAATGTTAGCACACAGCTCAAAAACTGCGTGCGAGTCAGGAACTGCTGACATGGCATTTTCTTCTCTGACAGCAAGAGCATACTCTCAACTATGGTGGCGGCAAACAGCCACATTGACGTCCATTGCTCAGAAGGTTCTGTGTGGGCTTCTATGGCCCTGGTGTGATGTGCTGGCGTGATGTGGCCTTTATCAGCTCTATCCTGCATTTTAGGACATTTTTATAGCTCACGACATACAGACTGTGGTGCTCAAACATGAAAATCCAAACACCAGTGTGAGTGTCTGGTGAACATAGGAAATGTTCAGCGACTGCACTGGAAGGTTTGGGCACCATATCTCCTAGGTACGGATGTCTTGGTTGGTCTCCTGTGCTCTGATAGGATAGTATCCAGTGTGTGCTGAGATCTAGTTCATCTCACACAACGCCTTAGAGGAGCTTGATTTTTCACTAAGTGAGGATTTGATGATAAGCTATTTCACAGGAAAGTTACCTCTTCTAGTCTCCAGGTAGGAAAGTCACTCTGCCACACCACTCTGGGGTGTCTATTATTTGTGTTTTGGTAAAGTGTAATATATAGTCAGTAAACTCCAATGTATGTGTTCAATTTAGTTAACCTAGTGTGTATATAGAAGGAGCGGCCTTTTGCACAATTTAGTTTTACATCGTGTGTGGGCCACCCCTTCTGCACACCCCATGATCTTCAGCCATTGACAATTGGACCTCATCTCCAGCTCCAGCCTAGACAACTGCTATCCTGCTTTCCTGTTCTACCGTGGCCTTCTCTGAAATTAGATAAAGGGAATCATAAGATGAATTGTCTTCCATATACATATATGTATATATGTATATATGTGTGTGTGTATACACATACACACATACACACACACACACACACACACACACACACACACACACACACATTTGCCATAATATGTTTGAGATTCTTTCACAAGGATTTTACCACCTTTTGTTGTGAAGTAGATTTTTTTTTTTAAACACAGCTTGCATGTGCATTCATGAGCTGGTGGTCATGTGGGCTTACCCAGTGTGGTTTACATTGCTGTCGGCAGTCTCAAATCCACAAGTCTGGTGGGATTTAACCTCCTCTTTCCTTGGTATTACTGCATTTCATTCTTTGGTACATGTTTTCCTATTCTTTAGCTGCTTGCTTACACGAGCCTGAAGTAAGTCCTGGTGTCTGCAGCTGCTTGAGCACACACCCTGATGCTGACTCCTCAGCCTCACAGCCCCAGTGTCGCCTCTGTGCCTGCCATTTTGCTATTTCATTTCTCTTTACTTTGTACATCTATCCCTTCGTATTTATTATTGTCTGCTTGTGCTTGTCTTGATTTCCGTCTTTATGCTCTCAGTGATTGCTCTAGAGAACATCTTCACACATCGCTGTCTGGAAGCAGTGCAGAGCAAACTTGGGTGGAATACAGAAACTGCCCGATCTCTTTCTCTTTCTGCGCTGTCTTATTGTCAGTGTTTGACCTGTGTGTATGACGCCAGCTGGGCAGGGTGAAAAGACTACTTTCTGCAACCTGATTTTAAAAACAGTTTCAAAGAAGAAATGGAAAGAAATACTAGTTGTTTGTCTTCACAGTGGCTATTTTTAGCCCGGTGCTGTAGACTCAGGCCATTGTCTTATGTCCCTTCAACCTAGAACAGATCCCCTAGTGAGGGCTCTCCCCACACAGTCTCTGAATGTCTCTATTTCCCCTTCACCTCAGGAGAACTGGTTCATAGTTAGGCTTTCTTCTGTGCCCCAGCTTCCCTTTGTCTGTAGTGAGAAGGCAGCCGCTTGTGTTGTCATTTTTATTTTGCTTAATCTCTGTGTGATGAGTTGGGCTTCATCAGATACACAGATAGTTTCTTTGCCTTTTTAGCAGCTGAGTGTGATATGTTCAGATGCAGAGCTCGGTGCGCCATTCTTACATATTTAGATGATTACATTTCTAATCAAGTTTGATAATTTTATATATTTATTTAGTGTGTGTATGTGTGCCACCCCCTCCCCATTTCAAGAGGTCAGCGTTTGGGAGTCAGTTCTCCTCTTCCGTCATGCAGGGTTCTGGGGTTGAACTCAGGCTGTTGGACTCAGTGGCAGGTGCGTTTACCTGCTGAGTCATCACATTGCCCCTTTTATTTTAATTTAATTTAGATAACTTTAAAATTAGTATGCAAGAATTATATGTTGTTTATTTTCAAACAAAATGCTTTAGTTGAGTTTTCTCCTTGCTTCTCTCCTCCCCCCCCCCACTGTCCCGACCCCCCCACCTCTGCCTTTTCTTCATTCTTATCCAGTGACCTCTGTCCACCTCCATCCTTCCTCACTCTTCCCTCCGCAGCCCCCCATTTTCTCTTACTGGTCATCTAGTAGTCCCTTGGTGTATGAGGAAGACAGTTTTCAGGACTGTGCAGGTTCTCAAGGCCATTAGAGGAAGTGGCCTGCCTGCATGTGCTCTTTCCTTCATTAGCTGCAGCTCCCTTGTAGTGCCTGACACAATCTCAGTGCTCCTGCGTTAGACTGGACTAGTGTGTGTTGCCATCCTGTACAGCTGCTGGTCACTTGCGAGTGTATGTGCACTTGCACACATGCATGCCAGGGTACCTGTACGGGCTCAGAGGACAGCGTTGTGTTGGCCCTTGCCTTTCACCTCCTTTGAGACAGGGTCTCTTGCTGTTTGCAACCACAGAGCCTCAGGTGGCCATGGACAGCTTATCCAGCACACAGTGGTTACCTCCCCTCCCTGAGCTTCCTGTGAGTTCTTTGGGATCTTGTTCACAGCTGGACAGGAAGGACCTCACCCTCAGACAGAGAGCCTCTGGCCTACTAAGTCCACTTGCTTATGGGATCATCACTGTCCTGACCATGTTCCTTGTCCAGTAGGGTTGACAGTAGCAGTGGACTTGCTGGTTTTTTAGCCTACCCTGGGTTGAACTGTGGTACGACTGAGCTGACATTAAGGGGTCAGGAACAGCCCCAGGGAAGAATGCTTCAGTCCCCTGCTGTGCGGATCTTACCCCAGAGGTCTGCACTTCCCATGAGGACTTGCATCCGAGTTTGCAGATGACTGTGGTTAGATTGCCAAAGTTCAGGAAATGCTTGTGACTATTTTGACTACCTGGTTGTGTTTCAGGGAGAGGATTTGTGACTTGACTTTATCTGTGCTGTGTTAGCTGTATGTATGCATCAGACACCCCTCTGGCAGACAGCATCCTGAACCTTAAGGGCATAGCGTTGTCCACAGTGTGTGCTAATAAGCTTCTTGATAAAGGCTCCTTGTAGAACCCCATTAAGTCAGCAGAGAATCTACATGCTGTTTGAAAGATTTAAATTACGAGGTGAAGTGCTTTAAGACACTTGTAAGCATTACTGATTTTTACAATCCATACTCATGACACCAGTATTAGCTCACTGAGAATTGTTAAATATGAGCTTTTGTTACTGAAAGAATGGTTGAGTTGGAGGAAAAAAAAAAGGAAGGGCTTGGAGTTTGGGTTGTGGATTTGGAAGCAAATACTAGTTCTTCAGTTTGTAAACTCTGTGGACAGACAGCAGAGTGCTTTCTCTTCCTGAGCCTTAAGCTGTGGGAGTAAAACCAGCCATATCACTTATTTTGGAGGCTACCACCCAGCACACAGTAGGGTTAGTCATTCCTTGGACTCCTCAGGAGATTGGTTATAGGACTGCACAGATCAAAGTTTGAATGCTTCAATTCCTTACATGGAATGCAGTGTTTATACAACTCCATCTGACGTCATATAAACTTGAAGTCATCTGCTGATGGACTGTACTCTACACAATGCAAATATAACTAACTGTAATGCTCTATTACTCTGGAAATAGCGAGGGCCATGACTGTCCAGTAGTTTGAGGTATTTTTTTCCCCAAGTATTTTTGGTCGGCTTATATTTGATTCTATAGATGCAGAAACTATGGGCAGAGAGGGCCAATCATATGCGATGATGGCTAGCACAGCCATATAACCAGCTTACGGGTGGAGAAGTAGTTTGGCAAAGTTGTACTACCAGATTTACCTCTCTCTTTTTTTTAAAAACCAGGCTTTGCTCTTTTTGTTCTCTCCCTTTATTTTATTTTTTAAGTTTTAATTTATTTAATTATTCCCCCCCCTCTCTGTGTTGGGGGGGGGTCAGGAGTTTTCACTTACGTCTACCGCAGGGATCATGGGGATTGAACTCAGGTAACCAGGCTTGGCAGCAAAGGTCTTACTGTCCCCCCTCTCACCTCACAGCAACACCCTTCTTTCCTGCAGTACATGGAGTGCACAGGTTTTGTTAGCACACAGATTATGTCTTGCTGTAGTGTTCTTTCTACACATTGAGGTATTCCCAGTATTCATGGTGACTTGCTCTGACATCTCTATGTCATGGCCACTCGAGTGCCCACAAACACATTTATTTGAGTGAAACCTTGGTGATGCCGAGTCAGCTCATGTCTGTCACATGATCATCCTGGGGCGGAGGTCTGTACTGGGGAAGTGGACTTAGTATTTGGACGCTTTCAGGCTGGCTGTGGGAGGAAGCAGACAAAGGGTTGTCAAGAGTTCATGCTCTGTTCTGTGACACCTCAGTTACTGTGGAGGATAATTTGGTGACAGTGGCTCATATGTCAGTTTTGCTTTTAGGAGGACAGGATGGGTCTCGGCACATCCAGATCATCCCCTTAGCAGTTGATTCTTAGAGTTGCAGTAAGTAGTTTCTCTTAGTGTTGGCAAACTCTGACAGGTTATACCGTGTTCCAGGCTGTTTTATAATGATTTTTAATACACTTTTTGTTGTAAAGTTTCTAGATACTACCCCTTTTTGGAAGCCTTCAGTTTATTCCAAATGTGTGTTTTGCATGGTGTGTGTATCAAGGTTGTTCTTGGAGATCTAGCACTTGGGCTGCCACAGATTTTACAGCACAGACATTCATGGCCATCAGATGCATGCCATGGTGAGGTGCAGCAGTGTTAGTATGAGTCTCATAGGTGCTAAATGGTCTTTTGGGCTCTGTACTTAGTGTAGCAGTAAAGTATGAGGTTGTGTATGTATTGGTCTGGATCTCATCAGATGGTGATGTCAGTGTGGCATTTGAGATGGTATTATAACGATAATTAACTTTTTTCCTAAAGGCTTTAAAAACCACTTTTTTCAGGTGATGTCATCTATGAAAATTTTTTTTAAAAGACTTTATTGTATGAAGTAGAAGTATCAACTTTGCATTCACAGTGATTGGATATTTTTCTTGTTTGCTCACAATGTTGGATGAATAGCCCATAAGACCCTGTGCCTGCCGAGGGCTATGGAGAGCATCAGAATTTCTCGACAAGAATTGAGGCTGCAGTGACCATGGAGTTCAGTAAGAGGAATAAGACAAACTCTAAATTATACAACCTGAACTGGTGACTAACTGTACAGAAGAGACAAGGCTGCTAGCAAAGACAGTGACAGCCATGTGCTTGCACAAGGAACCTTCTTCCCAACGCTAAGAACTCTTTAGTTTTATGTCAGTATTAAACTAGTCCTTCAAGTCTCACTGTCAGAAAGCCCCAGTGCATGTGTGTACAATTTTCCTTCCATTTGTGTTTCTAAATGTAGGAAAGCAGAATTCAGGGAGTGAGGTGTTTGACTGAGGAGAGTAGCTTGGTTCAGGTGAATGATTTCTGGACTTGAGACCAAGCTAGACCAGGCTTATAGATGCTGTGTGAGGCATTCTGACCTGGTGTGCTGTTACAATAGCCTAGAAGTACAGAGCATGCATGAAAAGACCATGGAAATGGTAACTTGGGTAGGCTAGAGCTGAGAATGTATTACACAGGGAAGAAGTACCATTTGAGGGAATCATGCACTTAGCAAACGTATGAGGAGCTACTGACAACTCCTGGATGTGGATATCATTACTCTTATTATAGAAAATAAGTATGTGTATGTGTGCATGCATGTATGTATGCCAGGCCTTGTACATGGTTAATAGTCATTTGAATTCAATCTGTAAAAATAAGAACTGTTCATTGTGTTGTTGTTATTACTATTTTGGAGGCAGGGCCTCACTGTGTAGCACTGACTGATCTTGAACTCACAGAGATCTGCCCACTTCTGCTTCTGCCTCCTCGGTGATAGGATTAAAGATGTGTGCCACCATGCCTGGCTTGTTTATTATATTCTTAATTATTTAAAAATAAAGTTGGAGTATATTTTTCAGTAAAATAACAGGTTAATTGATATAAAAATGCCCTAGTCTAGTCTATCCAACCCTGCCAGTAGCTTCTGTGAGTGAAAAACAGGTAACATTTAAGTAGTGCCTTGCTTCTTAGGTTTATGGGGGACTGGTAGTGTCTGTTGTCATACTTTCCTATTTTTGATGAGACACAGAGAAGAGGTGAGAGTGGCCAGGTCTTGTCAGCAGGTGAACCCTGGTGCATCTCATTTCAGCACACCATTAGCCATGGGCCCTTAGCCTGGCATGTATCATTAGGCCTGTGCAGCTGGTCAGTGGTTTCCAAAGTCTTGTAAAGTGATTCTTCTTCTTTAACATTTAACATTTCAAAATGAGTCTTAATCCCACATAAATACCCACACACAGGGCAAGAGCTTTTTAAAGTCATGTTGGGCTTTTACCGAGGGGTTGTTTAGAAGATAAAGGAAGGAAACTAACCTCATGTTGTAGGGCTGGAGCTACAGAAAACAACACAGAAAGTTGGGAGGAGTAGACCATCTTGTACTTCTATAAAGAGTATGTCCTCAGGCTTGGAGAGGCAGAACGTGGCAATAGAAAGCATGGCAAATAAAAAATCAGATCTGTTTTCTTTTCATTGATAAAGTTAATATTAAAATGTTTGTAGTTTTATTTTGTTGCATAAGTTAATTGCAAACTAAGCATAAAGTAACACAAATATGAAAAGTATTCCCTATTATAAAATGTAGAAATCAGAATAGTGTGAAGATAATTTTTATTTCTTTTGATAATTTCAAAAAATTGCAAAAACGTTTGCAATTTTTTAAAGATTATTTTTAATTTCTGTGTGTGTTGCCTGGTTGAATGTGTGTGTACCATGAGTGCCCATGGAGGCAGCAGAGAGTTTGATACTCCTGAACTGGAGTCTATGGATGGTTGTGTGATACCCTGTGGGTGCTGGGAACTGAATCTGGATCCTCTGTGAGAACAGCAAGTATTCTTAACCACTGGGCTTCACTGCAGCTTGTGGTCTTTTGAAGAATTAAAGGCTTCAGCTGTTGAGGTTGTATGGAACAGGTGTGCTCCCTTGTGTTGGTTTAAAGGATTCATATACAGGTTCTATTTCTTGAAATTTATTCCTAAGAAATAACTGATGCTAAACCACTACTGATTTCCACTTCAGTGTTATCTGTAATTGTGAGTGCTTGTGGTGCTTTAAACACCCATTAATGTAGAAAAGCACATGGTTCTGTGTGCCAGCTGACATACACACGAGAACCTTAAAAAACTATGGAAATAGGAAAAATGTCTTCCAGGCTCCTACTAGGATGCCTCTTAAGCTTCACTTACAACCCTCAACTGTTTTCTCGTGTCCAGAATCCCAAAGTCTTGCACAGCCCCCTGAAGACGTCATGCTCAGCACAGCCCCTGAAGACGTCACGCTCAGGTTTGGCACAGCAGCAGCCCTCTCCTTGCTGCCAACTTGTGCCCTAGTTACATTTCTGTTGCTGTCATAAAACACCACAACCAAGGAACTTTCTAGAAAGGAGGTTTATTGTGGACTTTTGGTTCCAGAAGGATGAGAGCCTGTCATCCTTGTGGCAGGGAAGGGTGGCAAGCCGACAGCAGGGACAACAACAGGAATAGCTGAGAGCTCCCATCTTGAAATGCAGATGGGAAATGTTGAAAGGAAATGTGAAAACAGTCTGTCCTGTCCTTCCCCTTTAAACACCTACGCCCACTGGCACACTTCCTCCAGCATGGCCATGCCTTCCAGCTTCCCCAGTAGGGTCACCCATACTAGAGTCTGGGATACATCCCATTCAAACCACCACTTTTGCCATATGTAAAAACAGCTAGTAGATTACACACTTGTATGTGCTTCATGGAAGATTTTAGTTTATTTCAGACACATGTTGAACATTTATGTTCATTGGGTCTCTACCCTGCCATATGCAGACACACACACACACACACACACACACACACACACACACACACACACA
>JANHMN010000006.1:20614919-20636859 GCA_030674055.1 Rhabdomys pumilio | reverse complement strand
GTGGTCTGACTGCCCTTCCCTCGGTGCCCCAGTGGTCTGACTGCCCTCCCCTTCAGTACTGGGGCTACAAGCCTGGGCCTCTGTATCTGGGTTTGTTATGATGTGGATTCTAGGAATAGAATTTACTCCTCATGCTTGCAAGGCAATGACTTCACTGACTTACCTCTCCATCTCTATTTATTACTATTTTTATGCCTTTATTTTCACAGGACAGGGTCTTCTCCTTGTCCTTATTGAGGTGAAGCATGCCCAACTGTTAGTTTTAGGAAACACAACCCCCTTCCTCCCTCCCTCCTTCCCTCCCTCCCTCCCTCCTTCCCTCCCTCCCTCCCACTCTCCCTCCCTTCCTCCTTCCCTCCCTGTTTTCCTGTATGTGCTTTCATGTGTGTGAGTGCAGGCATGCCATGACATGCATGTGGAGGTCACAGAACCTTGGGTGTCACCGTCACCTCACCTACCTTGCTTGACACAGAGCCTCTTTGATACTCAGTATTGCATATGCCAGGCTGGCTTGTCCTGTAAACTTTGAGGGATTCTTTTGTGTCTACCTCCCATCTCAGTATAGGACCACTGCAATTAAGCACACATTAGCATGCCTGGCCCTGGCATGTGGGCCCTGGCGATGTTTGCTCATGTCTTCACACATGAATGGTAAGCACTTTATTCTTTGAGCCAACTTCCCAGCTCACAACTAGCCTCCTCTCTTCTTTTCCCCCATTTTTTATTCTTTGAGAACGTTGTATGATGTGTTTTGATCATGGCTACCTCCATCCTCCCAACTCCTTCCAGATCCACCACCTTCCCCTACCACTCATATCCAGTCCTTTAGTCCATGAAATGAGCCATGAGATGAGCTACTGTTAGTGGCACCTCTTTCTCTTTACCTGAGCCTCACAGTTTTATGTTGTATTAGGTAAACGATGGTATCTTGCTTATATTTTCCTTTTGCTGGGAGTGGTCTGCTCATCCTTGACTCTCAGGGTATTGCCTGAGTATGGCTTGTGCTTTCTGGCTGCTTTCCCCCATGAAGGAGGGTTTTTTCATGGTTGTACTTTATTACATTTTAGGTCATATTTGCCTAATGGCTCTCCCAGCTTGCACTTTGGTTTTGTTTATGGGGAGTTTTTGTTATACAGAAGGTATATATCATCTATATCTATATCTGTGTATGGGGGGGAATGGGGGAAGGAGGGAAGGAGGGAGGGAGAGAAAGAAAGAGAGAGAGAGAAAGAAGGAGAGAGAGAGAGAGACTGACTGATTGGCTGTTGCTATTTTCTTGTCCTAATTATGAATTACCTACATACTTTTTTTAAAGCTTCTAATTTTGTTTCCTTTAGTTCTTCTCTTATTATAGATTTTGAAACAACATCTTATCTCTGATGTCATTTCTTATAAGACTGTATCATATCTTAGCTATTAGTATTTTCTCCCTCCTTTTAGGGCTACATCAAAATATAGGTTGCATGAAGGCTTGAATTTAACATAATAGTTAATTTCATATTTAAATTTTCAATTTTTATCCTTAATTTTGTGTATTTTGAGGTAGGTAGATATAGTCAATTTATTAGGAATGTTCACTAAACAGGAGCCAGTCAGTAACAGTTGCCATGTAGAAATGTCTAGTATATTAGTTCACTTCCAGATGAGATACATCTTATTGCTGTATTGCTGTTTTACCAGCAGTAGTCTCTTAGTGAGAATTAATTCCCAAAGGGATGGATTTGGCTCATCCACTTACACATGTCTTAACCTTTCCTTTAAATCTGCTTTTTGATTCCCAAGTTTCTAGTTTTACCAACTTTATAGCTGATCACCTGGGCAGACGAATGTGGCATGCTCGTGTGTGTGTGTGTGTGTGTGTGTGTGTGTGTCTGTGTGTGTGTGTGTGTGTGTGTGCGCGCGCGCGTGCGCGCGCGTGCACTCGTGTGACAGTGCTTTGAATTTCCTGGTGGGTCTCATTCCATGAATGGGTTCTCGCCAAACCAGCCACTTGCTGGGTTGTGAATTGCACTTTGGATGTGTTTTGAGAGAGTGTCCTAGGCTTCCTGGAATTTCTAGTGACTTTGTATTTGTTCCTGAATGCCAGTGCCAATGTAGTGTTTATCTTAACCAGAAATTCCCAGAGCATTGCTTGTCATCGTAACCTGTGGGGCAGGTCTGTCTCAGGGCTGCTGGAAGGGGAGCAGGGATGAGAGCATAGGGCAGCCAGGTGTATTTAGAGACAGACACTGGAGTATCCAACAGCTGTTTTCAGTGTTCACGGGTGTCAGTGAGTACTGTGTCTGATGCACATACTGTGTGTCACTATTTTAATGACGCCATTAAAAGCCCCTGTGAAGGCACCAACACTAGCAGTGACCAGAGAAAGTGGGGTTTTAGCTTTATGAATGAGAATACTTTATAATGAATATTATCTTGAGCAAATTTATGTACTTAATGAGCTGACCAAATTGTATGATTTTTTTCTTTAAAGAAAATACTCTTTTTAAAGAAAATATTTGTAAATAAAAAAGTTAGTTGACTTTTTATAATAGTAGCATTGTGACTAGAGCTGTGGTGAGCACAGAAGGTCCCCTGGGAGCTTTGCCATTGTCTCTACCCTGACAGTCTGCAGTCAGGACCTGAGGAAGTCCTCTACTCACCACCAGTGTCCTTTGGAGCTCCCCTGCCTCCTTTGTCTCTGAGTCTTCAGAAGCCATGTTTACTCTGCTGCCTGATAGGTTTGTGTTTATTTCCTGATTCACAGGCTTCTGTGGCTACTTAGATGAGCTGCTGAGGGCACCAGACTAATGGGACCAGGGGTGTGGTGAGGGGCTCTGTGGATCTTTGCTCTGTCTCCAACTCTAGGCTTAGGCAGTTTTATTTGTACACTGCTTGATCAGGAAAATGTTTGTCTTAGGTGAGTATGTGGACTCACATAAATCCGTGCTCATGGAAGTACCAGGTGGCACCTGTGCCTTGGAAGGACCAGAAGGTTGCCATGAGGATGGAGGGACAGGATACTGTGTTCCACCCCAAATGGTAGATTTGGAAATATCTGATTAAGCTGAGAAAAAATGGAAATTCAAGATTTGTGTTGACATGTCAGAGCAAATGGTTGTGTTAGTACGTTTTATTTAATAGTTCATGACTGAGTATGTTCTTACGGGGGCTGACCAAGAGCTACTAAGATCTCAGTGGAGCCCAGTGAGGATGGTGGTACCTGAAACTGAGCAGCAGGCTCCACCTGGAGCAGGCCATTCATTTCTACAGCAAATTTATGTTGTGTAAACTCCTGGTAATGAAAGGTACCCATCTGTGGTAAGGGATCTTTGCTAGCAGTGATTACCAAGGAGGGATTGTTAGCTTGGCTGTAGCACATAAACACCTTTTATAACACATCTCAAACCTAATTTATTAACAATTAAGACCACGTTATAATTTCAGCACTCCATGCCTGTTAAAATGCTCTCTACCACAGCTGTGACAGTGCCAACATGCCTAATAAAAGTGTGCTCATATTTCCAAGTACTGAAGCCTGGCTCTAGAGTTGCCTTCCACATTTATCTGTTTGAAATATGACATAGGGCAGGTAACATGTCGTTTTAGTCCTTGAAGTTTCTTTTTATGATGGAATGTGACTTTTGGCTGAATGCTGTGTATCTTTCACGTATCGTCCCTCCTTAGCGGTTACCTAAGGGAGCCTTTCACAGTTCTCAGTTTTTTGGAGGCTCATCCTCCCCGTCCCATGTAATTCTTCTATACGCATCCTGTGGCATGTTGGTCCCTACTGTAGCAGTAGGAGTGGCTGTCAGAACATGGACAGAGGAGTGTTCTTGCTGTCTGGTCTCCATAGCCTATGCTTCTTGCTGCTGCATGTGCAAACTAGGGGCACACCATGCAGACTCTTTGCCATACTTTATAAATCAGTAAGGATGACACCATTTGGGATGCCTACAAGGTGTAGGTTGTAAATTTTAGTTTAGGTGTTGAAGTGTAGCCTGTATAGCTTCAGGCCAGCACACAGAGGCACTATGCCAGGTTGTGGTTAGAGGAGTCAGGAAGTTGTACACTTTCCTGGCAGGTGCAATAATATTTTTGGAAGGCATCCTTGGGGACATGGAAGAAACTGATGTAACTGAATGCTTAACTTCATGACAGGCTCTATGCTGGGTGCTGTCTCAGGTACTCTACCTGGTAGTCCTTAGCATGCTGGCAGTTCAGAGTGGCCCTTGGTCTGTTAACTTTTTTCAGCTTCCATGGCCACAGGGGTTACTCAGAAGCTTGGCTTGTGATAGGAACACCTTATCTCACTTACTTGGGCCTGCCTCCGCCCTGCATTGGGTGTGGTTGGCTAAGGGAAGGGTGCTTCCCTTTGTTTATATCTTGAAGTCCTGTAGGCCCTGTTGCCCAGGCCCTTGGATTGCTGTGGATGGCCATATGGAAATGTCCTCTGTACCCTCAGTTGTTAGCAGTCCAGAAAGAACATCAGCCATGGTGTGGGGCTCCTGGCATGTGCCCATCTAGAGCAGAGGCCTCTTCCCTTTGCAAGTGAGCCCTGAGGAGCACTTAGTACTGAACCAGCCTAGAGACCTGAGTTCTTAAGTGACCCATGTGCTCGACTCTCATTGCTGTGTGTTTATTTAGCAGTTAGGCTGCTGCTGTACAGTTTAAGATAACTGCTCTGACATTGTTGTGCCCTTGGACATCTCTAGGCTTTTCTTTAGTTAGGCATCTCCATTTTGTCAGTTTTTAAACCTTCTTTGAAGGTCCTGGGGACTCCATGATAGAGCAAATGGGCCTTAACGGAGTTCAAGACTGACTGTGGCAGGGTCTCTCAGTGTAGTGAAGTTCAAGGCTGATGATGGCAGGGTCTCTCAGTGCTGTTCATGAATATAGCATAGGTTTCTGAGCTGCATTTGAGATAAAGGAAACTGCTTGAATAAAGGACCTTGCCTCTTGGGGATCAAAGGATCATTTAGGATGGAGAAATAAATGGCTTAGCTCTTTAGCTGTCCAGTTTTCTCCAAACCCACTGGCTCTCCAGTCGCTCAAATGCCAATGTCTTTCATTAGAGCTTACTGTTTTTGTTTTTGTTTTTTGTTATCAGGATGTTCTTTGTGATTCCTAGGATATTTATATACATGCAAAGCCAACCTGTTGTTAATGGTGCCTGAGTATACTATTTGGAAATTCAATGTTAAGTTCTAGATTGCAATGTTTGTTTTGTAAAAATGTCTGTGTAGGCTGGATATGTAAGCCACACCTATGATGCCATTATTTGGAAGTCTGAGGCAAGTTTAAGGCCAGCCTGGGCTACATAGTAAGTCTCTGTCTCACTAAACCAAACCAAACCAAACCAAACCAAACCAAACCAAACCAAAGTTAAAGAAAAAGTATTGTTTCAGTTCATCTGAATAGCTTTAGGAACTGTAACCAGGTATTTTGCTTTTAACATTATTTAGGAAAAGTAGTCCTCTGTGTTTGAGGAGTGACATTAACTTGTTTTGTGAGATCTTTAACCAGCTCATCTCTGAACACATGGTGATGCTATCCCTTGTCTGTGTGGGTGTGTGGAGGGGGTGTGGGCATGCATGCATATGTGTGTACATGTGTGTGTGTGTGTAATGTTGATTGTGGTGTGTAGTGAGCATGTCAGCTACTCAGTACATTTTAGTATGTGTTAGTAATGTAAAATGTAGACACTGTTCAGTGGTTGAGAGGCCTTAGACTGCAGAGTCTAACCAACTCTAGGTATCCAGAGGAACAGAGCGTCTGTGCGTGAAGGTGCATGTGTGGGAGGGCACAGTTGATTTTCCCAGCCTAGTTAGAGACATAGCGTTTATTTGAGCTGCAGGATATTCAGCGGCATGGGCACTCCTCAGTATGCTGTTGAACTGTAGGTATCTTAGTAGAATGTGGAAATGTAAGATTAAAGAATTTACCTTAGGACTCCTTGCTTCTCCTTAAGGTGAAAGGTCATGCTGGGCCACACCCTCATTTTGGCATCTGCCTTCTCGTTGTTTGCACCCCTCCTTAGCACTTACTCTGTCTCAGATTGGACTGCTGGCTTTCTCAGAGCTTGGGGTTCTGAGTTTTGTGTCATAGCTTATCCTGATAGTAATTCTGCCACAATCCATCACCTGTTTGAATGGCTTCATTTTGAATCTCTAACATCTTAGATACTTCTCTGTCATTCATAACAGGTGTGTGTCATAAATAGCAAAGGTGTGTTTCAGTCTGTGGCTTCTTAAGGGTAGGAAGAAGGGGAGGTGGAGAATTAGTTACATGTAGTGTGAAGTTATTCATAGACAAATTCAATTGGTGGATTCCTAACTTATTCTTATGCGTACTTATGCTTTCCTGGCAATGTTGAGTTGTTATAGTAAATAAGCTTTATTTTTTTCTAGCGTGCATTTATTTGGGACTTGATTCATTTTTTTTTACCGTGTAATGAAGGAATGCTTCTTGTGGGACATTTTGCTTCTTTTAGATGTCACTTATGGAGTTGGAATTTGATCTGGTCTATAGCATTGAATGAGGGTGGAAAGCCACGAGGTTTTTACACAGGAATGCTCGAGCCTGGGTGCTACTGAACTTGTTCCCTGCTCTGCCGTAGGTAGGCTGAGCCAGTAGGCTTGTAGCCTCTGTGGGACCAGCTCAGACTGTGGTTCCACAGACCACACTACCTGCCCCAAACTCACTCAGGGTTACTTCATCCAGCACCCTAGCAAGAGAAGAGATTGGTGAGACTTGAAATTTTAGCTCTGCACTGCGTACCCTGTCGGCGTGCTACAGGTTAAGTGTTGGTGCCCTCACTTGTGAGTGGATAGAGCATTGCAGTCTGCCACTTGTGGGCATTGCAAAGTTCAAAGCTGTCTGCAGAGCTGGCAGGTGAAGCCTGGCACTGGTTGCCTTTGTTTCTGGGCTTATTTGGTTCTTGCTCCCCACATGTTCCCCGCCCTATAACTTCTGATCTAACTCTTGGATCTCCGTTTCCTCTGAAGAGCAGTTTGTTCCTCGTGAGGCCTGGAGTGATGGGCTCATTCACTAATATTTGAATGTTTGGCCGTTACTTGTTCATCTGTGTGTTTATAGCACAACTTAACACAGAATAAAATTTTCAGTTTTTTTTTTAGAAATAATTAAAAATTTTCATTTTATAATTTTTAAAGATATTTCTGGGGTAGAATCTAGAAAAAAATTACTGCTAAGGAAGCTAGCTTCTGTATTGGGTTTCTCCCCACCAATAAGTATACACTTTAAATTTGTGAAGTTTTTTGAAGTAAATAAGTAAATAAAATTTAAAACAGGCTTCACTATGTAGCGTGGACTTCCCTGGAACCAGCGGACACTTGCAGTTCGTCTGCCTCACCTTTAAAAGTGTTGGAATTATACCTATGTAAGTCCACATCTGGCTTTCTTTTTTTTAAAAAATTTTGTCTTATCTTTGTATATGCATGTATATACAAACATATATGCTATGTTTATAGGTGAAATATAACTGGGGTGTATGGTGTATCCCTCTCTTTCTTTGTGTGTGTGTGTGTGTGTGTGTGTGTGTGTGTGTGTGTGTCAAGTGGCTGGGAATGTTGCCCTAAGAAGACCTGGGCTCAACACTTGACCATGTGGGATGGGGTAAAGATCTCATTACCACATCTTTGAAAAAATTGTGGTTTTCATTATTAGAAAAATAATAAAATAACAGCGCGCGCGCGCACACACACACACACACACACACACACACACACACACACACATTTAATGGGGAGAAAACCTAAGCAGCTGTACTTGTGTGCTAGGGTACACACTCAAGCCACTGTTTGTCTCATGCAGAGCAGAATTGTGGGAAAGGGTTGGTGGTGTATGGCTAGATAGTGCTAACACTGTTAAGATATGGAAGCCTTTGTTGTTAGTTTTTAACGTTTGTAAACTCTTGGTTATGTGTCCCCTGCCCTGCCCCCATCCCGCCCGCCCCATCACACTTGCCTGCAGCTGCACTGCAGCAGTCCTAAGAGAGGGCCTCTCCCCGAGGCTTCCTGCAACTGTCCTTTCTTATAAGCTGGCCTGATGACTGATAGGAGAAAGCACAGCCTCTGCTTTCAGAATGAGTTCAAGTCCTATGTGGGGACTTTCCAAAGAGAGGATGCTTTGAGAGGTGGCTACCCTGTAGAGCTGAGCTCAGCAGCTGGTACGGATGGTGGGGAACAGAATTTGGAAACTCCTGACACTGGTTTGCGCCTCGCTTGGCATGGAAAAAGAAATGTTCAGGTGGAACAGGACCTGGGTTTATCCACGACAGAGTAGCTCTCGTAGTTAATGTTCATTTATGAAGACATGCCAAAGAAGTGTTCGAAGTATCCGAAAGGGCTTCAGATGGCTTATGTAGCACACACATTACTGCCTTCGAAGGTAGTAATCTTTAAAATATGAGCATCTTTTTATACAGTGCCCGTTGTATATGAAGTAAGTACAGTTATCTGATGTTTGGACACAGGACATTATTTGATGAGTTTTAAAATGTTAGCATTTCTGAAGATAATACTTACTGTGTGTTTCCTGCAACACATCACTTGTCTCAGGAATTAGAACCACCTTTTGAAATGAACCTAAGATACCTTTCTTTGTCAAGAACCAGAAATGAGCCTCAGATTATCCTGGTGCACATCCTTGTCACACTCACTGTATTAAGTCACCTCAGCTTGCTCTCTCCTCTTGTTCTTTAGCTGAATACAAGGGATTCCTCCCAGGTGAGTCACTTGGTGACCATTTCTGCCCTAGTAGCAGCCAGTGCTATGATGTAGCCATTGGTGCTCAAGTGGCTGGGAATGTTGCCCTAAGAAGACCTGGGCTCAAAACTTGACCTTGTGGGATGGGGTAAAGATCTCATTACCACATCTTTGAAAAAATTGTGGTTTTCATTATTAGAAAAATAATAAAATAACAATAAAAATAATTTCTACCCTTCCTGTAGCTGGACTAAATGCCTTTATATTTTACAGCTTTAAAGATTTCATTTTAAACTACATGTATATGTGCATGTCTGTTTGTGGGTATATGCATAGGTGTACAGGTGCCCAAGCAGGTAAGAACTGTCAGATACCCTGGAAATGGATTTACAGATGGTTGTGAGCCACCTGATATGGGTGTTAGGAACCAACCTCAGGTCTTCTGCAAGTGTTCTGCACTCTTAACCACTGAGGCCACCCACCCCTCTTCAGCACCCACCCCACAGACCAGGAGACTTTCTGTGCATCTGCTTTAACCCACATGTCTTTGAGGTGGGTAAGGAAGGCAGTCTCTGCAGTGACCTGTTTGCCTTGGTGTTTCAGGACAGAGTGTGAGAGACAAGGTATGTGGATGTTACTGATCTCCTAATGTGGTGTGTGGACAGAATGGTTTGGTGCTCTGTCTAACCAAATTGTACTTGTTCTTTGAACAATTGTATTCTCACTGCCAGTTTCTGGCTCATTGGAGAGTTGGGTTTCTTGTTGTGAGGTTTGTGAAAGGTCAGAGCAGCAGCCGCAGCAGATAGATGTGAACAGCGAGGAAGAGGCTCATGGGAAGGGAAGCACCGAGTCCAGTGAGCCCACCGGGCTGAGTGCTGACAGAGCACAAAGGGCCTGCCTGTCTCCTGCTGTGAGAGACCGGCAGAGAAGTCCCAAGCCCTCCTTAGGCACTGGCCCACAGTGAAGAGGCTCCAAGGGGCTTAGAAATGGGAGAACCTTGCCTTGACAGCAGCCAGGGAGGCAGCAGGGTGCTGCTGCTGAAGGTTATGTGTGTGTGTGTGGAGGGAAAAGAACAGTGAGTTTCCTTTTTCTGCCCTATCGGCTCCCCTGCCATGAGGAAGGCCACGGGAATGTAGGAGAGAAACCGATCTGCTGGCATTCAGCCTACGCACAGATGCAGTTTGGTGAACATCTTTATGTCGCACACTACTTGTTGGCTATTTAAGGGCAATATTTATTTTTCTCTGATCAAGAATCTCACTAGAACAGTAACATTTAAGGGGTGTATGTTTTCATTAACTTTCATGCAGAAATGTGAGCTCCCAATGGTTAGTACCAGAAAAATGGGTCATCTTGCCTTTTTCTGTTCAAGTAGAAATAACTGCACTTGAAAGCTAATAGCTTTTGTGTTCGGATAGCTCATAGCTCTCAACAGTGTATAAAAAGTGCCTACTCTGCATTCATTTACGTTCGTCTATCAATTTTGGCGGCAGTCTGAAGTGTTCTATAGCGTTATACTTGCTTCAGTCATTTGCCCGAGAACCCCATAGATAACTAGCTTGATTCCAGGGTTTGTGCTTTGGGAAGAACAGTATGGTGTCCCTTCCTCCCTCCATGGGTAGAAGAAATTACACGATGTGCTCGTCTATGCTCATTGAAGAGTTGGAAGATCATACACTCACAAGAATCAGTCATCCATAATAGTTAATGTGTATGTATTCATGGCGCTACACACATCCACATGTACACATACCTGTATAAGTGTGCACACGTATGTGTACATGTGTAGATGTAGAGCAGCTGGCACGGAGTGGGCGGCACACTTTTCTGGTGCTCCCTTACTATTCCTGATGACTGCCATTTCCAGTGCTACTACAGTGGCTTCACCGTGTGTCACATGACCATAGTGACTGGCTGTAACTAGGTGATTTCATTGTATCTGCTTGACATTGTGGAACCTGTGCCATCTTCCTCCCTTTCATAGTTAACAAGCATGGTTTACTGAAGTGCATTTTTTGATTAAAAAATAAAATCAATTTTTTTCTTCTTCATTAAAAGTTTGAGCATTTGGGACTGGCATGCATTTTTGTTATTGTTTTTTTTTTTTTTTTTTTGTTGTTTTTTTTTTTTTATAATATCTGTCTTACAATAACTTCAAGGAAGAGTTACCATCTTAAATACTAGATTTAGGACTGTGTTTATTTTGCCTTGGTAGAGCTGGGGGTAGAAGTGAGGCCCTCAGCACTATTCGCAGGTACAGTAGTGCTGGCTGCATCTCCAGTTGAACACCACCCTTGCTGACCTCTGTCTTATGATTAATTCATGTTTCAAGCTCTTGTCTCTGTGCTAGGGCTGCTGTGTGGGGTGGCAGGCATAGGAAGTTTCTTAGTCCTGCTGCCTCCTAAGAGGGTGTGACATTTGATAATTATAGAAATCATTATAAAATATTTACAATGAACATTCATAACCAAAGTTACATTGTACTATGGGATATCTATTTAATAAATCTGAAAAGAAAAAAACTACAATTAGAATAATTGTTTTTGTGCTAGAGAGATGGCTCAGTTGGTATAAAGTACCTGTCAAGCAAGCATGAGAACCTAGCACCCATGCAAAAGAGCTAGGTCTGGTAAGTAGGCAGTCAGGCTGATCCTCGGAGCTCATTGGCCAGTTGGCCTAGGCAGTTGGTGAGCTACTGGTTCAGTGAGAGACCTTGCCTCAGAAGATAAGATGGAGAACTATAGAGGGAATACATTGTCTCTGGCCTCCACATGCACAGACATACAATGTACACAGACACGCACGCACACACACACACCCTAAAATTCTCTGATAGTACAATCTATTGTTTATTCACTTACTTATTTACAAATAACATTGTCTCTTTGTATAACCAAGTAGGTCTCAAACTCAGTGTCCACTGAGCTGAGCCTCAGAAGTGCTGGAATTGTTGTTTCTAATTAAAGTAGAAATCTGAGTATTGTTACCTGAGGAGTTGCCACAAATCAGAAGACACAGCATGAAATTTAATTCTATCTATCTATCTATCTATCTATCTATCTATCTATCTATCTACCTATCTATAAATAAACATGTAGTGAGTAGGGCTGGAGAGATGGCTCAGAGGTTAATAAACCTGAGTTCTATTCCCAGCACCCACATGGTTGCTTACAACCATCTGTAACTCCAGTCCTAGGGAATCTGACACCCTCTCTGGCCTCCACAGGCACTACATGCACAGGGTGCATAGACTTGCATACAGACAAAGCACCCATGCACATAAAATAAAATGAAAAACAAATTAAACATGTAATATGAAGGAAAAGCAATCTCTCATTATTTTGTTTGAATATTTGGTTTCTGGACTGGAATTACTTTTTTTACACTTGATCTTAGCCAAAAGGCTGAGAAGTGATGGACTTACTTTTTTTAAAGTCATTAAATCTCAGAGTATAAATTGAGTTGTTTCTGTTAGCATCCTAGATTTGTGCAAAGTGATTTTACTGCAATAATTACAAGGCTTTTTTGTGCTTACAAAACAAGTCAATGTATCAAGCCCATAAAGCCCAAGAAAAGACAAGCATCCTCTAAGCCACTATTGTTCATAAGTTGGCACGGTGAGGTAATGGATGGGGCAGTGCACCCTTGTTGGGCACTGTGGGGCAGTCATGCAGAGGGAGAGTTGTCACTGGCACCTTTTGTTACATATCTGATTGCTGAAGCCTCATGTGGGATAAGAAGACTGGGCAGTTGTTCTGGGAGGTTAGATTAAACTTGGAGCAGTTTCAGGAATGTGTGGGTCCATGTGCCTGTAGACAAATTTGACCCGTATTTTATTATGTACACACGCACACACACACGCACACGCACACGCACACGCACACGCACATGCACACGCACACACACACACACACACTTTTTAAAGAGGATGTGAACATTGGAGGGGAAGTCTTTGGGACATGGAAGGTGACAGTGAAGTGGGAATTTGATCAAAATAAAACATATTCTTATTTGTAAGAGAGACAACTTGAAGATTGATTGCCTGTGACTGAGTGGAGGAAGCCAGTGTGAAATGGCTTCATAGCGTTTGCCTCTAGCTGTGTGGACTTAGGAACAGGTAACCTATGGAGACTGTAACTGGCAGGCTGTGGAGATGGAGAGAGACAGGTGGTACACAGAGGATGTTAGGGAGGTGAAGCTGTTCTGTACGGTGGGTACCAGTGCTGCCTAAGTGCAATCCACGGATCACACCAGGAGTTCTGGGTGTGGTGATGGAGACACTCAGTTTAGGCTCTTTGAGTAGCAGATGACCCACCGTGGGGCTGGATGTCTAGATTCTGGCAGTAGGGATGCTTGTGGTATTGGGGACATATAAGAACTCTACTTTCCCAATGAATTTTGCTGACAATCTGAGACTGCTCTAAAAAAACAAAGTTACTCATGTGGAATTCATATTTTGATGACTTTCTGATTTCTGGATCTGGGATACTCGGCGTAGTAGTGTACAAATACTGACTTGAATGGGGATGCTCTGGTAGTCTACAGTTACACAGTAAGCACAGTTGGTATCCTGACATATTCTTTCTATAGTTCTGGAAGTGAATTGCCCTGACCTACTATTTGCCCCGACCTACTAGGTATTTTACATGGAGCAAATTGGGACTTCTTCCTACCATTGCCTTGCTTCACTGTGTCTATTCAGTGAGTACATATTGTGGGTATATATTTTTCTAATGTCAAGCCATTCTCAGATGCAAGCGATAGTTTAACCATTATATATATTTTAAGTATGTCTATGAATGTAGTTGTTTTTATAATTAATAAAACACTCATAGATTTAAAATATTAATTTTATGTAATTTTATTATTGATATGTCCCCCAAAACTGTCACTTGGAAGCCAAGGATTTATTGCTAAGGAGAGACCTTCATGGTTGAGCTGATTGGCAGTCCACCTGTCTTTAATGAACACGTTTCCCTCTTGTTCTCTACCACATAGTCTGTGGTCTAGGAGATGGCTTTGCTGCTCATCTGCTTGTCTCACAATTCAGTGTGAAAGAATGATGGATCATCTTAAGTTTTCTCTTTCTGTCATCAAACTCTTGCAGGTAACAGCTATACAGGGCAGCTAGACTGCTGCTTTGCTGTCAGCGGTGGGCGTCCTGCCCTGGATACTGAGATTAGTAATAGGTTGTTCAGGGTGCTCCTCTACTGAGTATTTGGTAAGACAGCTCCTCTGAGTTGATTAGAATGATGGATAGAAATGTTAATCTGGGGCAGGGAGGAGGAATGAGAGGAGTAACTGTATTTCTTCAGGACCCTTTTTAACGATCAGTAATAAAATGTGATAGATAAATACTGAATTTAAAGTGTCTAATTTCCTGAAGCCTGCATGCTGAATTGTCCCATCTCTTTCATGTGTGTGAGCCAAAAGGAATCTTGGAAGACAGACAGTTTGTATCTGTTTCAAACTTTGCCTTTGTACCTTCAAGGATCATATGCATAGATTCAAAATAAGAGGTCATAAAAATGCCGTAGTAACGTTAGGGCTCTGGCCTGACAGCCTAGGCCAGTGCTAGTACTGCCAGAGCCTTGGTAAATGAGTATAGCTTATTGATGTTAGCATATGAATGCAATATTTTGTGGGAAGACTGAAAATGTAGTTTTCTTTAAATAGCATTCACTCAGTCAGTCATGTGCTCAGAAAAATGGAGAAACTCCAGAGAAGGTTTCTAAAGCATATGAGGATGCAGTTCCATTGCAGGGCCACTCCTGAGTTGCTGCCTCTTTTGAAGTTGACTCACAAATAAAATTCTAGAATTATTGATCTTATCGTTGAAAGGAAGTCTGTAAAACATGAAGTTAAATTTTTTGGCATTTTTGGTGGTAGTTAATAAAGTGAAGAAGATCTAGTTGCTGTCCTTATAGTCTGTCATGGAAGATAGTGTCTGAACAAGTACCTTGTTTCAGAGTATTACGTTCTGGCAATGGAGCCATTGGGTAGGTGCTGGATAATCTGTGTGGACAGTATGCAGGGCAGTTTCCTTCAGCTCCATGAGGTGGCTGCTGCTGGAGTAGTGAATGACGTAGGCTGACAGGGAAGAGCTTCCAGTAAGTAAGCGTGTGCTATGTGTGCACTGCACAGCTCACTCTGTGCAGCTGGCTGCTCTGTGTCAGACATTCTGACTCTCAGCCTCAGCATTTGGGGGCATGTGGTAGGAGCTGGGATATTGGAAGCAAAGCAGTTAGTAATTTAAGTGAGTTTTGATCTGAGCGTGTCACTGTGTTATCTGACCTAAGGTGCGCCTGCTCTAGGCTCAGGGTGAACATCTTATTCTTTCATCATGATACACCAGTCTCCTTCATTTCCCTCAGATGTTCTGCTTTGAACTTGACCTCTAGAAACATCAACGTCCTTCCCTGCATCCAGGTCTGTTTCCAGGGTCGTTCACATTTTGCTTTGTGTCTCCTGATTCTTCTCTGGTCTGATATTCCTGGTATCCTGCTGAGTGCTGATAGGCCAGGCTGGGTTTGGCTACTTGAGAAGCATCTTCATGGCCCTGAGTGACCCTCCTGTCTGTCCCCAGGCATCGGAGTGCTGAGCACATTGATAGACTTACTGAATGTTTATGGAATACGTAAATGAAAGTGTTGTATTTTATTTTATTTTTATAATTTGTATTTGTGCATGTGTTTGTAAATGAACTATTCTCTTATTGATTGACATGTATGTATTCCAACTCGTGTTCTCTTAGGAAAATATGTTTTTAGAGGTTATTAAAACCACTATTGAAGTTTGCCATGCTTTTTCAGTTACAATCCTTATTTTGAGACAATCAGATATTTAATAACAATGTACAGAAATTTATATTTGTTGTAATATATGGATTAAAACATTCCAGTGTGACCACTAGATGCCCATCAGTTATTAATGTGATGTGTACTTGGGGACCCTGCCACTGTGATTCTATAACCATACAAAGCAGACACCAGTGTTACCTCTTTAAATACATCTCCAAAGCATGAACTTAAATAGTTTAAATTCAAAGTGTTAACAGCTAAGGGGCTTTCTGATCATTTGTGATTCCTGTGTAATTCTTACTAGATAACTGACTAGTTGTTTCAAAAAAACAGTTAAAAATAACTTGACTTTTCTAAATAAATGCCAGTCTCTAAAGGAGGGAGTATAAATTGGATATGGTTGGGTTGGGATCATTATAATGGATGGTCAAGGGCTGTCATTATTTCCTTCTCTGTAGCCAAATTGCAGGCTAGCTAAAACCTTAAAGGACTCTTATCTAGGAAACTAGATACATAGGGTTTTGAAGAGATACTGAATTGGGAATCAAGACTCCGCAGAACGAAATCCTCTTTGGATCTTCTGTCAGGTTATGTAAGAGGTCAGACAAATGGATTTTTAATTCTGATTTTCCGAAGTTCAGAAAGGTGTTCCTAAAACAGACCGAGGAATGCGCTGCTGTTACTTTAAGAAGGAAATTAAGTCTGGAGGGAAAGCGGCTGTTATGACTGCTGACATCTGTGGCCTCCTTTCATTTGCGTAAGAGGTGGACTGGCTTCTCTGTGGCTGCCGTTGCCATGGAGAGGTAGTGGGGGAGGACTCCCAGGACTGCAGCCTGCCAGCCAGTGAGCCACAGAGCTGCTTCTAAGAGTGACTTGAAGGGGCTGGGAGCTCAGGTGTGCCAGCACACAGATAATGAGGATGGCTGACCTGCCACGGCTGGTAACGTGACTGTGCACATACCCCGGGTGTGATGTGTGTGCAGCTGCCTGAGGTTTGCTGTGTGAATGGAGAAGACTGTGTTGTTGTGTTTCTACCCTTTCATGTGATTTTTCTCCACTTGATTCTAGCTAATGAAGAGTTTAAACAGTTAAACCAAATGTGAACCCTGATTATACTAAGAAGCTGATTAACTTCACTTTGCTTGTTTGCATCTAGATAACAGCATCTTGTAGCAAGGCAAATAAATAATAAATATACTCAGAAAAATCTAATATGGTAGGCTGAACAGTAACCGAAAGGAATGTGTTACTAGCTGGAAATACTAACACATGGGTGTTTAGAGCACTGCAGCTTCCTAATGAAAGAATGAACAGTGGAGCTGGAAGGTGATTTCTTTCTGCAGAGCATGAAGAAGCAAAGAAGCTGGGTGTTCTCGAGAGGAATGTGTTGCGTCTTGAGACAAATTTGATCATTGCTAGTAATATTTTTTAGGGGAATACGTTAACATCAAATAGAAAAGCATTAACATTATGAGTTTGTAGTAGATACTCGTTATGGCTTGCTTCTGTTGCCTTGATGTAAGAGCCTGTTAGACAGGATGCTTCATTAGTTTTAGTTTCTGTTTTCTTGTGTATTGTTAATTTCTTAAAGATTTTAAGTTTACTTTTATGTATATGTGTCTGTGTCTATGGAGGTATGTGTATGGATTTGCAGGTGTCCAGGGAAGCTGGGAGTGTCAGATCTCTTGGAAGTGGAGTTAAAGGAGTTGTTTGATGTCCAGTGTGTGTGTGTGTGTGTGTGTGTGTGTGTGTGTATGAGTGAACTGCAGGGGGTTCTCTGTAAGAGCAGCATGTGTTCTTAACTGCACAATCATTTTTTCAGCTCCATGATTTAACGCAAACTCTGAACTGCCACTTGAGAAACTATTTCTAAGTGAAAATAAATTTTTCTTGAGGAAACACATGTATTACATTTATCACAAACAGCGAAGTTCATTTGACTTTTACTTGTCTGAAGAAATCTAAATGGAGGCTACATATTAATTCTGTTTTATAGTAAAAGATTTGAATGTGTTACAGGTAAGAAAATACACTGACCACTTAACACGCATACTACAATTTAGTTTAAAAGTGATAACTTATTCTTCCAAAAATAGGAAGAGAGGGAGGAGGGAAGAACGGATAGGAGAAAGGGAGAGCTGGGTTACATCTCTGCAGCCTCAGTAGGCTGGAGTAGGATAGCCATGAGTTCAAGGCTAGCCAGCCCATGTTATTTAGTTACAGTTGGTTGCATACTCTGTCTTAAAAGCCAGCAGCTAGAGAAGTAACTTAGTAATGGAGTCCTTGGCTAGCCTGTGCAAGGCTTTGTTGCCCATTCTCACCCGAAGATAGAGAGTAGAAAGTCTAGGCAATATAATGTAAGGTTTGTAGAGCGCAGACATTTATTGTATCATTTACTTGGAAAGTATCATTTTAACTTAAAGTATCTCAGAAGCTGTCAGTAAATATTGAAGACTTTATATATGTGAAATTCTTCAGATAGCAGCCTTTTTTGGCATCTTTGAAAGTTCTGTTTCTTTTGTGCTGAATATTGTATCATTTAAAAAACTATATTTTTTGTTTAATTCTTTACATCCCATTCACTGTTGTTACCCCCCTCCACAATCTTCTCCCATCCCACCCTCCCCTTCTCCTCAGAACAGGTGTCCCCCCCCCCCCCCTTGTATCCTCCTTCCCTGGCACATCAAGTCTCTGCAAGACTAAGCGCTTCCTCTCCCACTGAGACCAGACAAGGCAGCCCAGCTAGCTGCACTTTTGCTACCTATGTGTGGGGAGGCCAAGGTCTAGTCTGTGTATGTTGTTGTTTAGTTGATTGTTCAGTCTCTGAGAGCCCCAAGGGTCCAGGTTAGTTGGCTCTGTTGGTCTTCCTGTGGAGTTCCTGTCCCCTCAGGGCCCTCAATCCTTCCTCCTGTTCTTCCACAATAGTTCCTATGCTCTACCGCTTTTTCTGTGGGTCTCTGCGTCCGAGTCAGCTGCTGGGTGGAGCCTCGCAGAGGACAGCCATGCTAGACTCCTGTCTGTAAGCATAAGAGAGTATCAATAATGTCAGGGACTGGTGCTTGCCCATGGGATGGGTCTCAAGTTGGGCCGGTTATTGGTTGGCTATTCCCTCAAGTCTCTGCTCCATCTCCCATCCCCATTTCTTGTAGACAGAATAAATTTTGGGTTGAAAGTTTTGTGGATGGGTTGGTGTTCCTATCGCTCTGTTGTGGTTCCTGCCTGGCTACAGGAAGCAGCCTCTTCAGGCTTCATATCTCCAGTGCTGTGAGTCACAGCAAGACACCCCCGTTGATTCTTGGCTTTTATAAAGAACTCAAGAAGTTAGACACCAACAACCCAAATAACCCAATTAAAACTGGGGGTACAGAGCTAAAATGAAAATCTGAACAGAGGAATCTGGAATATAAGAGGCACTTAAAGAAGTGTTCAGAGTTCTTAGTTATCAGGGAAATACAAATCAAAACAACTCTGAGATTCTATCTTGTATCCGTCAGAATGGCTAAGATGAAAAACTCGAGATAGCATATGCTGGTGAGGATGTGGAGCAAGGGGAACACTCCTCCACTGCTGGTGGGAGTGCAAACTTGTGCAACCACTTTGGAAATGAATTTGGTGGTTTCTCAGAAAACTGGGAATTGTTCTACCTCAAGACCCAGCTATGCCACTCCAGGGCATATACTCAAAGATGCTCCAACATCTCACAAAGATATTTGCCCAGCTATGTTCAGAGCAGCTTTATTTGTAATAGCCAGAAACTAGAAGCAACCTAGATGTCCCTCAACTGAGGAATGAATAAGGAAAATGTCGTACATCTACACAATGGAATACTATTCAGCTATTAAAAACAAAGACATCATGAGTTTTGCAGGCAAATGAATGGATCTTGAGAATACCATCTTGAGTGAGGTAATCCAGTCCCAAAAGGACATGCATGGTATGTACTCACTCTAAGTGGATATTAGCCAGAAAATACAGGATGCCCATGCTACATTCCATAGACCCAAAGAAGCTAACCAAGAAGAAAGGCACAAGAGGATGTGCCTTAAATCTCACTTAGAAGGAAAAATAATTATAAAATAATTGTAAGAGGCAGATGGAGAAGGGAAACTGGGTGGCAGAGGAGATGGGGAGGGGAATGAGGGGTTCAGGATCAGGTGTGGGGAGGGACAGGAGGATGGCCAGATGGCCATGAGAATGAATGGAAATCTGCAACTGATGGAGTGGGGCTGTGGTAAGGGGCATCTCCAGGACAAGATAAAGAGCTGGGATAAGGGAAGTGCCCATGAATATTGTATCTTAAGCATTTTCTTGCTTTTAAAATATTCTGTCTAAACTAAGCATTTGTAAATTATTATATGCAGATATTGAAGAAGTTGATTTTAATTTTTTTAATTTTAATTCCATGATACATCTTTGAAATTAAAGGAATTAAAATTAATTTTCTCAATTGAGAAGTATAAGAAATTATATATAAGAGGTATTATGTAGATCCTCATTGATGGCAGTCAACTGCTTGCTACGTACTATTCTAAATGTACGTATACTTTGGAGTCTCATACAATGGTGTGACGTAGATGTTATCTTTATTCCTGTTTTACTGAAGAAGAATCTGGAGTTTATTTCAGGGTCACAGACAAAGGTAGATGAGAATTCGCAGCTACAAAGTCCTTCCTATTGCAGTGGGGAAAGCTGTCTCCTTCGATGCCCATGCTACTAAGGGGCCTCCATTGTCTGTGCTGAGTGAGGGAAGGAGTTTTCCTCTTCATGGTTTTCTTTTCTCAAACTTGTACCCAGTGAAAACATGTGAGCACTTTAGTGTTGAACTAACGACCTCCTCCACAGGACTAAGTGTTGCTAACATGAATTGTTTCAAATGATAAAATTTAAGAGACTAATTCCATTAATTTTTACTGCTTTATTTGAAAATAGTTAAATCAAAAGAGAAATAAAGAGAATATGGTAATGTCACACTGAAACCTTTTCAGCTGTCATTTATTGATTTTTAGCAGGGTTTCTGTCCTTTGTGGTCAGCCATTTGAGCTGGCTAGTCTGTTTCCTGGAGGCTGTCCCATGTATAGTAGGATATTGAGCAGAACCACTGGCCTGTTCTTGTCAGATACTAGTTCCAGCCTTTGTCCCTCAGTTGTAACACATAGAAACGTCTCCAGGCATGCCCCTTAGGGGACAAGCTCATTTCTGGATATAACCATAGGTGATACAGGCAGCACAGATCTATAGCATCACAGGACAATGAGTTGGGATGAGGACATTGATAAAGATGGGAAGGATGAAACTTTCATCTCAACAGCATGAGAAAGAAGGCTAGCTTTGACTGGCTGGTGTGGCCACATGCAGTGTGGAAAGGAGGGCGGGGCAGGACATGACTACAGCAGAGACTCAGAGAAGGTCTGCTTGAGATGAGGATGTGGACTCGGGTACCAAAGGTATCTGACTGAGGATGTGGACTCGGGTACCAAAGGTGTCTGACTGAGGATGTGGACTCGGGTACCAAAGGTGTCTGAGGATGTGGACTCGGGTACCAAAGGTGTCTGACTTGGACAGGTATTTTGGTGGTAGAATCAGGAGACTTGGGGTTTTCCATAATGTTGTTTCCCTGGGAAGGACTAGAGGACATCGAGCAGTCTGCAGGACTGTCCAGCCACTGGAGGGAAGACTGAGGGAAGGCTGCTGGCACCATTTGCCTGGGTCTCACAAGTATTTTGTTGGAATATTAGAAACTACTGAATAGCTCAGACCTTCCTGAATATTGCAGCCTTGGTCTTTAGTCAGTGACTGCCATGTTTAAAATTAAGTATTGATTTGCCTGGTGGCAGATTAGCTGTGATCTTGGGGAATGAAATAGACACGGCCTTTCCTTCTTCTATATGTATTTAAAGTAGATGATGTGTTGGACATCAAATAAGTATTTTGTTCTCAAATCACCATTGAGAGCTTTGTAAATTGATTTAAAAAAGTCCTTTTCCCTTGGGCTGGTGCATTCCTGCTTTCTTAACACACAGAGGCAGGGGGATAGTCGTTTGAGAGACTGTCTCAAAACAAGGGGAAAATAATCTGGAAATAATAGCTAAACAAAGTCAAAGAAAGAAAGTATTCACACAAAAATAGAAAACCTAAGGTCTACGTAAGACCACAAGTCATAATGGACAAGTGACATGAAATTAACATCACACCAGCCGCATGGCATAGGTGATGTTCTGTGTGAGGTGTGGAGAGGGAAAGATCTGATCTGTTTCTGGAATTATGGGTAGATATTTCTGTGAGCTGGGATAGAAACGCAGGATAGATCCCCATCATGGGGTTGATGACCTCACTGAGTGGTAAACCACCTATGGCTGGGGTTACGGATGGTACACGTTACAGTGGACCCACTGAAGGTCAGAACGGGGCTTCATATGCAAGAGATGCTAAATG
>JANHMN010000006.1:20591325-20614819 GCA_030674055.1 Rhabdomys pumilio | reverse complement strand
CTCTCTCTCTCTCTCTCTCTCTCTCTCTCTCTCTCTCTCTCTCTTTTTGAGACAGGGTTTCTCTGTGTAGCCCTGGCTATCCTAGAACTCACTCTGTAGATCAGGCTGGCCTCGAATTCAGAAATCCACCTGCCTCTGCCTCCCAAGTGCTGGGATTAAAAAGGCGTGCACCACCACTGCCCCACACAGTATGCTCTTTTAAAAAGACCGAGGGCACACAGCCTTCCTCTGCGCTGTTAACCTCTCTCCTCTTCTGCCTCTATCCACTCCCCCCACTATCCTTTCCCTTCCCTCTCACCCACCTCCTGTTCTTCCATTGTCCTTACCTTTCTTTCCAATACCCTGATCCTGGGGTACACAAGTGCTTTACCACAGAGCCTTGCCTCCAGCCCCTAAGAAGAAATACTCTTTGTGGTTGGAAACAGCATGTGCTGTCTCCATTCCTTGATCTGTTTAAGAACAGTGCCTGTACATTGATTTTGTTTTGCTGGGTTACTTATAGCTCCAGGACTTAGGGAAGAGTGAACCTTATCAGCTATTCAAAGTAATCACATCGTATCTGTCCTTCCGATATTACAGTTCCATGGTTTCTCACGCCTGGACATTTGATGATGCATTTTCCTCATGACTTGCTTAACATGGCTTCTGTGATGCACTTAAACCCCCAAACCAGTGAGAACACCCGAAAAAATGGCTGAAAAGCTGTGTTGGGTTTGGCTGGTTGAGATGGGCCAGTGCACATGAAGTTACATGAAGTCTGATTACCATTGTTCCATGTGGCATTGAGTTGGCTGAGTGTGTCTTGTTATGAGCCTCAAGAAAACTCCTCTTTGCAGCTGTGCCGACTCTCAAGGCACTTGCATCCTCAGAGTTGCTTGGCTTAGGGACATTGGGTTGAAATTCCATGCACTGCAAATTTTATCATAAATATTTGTTTAGAGGTGCTTGCATGTGCTAAGAACAGTCAGTGCTCATAATTTTCCGTGCACTGTTAGCTCAGGATAGCAGTGGAGAGTATAGCAGACTGCACACATGACATTCATTGGCATGATGGGTTCATCTCAAAAGAGTTTACATGCATACAATATACATGTATATACAAAATGTATGAGCTATTACCTAATTATTTAGGCTAATAGCTTGGGAAGATGATATTAATGAACCTAGAACAATTTTTTTTCCTTAAAATGTGACTTCAAGTATTTTAATAGACAGATTTGATGATAATATTTTATTAATACTAGTTATTTGAAAAGCAGTTCAGGGGCTTTGTCAGGGGCTGGCCAGTACTAAAGAGCTGGCTCTTAGTGAATGTTTGGCCAGTAGTATTAAGAACACATGGTTGAGATTTCTGAGTTTTTGAAGCTTTAAAAATAATTTTCTGTTTTTAATGAAGTCTGTCACTTAGTAGCTAATATGGTTTGCATTTGAAGCTATAGCAATCATAGAAAATTAGTGATCATAAATATATTTAATCTATTTATAGTCATCACAATGAGACAATGAAACCCTTGTGACCTTTTCTCTGTGCCTCCTGTGGAAGTCCAGCTGTCCTCTCATTTGTCACACTGAGAGATGGCAAAAGACTATTTAAATGCTGTAGTTAATTTTAAACTTTTTCATTTGTGTGTGTGTGTGTGTGCGCGCACGCATGCACACATGCTCACGCATCTTCTTGTTATAAAATTTTAAATCTCTCTTGCCTTTGAAGAGCCATATACTAACGCAGAACAATAAGGAGTTACTACATTTGTATGATGCCACTGTCTAGATTATTGGGCGTGGCAAGGGTCCTATGTCCAGTGTGGTGCTAGGGTCAGTGCTGAGAAATACTGCCTGGCCTCTTCAGGACTTTGGGTCCAGTGTGGGTCCTTGCAGTAAAGTGAAATGACCACTGTGGAAAAGAGACCCCAGATCTCAGAACTGTGAGAACGAGTGCCCAAGCATTGCCATCGGCTGAGAGTTCTACCATGGGACAGTGTGTTGGCTGAGTGTGACCACAGGGCCCCATACAATAGTCACATCACTAGTTGATGACTGAAACTGTTGACCTAGTCCGTTGTTTTCAGCCTCGGTTTCTCACTACACCTACGTGCAGTGTTTCACATCCTCTCTGACTCCCATGGTTGATGGAATCATCACTGGAAAAGACGCCAGCTGGGTTATGTTAAAATAAATGAACATAGTTCTTAATGGATCAGGGACTGTTGATTGACATTCTGACTAAATTAAAAGAGTATCTTACAATAGTTATAATAGTATTATGATGGCTAACATTGTTAACTCGATGGGGTTTATAGTCACCATGGAAACAAATGTGGGCATGTCTATATGGGATTTGCTAGATGAGGTTAACTGAGGCAGGCCTACCCACAACAAGTGTGGGTGGCATCAACCTGTGTCTGGGGTCTAGGACTGAATAAGAAGAAGAAAGGGAGCTGAGCGCCAGCATTTGTCTGTGCCACCTCCCACTCCTCCCGCCAGGCTTCCTGCTGTGCTCCCATCACGGTAGGGTATGGTACACCCTTGAGCTGTGAGCCAAAACAAACCTCTCTTCTCCTCAGCTGCTTTTTTCTAACTGTATTTGCCATAGTAACAAGGAAAGTAATAAATTCAAGTGCCTTTGGAAAGGACAGTACCACTAAATGGGAGGAGGAAACCGATATCAAATACATAATAAAAAATGTCACTTCTCAAATACCCGTGGTTTTTAACCTTCAATTAAAGTGAATGTAAAAGCCATACCCAGGAAAATAT
Organism: Rhabdomys pumilio; assembly: GCA_030674055.1. Taxonomy (NCBI): domain Eukaryota; kingdom Metazoa; phylum Chordata; class Mammalia; order Rodentia; family Muridae; genus Rhabdomys; species Rhabdomys pumilio. The sequence continues at coordinate 20,612,062 of JANHMN010000006.1, read as the reverse complement.
AATCCCCTGACCACTTACCAAATCTGACTTCATGAAAATCTCTGGTTTTAGATGATTATTTCTGTAGTAAGTGTGTGGATGGGAATGTATACATATACGTGTATGTGTAGAGTCCTCAACATCTGTAGTAAGTGTATGGATAGGAATGTATACATATACGTGTGTGTGTGTAGAGTCCTGCATATCTGTAGTAAGTGTGTGGATAGGAATGTATACATATACGTGTGTGTGTAGAGTCCTGCACATCAGTAGTAAGTGTATGGATGGGAATGTATACATATACGTGTGTGTGTAGAGTCCTGAACATCTGTAGTAAGTGTATGGATGGGAATGTATACATATACATGTGTGTGTAGAGTCCTGCACATCTGTAGTAAGCGTATAGATGGGAATGTATACATATACGTGTGTGTAGAGTCCTGCACATCTGTAGTAAGCGTATGGATGGGAATGTATACACATACGTGTGTGTGTAGAGTCCTGCACATCTGTAGTAAGTGTATGGATGGGAATGTATACATATACGTGTGTGTGTAGAGTCCTGCACATCTGTAGTAAGCGTGTGGATGGGAATGTATACATATACGTGTGTGTGTGTAGAGTCCTGCACATCTGTAGTAAGTGTGTGGATAGGAATGTATACATATACGTGTGTGTGTAGAGTCCTGCACATCTGTAGTAAGCATATGGATGGGAATGTATACACATACGTGTGTGTATAGAGTCCTGCACATCTGTAGTAAGTGTGTGGATGGGAATGTATACATATACGTGTGTATGTAGAGTCCTGCACATCTGTAGTAAGTGTGTGGATGGGAATGTATACATATACGTGTGTGTGTAGAATCCTGCACATCTGTAGTAAGTGTGTGGATAGGAATGTATACATATACGTGTGTGTGTAGAGTCCTGCACATCTGTAGTAAGTGTGTGGATGGGAATGTATACATATACGTGTGTGTGTAGAGTCCTGCACATCTGTAGTAAGTGTATGGATGGGAATGTATACATATACGTGTGTGTATAGAATCCTGCACATCTGTAGTAAGTGTATAGATGGGAATGTATACATATACGTGTGTGTGTAGAGTCCTGCACATCTGTAGTAAGCGTGTGGATGGGAATGTATACACATACGTGTATGTGTAGAGTCTTGCACATCTGTAGTAAGTGCATGGATGGAAATGTATATATATACGTGTGTGTGTGTAGAGTCCTGCACATCTGGTGAGTACCTTTTTTTGAGTTTCTTGGTGATTTTTTAAATTTTCTTGTAAGAATACTAGAACAACAATAAATAATTTATAAATATGTAGGTTTATATAATATGAAAAGTAATACTATTTCAAATACGATAGATATTTGAAATAAAACTTTCAATGTCTGTAGCAACAGAATATGACAAAGTATAAGCTAGAATCAATTAAAATAAATGAGAAATCTAATGCTCAATTCCCAGGTGGAATTTAGATGTCTGGCTGTGGGCTGTGCAGGGTGTTCTGTATCAGTTTTCATTCTTCCTCTGGAATATTCTTGTCTTACAGTCCAGGTTCCTTTCCATGGTTTAGCTGACTTTCCTTCATAAGAGGTCCTTGGTGATTTTGGTTTTAGTCCTTTTTCCAGTTAGTTTTAACCTGTTGACTCTAAATGCTTGCACTTGTCCACCACCCCTTTGCCGTTATCCACAGTAACAACATCCCCAAACCCTAATTAGATGCCTAAAAGGTAAATAATTTTGAACCTTCTATATTCGATGCTGGTTCCTATACATAGCTACTATAGAACTTTTACATTATAAATTAGGGACTCTAGAAATTATAGTTACTGAGGTAGAACAATCATAACAATGTACTGTAATAAAGTTATTTACAACTTAAATGAGTTCTGGAATATTCCTTCTAATATTGGGTAACTGAAAGGAGATAAGAGAAAGCAAAACCATACTTAAATCGGAGATCTCTGTGTGTAAATTGAATAAGGTGCTGAATGCAGTGTGGGAGCAGGCCACCTGCCTGCAGATCGCGTGTGTGCGCGTGTGCGCACATATTTTTGCATCATATAGCTCCTGTCTGCTTAGTTCCCAGGACCCTCTCCTCATCCCTGGGCTCCTGCTCACAGCTTCGTGCCTCTCACGTGCTGTGTCCTGTCCTGCTGCGCACTTCCCCCTTCTCCTGCAGGAGCCTCTGCGCTGCCAAACACTCTGTTAGTCCTTATACTTTGCCTGGCCTATCAGGAAGAAAGAGAAGAAACTAGAAAGTACTTATATTAAAGAAGATGCTTTCCAATTTCCTGGGGAGTTCCATGACAGATAATTCACTTGCTCATTGTAGTGTGTATTAGAAAGTAGAAGCTGTCATTTCCTATCAGGTAGCACTAGTCAGTAAGAAAGATCTCAGACTCATGGGAAGAGTTCTGGTCCTGTCTTGTGTTTATTATGCACTGTTACTTTTTGTTTGAAGCCCTGAGTTACCTCTTGGGGAGATAGTTGAGAAACAAGGGACTGAGCTTGGTCCTCTGAGTACAAACAAAATACAAGCTAGAGGTGATGATGGAGATTGCAGTCCCAGCTCAGCGCTGGGAGGCAGAGGCATCTTCTAAGCTCCAGACCACTGAATGACTCTTCTCATAAAAGGAGGAAATGAAGGTGGCCAGCACCTGAGGAATGACATTCCTCCTAGGGCCCCGCTCCCCAGGCTGCCGTCTGACTTACATATGTATGCATGAATAACTAACGACACACACACACACACACACACACACACACACACACACACACACACGAAAAAATAAATATATTTACCTTCCCTCTACTGCATCCTTTTATGAATCAGGTTGTACACATCTTAGAAAGAAGCACATGGAAAACACTCTAGCCTTTGTGAGCCTCGTATAGTTTATGGTATATCATATGTTTTTTTCCCCTTTGCCTTTTACATTTTAAAAACTAATAAGCAGACTATAGTGAGCAGCCACAGGCTATATTCTGTATATGGACCTTAGTTATTGTTCTCTCCAAAAAGGTCTCTCTGCCCCTCTGTGTCTCTTTCTCTTCACTCCAACCAGCTCCTTTTAGCTTTGAACATAATGGGTATTTTTTTTTTCAACTTTTGTTTATGTGAAATTATCTTTTTTGGGGGGTGGGTGCTGGAAAGGTATAGAATTTGACTTTTTAAAAATGCTTTAGTTGCTTAAAATTCTATGTCTCCCTAGTGTGTCTTTTGAATAAAAATTCACAAGAATAAAACAACTCAGCACCATGTAACGTTAATCAGAGACACAGGAACACCATCGTTTCTGCTCTAGAGTAGAATGCCGTGAAGTGGGTGATTCATGAAGAAAAATAGTGTGGGCCTGGTGGCTTTGGAGTGCGGAGGGTGAGGACCAGTGCTGGCACCTGGGTAGGGCCGACTTACTGCGCTGTAGCCTCACAGGAGGTCCCGGTTATGTCTCAAAAAAGTGGCAAAGAGCAAACCAACTGCTGCAAGCCATTCTGCAGTGGCTTGCATGACATGGGTAACTTACCATTAGCCCCCACCTCCCCTACTCATCATTGGAAATTGTTCTCAACATGAATGTCAGAGGGGGCAGCGATCTTGAAGCTATGGCAGACAGCAGCACCTCCCCCGCTGTAGATCGTATGTATGTGCACTGGCTCAGTCATTTGTGGTAGTGGTTCAAGGAATGGAAGTGGTTTATACCGAGAGTGTGGTCCGCTACTCTCTGTCTTGTGGAGTAAGGCCTATGGCAGTCTCTGATGTGCTCATGGGAGACCTGAACTGTAAATTCTCCATAGACATGATTCTCACTGAAGGAAGCCCAGGTATTGGTGCAGAGGCAAGAGCCTAGGAGAAGCCCCACTGGCTCCTACTGGCAGATGCTTTTCTTTCCAGGTGAACTGTCTGGAGCCACCTTAACCAGACTCACATGTTCATGGACTCTGATAGAAACAACACAAGAGAAAAAAGACAAGTTTCAAATCAGTGGTCTGCCTCTCAGATCACATTTCCCCTTGGTTATATGCTTTCTCTCAGAGCAGAGATCCAGGCTAGCCCTTAGGAGTACCGTGGTTCACTGTAACTGGTAACATAGAGCCCATTCTCATATGCTGGTATCAGACCCTGTGCATGTGACTGGAAGAGAAAGCATGTTTATGCTTCCTCATAGCTCAGTATGTCAGGCGGCTAAGAGCAGATGCTCCATGGTACCTGCTCATGTCTTCTGTCCTAGCTTGTGATGGGCAGAGCTTCCTGAAGGAAAGTGTGCTCTTTTCACTGTTCCAAAGATGGAGGAAGGTCTCAACACGGGGAATAAACTTAGCTGTGAGCTAAGAATGCTCGTTGCTGAAAAAGAAACAGATGTCAGAGTGTCAGTTGAGACCTACGTTCCCTTCTTGAAGGAACATGGTTACCTTCTTCCCTACACAGTGCTCCATGCATGTGGACACTGCTGTTTAAACCCTAGGGAATGACCACTGCCACTTTTCTTCTCGCACATTCTTTACAGTCTCCTTTCCCATGAGTAAGAGATATAGGCTTGCTTGTGTCTGTGGTGATCTGAGGTCCTGGAATACAGCAGTGCCCTGTCGTGATAAGAGGCTGTTTGCTGCTTGCTGGCATATTCCCCCACAGGGGCCTTATGATTCTGGGAAGGATTGAGAAAGAAGAGGATGCTGCTTGCTGAGGAGATGAGGAAGTGGCTCACAGGACATGTTTGCAGAATGGTGGTGGTAATTGCTAACCAAAGGCTCAGCACCTGACTATTGTCTCCTTCCCTAGAGAAGGGGTGTCAATGCAGGAAGCATTGACTTTGCTGAAGAGCTTTGGCAAATTATAATGTAAAGATTAAGAAAATGTAGAAGATTTTGCAGTGTTTCTATATTCTGCATTGTCAGACTCGTTATCTCCATTTCCTTGTCTCTTTTTGTAAGAGCCTCTGCTCCCCACTCCTCCCCGGCTCCAGCATATCAGCCTTGTTTTAGATCATCCTGTTCTAAGAGAAAGAACCCAAACCCCAAGATACCCAAACATGACTGACCTTGTAGGACAGTTAATCAGCATACTGATATTGTCTGTTCCTGAGGGAGAGTTTGTGGTGACGGCCCTGGTCATGGCAGAAGGCTGGATCAGGGAGAGCAGGAGTGTTGTGTTACAAAACTTCCTGTGGAGATACAATACACTTGTCTACTTATCCCAGGTAAGGGATCCCATTAACACCAAAGTACAGGCACTACCAAAGATCTACCTGGTGAACCAATGAATTTGGCTAGGGTTACTCAGAGGAACATAGGTGAGGAGTAACCAATGAATTTGACTAGGGTTACTCAGAGGATCATAGGTGAGGGGCTACTCAGAGGAGCAGAATGAGTCAAAGACAATTGTATCACCAAAGCCAACCCAGCCTGGGTGACATCTCACAAATGCTGGAGCACTCTGCACAGCCTACAGGCAGCTCAGCAGCTTGGAGAGTGTCCTTTCCAGGCACTTCATTTATCTTCACCTCTCCTAGGCCACTCTGCCAGTTTCTGTTTCTCCCAGGCTACTGGTCTGGGGTCAGAGTCTTTGCAGCTCAGCTTTTTCCTGGCTGAGGGGACTCAACTCTCACTGCTTACTTTGGCATGGAGGGCTCTAGTGAATCTAGTCAGATTCAGGGACTTCCTGAAGCTATTTTGACTTGTTAACTTTCCTGCTTAAGGAGCTTCCTGCAGGATGGAATATTTTCATCTCAGAGGAAAATTTATGCGACAGGGGGGCATTTTGACCATAGGAAATCTGTTGGCCAGCCAACTAGGTATACAATACTTACTTTTCTATATTTTTGACTAAGAGAATAGATCTTTATGCTAGTCTTTTGTCTTTGATTCTGAACAATTTAAAATTTATCGAAGGGGAAATACATGTATTATTTGCTGACAAGGGATGAGGAATGCAATCAACCATCCACAGAAGAAACAGAGCAGCTTATGGCAGCTTTGTTTAATGTTTGGTGTCCATACTTCCTGCATCTCTGCTTCCTTAGGAGTCTGTGTATGTGTGTACATGTACATGTAGACACGTGAGTGTGTGGGACTTATATGGCCACATATTAGTATCACTGACAAGGTTAGCAATCCATGTCCAGTGGACCCTAGCATTAGTGGTCAGAGTAAAAAGATGGTCTGGTTAGGGGAAAGGGATCCAATGGCAATCAACAGAGTCAGATACAGTCCCTGCTCCAGTTGTTAGGGGACCTGCATAAAGACCAAGCTGAGATGCATTTGTTCCTGCTGCAATTTGATGTCCCAAGGTGGGATGATCCCCAAGGGGGCTTTCTCTTCTCTGAGGAGAAGGGGGGTATAATGGGGGAAGGGACTTATAAGGGTATGACTGGGAGAAGAGGAGGCAGGAGCTGCGGTTGGGATGTAAAGTGAATAAATTAATTAATGAATGAAAATAAAAAGGTATGGCTTCTTTACCCTTCCAAATCCTCAGTAGTGAAAGAGAAATGTCTTCATACTCTGTGTCCAGTGCACAGTGGGCAAAGAGCTTGTGACTGTTGAGAAACAAGTCCTGGGAAACATGCCAGTTTCAATGTCTTTATACAGGAGGTGAATGCTTAAATAGTGTTTGCATTTTCCAGGCATTGTGCTTTCAGCTAGAAAGTGACCATAGTATAGGGCTGACATACTAGTGAGAATTTCCAAGTCTGTTTTTGATATAACATTGTTGAGAATGTGTAGCTTTGAGTTTTAATTTAATTGGAGATCCTTAGCTTTAAGGTGCATGTGAAGCTTTCCCTCCTCCACCTACTCGAGCATCCCCTGGCATCAGTGTCAGCATTGAAAAGGTAGATGGATGATGTAGCCATCTGTGGCACCTGATAGATAACACATTGCTCAGAAGAGTCAACTGATAAGGCATTTTCCTACAAGTTTGAATCTTAGCCTGATAATACTTCTTTTTGGACTCTCCTGAGAAATATTTTGAAATGCTGATTTAATTGGTTATAGGGTGCAGCCTTGGCATTGAGATATTGTTTAGAACAGTAATAGTAAGTGACTCGAATGTGCTGTATTGAGACTATGTTTCAGGAGCTCTGTAAAGTTATCAGACCAGGACCTGGAGCAGTGTCAGGAAGGGTCAGCCCTGGGCCCAGGTGCTTTGGCAAGTCTTAGGAAGAAGTGAGTTAAGTTAACAGCCCTTCCTCTGGGCTTTGGTGAGTCCTGAGACAGCTGGAGATTTGGGAAGCAGGCCTGGCTTTTACATGTTAAGAAAAATATGCTTAACCTGAAGAACCTTTTCGTCTTTTTAGTATCTCTAGGGGAAAGACTGTGAGGAGAGGGAACCATGGTCAGAATGTAAAGTGATTAATTCATTCATTAATAAAAACATACAAATGAAAAATACAACTGCCACACTACCAACTGCTGGTGTGGATGTGGGGAACAGGAGCCATACACACTGGGTAGGAGTGGAGTGGAAACTGCTGTAGCCACTCTGAAAATCAGTCTGGAGGTTTTTAAAAACCAGAAATAAAACTACTCTGTGACCTAGGCCAGAAAACATACGTTAATGTACTACTCTCAGATGTGTGTGTCTTGGTGTCTATATATGGTTAGCCTGCCTGCCCATTAATACCCAAGTCCACATTCGTCTTTGTGGTACAGCATCTTCCTTTATCTAACATATCTTGAGTATCTTCCCTGAGAAAATACTTTTAAGGACCACTTTTAGAAGCTAAATGCTGGCGTACGTCATGGAAGGTTTCTTTAACTACTCTCCTGTTACACATGTAAACCCTTCCCATAGCATTGGGAACACATGTGCTGTCGGAAGCACTGTAACAGCAGTACTTCATGTGTTACATGTAGCAGTACTTCATGTGTTACATGTAGCAGTACTTCATGTGTTACATGGTTGTGAGTGGGGGTCAGGTGACTTCGGCTCTTGCTGCATTCTGCTGAGTCGATGGAATTTAGTGAGGGAAACAGGAAGGCAGGGAAGGCAGCTGGATGAGGGAAGGAGCCTCCGGGTAAGAAGAGAGCCAGGTGGGGTGGGATGGGACTCTTCCAGGACAGACCCCCTTAAGGGTTTTGGGTGGAATGAACATCATGAATTTGGACTCATCTCTTTGGATACATGTGTTGATAATGCTGGTTACTCTTAACATCAGGTCCCCTTTCTATTTAGTCTTCAGGCTTTTGTTGAGAGTACAGTCAGACGTGACTTAATCAAGAACGTTTTGGATATTATGTAAGTCACTTTCTCTCCTTATCCTGTTGCTCTTACAAATTGTATACTGACTAAGCATGTCTAGTCCCCAAGCCCCAAGTGGGAAGGGCTGAAGGATTGGAAACATTGCAGACCTGATGAGCGTCATGAAGAACGTTTCTTAGTTGACTCCACATGATAAATCTCACGCGACCTAGAAATGCTGTGTAACAGGACCTTCAGGCTCTGTGTAAGACGTGTGTAGGAAACATCAATAAATCTCGTGTTTACACATGAGTGTCATTTTAAAGATATATCACATATATGAAAAGAATTCTGAAATCCAGCACATGTCTGGTTTCACTCCGCTATGTTGAGGGATGCCTGGCTGTACTATGCTTTTGATGAGCGTTGAGTTTATGGTGCATTACTTGAGTGTGGTTATCTGTGCTGTGAATAGTCTTCTTGGCATAGATTTATATAAAACTTGTTCAAAGTGTTGGTTTTTATATTAGCTTTGGAAAGTAAGTCATAACACCTGTGAATCTTCTTTTTTGGAATTCTTTAGAAAGTCTTTTTGTTTGTTTGTTTTTGTTTTTTTCACTTATGAAAAAAAATGTAACAAGCCTCTAGGCCTAGAGCTTTACTGGAAGCCAGTTCTCTCTCTGTGTCTCCAGTTGTCTTCATGTCATCTGTGACGTCGTTCTGGTCAGGCTTTCTTCTTCCTGTGTCAGTTTGATAACTGGATCATGTTCTATCTTTTTTTTCCTGTTTGGTATATTTGTTAGATTCATTAACTCAGAGGTGGATTTGTGGGCTTTTTTTCTCATATATCTCACTGTTCTGTGATTTGAAACATCAGTCGTCTAGAATTCCATTTTTAGGTTTGCCAGAGTGGGTTGGTTCTCTTCCCTTCATTGATCCAGAGGTCACGGAGTTAGAGAGCTTGTAAGTTAAGAGAGGTTGCTAGTAATGGCAGATACTCTTGGTTAGGGGCTTAGCAAAGACTAGGAGTGTTCCTTATGTCGAAGAGTATGTGCACATGCTTAACTGTGCCTTGTCATTTGGTGCTATACTGTGGTCTGTCTGGTGTCACTGAAGTGGCCCTGGCAGTTGGCAGACAGTAATGGGTGTTCTGACCTATGGTGAGAGGCAGAGGAAGTTATATTGCATCTAGGAGTAAAACCAACGTGCTCACATTGCTTTTCTTTTTTTTTTTTTTTAGTCAAATGACAGTAAACTGGTGACTTTTTACAGTTTATTAGGTTTTACTTTTTAACTTTTTAGTAATTTGTGAGAGAGGACATTGGGGTTTAGAATAGAAACTGTAGGGCCAACCCAAGAAGCAAGAAGCACAGCACTAGAAACTGACATGAACAAAATGAAACCTTCCACACAGCAAACCCTGAATGAGTCACCCTGTGCAGTTGATGGTCCCAGATCACCACAGTGGTGGTGAAGGCATGTTGGGGTTGTCTCACAATCAAATACCCCATCCTTCCAACCCTCTACCCCCCTTTTCTCCCCGAGTAAGAATTATAGTAAGATGTTGTTGCTGGGACATTGCAGTGGGTATTTTCCTCTGTGTTGTGACAAAACCTGACAGGAGCAGCTTAAGGAAAGAAGCATTTGTTTTATCTCATGGTGCTGTGACATTTGTTGTGGCATTTGTTTTGTCTCATGAGTGTTGGTGACAGTGTCTGTAGTCAGAAAGCTGAGAGAAGGGATACTTTCTCCTTTTTTATATAGTCTGTGACTCCACCTCATGGGGTAATACTGCCCACATTCATGGAGGATCTTCCCACTCAGAAAGCCTCTTTGGAAAGGCTATCCAGACATGCCCAGAGGTTTATCTCCTTCATGGTTCTAAATCCCATCAAGGTGACCATCAAGAGTCAGCATCACTGGCGTGTTGCCGTTACTAAAGAAGCTCTGCTTTATCATGGTGTCAAGCTGTAGCCTGGCGGCCAACACTGAGTCCTGCAGGAAGTGTTCTGAGGACAGGACTTTTCATATTTAGAAGTAAAGGATGCAAAGGACAGTGATGTGGACACATTTGTTCCTGAGTTATTATTGTCCTCTCTCTCTCTCTGTCTCTCTCTCTGTCTCTCTCTATCTCTGTCTCTCTCTCTCTGTCTCTCTCTCTGGATAGAATGTAAAACTTCATTTCTTGGCTCTGGGTCACATTGCAAAGTATCTATTCCATAAAATATTGGTACATTATTTTGTATGAACTACGAACAGAGACTACCTGACCACTATCTGAAATTTCAGGGTTAGTATTAAAAGCACACCATGATTGTTAGAATTGTAAAGCACAAGTTAGATGTGAAGGGGACATTCTGTGAAAACTGACAGAAGCAAAGCTCTCCCAGCTCTCTTAACTGCAGATGTCATTCACCCATTGACCTGGGGCTGCAGGGGAATGCTTCCTGTACTGAAAATACAGTTAGCCTAAGTCAAGGCCCAAGTCTGTGTAGCATTGTTGTCAAGACAAAAGGGAACCGAATTGAAAAATCGAAAAATGAAGTATTTTGTGATCAGAGTGATTTTTGTAAGGAATTGTATGATGTGCTCACAGAGGTGTGGCCAGCATCAATATGCTAAATTTCCACACAGATGTGGCTAACCTCAGCATCCTAAGTAGCCTTATAGAGATGGCCAGCCTTGGTATTTTAAATAACCGTTTTAAAAGTATTTGTTAAATCTTAAGTTTTTGTTGCTTTGAGCGACAGTAGAATCCATTAATAAAAAGCTGCTTTTCTTAAATAATGTCAAATTACATGTGCGTAAACTCTAAACCACAGCCATTACAACTGCTAATACATATAATATATGCATTGTTACTTATTACTAAGATGAGCTGCTGGTATAGTAATAATAGGTCTTTGGTAATAAAATGGTTTTTTTGTTTCTCCAGGGCTGTGTTCTTAGGTCATGTGATTTGTTTATTTATAGTTTGAATATCAATAATGTCCTTAATACTTTGTTTAAAAAATAACCTTTAAACTTTGGTCATTTATGCTTATCCACATTCGCCCTAGCTTTTGGGTTTGTTTGAGAAAAAAAAAATGCTTAATGCTGGGTTTACGTTTTTACACCATTCTTGGATTTATTTTAAGTTTTAACTGTTATACAAAACCATATAAATTATACATCTTTGTGAGCAACATGATATTTCTAGGTATGTGGCCGTTGTATAATGTTCAAACTCGCTAAAAAATACTTATTTCCCCAAATATTTATCGTTTCTTTGTGGAAAATTTCAAAGTCCTTTCTTCTTGTTTTTCCTTTTTCTTGTGCCTGGGGTTTGTCCAGAGTCTTGCATGCATTAAACATGCTCTATCCCCAGGTACCATGTTTTGCTTTGAGAGAAAGAGGGAGGGGGAGGGAGGTAATGAGAGAGAGAGAGAGAGAGAGAGAGAGAGAGAGAGAGAGAGAGAGGGTTTTTCACAGATTTTTTTCATCCAAGGTCCTTGCACTTGCATCCTGAGTCTGATAACTAGCAGGAAGCAAGTAGGCAAGTTTGGAGGTGCATCAGAAATGCAGTGTGAGACCTCAGTTCTCGCACTAGCTTGCTCCTTGCCTTCTGTGGTCCCACTGTGTCTGAGCACTTGGAGGAAGCTTGATGAGTGAAGTAAGGTGGTTTGAACCCTGCCTTTCTGGCAGGAGACGGAAGGGAGCTGCAGCAGAGGTAAAGGCCCCTGGTGAGGAATGCTTCTTTGTATTTAGAGAATGATCCCGTGCCAGAGGCCATGGCCTCCCTGGCTAGGACTGATAGGTTGAGACAGTCTGGGGCTGGTGGCATGTGGCAGAGGCCAGAGGCTATCGTTCACTTGGCACAACACCGTAGAGCATTTATCTAAATTATACTTTGATGATATATCTATAATGCTATGTAGTTGTTGGCAGCGTGCTTAATAGAGCACAGAGTAGTGCCCTGGGAAGTCTGTGTCCTTTGTAATCAGCACTGGATCTGACACTGGACTTGAACGAATTATGCCACCATCACCATCATCAAATTTGTATAGCCTTACAAAATTCACAGAGAGCTGACCATGGATGTATTTCTAAACCTGGCTGTGCCTAGAGCCACAGACTAGTGGCCATCAGAGCCTGGGACCACACTTCCCTTCCTTCTCTGTACTGCTGCAGCATTCAAGTCCTGTTTTTGTTTGCAGTGCTGAGGCTTGAACCCAGGGCCTTGTGCATGCTAGGCAAACACCTCACCACTGAGCTATTTCTCTAATCCTACCTGCCTTTATTCTTTATACTTCCTGGTCTAGTCCTTCCTGGCCCTGGGGTTTTTGCCTCTGGGCTGCACCTGCCTTTCTGAGCTTCGTGCTTAGTCAGTAGTTCCATGATGGTTTTCTATGCTGTCTCTTTGCCACATCCTCTTACGTCTTAGATGGGCATTGTCAAGAGACAAGACAGTACTCTGTCACAGCACTATTTAATTCATCATTGTCTTCAGTTTTTCATTAGCTTTGTTTCTTGTGTTTGTCTTAGCTTCTTTTCTGTCACTGTAATGAGATACAGGCTGATTCTTCCTAAGGAAAAAAGCTTATTCAGTTTAAGATTATAAACCTAAATAGTATAGTTGTTGGCTCTGCGAGAGCCAGTTTGTCCTCAGACAAATCAGCACAGTGTGTGGAGTACTTCACTGTAGGTCACATCTTGGAGGTCTCCTCATGGTGAAGTCACATATGGAAGGAAGGCAGAGAGTCTGGGGAGTAGCAGGCTTGTTTTGTACAGTATCACTTTCAAGAACTGACGCGGGTCCCATGAATACAACCACAGTTCCTCTGAGAGCAGTTCCCCCTCGGCCCTGCATGCATGCATTTAGTATTCCCACTTTTTAACACTCCAGGACTTTGTAACACTGCTCCACTAATGACCAGCCGTACAACATGAACCACTGGGGACACTCAGACTATGCTGTTAGTTCATGGCACCATCTGGAATATTCATACTGATCCCAATCTAGCAAGCATTTGTTTTAACAAATCCTAGGTTGGGTACACATCATATATAAGGAAATGATTATTTTTAGACATTCTTTTTAGCCTGCAAAAATACTTCCTAGTTATAAAATTGAGTATTTAGAATGCAGTATGAGGCTGGGTCTATCTCAGCTGGTGGAGTTCTTACCCATCATACATAAAACTCTGGATTTAATCTCTACCACCAAGTAAATTGGGCATGAAGGTAAAGGCCAAAAACCACTGCCCTTTGGAGGTGGAAGCAGAAGGATCACAAGTTCAAGAGTATCTTTCAGTGTTTGAGGCCAGCCAGGGCCAAACAGGACCTTGTCTATTGAAGTGAATGAATAAATGAACAATGAATGAATTTATGAATGAATGAATGAATAAGATTGTAGTAATTTGCATTATAGGAACAATAATTAAGAGAGGTTCTTATAACTATGAATTGATTAAAGTTGCAGATTAGAAGGGAAGTATCCTTACTTTAATAGTAAAATTTCCACAAATAAATGGTTTCAATGTGCTACATGTCTGTCACTGCTTATAAGTAATGTGTGTGTTTTACCATATTACTTATTTGTTATGATTGATACGTGCTTTTTCTTTTTTCTTTTCCTCAGACAAAATTGAAGAAGCACAAAAAGAACTTAATGGGGCAGAAGTTTCCAAAAAAGGTAAGTAAAAAATCAGCCCACCGTACATCATTCTTTCAGAATTGCCCATAGGATCTCTCAGAATTCTGCCTTTCCCGCCAGAAGCTGGTGCTGAAGTTTTGGATGTCCTGGGGCGGTCTCAGCACCGCCTCCAGTGTGTTTCTCTGGTACCCGTGTCCCACTGCTGGCAATAGCTCTTCTGTGAGCACTGCAGAATCCTGTCATGTAGTAGACCGTGTAGATACCATGATCCACATGTGTGTTCTGATGTAAGACAGGCATGCTTGATTGAAGAAGCTCATGCAGCTTTTAAAAAAATGTTAATTATTTCATAGGATGGTGATGACTTTGTCAAATAAGAAAACTAAACTTGAAGTATAGCATCTAAGCTCCTATGTTTTCAATGTGTGTGAAAACAAATCTGGGGTGTGGCCTCATATATGTGGATGTGTCCGTGTAAACACATATGGGAATGGACAACGTTTGGCTCTATTTATGCACATGTGCTTCTGAAGTGGCAGTAAGACACTGTAACTGTTGTGTTGCTCGGAATTGTACAGTGGCCCTAATTTGTGTTAAAAATCAAATCAATTTGCAAAAATTGATCTTATGGCAGAAAGTGTTTTGTCTTCTAGGTACTAGAACCTATAAGAGATGAGAACTGCATGGGAGTGTCCCTGCCAGCGCGGACTCTTAGCAAGAGGGTAGCATCTCTCTGACGTTGGAGGAGGAGGGCACGGTTCTCTTATACTCATCTCCATAATTTAGCATTTCCATTTCCTTATTGTATTCCTTAATTTGAGTGGACTATTGACAGAATAAAAAGAGCAAAATAGAATACCAGTGGAAGGCCTCTGTCTATGTCTGTCTGTCTTTCTTTCTTTCTTTCTTTCTTTCTTTCTTTCTTTCTTTCTCTTTTTCTCTTTTTGTTCTTTCATTTTAATCTAGACTGATTACTAACTGGGCAATTTCAGAGAAAAGACTCAATCTTCACGTCTCCATTTTTTTTTAGCAGCTTAGGTCAGTTCATTCTGTTCATATGTGGCTTTGCAGCAGAGTTAGTGTCTTCCTTAAACCTCCCCCATGCTGCTCCCTGATAACTCAGATAGGAATATGGCCCTTGATCATTCTTGCAGAAAAGCCAGACAAGAAAGGGTACATGTTACTACAGCTATGCTGTTCCCTTGTAAGATGCCTTGCCAACATTGTCACATGGCCACACTGTGGTATCCAGTTGAGTTAGGACAGGCCCTTCAGACATTGTTGCAGCCAGCTCTGCTTACAACCAGGAGTCGAGAGCTCCTCCATACAGAACAGATGTCACGTGTGGTTTCTGCTTTTGTCCTGGACAAAAAGTTCTCACAAATGTGAGCCAAATGCCAAGAGGAGGGAGGAAAGGCAACAGAGGTTGGAGGAAAGAGGCTGGGTAATGAGCCTCCTTGTGGCACTAGTTGGCATGTGGCACTGGGACCAGACTCTCAGTGAATAACAAGTGAGGGCGGTTTGCTCTTTGTAGCTGCTGCCTTTAGTTCTTCACACAGAAGTCCTGGCAAATAAAAGAAAACAGCTTCTTCAGCACGGAAGTAAGAACAGCAGCTTCTCTCCGTGGGCACGAGGAGAAGTCTTTGCCTAAGAGCTGTGCTGAGGTCTCATGGCTATTCTCTTGCTGACTTACCTATTTTACATGAAGAAATTCCACTTGTTCCATGAAAGGAGGCCAAAGAAAGTGAAGTTACTTGGCTTTGGATGCTGATGAGCCGTCATGATGTCACGTTATCTGCAAACTCCTGACATGAGCAAAGCTGTGTTTTGTTACTTTGTTTTACTCCGCCTGGTAAATGGTCCTAGAATGCCTCATGTTTATGAAGAACCCACGATTCTCACCTGATCCTGGGTTCTCCCTCCCTCTGCTCCCACCACTTTGCTTCTGGTTTGGATGAGTGACAAGCCCAGCGGCAGCCAGTGTAGCCGCAGCTCTTTCAAAACAAAAACCAACAAAAACCTTGTTCAAGGATCAAATTGCAAGTTTTTAATGTACTCAGGTCAAATATGTCCAATATAGACCCCAACTTTGATTGTCACAAATCAGTGGGATGAGGAAGCGACTTAGAGACCCCAACTTTGATAGTCACAAATCAGTAGGATAAAGAAGCGACTTAGAGACCCCAACTTTGATAGTCACAAATCAGTAGGATAAGAAAGTGACTTAAATTGGGCTGGAGAGATGTTCAGAGGTAGGAAGCACTGGCTGCTCTTCCAGGGGACCCGGCTTCAATTCTCAGCACCCACATGGCAGCTCACAACTATCAGTAACTCCAGTTCCAAGGGATCTGGCATCCTCATACAGACATACACGCAGGCAAAACACCAATGCACATGAAAATAAATCAATCTTAAAAAACAAAAAGCAACTTAACAAAAAAGGAAGGGTAAATATTGTTCAGTGTAGACCCTGACTTGGCCAGTCATAAACCAGTAGGATAAGGAGGTGACTTAAATTATGCTAATGCACCTGTTTTATTCTTTTTATCTGCTTATAGATGAACACTAGTCAACTTTGATTTAAACGGTTTGGAGGTAGATGTGCGCGTGAGGTGGTCACGCCATCTCCACGGTGTCCAGGTGCCCCTCCCCAGGTGCTGTGTACTCGTTCTTTTTTAATCATTTGGAGGAGGGCATAATTGGATCCTTATTTCCCACCTGACAGTGAAGCAGATTCCAGAGAAATTAAATGTATTTAATATGTGCCTACCACAGAACAACAGAGACGGTCACGTGACCGTGTGAGAAGGGAGTTACTTCTAAGCATAACATTTAAGTTAGCTATAAATTATGCTTGCTCGTTCTTAACTTGCACTGTTCTTCACCGTATTTGTCTGATAGCATTTAAATAAAATGCTCTTACCAACATGGTAAGAGATGCTCCTTTCCAGCACTTTTAGGCTCTTAGTTTGAATGGATGTAAAACTCTGTTTCATGTTTTGCTTCTTCGATGACTAAAACACCAGAAGACTAAACACATTCAATTTACTTGAGCAAAACCCCATTCCTGAGTTGCCCTGAACCCAGAACCCTGTGATGTGAGCATGGGGAACTGGTAGTCTGTTCAGTTGGCTGCCAGTAATGAGCTGAGGTTCAGCTGCAGCAGCAAATTATGTTTGGGCTTTTTACTCATTAAATTAGGTTATAGTCAGATAGGAGGCTCCAAGTCAGAAAGTGCTGGTCACACTGGGTGTCCCAGGAAATCTAACTCTAGTGTTGGGCATTCTTCTTCCGTGGGAATTTTGCCAGCACTTCTATACTTTCAGAATGCCTTAAAATACACATAAGTTCTTGACTTGGTACCCCTTCCTCAGCCCTCCTCCATCTCCCTCCCAATCCCCAAGTGCTGGGACTATATGCCTGCACCCATGGTCAGCTTTGCCATTTGGGGGTTTGTTTCTAGTAAGACAAATATTCCCTGCCACAATCTTACTCCTCAGCCCCCATTTTCTTCTAAGAAATTTCCACATTTCACATTAAAAACACTATCCAGGGCTGTGTTTTTGTTTTCTGGGTGTTTCTTTGTTTGTTTTGTTTTTGTTTTAATACAATTAAACAGTCATGGTGATTTGACTCAGAAGGTAAAGGAACTTTTTTGCCAAGCCTGGTAACCTGAGTTCGGGTCTTACCACTCATGTGGTGGAAGGAGGGAACTGATTCCCACAGGCTGACCTCAGACCTCAGACCGTCCTCCACAGGTACACTTCGGAGTATCCACCCACCCACACACTAAATAAATGTAAAACTGTTTCAAATATGTTCAATTATTTTAATATAGTCTTCCAATTTATTTTTTGAAGTAAATAGCCATTGCTGATATTTTTCCTTTTCATTATTTCTTTGAGAATTAAAAAAAAATACTTGAATTAATTTCCTAGGTGTCAGTGTTTAGTAGCTAGTGTTTTGACAATATGTATGTGCAATATTTAAGTAAACTGGGCAAAGGCACATTGTTACCAGTAGCGGCCTTACTCTGCAGGCAGTAGCACAGCACACCTTCTGGCTCCTGTCCACTGTCGTTCACACACTGGTTGGCCTTGTCCCACCCTTCCCTCTGTCCTTCAGCCTCTGTAACTGCTCATGTCTCACTGGCATGAGGTGTCCTCTTGGGGTTTCCCCTTTGACTTGCAGTGCTTCCTACACCTGGCTCACATCACTTAGCATAACGTTCCCTCCCTTCTGTCGAGGTTGTCACAGATGCAGGATTTTATTCTCTATTGGTGAGTAGTATTCCACTACGTTTATACTACATTTTCCTGCTCAGATGTTCTTCATCTACTACCAGCTGCTCAGAACTCCCTTAGCTGTTCTGAAACATGCTGTGATTAAACATGGAAGTGCGCATGTCTGTACTATGGTCTCAGAGACCATTATTGAAGTTTCTCTCTTTTGTGGCTCTTACATTTCAATTTATAGCTGGGTTCATTAGATTTTCTGTCCTCTTTGTCTGTATGGGTTTTTTGTTTTGTTTTGTTTTGTTTTGTTTTGTTTTGTTTTGTTTTTTGAGACAGGGTTTCTCTGTGTAGCCCTGGCTGTCCTGAACTCACTCTGTAGACCAGGCTGGCCTCAAACTCAGAAATCCACCTGCCTCTGCATCCCAAGTGCTGGGATTAAAGGCGTGCGCCACCACCGGTGGCATGAATGTATTTTTTATTGTTTTGATACTGAGGACTGTAATCTGAGCCTCAGATATGATAAGTAAATGTTAGATCACTGAGCTCTATCCGCAGCCTCGCTAATTTAACCAAAATGTTTTTTTAGTTAATTGGGATATTTACTTCTGTTTTACTAAAAATTACTTTTCAGTTCTTGTCAGAAGATAATTCTATAAATAGATTTTATCTAATCATCCACCTGAATTTTTCCTTATTCTAAAAATCTGTATATTGGTATGGTTTTGTCATATTAGTTGGAAACATCAAGGTTCTGCTTTTTGCTTTTTACATCATTGCTATGGTTTTGCTTTTCTCATTCACTTGGGTTCAATATAATAGTGACAAAATTGTAATGTTTAGGCCAGTGAGATGGCTCAGCAGGAACCAGTGGTTGCTGACCCATGACAGAAGCCTGATGGCCTGAACTGAACCAGCAGAATGTACACAGACATGAAAGGAGGAGACAGACAGACGCCACAGATGTTCCCTGACTGCTGCAAGCAGCCAGTGTGCCACTTCTGCAGTGTGGCCACTCAGAGAGTACAGGCACACACAACAAACAAAGAAACAGAAGTTAAAATTAAGATTCCTACTTGGGCATAGAGAAAAGTGGGTTTTCTTAGGTCAGTTTGCACCTCGTAATTTTTTCCGCATATTACTCTCTCTCCTCAAATCCCATGGAGGCAACTCTATGTCTGATTTTTTCCAGCAGGGCTGCTTTCCTTCTATCTAACACATTATATTTTGTTTTAAAAATAATGTCCATAAACCATCTTTCTGTATGTAAGCAAGAAATAAGGCTGGTGGGGGTGAGCAGTTGTGTGAGTGAACAAGACGGGGAACAGAGGGAGTAACCGAGTAGCTTACAGACTGCTCAGGGTTGGTTGACCAGTAGGATTTTTAACATAGCCCACATTTTATACACTGATTTATAAAGTTATTTATGAAGAGTTTATATTCTTCAGTTATCAGGGAGCTTGAGGCAAGGTTGCATATCTCAGAAGTGAGCAACAACCAGGCAGAAAGCAGCCGACTAGATCCTGGACCCCTGTGGAACAGAAGTAAGAGCTAGAGTTTCTGACCCACACTGCAAATGTTGTGTTTTGTTTTAAGACATTTATAGTAGGACGGAATTTCCAGGTAGTTAAAAATTGGTGACTTGATTTTCAAATTGTTTTCTAAACACATTTTTAAAGGTGATGCCTAATCTAGACTAAGAGTGTGCTTTAATGCTTTAAATTGTTAATGGTGTTCTTAAAAATCGTGCTGACTATGATAATGAAGATAGCTAGAGCACTGTCAGCAAGAAGGACAGTCCTCATGTAGGATAGAGATTTAGGTGGCAGAATGGAAACATTGGGCAGATATTAAATTAAAACTTAATTTTAATATACTTCATGGTAAGATAAAATTGTTTGTTTTTTTTTTTATAACCATTCTAGGGAAAAAGTATATACAGTAAAAAAACTTGAAAAACTCAGTTTGGGTTTGTAAATCAGAACATCTTTAACAGTTTACATAGCAAATATTCATGTTCATGAAAGAAACACTAGGGTAGTCTTTTAGACAAATATCTGGACTCCAGAGCTCTTTAAAAGGATAGGCCTCCTTTTCAATTTCAGTATTATACAGAAACTAACACACATCTGTCTGTATGCTACTGAAAAGTTGTGGTCTTTATGATTAGATTATAAATAATTATTAAGAAAAATGAATTTTGGTGAGCATGTTTAATGAGAATTTACTTTAAGTAACAGTTTATAAAACTTATTCTCATTAATGTTAAATTCTACAAATCAACCATGTTTCCTTATAAAGTTGCTAGTTCCTTCATTTCAAGAAATGTTGATTTTTATATCAGCATTCTTTGTCTAAGTCCTTGAAAGCTTCAAAGAAAGGCACAAGTCTGAACCCGAAGGGAGCCCTCAGGCTTTTATTCCTAGCCCTTGCCTTTGTGAAGACACCTGCGCTGCTTCAGAACAGTTCAGTCTGGGAGCCTGCCTCACAAACTGCCCCTGGACAACAGCAGCAGGTGGCCATACTTTTATAGAAAAGAGAGTCCTTCCAATTTCCCATGTGCACTGCACACAGACTTCCCATGTACTCTGCACACAGACTTCCCATGTGCACTGCACACAGACTTCCCATGTGTACTGCACACAGACTTCTCATGTGCACTGCACACAGACTTCCCATGTGCACTGCACACAGACTTC
>JANHMN010000006.1:20560825-20591315 GCA_030674055.1 Rhabdomys pumilio | reverse complement strand
CATGTGCACTGCACACAGACTTCCCATGTGCACTGCACACAGACTTCCCATGTACACTGCACACAGACTTCCCATGTACACTGCACACAGACTTCCCATGTACTCTGCACACAGACTTCCCATGTGTACTGCACACAGACTTCTCATGTGCACTGTACACAGACTTCTCATGTGCACTGCACACAGACTTCTCATGTGCACTACCCAGATACTTCATGTGTCCTGCACAGATTTTAAATTGGAAAACCAGGCTCAGGATCTGTTCTTCTATGTAAAATGCAATGTAGTGAACTTGAGTTACAATAATGTTACTCTTAGTTTAATCTGTGCCAGATTTTTAAATGTATCATATGTTAATTCTGTCAGTAGTTTTTTATTTGAAACTGACAAATTTCACATACCAGTGAAGGTGAGCTGCATGATGGCAGGGACAAAGCATTCTTGGCACTTCAGTATAAAATAAGTGTCTTTGGCTACTCTGTCCTCACTGTACTAGAGTATACAACCCTGAACTTTGTGGGAAATACAGGAGGTAAAAGATCCTTAAGTGTTTCCTTTTTTTTTTTTTAATTTTTAATTTTGTGTGTGTGGGGTGTTTTGCATGCATGTATGTTAGTGCACAACATGCATGTAGTGCCTGCAGAAACCAGAAGAGGGTGTTGTATTCCCTGGAACTAGAGTTACAAACAGTTGTGAATTACCGTGTAAGTTCTAGGGCTTAAACAGGTCCTCTAGGAGAGCAACCAGTGCTTCTCACTCCTGACCCATCTCTGCAGTCCCTCCTCACCGCTTTCTAAGGATGCCACCGACTATCTGTCAAGCTGGTAATTAAATTAGAGATTTAGGCAGCTAACATGATGTTAATTCATGAAATGTAATTTATTAAAAGATGCAGTTTACGCAGTTTGCAGCATGTCTCATTCAGCCCAGTGCTGTTGGCTATAAATTGCATAGTAACTTTGTTTGGCACTAGACAAGTCACTACCAATTACATTATGACACAGTGCTCTCATGTTTGCTTAGCAGATGTATTCTGATTGTATAGAAATGAAAATGTTTGAAAATCCTATTTGTTTTAGCTTCTATTACATATGTGTTTATTGCTATGGCTTCATTTTTGACAAGAGCAATTAAGATAAGGATGGGTAGCCTGAGCTGCTCTGTGACAGCACTGCATCCCCAGGACTCCAGAGGGTGGCAGATCTTACACACCCACTGCATTCCTGAACCAGTGATGGGTACCTGCAGTTTGTTCTTAGACAATTAACTTAATGTCACTCGATTGAGTATTTTCAAAGAAATGTTACAGAGCAACTCAAAGAAATTATGTGCTGCTGTTTGTCTACTTATCCTTTTCTCTAGCTTTGCAAAAGTAGCCTCTGCAAAAATAGGTAATAAAAAAGCAAGCTCAGACCCTGGTTCCTTCTATAAGGGCCTGCTCTTATGTCTTCTTAAAAATAATAATAATAACAACAACAAACAAGCAAACAAAAACAAACAGCCCAGCGCAGATCTGTGAGGAACACAATTCAATAGTAAAGAATTGAGAATAGAAATGAAGTAGAGAGACCGAAGTTAGATGAATAACTAGAGGTACAGAAAATAAACTTGAAAAATGCACATGGTGAGATACGTTGGAAGTAAAGGACTGTTTCAACCAAGCCAGGGTACTCTTCCCCTGCCCTGCTATCCAGAGCATCCCACAGGTTCTGCTGTGCAGAAAAAAAGGTAGCAGATTAGAAGGGTAACATGGAAGTCTTACCTGACCACCAAGCCTCTGATATGAAATTATTTCATTCAGGGAAAGATTGGGAAGCATCAGGTGTTATTGGACAGATGACCAGAATACGCAAGATGGGGCCTGGAGACTCAGGGAAGCTAGTGTATATTATAGCGTCTAGAAAGTCCAGTGTGGTTGTACCCCCAGCCCCAGAGCCCATTGTTGAGTCAGTCCCTTATTTGCTGTGATTTTCCGTGTCCTCATTACGGTAACGGTCAGTAGAAAAATTTAGCATCAACCAACAACAAAAAGGAGTCCTTATAACAAGGTTCTGTCACAAAAGTCATTTGAAACTTGCACATTGTTTATGTCTAGAATTTTTATGTAAAGTTTTCAAGTGGTGGTTACAACTGAAACTATAGAGAGCAAAGCTATGGATAACTTCTGTGCTTTCTGGGGAGACTGCAAGAATTCAATTTCCCTTGCACTCTTCCCCATCCCATCTTAAGAAGGACGTGCCAGTGTCAGCTTGCCAGGCCTCTACTGAGCATGTGCTTAGTCACTTTGGAACTGCTTAGCAGACCCTTCTCCAGTCATGACAGAACTCCACAAGGTGACCCTCAGGTCTTCATGTCATTGTTCTGCACCCCTTTCCTTGTGTCCCCCTCCCACCCTACCCCTGCCGTGGGCACCTTCCTGAAATTCCTCCAGCTTGACTTTGCCCACACTCATAGTGTCCATGGGCATCTTGGGCTAGGGAGGTCTTCAGCAGTTGCTGAATTAACAAGGATGGATGGAGAGTGGGAGAAGACTAGTCCCTTACCTGACAGATGGGGCTTGTAAACAATGGACACTATTGCTTTTAGGCCTCAAGTGTAGTTAAGTAGCTATTTGTCTCTCCTGGATTGCTTATCTGAAGGAAGCTGTTTCCTTTAGGGTCTTCAATTATTTGGCACACTGATGCGTGCAAATCATTGTTGTTTGTCTCAGTTACAGAATCCTTCATTCTTTAACCTCTAACAGAGTTTATGGACAGCTGCAAATTGCTCTGTCCTCAAGATTTTGATTAATCATAAAGAATTAGACTCTTCTTGTTGTATTTAATACTATAATGTCAACATCATTTTATCCTGGTGATATGAAACCCTGAAGCGAAGATTTCAGATTTCTGATAGTTTAACATTGTCAGAAACAAGTAAGCAGGAATTTTTACATTTTTCTATCTTTGTAATAGACAGTGTTTTATACAGTTTGTAACTTTTCTTGTGACTGAAGGCCAGCATTATGCTGGTAAGCCACTGAAAGTCAGGGATTGAACAATTTTTTAGCATTTGTCAAGTTGGTCGACATCTTTCCTGCCATGGTAGATGTCAGACTACCAATGGCTCGGGCTTAGAGGCTTCCAGAATATCACTGAGAATGGTCCTGAGCACATACTGCTTAGAAAAATGGTCATCTCATGTCGGCCATAGTGTGAGAGACTCCTGGAACTGGACGAAAGTAAACTTAAAGTGTAGACGGCCTTGGACTTTCTTAAAGACATCACTAAGGTCTTTGAATCTTTCTTATGAAAGTGGGACAGACAAAAACACCTGTGGAAGAGATGTTCAGGACAGAAAGATGCAACTTTATTTTTTTTGTACAGTTCATATTTTAATCAAAGGTAGAGTGGGCTTCTTATAACTGCATTTTATGAACCTGCAAAAATACATCAGGCTATTTTGGCTTAGACTTCTTATGTTTCCTTTTAAGTCATGCATCTGTGGTATGTGTGCCATGTGGGGTGAGTTCTCATGGGTTTCTGAAGAAGGCACTGGATCTTCTAGAAACAGAGCTGCGTGTGAACCACTGATGAATAAGCTCAGAGGAGCAGGGTGTGCTCTTACCTTGAATTCATCTCTCTAGCCGCTCTAATTTTCTTTTCTTTTAACTAACTAACTAACTAACTAACTAACTAACTAACTAACTAACGTTTTGAGAAAGAATCTCACTATCTAGCTTGGGCTGGCTTGGAACTTGCTGTGTAGACCAGGCTGACCTCAAACTCATAGAAGTTCACAGCCTCTGCCTCCAAAGTACTGGTATTAAAAGGAGTGTGTCACCACATCAGCTTTACCTGTAGTTTCTGTTTTGCATGACTCATTATTCAGAAATTAGAGCATGTTAGAAGAATATAAGATAAAGTTATGTCAGAGCACCTGATAGCAGTTGTGGTTGGTCTTCTGTTACCTATTTTGCTAGCCTTGCTACAGCAGTCAGAGAACTTGTGTTGAATGGCAGAGTTCCCTAACTTTTGTCTTTGGTGCTTATGAAAAGGGTTAGACCCAGCACTGGGCACTACCTGCTCTTCTCTGTGTGATATCTTTAAAAGGTAGCTGCATAAAGCAGTAACAATATATCGTTAGGGTACAGCATTTAGGGACGAGGTGAGTAACAGGAGAATGAGATGCTAACACAGGCATAGCTACTGAGTCGGCCTCTCAGTAGCCCTGCCTCTCTCAGTAGCTGTTTACCTCTTTCTTCATCACTGGGTATATCCACTCACTCACTTTTGACTGACCTACTGTCGTCCTGTGTGTAATTTCTTTGTACTTGATTGAGTTTCATGCAGGTTGTATAAGTTGTCCATATGACAGAATGTCATAGCTAAGAAGAATTTGGCTTAGATGGTTCTGAGCTTTGGTAAGGCACACCATGGCGGTAATGTGGAGCTGAGTGCCTACAGTCCCCAAAGACCTAAGACTGATGTCCTCAGTGTCTATACCGCCACCCAGTGCCAAGCTGGAAACAGAGCCTTAACTCATGAGCCTTTGGAGGACTTTTACATTCAGTTTGTAGCATAGTTTGGGCAGGTCCACCCCATGAGTTATTTGATTGATTGATTGATTGATTGATTGATTGATTGTTGGTTTTGCTTCATGTGAGTTTTCTCTCTGCAACTTTGTTTTTTTCTTAAAGAACAATGTTGAAATTTTCTGTTAGTGTGTGCCTATTATATTGAATTTCTCCGTTACTGTGTTGTCTGTTGTTTTAAATTTCTCTATTGGTGACCATTATTTTGGCTTTTTCTATCCGTGTCTACTGTGTTGAATTTCTCTATTAGAATTTGCTGTGTTGAGTTTCTCTATTAGTATGTGTCTGTGTGATGAATGTCATCCTTTAGGCTGTCTCTACTTCACCTTCATCTGGATTGGAAAGTGGGAATGTAGTGTCACAGTTCATTTTCTCTAGGGCACGTTGCAATATCACATGTCAAAACTGTTGATCCTTTGAAAGCAATCTGGGTTTTCAAAATTATGATCAACATGCTTTTCTCACTAAGAATTTTGTCTTTGACTTTTGCAGTTCTCTACTGATGAGCACAGGGGCAGAAATTCTCTGTTTATCTTTCTTGTGTTTCATAAAGTGCTTTTAAAACTGTAAATTCCTGTGTTGAGTTTCCCAAAGTTTTTCTGTTTTAGCTCACAAAGGATTCCCATTGTTTATCCCTGAGCTGTCAGAGATCCCCAGAGAGTTTAGGTGGTTTCTTCCTTGTTTCCTAAACTGACGTAGGACCTGACATCCTTTGTCTTCTGCCATGTCCTTTAGCGTGTTATGTTTCCAGCTCTTAAATGAGTTGAGTAGGTCTAAGATACTGTATTATATTTGCCTTTTGCATCTACAGTGTCAGTGTTAGCCCTTGGAATTCTCTAGACCCTCAGTATTCTCCAACGGCATAAACCAAGTCTTTACTTGGTCTGGTGTACTGACTCATACCACTACATGATGGCAGTGGCTCTCTCGTGCGGAATTCTCTTCTCAGATGTCTGGTTATCTTTGAACACATACTGGATATTTTATTTGAAAACTATGGAAGTATTTTGAAGGCTTAGTTGAAATCTTCCTTCAGAGATTTTAATTTTCTTCTTCCAGGCTTCTAAGCAAATAGCAATCTATTGTGACCTTAATAGCTTCAGGTTTGTGACTTCGAGAGCCATGAAGAGTGAACTGCAGGAAGTGCAAAGCTTGGTTTTCATCCAGTGCATCCTCCGCCCCAGACGGCCCCTGACTCTCCTCCCTAGGAGAACATGGGACTTACCGGGCACACCACGTGGAGAGCACCGAGTCTGCTGTTACTTTCTGTTTTGTTTAGACAGCCGACTCCACAGCCTAAGCTCCCCTTCTGAATATGCCTGCTGTCCTGTGTGAAAGGACACTGGTGTCTTAACTTGGGGGAATCTTTAATTCCTCAGGATCATCTTTATCTTTCTAGTGCTTCATTATTTACAGGCTGATAGTGTGTGTTCTCAGAGCAGGTCTCGATTAGCTAATTTTCCTTCACCAGAAAGACCACATAAACATTGTTTATACATTACTGTATCAACCTTTCATCTGCTACAGGGACATTTCTCAGGGTTTTTTTTTTTTTTACTTTATGTATATTTACACATATTTATATATGTATAAATATATGTAGAGACTTCAGTTTTAATATATTTAAATCATTTTTGTTTGTTTTGTTTTAGAAACTTATTTCCAGCATAAGATAAGCCAAGAATTTACCTGTGGTTTTCTAACTGTGTCTCTGGTTTTATTTTTATATTGAACCTTTGAGTTTATTCTTTACACTGTTTGCTCATAACCTACATTTATTTTATCATCTCATATATGAGATCAGAATCTTATATTGAAAATGGTTCCATCCTTTTTCTAAGGTTTTGAACTCTGGCTTCATAAGATATTAAACCTTTATAAGTTTCCATTCCACCTCTGATCTGATCTGGGGGTCCTGTTCTAGTCAACATGTTGTGGCACTGACTTTGTCCTTACTGTTGTTGGCAGAACTCCATTGTCTAATATGAGTTTATTTTTCTGAACAAACACTATGGTTTGTCATATTTTAAAACTGAGGATTTTTTTCCTTAAATTTTTTGTAAAATACAGAAATTTTAAAAGCATTGAGTTGGCACCCTCACAGTATTAATGGTTGCCGGCGGCATGGTATGGCAGCCCTTCCCGGCTCTTTGAGACTGCTGTGTCTGCACTGCACGTGCCGCAGCCCTTTACCCCCCTTTCCATGTCCCAGGGCCATCATCACAAGTCTCTTGTGTTTTCTGCATTGTTTTATTACTTGGTATAAAATTTGTTTAGGTTTCTGTTGTAAATAAGGCATTTTCTACCAGCCTTGGTATAAATAAAAAGATTGATGTTTTATATGGTAAGGAGGTACTACACATGACTTCTGGTCATTTCGTTGGTTGTTTTTAGATGACTGTCTCCACAAAAACACTGTTCATCCGTATCATCCACTTCAGGGCTACTGCATGAGCTGGTTGCTCTCAAGAGATGCTTAAGAACAGCATTAGTTCTGGCAGAGGTCCTCTTGTCCCAATATTTCCCTGAGAGCTCTCTGGGCTTTGCTTCTGTGTCCTGGTGAATGACATGGTGCCGTGCATGGCATCGTGGTGGGTGTGGCATTGTTGTGGGTATGGCATCATGGTGTACATTGGCATGAATTCACAGTTTTCCAGTTTTCAAGATCTGTTTTGATTTTTCTCGTTTCCCTGATGACTTCTTTTTCCTCTTTAGCTAGTTAGAATTGTATTGCTTCATCTCCATATAGCTGGGGATTTTTTATATCTCCCACTATTTATTTCTAGTTGAATTTTGTTTTGGCTAAGAGACATGGTATACTCATTTAACTTTTATGAGTCTAGTTTGACCATAGCAGATACAGTCTGCTTCCATTGCTCCAGACAGTTCACTTTTATTTTCATTTACTAAGGTTATTATTAATGGTTATATTAATTATATTAATGTGTGTGATGCAGGGCATTGAACCTAGTGCCCTGAATCTTGAGCATTTATTCCACCATTGAACTATACCTCTGACCATGCTCGCTGTCCTGTTCTGACCATGCTCACTGTCCTGTCCTGACCATGCTCGCTGTCCTGTCCTGACCATGCTCACTGTCCTGTTCTGACCATGCTCGCTGTCCTGTCCTGACCATGCTCACTGTTCTGTCATTCTGTGGATGGGAACGTGGGCTCTACCAAGGTGTCAGGGGCTGTTTCCTTCTAGAGGTGGTGAGGATCATCTGTTTCCTTGCTCACTTAGCCTATTGGCAGCATTGGGTATTGTGGCCAGACTCTGGCACGTAGAAAACACAGCTTCACAAGAGCATCTTTAAGGTGGTGGATTTCAAAGCAGAGCAGCAATGCCAGCTGTCTTCAGTTCCTTCCCCGCTGCACTTCCAGAGCTCATACATGAGCTTAGATTCAGGTTAATGGCTCAACATTTCAGTACAGGTCTGCTGACAAGGAAGACTGTGTTCATTTTTTTGGATTAAGTCTTCGTTTTGCATTTGTATGTATGAGAGGGTTATAGATACATGTATATATTCATGTGTGTGCATTGTATGTATGTACTGGGAGCAGGCACTGACATTGGTTTTCTTCCTGGGTTATTCTTGTTTTCTGAGACAGGTTTTTTTTTTTTTTCCACACACCAAACATGGAGCTCAGGAGTCTGCAAGACTAGCTGACTAGTCCAGGAATCCTCCTGTCTCTTCTTCCCTGTGCTAAGATCACAGACAAGCAATACTCACTGTCACTCACATTGTCCCCTCCCCTTCCCTGTGCTCCTCTTCCCTCCTTCTTCCTCTCTCTCTTTTTTTTTCTTGGATGTGGTTTCTGGGGACTCAGACTCCATGCTTGCATGCTAAGCACCTCACTAACAGGGTCATATCTCTGTTCTGTGCTTTACCTTTGTTGCTGAGTGCCGAACTGCTTCTCGATACAACGTTTTGGGCTGATAGATTAGTTTTCTCGTGATGTAAAAATGGAGTAGATAGAGGTTGGAAAGATGGGTGAGATTTAAGCAGCCACCACCATATTAACACTGCTTGATTATATATTCCTGGTTAATATTTCTTGATCATATTCCTAGAGGGAAGGAAGAGCTTGGCAGTGAACTGCCGTGGCTTCCTGTTCCTACTGAGCACATCCCCACCTCTGCTGCTTTGTATTCAGGCTGAGGATCAGCTGCTGGCAGAACACCTTTCCCACTGCGCCTTCTGCTCTGCTGGTGTGCGTGCAGCATGGTTTGCACGCTGTTCCCCATGTGTGCTTTTAACACGTTTTCTGCACACCACATTCATGAAACTCCCTTGACTCGAAAGCGCTTCCTTCTGTTCCCTGCCCAAGACTGAGTCAGAGATGTGCCACCTCTGGAAGCTATGTCTTCATCCCCAGCAGTAAGTTGTCAGTTGGCCTCCCTAGCGTCCTGATTATACCTCCTCCTTGCTATACATTTGATTGCCCAGTTTTCTCTCTTGTGGCTTTAGTCTCCTCCTCTCTACTGAGGGGAGCTTCCTGTCTGCAAGCACACTCAGCCTCTCATCCTGAGCAATCTCTCTTCTGCCCTGTCAGTAACATCTGGGCTTTTCCCTTCATGTCCAGGTTCCCAGGAAGTTGTCTGGCTTCGCTGGCCCCTGAGTTCACACCTCCTCCCCACACTTCCCCCATGGCTGAGATGGATTTGACCCCTTGATCCCACTGATCATGCTTTCAGACATGAAGCCATCCTCCTCATCCCCATGGCCACAAGCCTGGTGACTCTCCTTAATGCTATCATGTGTGTTTAACACTCACAGGAGCTTCGGTGTGAGCTTGTGAGCACAGGTGCCCAGGTTCTTCACTGTCACAGGCTTCATTGTATCATTCCAGTTCCTACCTTGTTTCTTCTCATTCCTAGCTCAGCCTTTAAATATAGCAATTACCCAAGCCTCTGATGTCAGGCCTCTTTTCTCTCCACAACATGTTTTCTTTGGCTGGTCATTTATTTACCTTTACAAAAACAGCTCTCACTATGTATTCCCAGATTTCTGCCTCTTAGCCCAGACCTCTCTCTAGGGACAGAAAAGAATGTGCCTGTATATTTCATGTATCACAATTTTCAGATTGCTGTGTAATCTTAGTAATTATTTTAAATGATTCTGTAATGTTATGTTAACTGGCTCTGCCATAATTAGCCTAACCATTTTCCTACTGAAAATGACTTGTCCCGAATTTCCAGCTATGGTTCACAGTCCACACATTCATGCCGAGGTAAGGGTCTGTGGAATGCCACGTGAAGGGACCCCCTCCCCTCTCAAACTAGCTCAGTGCTCCCATATAAAAACAGGAAACCTCTGTAGAACGTTTGGAAAACCATTCTTAAGCTTTGTGCTCTCCTTCTGTTAAGAGCACCACCATTACTGTTGGAATGCAGACAGTTTTTCAGTCTGACACACCCCTGAAAAAAGCTCTGTGTGGCCCTCTGCATAGCACCATCACCTTGTCCCCTTCCAAGCACCTACGACAGAGATCCAGCAAAATCAAGATGGACTGAGTTCAGCTTGAAAAAAGACCAAGCATGTGTCCTTGAGTGACTGGACTGCCCCTTTGTATTCTCAGCCAGAGAAAGACAGGGAGAACATGAAAGATAGAAACAGTGTGGCAGAGACCTAGTATGACCATGAACACTGTAGTTAATAATGTCATAAATATTTTTTAAAGATTTATTTATTTTATTTATATGGGTACACTGTAGCTGTTTTCAGACACACCAGAAGAGGGCATCATATCCCATTACAGATGGTTATGAGCCACTATGTGGTTCCTGGGAATTGAAATCAGGACGTCTAGAAGAGCAGCCAGTGCTGTTAACCTCTGAGCCATCTCTCTAGGCCGACATCATAAATATTATAATAAGAATTCAAACTTCAGAGAATGAAATGTGATAAAATGGGAATAAATCAAAGCAGTTAAGAGTTTACTAGCTTGAAAATGAGATTGTTGATATAAAGGAAAAGCATTTTGAAATTATAGAGAAACCAAACAGAAGAAGCTAAAGACAAGGAAGAGGAGAGGTCAAAGCACTGGAAATCACGGTGAGGGTGACCCACAAGGAATGGTTGGCATTAAAGAAAAGAACCTGTCCCCAAAGAAAAATGTGTGAGAAAGTATGGTGGGAGATCCATTAGAAGAAAAGTTTTATTAAATAGGCTGAGCTGCCAGAAGGCAAAGGAGAAGGCATTGCTTTGAAGGAAAGAAGTGTTCATTAGGTATTAAGATGCAAGTGGAGTCAGGTTTGGAAACACATACCTATAATCCCACACTCAAGAGGCTGAGGCAGAAGGATCACTAACAGTTCAGGCCTGAACTACTGAAACTATATATTAGGGGGTGGGATTTATCTCTGATACACACACTGTAGAGATGTAGAGAGAACCAGTTCCATAAGTTGTCCTCTGAACTCTGCATGCTTCATGACATATAGAAGTTCACGGACGTGTGTGTGTGTGTGTGTGTGTGTGTGTGTGTGTGTGTGTGTGTATGTGTGTGTGTGTGTGTGCGCGCGCGCGCGCGTGCGTGCGCAATAAGTAAATACAACAAAGTAAGAAAGCGTGGTTGGAGAGATGGCTCGGTGGGACAGTGCTTGCTCTGTGAACATGAGGACCTGACTCCAGTCCCGAGCACCCCAGAAAAGGCAGGCATGATGGTATATGCCTTTAATACCAATTCTGGAGGACAGAGATAGGAGGGTCCCGGAGATTTTCCAGCTAGCCAATATAGCTCAAACGATAAGATCTTGGTTCAGTGAAAAACCTTGCCTTAAAAATTATGGTGGAGAGGAATAGAAGACACCATCACTGCAAGCTCTGGTCTTCAGATTGTACCTATGGGAATACCTACACACATAGACATATAACACACAGGAGTACCATCCACATCCACATACAGAGGTGTACAATACAAGCACACACACATAGGCATACAGCACAGGTGCACCCACACGCATACATAGGCATACAGTATAGGTGCATACACATGCACGGCAGATGTACTCAACACATACGTATATTATATAGATATGCACACAGCCATAGGCATATGACACAGGTGCACCCACACATAGATGTATGATGCAGGTATATACACACAAAAAACACACACTACACCATGTACTAAAATTAAAGTTAAACATTTATAGATGTAAATGACATGTATATGAAATGCAATGACAAGTGACAGAGGGTTAGGTTGTATCGAAATTGGAACACGTTACTCAAAATATTTTTCTAATCCTTACTATAAGGTGTTTTTTCAGAAATAAAAAGAAATAGAAATATTTAGAAATTATCATATTTTCTCGTTCTCTTGAGGCAATTCCAGTGTGTGGCCCAAGATGGCCTCAAGCACGTAGTTCCTCCTGGGTGCTAAGACTAAAGGCCACCTGTACTTTACAGCTAGCTCTCATTTTCTGTAAAAAGCCAAAAGTCTTATTACTTTAATTTAAAACAACATAATTGTGAGTATTTCACCTACAGATTGATTCTTTGTAATGGCAGGCACCATTTAATTAAAACAACAACAAGAAAAGAGTCTGGCATAGTACATACATCAATGATCCCATCACTCAGGAGGCAGAGGTAGGAAGATTCCTAGTTCAGGACAGCCTGGGCTGCACAGCAAGATCTGCTTTTAAAAAATATGAACAATTTATAAACAGCTTATTCTGTAAAATTTGTGAAATAGTAAGATCACCCAGTAGGGACTTCGATAGGACTTGGTATGAAGCAGGGGTTTCAGGTCTACATGCCATGCCACCAAGTGGCTTCTCATCCTTACCTTTAGAGTGATTTTTTTTTTTTTTTTATCACCTAATGGTTTGCTCTTTTGTGACAGCTCATCTCCTGGCTTTTGGAAAGTGGGTGGGAAATCTACCGGCTTAGGGTGATCATTGATTCTCAGTTTGTTAGCCTTGTCTGATAGCTCAAAAGAGTGCCACGAGCCAAGTCATGACGCATGAGCAAGTTACATGTATCTTGAGGGGAAGCCAGTGAGGAAGATGTGACTTCATAAAAGAGTGACTAGGATATACAAAAGGCTTGCTCAGCACCACTCTGCAGAAAAGAGCCGGTACTTCTGAGTTACTTCACTGCAGTGCTTGAGCCATGTCCCTGCCTTCCCATCCTGCCCTTGGGGAGAAAAGGTATCCAGTGGGGTGAGGATCTTCTTTTGACTGAGAGGACCTGTAAGAGCTCGCACTTGCATGTCACAACAGGAATAGAACATTTCATGTAAATTTTCATCATCATCATCAAAGCAAAGTAGTTATTACAGTGTAATGTTTTGGTCCAGTATGAATTTCAAACACGTGCATTGTGACAGCCACGTGAAAAAATGAATTAAAATACTTGGCTTTTCTAAAATAAGTAATATATGGAGGAATGATTTCTGTTTATATGCCCAAGGATCCAGCAAATCAAAAACAGACTGACTAATGGCAAATAGTCGTTGCTTAAATGCATAATAGTTTAGAGAACTTGTGGATGATAGCTCATGACGTTTAAGCTGATTTACTTCTGAAGAAGCTAAAATGAGGTCAGTGTTTCCTTTTTGTAGTGGTGTCTACTTGTCTGTCTAGCCCTGTGTGTTTACTTGACTTCCTATTCATCAGAAATGCAAAGAATCATTTGTAGTGGATATGTTTGTTCAATTACATGGTGATTTTTATTAAACCAAGAGCTATCACAGTCTTAGGACTTATACATGCTTTGGGTGAGAAACCATATGAGTGTTTCTTTATTTTTATAACCTTCTGTTCCCTGATGTCATCTCTATGGGCTCAACACTTCTGATCCCACTGACCACTATATCATGACCAAGAGAGGTGTATTCTCTACTGAATTCATTGATACATAGGAGCCTTTTTCCTCATACAAGCATCAGCATCCTTTGTACAGAGGCTTGGGAGGTGTCAGTAAAAGGTTGTGAGTGCAGTAAATCAGTTTCCCCTATAGGAAAGTGGAATTTTCTTCTCTGCTTGGCCAGCCTTTCTCAAGAGTGTGATGTCAGTAGAGTCTGCAGTTGGATGAGCGGGGTGTGTGTGTGTGTGTGTGTGTGTGTGTGTGTGTGTGTAGGATTATACACTTGTGAAATATGTAGTTCTATGCCTTGGGTTCCTCTGCAAAGGGGCAGAGTGTTCCAGAAGAGATCAGCATGATCTCTGCATTAGTGTTTCTGTCTCTGCATTAGTGTTTCTGTCTCTGCATTAGTGTTTCTGTGGTCTCAGATTGCAAATCTTGTTAAAATGCCCAGTGTCAAGACACAGCTTTATGAAAGGAGGCTTCTCACCCTTTTGATATTAATCTTAGTTTTTAAACAATTATGACACATGTACAATTTTACCAACTGATTTTCCTTTTTGCCTTAACAGAAGTCTTGGAGGCTGGCGTTAAAGGAGCTTCTGAGTCTCTTAAAGGTGTGAAACGAAAAAAGATTGTTGCTGAGAATCACCTAAAAAAAATACCAAAATCCCCCCTGAGGAATCCTCTTCAGACAAAACACAAGCAAAACACAGAAGAGCCATCCTTCAGTGTTCTCCAGAGTGCATCAGAGTCTCATAAGAAACACAACTGTGTTCCTGCTAAACAGGGGAGGCAATTTACCAAGCAAAATGGAGAAACACTGGGGATGACTGCTGAGGCCTCAGAATCCGGAGACTCAGTCTCCCCAAAGAAAGCCTCATCTCCTCACCACAGGTCAGAACTGCGGAGATGGAGGTCTGAGGGCTCAGACCCAGCCAGGCTCAGTGGCCTTGATGGACAGCGGGACTTCAGCTCCTCATCCAGTAAAACCAGGACTGACAATAGTGAATGTAGCTCTCCTTGCTGTAGCACCACGCCCCCCTCCTATACAAGTACCGCGTTCGATGTCTTATTGAAAGCCATGGAGCCAGAACTGAGCACCTTGTCACAAAAGGGCTCATCTTGTGCAATTAAGACAGAAAAACCGAGACCAAATAAAACTGTAAGATCCCCTGCTAAATTAAAGAACAGCTCCCTGGATGCCCCAACCCCTATGGCCCCAGAACTGGTTGCCGAATCGCAGAGTTCTCCGTGTACCTCATACCCAGTACATGTGGCCTCCACTCAGAAGAGTGAGCAAGTGACAGCTCAGTGTGCTTCTCACCTGTACAGCCCACATGACCACCTAGTTCCCAAACCTAGCCAACAGACTCAGCAGCTTCCCGGGCATCTGGGCTTAACAGGATCACTGACAAACCTGCACACCCATGAGACCACTAAACTTGAGCCGATCTATAATATAGCAATGACCTCCACTGGAGGTCTCACTTCTCCCTCCACTAGAACTCAGGTCACTCCTCCACACCAGCAAGTGGATTCTGTGTCACCTTCGTCAGCGAGCCCTGCCGGTTCTACACAGTTGCCCCCAGGGCCAATTTACAGCTCAACCCATGTTGCTTCTGTTGTCAGTCAAAGTGTAGAACAAATGTGCAATCTTCTTCTGCGAGATCAGAAGCCAAAAAAACAAGGCAAATATATCTGTGAGTACTGCAATAGAGCATGCGCAAAGCCCAGCGTGCTTCTAAAGCACGTCCGCTCCCACACTGGGGAGCGGCCCTACCCCTGTGTGACATGTGGGTTTTCATTTAAGACTAAAAGTAATCTGTATAAGCACAAGAAGTCCCATGCACACACCATCAAACTGGGTCTTGTCTTACAGCCAGAGGCTGGCAGTTTGTTCTTGTCCCAAGAGTGCCCCAAAGCACTTAGTGTCCATTCAGACATTGAAGACAGTGGGGAGAGTGATGAAGAGGGGCCTGGAGATGGGAGACAGAACGACCCAAGTGTCAGGGACCTGCAGCCTGTACAAACAATGAAGATGGTATCAAATCCTGAAGCTTTACCCAAATCGATGACAAGCAATTCAGATCATGTGGTCAGTGGCTTCTCTTCACAGGACAGACCTTCAGAGTCACAAGCCCTGACAGAGTTACCAAAAGTTGTGGTCCACCCAGTAAGCATGTCCCCCTTAAAAACTGACAGTCCTCAGGTAACCAATCCCAAGCCTGAACTTCCTAGTACACAGAGCCAGAGGGACCTTCATGTTGCAAGCATACTGTCACATTCAGCTGGTGTGTCATCCCTAGAGACAGATGAGACATGCCCTCAGAAAGGGAATGTGGTCCAGTCAGAAGGGAAGCCCGATTCTCACAGTGGAGCTGCACATGCGCAGCTCCAAAGACAGCAGGCCACAGATGACCCCCAGGAGCAGCAGGGAAAGCTGCTTCTGAGTCCGCGGAGCTTAGGAAGTACAGACTCTGGCTACTTTTCACGCTCTGAAAGTGCTGACCAAGCCGGGAGTCCTCCAGCTCCGTTTGCCAGAACTCTTCCCACCATGGACCCAGACCCAGGTAAGAACACCGGGCCCCCAGGGCCTCGAATCAGTGCTCCAGCACCTTCTGCTTTGGCCACCGGAGAGAAGTCATCAGTCGTCGCAGGCCAGATGCGCCCACCCTTGGCAACCAAAACTCTGGAGGAAAGGATTTCCAAGCTGATCTCAGACAATGAAGCCTTGGTCGATGATAAGCAACTGGATAGTGTGAAGCCTCGGAGAACCTCACTTTCTAGACGGGGAAGCATTGACTCCCCCAAATCATACATATTCAAAGACTCCTTCCAGTTTGACCTAAAACCAATGGGACGGAGGACGAGCTCCAGCTCTGATATACCAAAGTCCCCGTTCACTCCGACTGAGAAGTCAAAGCAGGTGTTCCTCCTGTCTGTTCCTTCCCTGGACTGCCTGCCTATCACGAGAAGTAACTCCATGCCAACCACAGGCTATTCAGTCCCTGCAAATATAATTCCTCCCCCTCCCCCTCTGAGGGGAAGCCAGTCATTTGACGATAAAATTGGCACCTTCTATGATGATGTCTTTGTGTCAGGACCCAACCCATCCATGGCCCCAAGTGGACATCACCGTCCCCTGGTCAGACAGGCTGCAGTGGAAGATTCCACAGCCAGTGAGAATCACCTTCTAGGCTCTGGGCAGTCTGTAGATGAGAGCTGCCAAGGGTGCCCAGCCTCCAGTGAGCCTGGACCAGTGCAGAGCAAAGCAGCGCAGACCCCTCACCTAGAGAAGAAGAAGTCACATCAAGGACGAGGGACCATGTTTGAGTGTGAAACCTGTCGAAACAGGTACCGGAAACTAGAGAATTTCGAGAATCACAAGAAGTTTTACTGTTCAGAGTTACATGGGCCCAAAACAAAGGCAGCTGTGAGAGAGCCTGAGCACGGCCTGCCTCCTGGTGGGGCACAACCCCAACTTCTCCACTACAGAGCTGCTGCTCCCACAGGGGTGTGGGAGCAGACGCCCCAGATAAGAAAAAGGAGGAAAATGAAAAGCGTAGGCGATGATGAGGACCTGCAGCCACGGGAGAGTGGGCAGTCTCCAGAAAGTGCAGAAGCCCTTCAGCTGCAGCCTGTCCCAGGGTCTGCTCCCAGTCCATCCAAACATGCCCCTGCCACAGCAGGTAGCCAGGCACACAGAGGCCTCCAGCTGCAGAGCTCTCATGTCCAGCTTGTGGCCAGGGTCCCTGAACAGGCCTTGCCCCTGAAGCAATGCCCCATGGTTGAACAGCAGCTGAATTCTGCAGCTCAGGACAGGATGGAGGTGAAGAGACAAGGAGGTGGCATCTCTGTCATCCAGCATACCAACTCTCTGAGCAGGCCCAGTTCGTTTGACAAGCTGGAGCCCCTGGAAGGAGGCACCACCTTTTCTTTACAGGAATTAGGCAGAGCTGGGATGCCTGGGGCCCTGAAAGTGATAGGGACGCCCCCAGAGGAAGGTCACCCACCTCGGGATGCTGCACATCAAACAGCACTGTCACACGCCGTTAGAGGAGAGCCGCGAGAAAGTGCTAGAAAGATTCCAAGTGAGCGGTATGTGTTAGGGCAGCCCTTGAGACTTGTCCGGCAGCATAACATCCAGGTCCCAGAAATTCTGGTCACTGAAGAGCCAGACCGAGACCTGGAAGCCCAGAGTCATGACGAAGAAAAGTCAGAGAAGTTCACTTGGCCTCAGCGTAGTGAAACCTTATCAAAGCTGCCGACAGAGAAGCTGCCACCCAAAAAGAAAAGGCTCCGGCTGGCTGAGATAGAGCATTCCTCAACCGAGTCTAGCTTCGAGTCCACTCTCTCCCGGAGTCTCAGCCGAGAAAGCAGCTTATCCCACGCATCCAGCTTCTCCGCCTCCCTAGATGTAGAAGACATTTCTAAAGTAGAACTGTCTCCCAAAATTGACTTTCCAAGTAAAGCAGAGTTTCTTTTGATTCCACTGGGTTCAAACACACTGAGTGTCCCCGGAAGTCACAGGGAAATGAGGCGGGCGGCATCCGAGCAGATCAGTTGCGTGCCCACACTAATGGAAGTCTCTGATTTCAGAAGTAAGTCATTTGACTGCGGGAGCATTGCTCCTTCCCATGTGGCACTTGTTGAATCACAGCCCTCCAACTCCCCATCTGGTGTTGGGGGCACTGGACATGTGCCCCTTCTAGAAAGAAGGCGAGGTCCCCTGATCCGGCAGATATCTTTAAACATAGCTTCAGATAGTCACCTATCTCCTGGCAGTGCATCAGCTCTCCAAACTATTGTTCTTCCTAGTGTGAATGCAA
Organism: Rhabdomys pumilio; assembly: GCA_030674055.1. Lineage (NCBI taxonomy): Eukaryota > Metazoa > Chordata > Mammalia > Rodentia > Muridae > Rhabdomys > Rhabdomys pumilio. The sequence continues at coordinate 20,573,091 of JANHMN010000006.1, read as the reverse complement.
TGCCATTTCAGGGTCTGAGACTCCCTGATATGGCTTCTGCTGAATGTCCCACGCATACTGTGCACTCTCAAACCCTGGCTAAGGATCTTCAATCAGAAATGTCAAGTTCCAGCTCTACTGACACCTTTCCTCCTCAACAACTTTTTGGTGCCCATTTATTAAACAAAACCAACACACCCCTTAGTCACCAAAATACACTACTGCCTCTGCCAGCGTCTGCACAGGGTGGCAAACCAGGTGCACCACCCACTGCGTGTGTGTCTTCGACAGGTGAAGGTAGCTTTGCTCCCAAGTATCAGCTTCATTGTCAAACATTTACTTCAGGCCAGGGTTGCTCTTCTAGTCCTTTGCGTTCTTTACCTAATCAAGTTCTTCCAGATCAAACCAGAGCAGATCCTTGCTCGGCTTCAGTAGCACTGTCAGCCAAAGCAGTCGATCCTGTGTCTAAATCCTGCCCTTTGCCACCGCTAGAGCTCGGACTACCGAGTGATCAGGTACAGAAGCGGCTGCCTTCCTTTGTGCTGCCTGTGCCCCAACAGAAGAATGTCCCAGTGTACTGTTTTGCTACTGTCACATCTCTGCCACAGATCTTAGTGACCCAGGATCTGTCCAACACACCAATTTGCCAAACGAGTCAAAGTATAGTGCCAGTCAGTGAAGAACAAAATTCCATGCCAAAATCACAGACCTATCTCCAAAATGCATTGCTAACTCCGGACAAGGAGCTTGCATGCAAAACTGTTCTCCCAGAGATGAGCCAAAATGCTCCAGTTTCAGAATCCTCAGCGACAGTTCAGGTGTCTGTTGGTAGACTCTCCCCACAACAAGAATCCTCAGCCTCGAGTAAAAGGATGCTTTCCCCAGCAAATAGTTTAGACATTGCCATGGAAAAGCATCAGAAGCGGGCTAAAGATGAGAACGGAGCTGTTTGTAGCACAAACATTAGACCACTAGAGCTGCTAAGCTCAAGAGCTAATGAGGGCCATAAACAAAAGAAACCAGTGTTGGTGCGGCAGCTCTGTACTACGGAGCCCCTTGAAGGAGCGGCGCTAGAACAGGACACTTGTTCTGCCTCGGGAAGGAGTAGCGAGAATGCTAATTTGACTCAGATTTTACCAGTCGATAGTCTGTCTCCCAGACCCTGTACATCTGCAGTCACAGACCATGTCAATGAATTGCTTGAGTTTAAAAACACCAAGTTGTCCACATCGCTGACTCCTGCAGTGGGAAAGTCACCCGTCCCATCGGAAAGTGCCTGTGTTTTGCCTTTGAAGTCTATAGACAATAACCAGGAAAAGGGGTCGCCAGGGGTTAAAAATGAAGAGAACAAAGTCATCCAAGGGCAGAGTCAGCCTCCAATCCCTGGTATTTCATTGTTGAGCAGTTCAGACACTCAACAGCCATCATTCCCCAGCCTCAAGACTGCAACTAGCTTTACATGGTGTTACCTGCTAAGACAGAAGTCATTGCCTTTGGCTCAGAATGACCAGAAAACTTCAGCCTATACAGGGTGGACAGTGAACTCCAGTAACCCAAACCCTCTTGGTTTGCCTACAAAAGTTGCTCTTTCTCTTCTTAATTCCAAACAGAAGACTGGGAAGGCACTATATTGCCAAGCAATAACTACGCATTCAAAGTCAGATTTAGTGGTCTATTCAAGCAAGTGGAAAAACAGCTTAAGCAAGGTACTTGAGTTATAATTTATCTTCAGATGTTGTTTGTGCAAATTAGTTTCAACAAGTCTCAACACCTTTAAGTGTCTTACTTACAATAAGTATTTTAATTGTGAGTGACAAGTTGTACTATGTGACTATTAGATGGGAGGTGACACTCTCCCCAGCAGTCCCACTGGGAAGAGTCACCTACAGTTCTGGCAGTGATTCTGTCTAAATATTTTGCAAGCAATAACTTCTGTGGGGCACTGAGTGTTGGCTTGTTTGTGCTTTTTCCCTTCAGCTAACTCTACTTAGGGGGACTTAGCACTTTGATTTTTCTCTTCACTGAGGAGTTATTAGCTGAGAGAAGATCATGGCTACAGTCTCTCAAGGCTAATTTGGGAAAGCTAAGATGTAGATTTCCAGAGGTGATTGCATTCTGGTGTGTACTATACAGAGAATCAGTGGCATGTGTCCTGTGCCGCCTGCAGACTGCTCTGTTCTTGCCACGCCCGTTGCAGTGTTCTGAGTGACTGTGTGAGAGCCACTGGTTACTGACAAAAAGATGCATGAAAGATCTCATTCCCTTAGTAGCGGTTTGGTCAAGATTTATGGGATAATTTTAAGGTCATGACATTGTAATTTGGAGTAATTTGTGGAATTCTCTGTAGATTTGTTGGCTTTATAAACTAGGGGAAATCATTTAAACAGTCAAGTAAATAAGGTATTATATTGGGCTCTGGTCGTTCACAAGGATTGCTGACCTCTTTGATGTCTGCAAGTTCACAGGCACATAGTTCTGATCCAGAGGCATTTAGGAATCTAACCACAAGAAATATTGTGGGGCTTGCATTACAGTGGGGCTCTCTTTGCAGGGCTCTAACATGGCTGTTCTGTGGGGTTGTGGGTACGGGAAGCCGCTCCAAAGTGGTGGTCAGTAGAGTCAGTGATGATAATAGTAATAACAGATATTTTAGACAAATGAATTTTCTTTAAATTAGTAGATCTTTAAAACATGTGAAAATAAGAAAAAAATGGTCTAATCAAGAAGACTGCACGGACTCTGGCAGGGACAGGAGCTTTTGTAAGGAGTTTGAAGTTGGCAACATGAGTGACAGAGTCTGGACATGGCGATGAAGAACCTATGTCAGGGAAGGAAAGGGCATCCAACAACATGGGGATCTTGTTATCTGTGACTTCCCAGAGCCCAGGACCCCTGAATTAGAACCTTGGTTGGATCATACCTCCTTATGAGAACTTAAGAAGATCTTGGTTTAAATCCCTAATTTTCCTGTGAAAATGGATCTCTGAGGCTGCAGATGTAACTAGTGTCGAGCGTGAGTAAGATATTCCCTTCGATCCCTAGAACCCAAAGGCCTAAGTACTGAGTGCAAATACCAAGTGCCGTGGAAGAATCCCTGGCAGTACTGATGCTGTGTACTCAGCTTCACCAATCAGGAGAGGGCTGCAGGTGGAAGGTCTGTCTAGAGGTCTGTCAGCATGCAGGAATGACTGAGACAACTCAGAGGGAGGAGAATGGAGAGAGGATGAAGGAGTCTACTTGGGAAGCAGAAAGAAATTTTTCCTATAAAGAGGAGAGCCCCAGAAAAAAATAGTAGCAAGCACAACACAGAAGGTCATAGTTCAAGAGTTTAAAGATTAACGCAGTCATATAAAAATGGGGTGAGAGTCTCTGCTGTACACATTTGTCACTGGAGACTTGAATCCATGAACAAGTGGCTCAGGGGGATCGGGCGCCTAGCAGACTGCTGTATATAACCCATATGGGAAGAAATCCATGGTCCAAAATGGAAAGGGGCAGAAAGACAGAATGATGTGACAACAGAAGCAGAGGATCTGCTATGTGCAGATGATGCCATGGAGTGGGCAAGCACTCTGGAACTGCTGAAGTGCTGGTTTGAGGTGTTTAGCTCCCTGACATCGTTAGCAAGTAGAAGCCAGATTCAATGGTAGCAAAGTGAGTAAAAGATCCAGGGAGTGAGGGCTGAGGCATGCTCTTGGAATAAGCGCTTGCCAAACGTCTGTAGGTTCTAGGTTCCGTCTCCTAAATGCTGCCCACGGCACCTAAAAACGGCACAGTGACTTTGATTTTAGAAAGGATGCCATTGTAAGTAGTGAGGTCTGCACTAGGAGTGTGTGTGTTCTATGTGGGGAATCTGTTTGGCCTGCCTCCTGGGGACTAGAAGGGAGCAGGTGAGCTGGTCAGAAGTCACCATTCTCCCTTCTGTGGAACTGGTCAGCAACCTTTGCTTACAACTCTGTATCAACAACTGAGCTTCCAGTCCTTTTCCAGTGAACACAGCCACTCCATCCATGGTGTTCATTCTCTGGTCCCAAGAAGTCACTTTGGTCTGGTTCAGTCCCACTGTAGGAGAGAAACTCTTCCTGTGCCCCATGTGGAGGCACGGGCAGGAGTTAGCCTTGGCTGCTCACACTTGGCTTTGACAAAGTGGATAGCCCTATAAAGTCTTGAATACAGCTATAAGGCAGTATTCACTCTACAGCTATGTATATGCTTTTTCATTCTGATTTATGTTACCTTTTCCCAAAGATTTTATTATTGTCAGCCCAAACTCTCAGTTTGACTTGCCTAACTTTTTATGCTAATCAGTATTTGACTTTTAAAAACTATTCTAGAGAGAGAAACTATGTTCTGCTTCAAAGTAATGGGGGAGGGGCAAGCTAGAGTTTCTCCTTCACCTTGGTGACTCTCCCAAGTTGAAGGGTCTTTGGTGTTGTCTTTGAGGGACCTGAAACTGTATTGTTCTTTCTTCAAGGAAATAACACTTTAAACTATGACACAGTTGGCCAATAAAACATAAAGACTGCTTAGTCTGTTAAGGAAGGGTTTCTGTTAAATTCCTGCACTCCCAGGAAAGATGGCTCACTTGAGGCCTCAGGGACTGTGGTGGGAGACTGGAGGAAGGAGAGCAGATGGTCTTGACCCTGTTACCTCTGTGGACTTCATTTCATTGAGTTAACAACTTGTCTGTACTTTGTTATATTAATTGCTAGTGAAACATCATAGTGTTTATGTTTCCAGTTTAATGAAATTAGTTTCTCTTTTTGTTTTTCCCTTTCAGAGAGCATTAGGTAATCAAAAGGCCACAGTAGTTGAATTCAGCAATAAAGATGACTCTGAAATTAACAGTGAGCAAGATAAAGAAAATTCCTTAATCAAAAGTGAACCAAGAAGAATTAAAATATTTGATGGAGGGCAAGTACATATTTTATTCTTAAATGTACATTTAAACTCATCTTTTAAATGTACATTTGCTGTCATGTGAATGAAGACCTGCCAGTGATGCTTTTATTTAAAGGAGTCTTGTTTTTGTTTTTTTGCTAACAGAATCTTTCCAACAACACGTATTAGCATTCTGTTAAATAATTCTATTTTGATAGAAAAAATGATGACCAGGAAAAACTGTGGATGCTGCAGGCCTTTGAGACTAGCTTGAGAGTAAGCCCGACTTGCACAGGCACATGCTGCATGGAATGGCTGGAACTTTCTCTACGTTGGGTGGACTTACTGCCTTTTGCTATAGGAGCCAGTGCTCGGGATTATGAGAAAACAAGCTGCCAGTGTCAGGCTTTACAGTCAATGTGATTGAATTTAGCAATAAAAAAAGCCTTTCAAACTGGTATCTAAAGTCGTGGAACTATTTAAGACTTAAACTCCACATTGAATGTCTACAAGTAGAATTAGCTATCAGAGCTTTAGGCATGATGCAGAAACCAGGAATCTTCTCTTCCTTAAATATGCATAAAATCGTTAGAGAGTTGTGTGTAAAGGTTATGCTGTAGTTTTTTAGGTTGAATTGTAATCAGTATTTTCTCAAAGACATAGTGCCCAATTTCCCTGTTTTTTCTTTTTCTCCTTTAAATCAGATACAAGTCAAATGAGGATTACGTCTATGTCCGAGGCAGGGGAAGAGGGAAGTACATTTGTGAGGAGTGTGGAATACGCTGTAAGAAACCCAGTATGTTGAAGAAGCACATCCGAACCCACACAGATGTCCGCCCCTACCACTGCACTTACTGCAACTTCTCCTTCAAGACGAAAGGTACGAGGTGGGCATGGCTGTGATCCTACTGTGTGCCTTTACATGGGCAAGTCAGTGGCTATGTCAGCAGAGGATGAGCAGCTGCCACGGGCTAACTTATGTCTTCCAACCCGCACTGGAGTATGTGTTCCTTATGTTTCTAGACCCTTAAGGAGAATGCTCTTATGACGGGGTTTTAGAAAATGCAGAAGTAAAAGCAACATTTTAAAAGGATCAACTGTTTCTTTTTATATTTTATTCCCCAAATCATAGTAGTTCCATTACAGTGACTTAACACATTTTCAAAATACATACTTTGGAACTGAAGAAAAGAAATTTTTGTGATCACAGGTGAATTCATTTGAGTTAAAAAAGATTCGAGAAGGATTTTAAATAATAATCAGAATAAATTTTATAATCACTCATTTTATTATCTGATTGTAGCCGCAAATAGCCGTCTTTTATGATAAAGTTTAACCTAATTATATTAAATTGTATTAAATTTCAGATTTAAGAATTTTAAACATTTCTACTACTAAATGTCAATGGGCTCTCAGAATTAGTCATTAAAATTATATTTAGCATGCTTCTGTTCTATGTTTTTTAAAGTGTAAGCAATTTTACCTTTCTTCGGTTTTCTGTTATACATAATGGATATAGTTGTATAAAGCATTTGCTTGTTCACAGGTCCTTATGTAATACATCATTAAAGATGGCGGTTTTGTATACTGTCCTTTACGAAGTAGCACTTTCTTCTGCAAAGCAATCTATTCATGGGGATACCTGACTTTAATGGCAGTGTCTGTAAAAAATGGTCATTTTATTGAAACTATTTGTGTTCCCTTTGAGTTCACATTTGCCTTTGTTGTTGTTCTGGTTATCTTTATGGTTCTCTGGTAAAGATGAATCATCTCTTTAGCCAATTTTGCTGCATTTTTGGCTCAGATTTATTGGCATTTAAAGAAAGTTACAGCTGTCACTACTGAGTGCCTTTCCATGAGCTCAGACATGAGTGGTGTCTGGGAAAGGAACATAGAGAAACAAAGTGTGCTTCAGAAAGCTTGGAGCAGTTCCACAGCGTTTCAAGCAAGCCCCGGGGTAAGAGGAGTCCTCAGTTCTGGGCTCTTTGCTAGGTATGTAGGCCTTCCTTCCCCTCAAGGTGGGCCAAGGAGGAAGTGGTCAGCCTGATCCTCAGTTTTGCCTCAAAATGGAGTCTTCTAACCAATTTACTGCTTTCTCATTGGTGTGACACCCTGATTTAGGAAGGATCTGTTGACTTGGGACGTGATAACAGGACATGTTTAAAAGGCTACTGTAGTAAGAAAGCATTACCATGTACATAACCATGTTACAGAGAAGATTGAGGTATGACATGAAATGAGTCTATCCTACACAAGGACAGTTTTCTTTTTAACTATTTAAGGAGTTGATTGATAGTAAGACTATGGGGGAATATATATATATTAAAAACTTAAATTCCCAAATTCACTCAGGCACAGTTATAGTTTCTTAGCACAGACCTTGCTCCATCTGTCTAATGAACCAAAGCTTTTGAAAGTGAACTACTAGTGAGCCTTTAATTTATCTGAGCATGCTAGTACTTCTGTGAAAGCATTTAGACTTACAAATGGAGACAGCCACAGGTGGCTTTTAACCATTTGTTTATTTATTTATTTACATTTTAGTGTGAAAACTTTGAAGCTCTTACAGGAAGTAGAGATTTATATAACAAATGCCTGTGTATCTTAATGACTCTTAACATTCTGCCTTAGTTTTCAGTGTGATGTAAACGTTAGCCACAGGCAGACCGTTTAAGCCCCATGTTATCTGTTGGATCCACCTGGCTGCAGTCAGCAGTAATGCCCCTTAGCGATCCCTGCTTCAGAAGCATCTTAGACACGGATTTCTTAAGCATGTGGCTTTGGGGTGCTGTGGTTGTTTGACAAGAATATACTGGATATTGCCGGAATTGGCATATGTGGTTGTGACCAGCTTCTCAGACTATGCATTCATCAAGGAATTGAAGCTGTGTAAACCCAACAGATTTGCATGGACTTCTAGTACAAGCCCAACATTTGGAACAAAGATTCTAACGTTTTCAGCATTTCTGATTTGTTCCTGGCCCTCAAATTCAGTAATTAAATGTTGTTCTGTGTTTTCTCAAAAGAGATGGTGTACTCTTGTTAACAGGATTTTGGGGTATAGCATCATCCACTCAGGATGACTGGGGTCCTCTGGAGAGTCTGATCAGCTACATGTCATCCTTGGTCACTCCAGGCAGGTGTGCCCTGTGAACCTATGATGTTACACAGGCAGCCATGTCAGGTGACAGAGCAGCTAGCCTAGAACTTCTCTAGACACATTTGCTCAGCATGTGAAGTGAAAGTGCTGAGGAGAACATATAAAGGAAAGTGATGTACTGTGAGAGCAAGCCAGCAGCAGGACTAAGATTGGTCACATGCCAATAACTGCAGGTCAGACGCACTCTGAAAGAGACAGGGTGGGCATGCTCCTTAGAAGTAAGAAGTGGAGAATACACCCCCAATGGGCAAAAGTAGCTACTATCAAGATAGACAAGGCAGATTTGAAAGCAGAATGCCATTGCAAGTTAATATAAAGCTCATTGCAACTTCCTACCAGTGGTTTTTATTTACAGTTTTAGTTGTTGGGATTATCTAACCACAGTGTAGCTGTTTGTTTGAAGTGAGCATAGAATTTTCCAGAGCTGGCAGATGAAATAGCAGAATACTACTACATAAGTTTAATAGACACTTTTTCCCCTCAAGGAAATCTGACAAAACACATGAAGTCCAAGGCACATAGCAAGAAGTGTGTGGATTTGGGCATCTCGGTGGGCTTGATAGATGATCAGGACACAGAAGAATCAGGTAAGCCTTCACCCTGTGCTTCCTGAATGCTGTTTGCATCTTACCATTTATTTTGTATACACACTCCTTTTCCCAGCTCACTTGATACTGTCAGTTCCTGTTGCAGTGTTTTGTTTTTTAAGTATATTTATCCTATAGATTTCTTATCAGTTTTTTATCTAACTGCTTCTCTTACCCCACTAAGGAAGAGTTCAGCATACAGAACTTAAATGCTTAATTAGCCTTTTCAAAATATATATCTGGTCACACTGGCCTTTGGCCAACATTTTGGATTGGTTTCATTTGCCAATATAAACTGCAGATCACTTGAGAATCCTCAAAATACTGTCTCCTTCCGTGATCTTCTCTTGTCATTGCAGCTCAGGCTCACACTTATATGTCCTGTGGAGAGGACCCTGTCCGCTGGTTAGCTGTCTCACCCTCCCCTCCTCATCCTTCCCCATCCTGCACTGTTCACCTCACTGCTGTAAGATGTAACAGCCCACTGCTGTCCTGAAACCGTGTCTGACCTTCCCTTGCATGGCTCTTGCCAAAAGCATTCTTCTTCTCTGACCTCCCAGCTCTTAAGGATTTCCTCGGGAAGTCTTTGACCTGTCTTTTTTAGTGTGTGATTATTCCATGTTCTCTCTCTCTCTCTCTCTCTCTCTCTCTCTCTCTCTCCCCCTCTCTCCCTCTCTCCCTCTCTTCCTCTCTCCCTCTCTCTCTCTCTCCCTCTCTCCCTGATGAGCTACTGCATGAGTGAAGCCTGCTGCCTAGCTGTCACCTTCTCAATTCTTCAGTGCCTGGAGGGCACCAGCGCTCCTGGTGTTGGCACAGGCTAGGAATGTGGGTTGATGGTGGGGTACCTGCCTAGTATGCTGTGGGCCTGGGGTCAGTTTCTAACCCTAGTGGAGAGAACAAGAAAAGGGTGCTATGAGCATTTGAGGATAAAACATCTTACTTGCTGAAAACTATATTGTTTTGAAAAATATTTGTTTTCTTGTTTCCCCTTAATACTGTTAAATGTAGATATTTATTTATGACCACATTAGAGGGAAAAACAGTCCTTTATTCTGACCAATCAGAGTATAGGAGTATATTTTTGTAGATTTTCTGGTTTTAACTCAAGAATTTATCAACTCATTAATCCAGCTTTTCAACCAGTAATCCACTCAATGAATCATCCTGAGTTAATTTCTAAATGTGTAAGAGCAGTGACCGAGTCTCAGGTCGTCAGAGCAGTGACCGAGTCTCAGGTCTCAGGTTATCAGAGCTCTTCCTCTGTAAAGAGGCAAGGCGAGTGTGTACAGACCGGAGAGGGTGCTTACCACCACTGACTGACTGGCAAAGGTGCCAAGTGAAGACTGAACAAGTCATGCTGCCACCGTGCACATGGCCATGTTTCACGTCAAGGCGATCCTTGGAAAAGGGGGATCCATGTTCATATTACAGTTAACTTACACAGGAAGCTGGCACTTACATCCTGCATTTGCGGAGAAGCCCATTTCTGTGAATTGCACATTACCAGGAGGACTGACTTGCCGACCCACTCACAAATCTCCCCGCTCATGTTTGGATTTTTCCTCTAATTCCAAAGGTGCCCTTAGGTTCTAAGTAAAAGTTTATCGCCTGGTTCCCTGCTAAGATAAAACAAGCTTCTTTTATCAGTTTATGCTTAGATTGCTGTATTCATGGGAAAGGTCTTAGTTTCATCTGCTTTTATCAGATAGGAAAGCATAGTGTACAAGTGCTAAATCCCGAGTCCCGTGTCGTGTGTGAGGCCTACAAGTCTCCGTCACTGCCAACCAAACCCAGCCCTCCCTTGTGCTGTGTTAGAGGCTTACAGTGGAGGGATAAATTCAGCAGGCTGTTGTAAAGAGTTGATCTTGATTTTCCTATTAGTGCCTTTTTTTGTTTAAAAATATTTTTAAATCATGCATGCTCATGCCTGAGAGGGCGATTATAAGGTTTCAGCTTCTCTGTGCTCATGGCTTGGGTGGATTGTTTCTCCTCACTCTACCTTTGCAGACAGCCAGTGGACATGTGGAAAGTACTGCGTGCTCCTTTGATGCAGTCCAGCCTCTCTCCTCTCCCCATCACAGACAGGTTTCCCCTTCAACTGATTTAATGTATAGGCTATAGTTATGGGATGTGGTCTTCTTCATGTTAGTGTTTTGAAATGTAGAGGGAAATAGTACTTTATATGCAGATACATACATAGCATAGTACCTATTCTTACAATATTATTTTCCAAAAGGGACCTGCCATTCCCTTATCTCTTTAGTTTATCATTGTCTGGATTTACATTTTGGCCCAATTGCACTGATAATAGTTGTGTATTGTCTCTTTTCTTCCTTCCTTTCTCTTTCTCTCTCTCCTTCCCTCCTTTCCTTCCTTCCTTTCTTGTTTATCTTTTCTTCTCTGCTTTCTCCTCTTCCTCCTCCTCTTCTTCTCTTCCTTTTCTTCTTCTTTCTCTTTTTTTTAAAGACAGGGTTTCTCTGTGATGCTTGGCTGTCCTGGAACTCACTCTGTAGACCAGGCTGGTCTTGAACTCAGAGATCTACCTGCCTCTGCCCTTCAAGTGCCCCCTACCGCCCAGCTAATTATGTGTTTTCTTAATGATCGATGCTTGGTTTCATTTTTATTTCTACAGAAGTTTCACTCCGATTATTAGCTGATAGTTACAGGAGGGATCTTTATGTGCGTAGGTGCAGGTTGGGTGTGGTATATGGACATGTGTGTGTGCTTGTGGAAGACGAGAGGAGGAAGTAGGGTGTGCCATTCTGTTGCTCCCTGCCCTCTTCCCTTGGGTTGGGGTCTCACTGAACCTGGAGCTACACTGGCATCCAACCAGCCCTAGCCATCCTCCTGACTCCTGCTCACTCTCCTGGTGACATAAGGGTTAGAGGTGCATGCATGCCTGGTTGTCCTAGTTAGATATATATTGCTGTGATAAAACACTAACCAAAAGCAACTTGGGGATGAAATAGTTTATTTCAGATTTATAGCTTCCAGTCTATCATAAAATTGAAGAGCAACCTGGAGGGTGGAACTGAAGCAGAGACTGTAGAGGAATGTTACTGGCTTGCTCCCCATGGCTTGTTCAGCCTGTTTTCTTACACAACATTGAGCCACTTGCCCAGGGGTGGTAGCACCCACACCACAGTGGCTGAACTCTCCCACGTCAATCATTAATCAAGAAATGCCCCCAGGATTGCCTATAACCTAATCTGATGGAAGTGTTTTCTCAGGATTGAGGTTCCTTATTCCCAGACCACCCTAGCTTGTTATAGGTTGGCAAGAAAACTAACCATCCCTGGCTTCTTATATGGGATCTGAACATAGATACATGTTTGTGTAGGAAGCTTTCTGCCCTACTAAGAAATCCCTCTGGCTCTCTGGATTGAGATTTTGCTTATCAGGTTTCTACATGTTTGGCAAGTAGGACTCAGACACCTTCAGTGTAGGCCTGTTGGTCTGGAAACTGTGCCAGTTTCCCCAGTAGCCTAGAGTATGCTGGACATCCTTTTCCAGTAGCCTAGAGTATGCTGGGCATCCTTTCCCAGTAGCCTAGAGTATGCTGGACATCCTTTTCCAGTAGCCTAGAGTACGCTGGACATCCTTTTCCAGTAGCCTAGAGTACGCTGGACATCCTTTTCCAGTAGCCTAGAGTACGCTGG
>JANHMN010000006.1:20534929-20559422 GCA_030674055.1 Rhabdomys pumilio | reverse complement strand
TGTGTGTGTGTGTGTGTGTGTGTGTGTGTGTGTGTGTGTGTGTGTGTTTCCTAACAGGTAGGAGATAAGTTACATGAGGATAGGCTTTTGTTTTGTTCACTGCCCAGAGGCAGAGGTGGGAGGCAGTTGGTGACTGAATCAATGATGAGGAGGAGATGCCATATGATCTAATGGGAAGTCCCTGGCTGTAAGTGCCTGGAAAGACTGTAATCAGATGGCCATTGTAATAGACCATTTAATACCATTCACTGTAACGTTTCTGTCACCGCTTCAGATTAATAATAGGTATTACTAAGGTGATGGTAGTGTGCATGTTTATTAATTTGTTGGGTTTTGATCATTGGATCAAAATACTAGAAGGTTTAAGTCTCTGGCCACTACATAGCCTCATCTATGGTAATAATCTCTTCTGACTGATAAAGCTTATCTCCATTTTTGTAGTAACCTCTACAACAAAAATTTGTCCTGTGGACAACATTGGAACATTTAAAGCTGACCAAGTCAGGGCTTGGCCCTTTCCCATAGTTCATTCTGTTGGAAACTGCTCCCCAATTTAATAAAAAAACAAGATTCCAAATTAGTCTTTATGCATTTATGAATCCACGTATAAAATTGGAGTCACCAAAGGATATCACATCTGTTCTGAGCCCAAAGGGGCGATTCTACCTGGCATGGAATAAGGGATTTAAAGAATGCCCTGAGATGCCTTGCTGATACAAACTTCTACCCATTCGGGGTTTGTACTTCCAAGTTAATCACTACTACACAGGGCAGTGTTAAACTAAATCAGCAGTACTAGCTATGAGCATCATTACTGCCCTCAACAATGAAAACCCCAGGGCTGCAGATAACGAGCCACATACCTTTGCCTCATTGGAGGCAAATAAGATGCCTCAATGGAGAAAATAAGATTATCAGAATTTAAGCAAATATGCAACATACATGAGTCTGAAGAAACAGTAAGGACTTTAGTTGACATAAAGTAAACAAAAGCAAACCAAAGCAGACATTATAAGAGAAACAACGTGTGATCTTAACCATTTAGAATAAAAACACTGGCAGGGATATTTAACTAACATTGATGTTCATCTATGAAAGGATGAAGTCATTGATTCTCACTGCCCCAGCACAGGGGCTATCAAAGATCACATGAATGTCAAATCAAATATAAATCTCGAATGCTTGCTTCTCCCTCCGAATTCCCTTCACAGCATTCTGTCTGCATCCCTTCTCTGACTGTGGTCCAGCCTGCCTGGTGGCTGTTATCCTCTAACCTTACTAATCTCTTTTCCTTCCTCTGGTTTGGGCCCCTTAGTCCCAAAGAGTCCTTGTATAGAAGACTTAAGTTCTCCAGCCCCATACTAAGACATTTTCCAATAAAGCTGTGGAAAGATAGTTCTGCCCTACCTTCTTTCTGGACTACCTAGTCATCCTTGCCAGTGAGCCTCATCTGGATTCACCCCTGACACTCAGCCATGGGACCAAGAGCTCTTGGAGGACAGAAGTGAATTTGTCAGAAAGCCCGCACAGGTACCAACATTCACCACCATGCATCCTCTTGCTTCTGCCAGGCCTATGGTTATGGTCTTTCATCACTCTAGTATTAGATATGGATGTTGGGCCTTAACATAGGCTAGGCCAATGCTGTACCATCAATCTACCTTCAGCCCTCAGAGACCGCTGTCTTGCCATAGACGGGTCCCTATTATGAGATTTCAGAGGTCAGTGAAAACTGGAAATCAGAAGTAACCCAGTGAGCTTCTTCATCTCTTGGGTTTTTGCCTTGACATAGGTGAACTTTGTCATTTAATTTCAGTAACAGATTGCAGCTATCCACTATGTAGATACAGTAATTAAAGTAGTAGCCAGATTGAGTGTAGCCATATGTACTTTCAGAATCAGTACCGGGAAACACCAAGTCTGGAGCAATTGGAAAATTGTGACATCATCGTCTTGAGTATGGTAGCACACTTTAGTTCCAGCTACTTGGCATGCTTCAGGGAGGCAGATCTCTTGAACCCAGAAATTTTCAGGCCAGACTGGACAATAGAAATAGCCCATCTCAATAAAATAAAGTAAAAATTTAAAATCCCTAAACAAAAGAGTTTTTCTCTAGGTTTTACTAAGAGATACCAACAGGCCAGTAGTTATGACAATCTTGGGCTTTTACAGTTAGTTCTTCAGGAAAGACTGGTAGGCAGCTAAGGAGCTGATGGACTAAGTAAGCACTTGCTGTACAATGGAGGACCTGTAATCCTGGGGGCTCCCTGGACAGTCAGTGGAGCTGCAGCAGCAAACAGCAATAGGCATCATCGCCAGCTGTAAGCTGTCCAGGAGGAAAGCCAACTGTGACTCCTGGCAGGAAAGCACATGCCACACACATGTGCATACTACATATACACACAAATAAGAGAATTACGAAGGCCTGTTACATCTGGTACATATCCATGAAGGTCACAGACTTAAACTTAGCCCTTGATTATTACAGACATGGGACGAGTCTTTAAAAACAAACAGCAGTACATAACTCAGGAGATTTGGCTCTTCCAGAAGCCTCAGTGCTTTTCCAGTTAAAAGGTACATTTAGGGTTCTGGTACCAAACCGTTCTTTTTTTCTAGGTCATATATAATCATTACCAAGAAATGTCTGAGCTTTTCTTCATTAAATAAGAGCATATTGAGCACTCAAATGCAACTGCGCGGTTTCTGCTGAGCCTGGTGGGCTGCTTCTCATTGTTTACACACCGTCACCGTTTGGTAATCTGGTCAGCTGCACTGCTGAGTGGGAAAGCTTTTAAATATGGTGTCATTTAGTTATTTCTTCACAGGAATAACCTGTCCTTGTTTTGTTAAGATTTTTATTGTTCTTGATTAGATACGGGCATGTTTGTCTGAGTGTGGCTCTGTAATGTGCACACAGTCCTTGCTGAGGCCAGAAAAACTACTGGATCCCTGGGAGCTGCCTGACGTGGATGCTGCAAACTCAAGTCTGGTCCTTATGCACATTCTCCACTGACAGAATGTGTTCAGCGAAGGTCAAATAAACTCTGGGGTGAGATGGGCCACTGATCCTTGAGCTTTGTGGTTCCCTCCTGCCCTAGCAGAAGTGGGCTATGTGGCTTTCCCCTCCATTCTCATGATGCCATTCTCAGTGGAGCTAGCTCAAGGCTGGGGAGTCAGGCAGAGTTGAATATACATTTTTGTACACAGTCTTTGTAATTTGGACATTTGCAATTTAGAAGTTGTTCTCACTTGGCTTTAAAATTAGCAAGTATAATGTATAATGATAGTATATACTCATGAAAAATCAGATCTTTTCAACTCATCACATATGCACATTCCCATATTCTTACCATATAAGATTATGCAGCCTCAGGAATTTTGCCCTTGTGTTTTGAAGTATTAAGGAGTATGTCTTCGTTTGCACCTTTGTGTCAAAAATGGTGCCACCAGCAATTTGCTTTTCAGCCTTTGATCCAAAGAATGTTTTCATCAACAGAGTGCTAGACTTCAATACAAAGAATGTTAATGTGTACCTTTAGTGGCCAGTCCAGGGACAGCAGCCTCAAAGGGCTAGTGCAGGGAGAAGCATGCTTTGCAATGGAATTTTAAGTAGTGACTTGTATGCATGAGATAATGATTCAGACCACAAGTTTGCAAACCTGTGTCATGTTTACCCTTAGAAACATGCAGTGAATTTTATAAAAGTACTAGCAACGTTTTCCTTCTGAAGGAGGCCAGTAGACTGCCAGCACCAGAATTCTTACACAAACATCCATTGCTTTTAAGTTTCTTTGTAGAATAGGAAACCATAATGGCCCTTAAGATATATACTTAATGCAGTGTTGATAACAATTGCTTACAAACAGCAGAGCAAGGGCGGCCTTCTGGTCTATTGCCTAGAGCTAACAGGTCTGCAGTTCTGGCCCACTCACTATGTTCATATAAGTTGTTTTCATACTTTAAATAGAACCATTATTCACAAGCTTTACAAAAATGTTTCCCTGGTTGCTATTGTTTGGCTTTCAACCTAGTACTTTCTAACCAGGAGGAAAACAAAACCAAACTGCTATAACAAAAGGGTTGGGGAGGGGGCCTTATCTTCTGGGCCAACGCTGCCTTTGTGGCTCCAGCTCATCCAGCAGGTGTCACTGTCTGGCAGCAATGGGGGCAGATTGTGGCTCATCCAGGCAGCCTTGGAAAGAAGGTCATTTCTCAAATAAACTTTCAGGAAAGTCTTTGTTATAAGCTTATGTGAGCATTCATTTTGGAGAACAAAAAAACCACATTGCTACATTAAAAGATTTCTTTTTCCCTCTTGAGTTAAATTGTACATGCAAGAAAGAATAATTTTTGTAATCTAAAAATTGTGTCCTGTGTTAGAAACATTTACAGTGAATGCAGATTGTATCTGGAGGAACAAATTGCATGGAGCTTTTAAGAGCCATTTATTTATGAATTTGTTAAGCAAATGTGGATGTCTATGTCTTCTCTCCAGCCTCTAGTGGCTACCACAGATAAGCCATAGCATTTATCTTCCTGGGGTATTAGCCTATGTTGTACACCAAAAATACTAACAGTTGCACTCTAATAAGAAGAAGGCAGTGTATCATATGAGAATGGTGACAATAGTCTAGGATTCACTGCTGGTTTGGAAACTTTCTAGCCATCTAAGCCCCCTAACTCCCTTTGTAAGGCGTGTTTTCTATTAACTATGATATGATGGTGTTTTTTTTGTTTTGATTGAATAATAGGATACAAACAACCTGATGCCAGCAACCTTTTTCTGAAAAGTGCCAGGTAGTAAGTGTTTCAGGCATGCTCTGCTGTGTGTTCTCTGTTATTCGTCACCGCTCGCAAACTCCGTTTGTACTGCAGCATACAAACAAACCTGGTTGTATCCCCACAACATTTTCTTTCCAAGAATAGGCAGTGAGCCAAATGTGCTAGTGACCAGACTTACCAGGCCAGGTAACCAAGGTACTGTGGGTGCTGTCATAGTTACTATGTTAAATACACAAGCAATGTCCTAAATTCATACTTGGGGAGGTTTTGGAGATGTGGTCAAGTCTGTGTCATCCTCTTTGGCATATTGATAAAAGCCAGAAGCAGGGCTAGAAAGATGCTCAGCACTTAAGAACACTTACTGTCCCTGCAGAGGACCCACATTCAATTCCCAGCTCCACGTGGTGGCTCAGAACCCCTCTGGAAATCCAGTTTCAGGGAAACACTGAAGCCTCTGCTAGTCTCCATTAGCACCTGTGTACATATACTGTACGTAATGCAGACAGAACATTCAGACACATAAAAATAAGTATTTAAAAACATTTTTAGTTAAAAAAAAAAAAAGCCATGCACTTCTCTGGAGACAACTCCTGATTCAGTGCTAGCAGGCTTCTTTAAAAGCTGGCCTCTTAACTAGCATAAATCCCAGTAAAGCAGAACTAACCTGTCCATTTAGAGTCCTGTTGTGAAACTTTTCAGGGTGTGACCTGGAAATTGTATGAGACAAGATCAGGCCCACTGACAAGGTTCAGATGCCATGTACTTCCTCCAGCTGGGATGTCTGAGAGGCTAATAGTTGCTGAAGTTGGGGTGACTCTTCTTAGTGTTGGAGCTGCCCATATCCTGGAAGTAACCCCAATTCCAACTACGCTGGCCTTAGGTGGAATGATTGCTGTGGTCTTTCATGGATACCCACTTTATCATTTTCTTTCATTCCAAAATATTGGCCTGGCTTGTAGATTTCCAGAACTTTGACAGTCATCATTCTCTTTGGGAAATCCCAGACACCAATTCAGAGAAAGAAACAGCATTCACTCCAGACCCTGGGAAGGGAGCTGAAAGAGAAGAATGGCAACTTCTTCTTGGGTTCTCTTAATATCCAGACTGATGGCTTTGTCAAGGAAGAAAGTCCAGAGCTGTATGACAACTAACCCTGACAACTCACTCTTAAACTTTGTTAGGGAGATAAAGTGTTATTAAGAAATTAAGTTCAATTATTAGTTTACACTCTCCTTAGAGGCTATGTTTCATATAGTCTGCTATGCATAATCAAATAATTATGTGAAGCTTTTAATGTCTCTGCCTTTAAACAAGGAACTCGTGTGTATCTTTAATAAGCTAGCTTAATGACTATAATCTATTGTTGACCTTTCAGATCATCCTGTAGTCAGTTTTAAATATGGCTGAATAGAAGTGTTTAGCACAGACAGTGTGCATTGAATCTCGACTCTGTACAACACTAAACCTCATTAACTGCATTTTTCACTTGTTGTAACCCTTAATTAGTGCTTGTTTTAATTATGACCAGGTGGTGTTGGCTTATATATACTGCTAAGCTAGAATCTCTACTAGTATTGATGGCTGGAGCGGGAGTAGAGCCATTTTACATTCATATGTACAAGTGGGTAAGAAAAGGCAAGAAGTAGAAAGAACACTATTGGATAGTTAAAAAAAAATGTAAAGCACGCACCTAGGTTAGGGTGGATACCGGGATTTCCAGTGCCTGTAGATTCCAGTGCTATTAGAAGAGTTAGCATTCATTTCAAGAGCTGAGTTGTATTAACAGTGGGAGATACTTACCAGAGAAGTCTTGGTGTGATGTGAGTTTATAGAAGAGTATGTTGTCAGGTTTATGAGACACAAAATCAAGACCCAGAACACTGACAGATTTTTTTTTAAAAAATATATTTTCTATCATATGGGAAAAACTGTAGCATGGTGAGTTCCAATGCTCTGTCCAGCATCCCTGTGTGTGGTAGCCTCACATGTCCATAGAGCACACATGCACTCTGGAGTTTACCACAGCTCATTATTATTGACTGGAAATAAGCCCTCATTCATGGTACTCAAGTCTTCTGGTACATCCCTTGTCTGTCCCAGGGTCCCATATCGTGTTGCCATCACTTTTCTGGGTCCTGTAATGTGTCTATTGTAGTTTCTTTGTGAACCTTGACAATGAGTATTGTTTACCTGGAAGAATAGTTTACAATTTGGCTCTTGGGGTGTATTTTCAAATTAGATTGAGGTTGTACGCTATTTGGAAGGAGATATGGGTGATGTTTGCAGTCAAGGGACACATGATGTCATACTGGCTCCTATCCCTGGGCTAAGGTGATACCTATTAGGACTCTGTACTGTAAGTTTAACTGTTTCTCCCTTCATAAATATTAAATAGTTTGAAACCATGCATACCCTGTTTATTGAATGCAGGTCTTCTCAGTGGTATCACCATGGTGCGTCACTAACTGACCTTTTCTATGGAGTTACTTTTTTTATTTTCCCACTTGTATCTGTGGGAAATAATGCACTTATTCCTAATAATGCACTTATTCCTAAGGCATCCCCAGGTACTGTTGTTAACTGCTCCGGTTCCAGCATTGGCTATAAACAGAAATAGCCCTTCAGGTCTGATCCAATCCAATCATCTTTCCTAAGCAGTTCCTTTCTTTGGGATTTACCCCTAAGAAGCTCTAGCCCCAGAGTTATGCATTTCTCTAAAAATTCCTGGTCCTTTTTGCTGGAGAATAGAACCTAGAAACCAAGACAACGTGGCTGCTGGTTGGTGTGCTCACTGCTGTTGACTGCCTCGTTTTTTTGTGAATCAATCATCAAGTTGAATTAGACATGTTGGCACCGCATAAACCTACAAACACACATGCACACAATTTTCATATATACTGAAACTTCCTGTTTTATTCTGCCCCATATTTACCCTTGCTTTTTCTAGTTCTTTCACTTTGACTGACTTTCTGCATAATAAGAAGCCAGGACTACCTCTTTAAGTGGCCTCATCTACAGTTGGCCACATTGGTTCATCTCTAGCGTGAGTAAAGGTCCTCAGAGGTCCTCAGCTACACGCAGTGAGACAGACGTGCAAGCATAGTTCGTTGTGTGTACTGCTCCCAGCAGTCAGGCTTTGCAGTGTACAGTCAGGGCTCCGCTATTCATCAGGACCCTCCTGCCCATCCATCCCTTTCATGTGGTTACAGAGTTGTCTCCTAGCATTCTATGTTGAGCCCACTCCAGATCCTGTTTGATTGGCCTCATTTATATGTAATCCATCTTATACTGTGTAATACTATGATTTTTAGCAAATGTATAGAATTATGTGTCATATGCCCAGTTCTGTCCCCTGCAGATCCCTTAGAACACTTCATCTAACCCATTACAACTACTCACCTAGCTTCCTTTCCAGACTGTCATGGGAAAAGTAGCATAAAATATGTATTCTTGGAGTATGGAGGGATGGCACAGTGGTTAAGAGCCCTTGTGCGCTGCCAAAAAACCCAAGTTCAGTTTCCAGCACTCATGTGAGTTTGGGGGCTCACAACTACCTGTAATTCCAGCTCTAGTGGGACCCAAAGTTTCTGGCCTGCAGGTATGCACTATCCTATGTACATATACATAATTAAAAATAAATCTTAAATTATGGGGGTTCTTTGGGTCTTACCTCTATCACTTAATGAGACAAGAAGGCCCACAACACTGTCGGTGGGTTCACTCTCTTTTTGCTACTGAGTAGTATTCCATCAAAGCCAAAGGCTGCACCTCATTACCCATCAGCCTATTAAAAGATACTTGAGCCGCTTCCAGTTTGGGGAGATTATACTACAAACACTTTCATGTGACTCCAACTTAGAATTTTAGACCTAGATGTTATGTAGTTTAAGTCCAATCTTGGTTTTGGGAGGAACAACCATATCTTTGCCATCACTCACCATTTTCCAGCATTGCTAGAAATTTTGCATTTCTCCTCTTTGAGAGTTATTTTCAGTGGGCATAGAATTTGAATATGTCAATTTGCTTACCCGTGTTATTGTGCTATTTCTCATGGTTAGCATTTTACTTTTGGTTTTACTTTTTGATTTTGTTTAATGGTACTGAGGATTGAATCCAGGTCCACTTTACCACTAAGTTAGCCATCTCTTCCCATTAAGGCTCTGGTTGTTTTATCATCATTATTTGAAGTTCTCTCATCAGTTTATAAGTCGGTGTCTCATCTCTCCGACTAGTCTTAGAGGTTGCTCTGGCTCCTTAGAGTGTTTGTTTGGAGGTTGCTTTTTTTGTATTCCTTGCCATTTTATGTTCTCGGTTGGACGCCTTTCGTTACATGGTGAAGTTGTGTAAGTCTTTTTCATACTTGGAATCGATGTCCCCTTCTGGCTGTGCCATTGATGTCAAGCAGGCCCAAGATCACCCAGGATTAACTCTGGCAACTGCCTGTCCTCACTGCACAGGGGTTTCATGTTCCTCTAAAGATACCTGTACTTTAGGTGGGGGTTGGGTTACAAGAATGATGTCTGTTGAGTATTTCAGTTGAAGGTCATCCTTTGCGGCTGTGATTTAGAAAGTCTGCTCTGGACCTTCCTGCCTTTCCCTGTCCCTGTCCCAAGCTCCTTAGCTTGGCACTGGGTGTGAGAATAGAAAATAGTGCACACTTCTGTTCTTACTGGGTCCGTACATGCACAGTGTTCTTGGCCTCCTGGCTCTCTCAGGTTCCCTACCCTTCCCCAGGTTCAGCCATAGTTCTTTTCCTCCCACAGGCATTGAGTTCTGTGTCCTTCTGTTCTTTTCCCCACTGCAGTGACTGTAACCCTCACTTCCACAGATCAGACTTTTGTTTCTGTAGTTGAGAGAGGAAAGGCGGGTCCATGTGGAGTTCCTTGCCTCTCCTATGAGGCTGCTGCTCTTCTCCCAGACTTGGACCACAGCGGACACTTAGCACTCACTGCTGAGCGCCTAGATGGGCTCATGTGTAGGACCTGTAGAGCCCCAGAGCAGTTACTGTCATGCCAACAGACACCTGCCTGCAAACAGCTTAGGTTCTGTCAACCATGTTCGATGAAATCCTCTGGCCAGTGTTCTGTCATCTCTGTCTCTAGTGGCATAGACTTCCCTGTTTCCTTGCAGACAGTCTTGCCTTAGAGTTGGGCTATTGATTGTCCTAAATTTTTTCTGAGTTGAGGGAATATCATCCATGTAAAGTTAGATCTACTCTTGGTTTTATAGAGCAATAGTTTTCAGGGTAAAGCAGAAACCAGCCTAGCTAGCCTTTACAGGAAGTCAACATTTGATGAAACATTTGCTCTTCAGTAGCCTCTTCTGGCCATCCAGTTCCTTGTCTTTTCTGTTTCATTTTCTGAGGCACCCAGAGGTCCCAGGTACTTAGCCAGAAATCACTCATTGTAGCATGGGCCTTGAGTGGGACTCGATGAATTAATGTTCTTTTGTTTATTTTATGCATAGTAGTAGGACTTTGAAAATAAAAAAGAAATGTATATGCATGTTTTATCCTTGATTTCCTTAATTACAAAAACAACACATACCTATGATAAATAAGCATGCTACTGTTTTCCAACCCCTAGAAATCACCCTCCAGTATTTTGGTGCATGGTTCCTATAAGAGTTTTTTTCTGTAAGAATTTATTTTTTTTAAGAATATATCTTTGCCATGTAGAAAGAATAATATTGAAATAAATGAATGCTTGGGAAGTCTGATAAAAAATATCTATTGCATATTTCTGTTTCCATTTTCTTCTGATTTTCAAAAAATAGAGTGGGTTCCTTGTCCATGGCTAATACCTCCCAAGAATCCCATGAACACCTACAACTTTAGCTGGTACAGCATGCTGTTTTTTATTGAACACAGTAAAGAGCAACAATAATGCATAGACTAGAAAAGATACAGAAATATACTTTAATAATGAAAATTACGTGGCATGTGTCTCAGGCATTTTCTGCACTGTGGCACAGTGATATTTGCAAAGCCCTGGGGCTAAGATGAAATGAGATGAACGATGTGGGCCATACTTCCCTAGCCTCAGTCATTACAGTGACACAGCAGCCGGTGACACAGCATGCAGCAGTGTTTGATGCTCTGTCTATGCTGTTGCTAAGCTGTTGAGTGATTAGTAGGCAGGTCTTTGTTCTTCACTGGATAAAGAGCTGACCCATGTCCAAGATGAGACAGAGCAAGCTGGGCACAATCTCCTCCCACTACTCAGAGCGCACATAGGATATACTTTTGGCATCCTCTGTTTAATTTTTTTTTTTTTTGTCCCAAATCCACTGAAACCAATATCATCGTATAATAAGAATTTGAAATGGATCACATACAACTAAGCCATATATGGTCAGATAGCCATGTGGGTTGTTGACAAAGAAATACTGTTGATATTTTCCCACCTTCTTAAGTATTAGCTGTCTGCTTTGTATGATTTTAAATAGTAAAGTTTTTTTTAAACCAAGTTCCACACGAATACACGAGAATTTTGACACTATCACTTGAATCATTGTGAATAGTTCTTGAAAAGTGATGTATTATTGACTTTTAGATAATACTCCTTTTTTTTTATATAAGAAATGGGTCAAGTCTTATACAAACAAGAAGAAACATCAGTGATTTTTGAAAAGAGGAGTCATGGAGGTGGCTCAGTGGGTACAGTGCTTGCTGCTGCATAAGCACAGAGAATTGAACTGGATCCCCAGAAGGAGCGTAGAGAGCATATGCCTCTGGCCACAGCTCTGGGAAGAAGACATAGACAGATTTTCCAGAGGTCACTAGTAAGCCTAATCTAGATTAAACAAGTCTCAGGTTCAGTGAGAGACCCTGTCTCAAAAACCATGAAGAAATGATTGAGGAAGGCACTTTATGCCAGCTTTTGGCTTCCACGTGCATGTGCATGAGTGATACATAGAACTGGGGGTGGAGTAAGGCGTTAAATATCAAATGAGCGTTGTTACAGTTACAGATCAGCCAGAATGTTTCCAATACACTTCAAACTTAAATTGTTTTACTAATAAATCAAATATCACAAAATGCAGGTGTGTTAATTTCATAAAAGGAAGATATAGGTGTATAAACTAGCAATATGACCATTCTATGGTCATAAATGAATTATTTTTATCATAGATATGAAAGAACAGCCAGAGGTATCTGGAAGAGTCCAGAGCAGAGAAAGTGGTAGACTAAATATGGCCAGCAGACTGAACCTAGCCATGAGAGAAGCAGGAGCAAAGCAGAGTGGATGGGGAACATAGAATGAAAGCAAGAATGGAGGGAGAGACAAAGAGGTCTAGAGGAAGACAGAGTTAAGAGCCTATTGAAAATAGCAGTGTTGTAAAGCGAGTGAGTCACTGGGGGATGGAAGCCCATGGGCTGAGTTTAGGGTAGGGAGGAGATCAAAAGAGCTAGGATGGACTTTGAAATGTACAACAGGTAGTGTGATACTTGTGCCTAGGGGCCAGCATTGCTATGGCATGCTAAGAGGCACCACAGATAGCCATTTGTCCCTTTGCCTTTTGGAATTTGGGGTTATGGACTTTCCTTTGGATCCAATAGTGGGAAAATAGAGAAAAGCTTAGAAACAGTTGTTTTTGTCATATTTAAAGGGTTTTTTCAAATATAATACTTGAGGCTTTCTTTTTATTTTTTACATCTCAGATTGTGTTTGTGACTTTCTCTTTGAAGGCTCATGTTATGTGCCTCCCTGCCACCCTGATCATGGCCCTGCCCCTCGTGTCCTGGTCTGGCCTCCTGCCACCTGACTGGCTACTTTTCTGTGTCAGTCTTCTGATGTGTCCTCTAGGTGGCTGTCTTCTATATGTTACACAGGATTGCCAAGCTTCTGAAAATGAAGACATTGTGTTTTTGTAATTGTAGAGCATTCTGTAACAAATCCTTTTGGTTGTCATATTAGATGAAAAGCAAAGATTCGGTTGCGAGCGGTCTGGATATGATCTTGAAGAATCTGATGGCCCAGATGAGGATGATAATGACAACGAAGAGGATGATGACGACAGCCAGGCAGAGTCCGGCCTCTCAGCAGCACCCTCAGTCACAGCAAGCCCACAGCATCTCCCGTCCAGAAGTGGCCTTCAGGGTCCTGGGAGCGTAGAGGAGGATCTTAGAGTTTCCGGTTGCTTCTCAGGGGTACACACAGACCCAATGGACACTCTGCCTAGAGCACTACTCACCAAGATGACTGTACTGAGCACAGTGCAGACTGACCCCAACAGGACAGACTTACCAGCAAAGGCCAGGCAGAATACTGGGAACAATGAACAAGAACCGGCTCCTCCCCTAGACACTCCCAGGTCCCCAGAAGTTCCCCCCAGGGCTCCCGGCCATCAGATGTCTGTGCATTCCTCTGAATCTGATGCTCTGAGAAGCCCTGCAGCTGGAAACACTACTGCTTCGATAGAGGTAGATGGGTGTGTGGGGGTGGGCATGGGGGCTTCTTTGGTTTTTGTTTTCTCTTCTTATTCCATAAGGAAAACCTGATAGATTAAAATCATTTATGACCATGAGTGTGCACCTTTTTGTTGTTAGTTGATAACAGAATTTATTTATGTGTGTTAAAGCCTTGTGAATTATCTTGACAAAAATCCACATGTTATAATCTGTGGTGCCTCTTTAAAATATATATTCGTTTATTATTTGAGTTTTTTTTAATCACAACAAAATAAGTATTTACCAGTTTTAAACCCACATCCTGAGACCTAAGGATCTAGTGTTTGACCCTTGCTTTTCCACTGATATGGATATGATGGGTTTACAGCACATCTTCCAAATCTTGTGCTTTGCTAATAGGCTTCATGACAAAAATTAGTGGGGCACAAAAATGATTCAAGATTTCATATTGTTTGCATGAGCAAACTGCTGGCAGCCCTTGGGAAAGTTTCCTTCTGGGGTGAGCTCAGTGCCAGACACCCAGCTCCAGAGAAGTACAAGAAGTTTACTGCATGCTTTTTCCCTGTCTGCCTCCTAACCAACAGATAATGTTTCTCTCACTGACAATTCTTTTCCTTCTCCTATGTGTTGAATAAGGTAGTAGGGTTTATTTCTTAATGGGAAAAGATGTTTCTCACTGGAGAAAAATAAAAGCTTAGAATTTTACATACTAATCTAAACTTAATTTTTCAGTTTAATATAGAAATTAGATTACAATATGAACTAATGCAACTCCCTAACATATATGGGAATGCATGTATATGCAAGAAAAAGCTAGTATGTAGATACAATTCATGGATGAAAAGGACAGGCAAGATTCATCTCACTGTAACATTTTTAAAATATTGTTCCCCTGTGTTCTAAGCTGCTATATCAGCATCTTAGATATGGTAGTTACATGACTACCAATGCCTGAAAATCCAGTCTTCAGTAGACATCAACTTATGAATGAGTTAGCAATTAATAACAATTATAGACCTCTGTCTTAATAACAGCTCTTCATTTCATAAATGAATACTATTTTGGTTAATTTTTTTCTCAGTTGACACAGCTAATTAATATGGCAGTTCTCAACATCTCCTAGTCTCTAAAATAAAGTGGTGCAGGTGATACATGAAAAGTTATGGTCATCTATCAGTATAAAATGATGCCTAGGAAACTGGTTTGCAGATTGCAAAATACTATACCATTTTTTTTTCTAGTATTGGTAGTAGGAAAGAAATTTAAAATGAAGTTATTTTTGTTGAAAATTTCTTTTAAAAAAATCAAAGCCAATTTTTTAGCAAGCAGACAAATGTCAAATCCAAATGTACACTCAGAAAACACTGAAAACAGATTGGACACTGTTATCTTAGTGGTGGTGGTGAAGGGGCCTCTGCTATCTGGCTCACTGTCTCCTGTCTTTTAGGACTCATCATCTGTGGGACTGCCTCCTGTTGTAGCCCAGCACAACCCGCAGCCAGCAGCCAGGATTTCTTCCTCAGTCTCACCTCACCCTGACAGTCAAGAACCGAAGCAGCAAATAACCTTGCAACCGCCTCCAGGCTTGCCTTCCCCTCAGACACATTTGTTCAGCCATCTCCCCTTGCATTCCCAGCAGCAGTCAAGGACCCCATACAACATGGTTCCCGTAGGAGGTATCCATGTGGTGCCTGCTGGCCTCACCTATTCCACTTTTGTACCCATTCAGGCCGGGCCAATGCAACTGACCATCCCTGCTGTGAGTGTTATTCACAGAACCATGGGCACCCCTGGGGATACCATCACTGAAGTTTCTGGCGCTAGTAATCACCCCACGGGAGTGGCTGAATTGAGCAGTGTTGTGCCATGTATTCCCATCGGCCAAATCCATGTGCCAGGCCTGCAGAACCTAAGTCCCCCAGCCTTGCAGTCGCTCACGTCCCTGGGCATGGAAACAGTCAATATCGTGGGCCTGGCCAACGCTACTGTGGGTCCGCAGGTGCACCCCCCAGGCCTGGCCCTCAACGCAGTGGGGCTCCAGGTTCTGGCCAACACGCCTGCACAGAGCAATCCTGCCCCACAGGCACACATTCCTGGTCTCCAAATCCTCAACATCGCCTTGCCCACCCTGATCCCCTCCGTTGGCCCGGTGGCTGTGGGCACCGCGGGGACTCCAGAGACTGCCTCTTCCAACAGCAAAGCAATGGAGACACAGACGTCCGCAGGCAAGGGACACAGTGCTGAGCCTCCACAGGGGTCACCCGAAGGCCCTCAGGAAACCCCACAAACAGTGCCTGGTCCCTCAGCTGACCATGCAAGGCCAGAAGGCTCAAGCAAAACGGACACCAGGAAGGTGGCCTCTGTGAGTCACGTGTTGCCCGGGCGCTCCACTGCGCAGGCGCAGCCGGCACCCATACCGGAAGCTTTACAGAAGGTTGCAACTTCAGGCCCTCCATCACTACCCACAGACAGACCGGCTCCCAGGCCCCCAATGCCTCATAGGCAGCCCATTGTGCACTTCAGCGACGTGAGCAGCGATGATGACGAGGACAGGCTTGTCATAGCAACCTAGTGGTTTGTTTTTTATTGATTTTTTTTAATAACAGGTTTTTTTTTGAAAAACCCTCCTTTCCTTAAAGCACATTTTTTTCTGACGTAAACTCATGACTAATCTTTGTGCAATCATGAACTTTTGACCAATAATTGTTGTTTTGTGTTAGCTCCAGCCATTTTTGTACATGTTGTATAGACAATTGTGCCTTTTAGGAGTTTTCTGTTTAGAATCTGTACAGATGGTTGAATATCTATATACATACAATGTTATATATGTATATGAAAACCAGGTAGTTGTGTTTAGTAGAAACTTGTCAAATAAATCAGATGACTAAATGATCTGTTGCACTGTTAAATATAAATTTTTATGGCTGTGGGGCAGTTTCTGTGTATAAATTAGTATGTAAACCTCATATTTATTGTATTCATATTAGTCTTTGCAAATGGATCTGTCATTGTGTAAGACAGTAACTGTACACTTCAGACAGATTTTCTGTGTTATGAACTGTTTCAGTAAAATACTGTTCACAGACTTTACTGGTGCTTAAGTCGTGCTGTCTTTACACTTCGTTGAGAAAATGCCTCCTAGCTCTCTGCCTTCCATAGCTGGTTCTTCCTTTTGAGAGGCAAAGCTTCAGTGGTCCCCTTTCCCTGTGAAACTATGGCTAAAGCCCCCAAAATCCAGAGATGAAGACATTTTTTCCTTACTGTCAGCTGCAGTTTTATAGCCATTTAGTTGTTAGAGAATTGACTAAGAACATATTCTGTAAATGTATAAAATGGACATCCTGAAGAGAACAAAGTCCCTAAATGTGGTTCTGGAAAATGTAAATTAAGTGAAAAACAACTCCTGAGCTCCACGATGCTTCCCTCCCAGGCCTCACCCTGTGTTCCTTAGCCAAGGGCCTCTGTTGTCACATCTACCTCGTGTAGAGAGTTGTGTCCAGCACCAAATCCTGAAGGATCCAACAAGGCTTACCATGAGAAAAACCTAGATGTCTAGTTTAAGTGACCCTAGAGATGATTGCTTCTGCCCTGAGGAACCTACCTGTCAGTCAGTCTGGAAGCTGTCACATGATGGGCTGAGTGAGGAACCTAACTGTCAGTCAGTCTGGAAGCTGTCCACATGGTGGGCTGACACACTTCCCACTGCAGCTGTTTTTCTTGTTATCCTAAGGTTGTTGCATGTTCTGGGTTTGTGTGGAAAAAATCTGTATGTTGGAATTTGAATACCTAGTACATTAGGGCAGTGTATCATGGGTTTCTATGTTCCCTTCATGAAGGCAGGAAATGCATGAAGAAGCCAGTGAGATTATGTTATAGGGGAGTGTGAGAAGGCTTTGAAGACACCCTGTTAGCCACTCTGGGAATCATTTCTTTGGCTTTGAGAAAAGGCACCTGGGACCCTACCTATCTGTCTTTTAATTAAGATTGCCAAGCTGAGCTCCAGCGATGGCAGGCTCTGGGTCTGGAGCACTGTGGACATGTGCTTTTACTTACAGAGGTACATTTCTGCAGCTTAGGTCCTGAAGTCTCCAAAGATAGTGCGGATTTCCTTTCAAAAAGATTCCTAGAAAACTCAACTTTAGAAATTTCACTGCTCTAACAGAATAGTTGACAACCAGTTCCACTACCCAGTCATTTCTCCGAGTCATTGTTTTAACTTCTTATGACCTTGTATTTTCTACTTTCGCCTAGCATTAAAGCAATATATAAGCAACACTACCCCCAATAAGGATGCTATAGATGAATCTATGAGTTCTCTAAACTCAAAAGGTATGCCCACAATTTTAGCACCGAACTTTTCCAAATGATTTAAATAGAATATTATTAAAGGATTCTTCACTTAACCATAGTTTAAATCCTGTTTTGTATTCGATGTCCTTTTGGAAATTTAATAGTGATCTAGTATAAGTTAATCTTAATTCGTTCTCTAGATGTTTCAAGATTCATCCCATTATACACATACCATTAATACCAGTGACTTTCTTAATGTGGCTTTTCAAGTATTTTCCTAATTTAATTAGTCACTATCTTATTCAAATTAAGGTTCTCAAACTACAGCAAGGAAAGAAAAAAATAAAAAAAGCTGCATTTTCAAACTGCTTGGAGATTGGGTTTTCCGTGTCTAGTGATAAGCTGAATACTAGGCCAGGCAGTAACACCAGCTTCCAGTCAGCCTTGGGCACCATCCTAGAGGCGGACAATGGTCAGAGTATGCTATGTTGCTGGCCTAGACTGCCCAGAAGGTTGGGTGAGTGTAGTAAGTACATTTTTGATTCAACAATGTTTCTAACTTGTGGTAAATTGTCAGGATGTAATTCTGTCATAGCTGAATACCATCTTTGCCAGATGCAAATTCTTAGTAAAACTGGAGCCACTGTGTTTTGAAATAATTGCATGCACAAAATATGTAAGCCAGTTGTTCATTTTGAACAGTTTCTTTAGAGTTTCTCTAAAGAAGCTCTGTCCATTTGATATTCCCAAATATGCCTGATTCACAAATGATGTCACAGAGCTGGTGACACTGCATTAGATTCTGTCCTTTTGTGTTTCCAGATAACTAGGATGCAATGACATAAAATCTATTCAATTATTGATAAAACTAAAAGTGAAGAGAAGTTTGTGGGCTTTGAGATGAGTTCAGGTCCTAGCATTTATTAAGCCTTGGTCAGCAATTCTCAAACCTGTGGCCCAAGACCCCTTTGGCAAACTTCTAATTCCAAAAAATATTTGAATTACAATTCATAACAGTAGCAAAGTTACACTTATGAAATAGCAACAAAAATAACTTTATGGTTAGGGTCAGCACAACATGAGAAACTGTATTAAATGGTTGCAGCCTTAGGAAGGTTGAGAACCACCATCCTAGGTTCATTCCCTGGCACTGCTAAAAAGAAAGTTAAAAACAATATGAATGTTAATCTCTTTTTTCATGTATCTACCACCAAGCACTCCCTGCTGTGTTAGGGTGAAAATACATGATCCAAAGGTCGTTTTTCTGGTTTCACAAATGAATCTACCTGTTATGGAAATCTGTTATAAGTTAACATAAATCAAGGGCATTCGTGTCACTTTGTTTTCATGCTCAAAACTTTGGCCACGGTGATAATTATTCCTTTCAGAATGATAATTAACTGACATTTAATGTAGTGATTTTTGCTTCTCATTTCTTTTTTTTTTTTTTTTTAATAACACAGCTCTGATTTTTTTTCCTTTCACAGAAGTAAATAACACTTTTCTAATTAATCTCTGACCTGGATTTTAAATGATGTCACTTAGCGAGGCTTAGAGAGCATGCTCAATGTTTTTGTTTAAAGGTTGTCAAATACATTTTCTTTTCTTTTTTCTTTTTCTTTTTCTTTTTTTTTCGACAAGTGCTCTGGTCAAGCTATACCATCTTCTTGGCACTTTTCCTTTTAGCCTTGAGTGTTTTGTAAGTATATTTACTGATTCTTTGAAAATTTCACACAGTGCATTTTGGTCATCTTCCCAATCTCCTCACCCCGATTAACTCCCTTTTTTTTTTTTTTTTTTTTTATATCAAGATTAAGCAACACCAAAATAATGATTTTCATTTAATAACTCTATAAAATTTTGGGGCAGCAAATCCTAAAACAAGAATCCAAGAATCTTCCTTCTAAGCAACTTCCTATGATTTTTGTCTTACTTAAAAGTTAAAGATAATTATTACAAACTTACAAAAATAAACATGTATTTATAATATTTTAATGACAATAACTTTTTACTGCTGTAAAAATGGAGAGAATGCATTTAAAGGAAGGATAATAGAATGGGTTTTTTTCTATAAATTACATAATCTGAAAGTCACAAGGACTTATTTCCTATAAGCATTAGGTGCCCTAGGTTTGCATACAAAGGTTGATCACCCATTCTGTGAGAAAACATGGTGGCCACATCTGCATGAATACCCATTCAGATGTTTTTTTGTTTTCTGAGTCAGGGTTGAACCTGAAGATTCTCAGGCTCTGAAAACTGAGCAGTGACCTAATTACCAACCAATTCCAATACTATACACATTACACAAGAACATACACCTTCCAACCCAAAGTAGCACCTGCTTGAGTCATACAAACTAGAGAATCACATTAAGTCATATATATTATAGAAACCGTAGACTATAACCATATGAAAGTTGAGACTTACGGTTCTAAAATAACAAGTGATTTACATGTGATGGGGATTGCTGTATTTTGAAAGATGTGTAGGATTTGAGACTTGACAACATCCATGATGCCAAAGACTAGAACAAGAATAGTCAGAGACTAAGAAAAATGGAAGAGAAAAGAGTCATTAGATGTTCAATAAATATTCATCACCAGCATTATAGAAAGTGAAAGAACGTACTTTGAGAGTGCGATTGTAATACAAATTAACTGACATCTACCCTTTAGGAGCTTGGGCTTTACAGAAAAGTAAGTAAGCAAAATGAATAGTATCTTGCATGGTCTAAAGTGGTATATGATATAAACAAGTAGAAATGCAAACGAGGGAAATTCTGGCTGGACTCACCAGCAAGTGCTTCATGGAGGTGACACTAAACCTCGGTCATACAAGGAGTGCGTTAAGCAGGTAGGAAGAATAGTACAGACAGGAGGGAAACCTAAGGGACCCAGACATAAGACATAGCCAGACATATACCATTCGTGATCTCATTGGTTCTTCCTGATCAGGCTGGATCTCCTGAAGTCTTAAGCAAGGAAGCTGTGTCTCGAAAACATGCTGAAACCCTGCCTTGCTGGATTGAGCAGTACAGCAGCATACATAAGCCACTTATTTGGGACTCAGCAAGGCATCTGGCAAGGTTGTGGTGACATTCTGGACAACAAAGGCTAGATCTAAGCTTGAGTAGCACTGTGGGCTCCTCCACACAGGGCGCCCCGCAGGTCATTCAGTGGAAAAAAGGAGGCATAGACTTAAGAGCCTAATGACCTTCTTCCTCTCTTCTCTAGTAAGCTGATATTTTATGGTACTAACAAGATAGCAGAAGTAGGAAGAAGAGGAGAGTGGGAGGCCAGCAGGCTACCTCTTGCCAAGCTGGTCCCAATATCCTTTTTTTTTTTAATTTTATTTTATTTTTATTTTTTTATGTAGTAGACTTGGTGAAATGATAGAAGTTTGTTAATGACACAAGTAAGTGTAGCTCAGCGAGCAAAGAGATTCCATCACCTGAAGAGATGGGCTTGAATATGAGACAGAATTTAACAGGAAACCAGAGCTTTGGCATTCGGGTTGAAATTATACCAATTTACCAGTTTAGTATCTGCCATTCTCCCTCTCCCTAGCCCACCAGAAAAAGTATAATCTTGGGGATAGTAAGAATATGCTCTTTAGAGGGGTTGGGAATATGGTTCAGTAGATAAAGCACTTGTCACACAGCGTGAAGACCACAGTTTGGATCCCCAGTGCTCACAGAAAACGTAGTCTGGAGTGGTGGCTACCTATAATCTCAGAACTTCAGAGGTAGAGACAAAGGCTTGGTCCCTGGGTACAAGTTGGTTAACTGAACTAGGCAGAATTAGTGAGAGCCAAGATAAGAGACCCCGCCTCAATAAATAGAGAGTGATTGAGGAAGACACCCAACATCAACCTCTGGCCTCCACACACAAGCACACACATGTGCAGGTATACCCCAACATGCATACCCACTCATATGAGAACAAACATGTAAGTGTACACAGATACTCAAAAAGAATTACATTTCAAAAATCAAGTAACACTCTTAAACTAACAAGATAACTCATGCTAGATTTTTGTTCGGAGATTATATGTAGACTGCACCATTTGTAGACTGGTACAG
This sequence comes from Rhabdomys pumilio, assembly GCA_030674055.1. Taxonomy (NCBI): domain Eukaryota; kingdom Metazoa; phylum Chordata; class Mammalia; order Rodentia; family Muridae; genus Rhabdomys; species Rhabdomys pumilio. Next base: position 20,537,850 of record JANHMN010000006.1, on the reverse strand, counting down.
TGTGAAACTTACCACACGCCAGAATGACTGCAATAAATACAATGTGATGTCATACCCATTTTATGGTTGAGAAAGTTACTCAAGGTTACAAAGCTAGCTGAATACTGAGGCTGTCTGATATTTCCCATTGAATTCTGCTGATTTCCCAGTCCTTATTTACAGTGGTTGGGTTATAGCATGCTCATTTCTAAGTGAATATCTGTTAGTATGCAGGAAACATTCCATTTAAATTTCCTTCAGAAATGAATATGTCCAGTGCCGCGCATATTTGTGTAGATAATAGATTTTCTTAGAACCTTTTCTATGCTCTTTCTCATACTCCATATAATAAGAGCCATAAAAATATTTAGTGATGAAATATTTAATTCAAATAGCAGGAGATAAAAGGGTAATGGAAAGTGACAATTCTAATCAAGCAGAAGTCATATAAATTTCTACGTACATTAGGTTTCAATTATTAACCTTTATAGGGCAAAATGTCTCTGTTACTTATCTGACTATTATAAAACTTAGAGGAAAAGGGAGAAAGATAAATGTGGATTCACACTGTTTTGGTTCTAGATCTGGCTGAAAACCAGCCTGGCTCGGTTATAATAATATCCTAATATCTCTGAGTTTGTGCCTTTCAGAGATATTTTCAAAAAGAAGTAGAGCAAATTTTCAGTATTTGTGACAAGTGTGATTGCTCAAATACGTGTGCCTACGAGACAAGGCATCCAATTGTGCCTCTTTAAATGCACTTACTTAACTACAATGGAAAGAAAGTAATCAGAAAATTTAGAGGGACTCAGACGTACTCATCACTTCTATTTATGCAAAAGAGGCAGCAAAAGAAAGCAAACGAAAGAGGTAGCTGATAGCAAACACTTCTCCTCAACATGAGCCAGTATGGTCACCACACAGCACTTAATCTGTTGTGGTTTTTTTCCCCCTTTTATTTTGGGTTTTAAAAATGCAGAAGCAGAATAAATTATTCTGTTTTAGTTGCCCATCTATTTATGGGCTAAAAACAAATATATCCTTTGTGAAGGCCAGTAGATGTTAGCTACTCTTTATTCTTGCTGGAGACAAACCATCTTTTATTCATTTGTTTTAGTGACTTGAAAGACAGCATGCTTAGTTATTTACCCATGAATGTTGCCAAATGAGATCTAAGGAAGCCAGGCTGGGTGGAAGACATCGGGCTTTACATTCCTGGAGGGCAGTCATGGAAGGAAAAGCCAGCTTGGAGATCACTCAATTAGCCCAGCATGCTTAGTTTTCTTTGCTAATAGCAAGGCTTATTTTTGCCCGGTAGGGTCAAATGTTAAGACTGGTTTTGATTCTCCATTTGTATTCTTTGACATATTTGGATTTAGTTATTTGGAACATCTTCACCCATTAGAAAGGTATGCTCAGTTACTTTGGCATTCATAGTCACTGGAAGAATTTTACAATTTCATGCAAAGAGTCTAGTTATTAATAGCCACTTAGGCAATCGTAATGATTGATTGAAAAAAAAAAATCTTCATTAAAAGCGTATTAACTATTCTGATGAATGGTTAATAGAGCTCACATCATTTCGTACTCTACAAAGGCTGAGACATTTTGCATTCATTTTGTTGATTACAAAAAACTCAAAAATATTCTCCAGTATGAGGAGAAAATTATTTTTAAAAAATTTATCCAAAAAAAAAAAAAATAAGGCTCAGTCACAAACCACTAAAAAACCCACCTATGTATTAAAGGCTGTGGAGTTAAATGTTTAATGTAATACTTTCTTGGCCTCAGCCTGAGTCACAAATAGTGTAAAACATTCTGTGTCGGGTGCAGCAGCCTTCTTTGATGCTTAAGTAAACCTGAGGCCTCAGGTCAGAGCTCTGAAGTCCCTCAAAATGGAGATAACCATCAGACCCGACACAGGGACCCCAGGGACCTATCCCAGAAAAAAAAATGTTCTGTTTGTTTTGTTTTGTAACTAAACAAATTCCTTGAACCCTTTGTTTTCATTTTTCTAAATCCTTCAAAAAAGAAAAAAACGTGGGGGTGGGGGAGGGGGTGGATGAAAGACACAACAGATTCAGGCGTCAAAACATGTAAAGTTTCTGCTCTGGGTCCAGTTGTGTGTTCTTTAGGATCTCAGCTGAAGTTGATATATCCTTAGCAGGCACGCATTATTGTCTCCTAAGGCACTGAAAGCTTCTGATGCTACTGTGTCATCTCAGCTATTTAGATGCCGACCACTTCAGCATGGAGACTACACACCGGATGCATTTATAAATGATTTTCCGGATTCGTGGTTTACAAATGAACAACGTACAATTTCTGCACATTCCTTCCATCCAGCCAGAGTATAGAATCCAGTCAGCATAGTTCAATCACTGCTCAAGGCTTAAGTGGCCGTAGACTATCTTCTTGTTATATGCCATCTCAAGAATGCATGCTTTATGAGAATAAGTGGATTTAAAAAAGAAAAAAAACCATTGCAGCAACACCATTAGTTATAGATAGTCTGTGGTTTATCTGTTCACCAAACGGACACAAGTACGTGCTCCGAGCTATTTAACTATTGGATAACAGAAACCCAGTGTTGAAGAACAGACAGCCTAAATCCAGACTCCCAGTGGTTAGCCAACCAGCTCATTTCACCCAGCTGATTGTCCAAATGTATGTTTTTGGTGCCTCAATTTTCTCATTTATCAGTCTACAAAAATAAGTCCTTACTTGAGAGGACTTTTGGAGAAACGAAACAGAAGCATTATATATTAAACAATTATCAGGGCATAGTAATATGCATATAAATGTTAGTTAGCACTGTGTTAATGCTTTACAATAGAACAGATACTAAGAAATACTCAAGAAGAATTTACCAGTGAAAGGACAACCGTATCTTCATGTACACACACACACACACACACACACACACACACACACACACACAC
>JANHMN010000006.1:20498471-20521154 GCA_030674055.1 Rhabdomys pumilio | reverse complement strand
AGAGAGAGAGAGAGAGAGAGAGAGAGAGAGAGAGAGAGAGAGAGAGAATGGAAAGGGAAATCAGAATACCTTATATACATACATACATACATGACATTATTAAAGAATAAGCCTAAATCACAAAAAAATCACATTTGTGCTATCTGATAATTGAACATGATCTTTATCACAGAATTACAGTTACAAAGATTATTTCCTTTCATTTTATAGAGATAACTTGTGGTAAACAAGTCACACCTTATTTTTTGTATGAATTTTTCAGTTATTTAAATATAATTCATTGGAATAACAAAATAAACTGTGAGCTGTCCCTTCAACTGAAAGCAGGGCGGCCATGGAAGGAAAAAGATCAGGTAGTTCTGTGCATTAATGTGGGGAAATTACAAAAGTCTCTTGAATCAGAAGGTAAGGAAAGTTGTGCTTTGTGGCGCTAGATGCCTGTCACTGGGAGGTAGAGACAGGAAGATCAGGAATTCAAGGCCAGCCTGAAGTAGATGAGACCCTATCTCAAAATACAAAACTAAAAGGGAAACAAAATACAGACAGAATATTGTGTATATCATTTAAGCATCAGACAAAAATAAAGATGGATGTTCTATTTCTCTATCCTATGTATAGTTGAACCTGGTGGAAAAAGGATTTGAGATAAAAAGCAGGAAGGAAAGAGAGGCTGACTCTTCACTCTTTAACCTTTTATTCTTACTGAATTATTTACAGTTTATGTATATTAGTCATTTTAAAAATGCAAACCCTTTCAAGGATGAATAGCAGGAGCAAGGCAGTGAATATCGTAATAACTTTCCACTGCATCCAGAATAAATGCCACCATTTTTTGGAGGTACAAGACCTCCTTGTGCTGACTCTTTCTAATTTCTTCCATCACATCTGTTCCATTGGTGTCTTCACACATCAGTTTCCAGCTCTCGTGAGCTGCTCTGGGTCTCCTTAGACGAAGTCAGCCTTGTCTGTCACGGTGTGTGTGCTGATGCTGCTACAGAACACCACACACTAGGTAACCGATCAACAACAGACATCTACTATTGATGGTTCTGGTGTCTGAATCTACAATGCGGGGGCTGACATCTGGTGAGAACCTTTTAGCTGTATCAGCCCATGGTTGAAGACCAAAAGGGTAAATGAAAAAAAAAAAAAAAGACTTGAGACAGAAGACTATACTAGAAATCAATTTTCTAGTATGCAACTTGTGGGAGACACAGTAAACCAGAGCCTGCCCCTTCAAAGTGTCTTCAAGCTTTCTCTGTCCTCATGGCCCCTCTCCCTCCTGTGACTCTCTCCATTCTACCCTTTTGCTGCAGATAGTCACCCTAGTCAGAAACCTTTCTTAGCCATCTACTCAAAAACTTAGGGGCTCTGCCTACCAGTGATACTTAATCTCTTCTATTCTTGTTTATCACATTTATTTATTATGGCTTATTTTGTCTACTTGCTGGTGTAGTGTCTGCCCTCACTACTTTCTGAGAATGTAGATGCCCCCATTCACCTAAATTCCTGCCAGTTCCCAATGGGTCCAAGTTGAAAACTAAGCTTGTTAACACGTGAAACTTTTGGGGCCACTGAACATCCAATTTATCTGTGATTTTAAATACTAGCACACCATTCTGGTAATATTATTGCTAAAATTTCTCATAATCACAGTAGAAATACATCTTTAAAATGTTGTCTAATGATGCTGGGTAATTTGTTTTCCCCATTTCCCATTTTGAACATGGAGGTAGTTTTCACTTTTTGCCTTTATTAATAGTTGTGAGGGAAGCATTCCACAGGGCTATTATGGTCAATCTCCTGTTCTCTCTGAGGGATGGATTCTCTGCAGAGTGATTATAAGATCAATTGGAGTAAATACCACTAACATCATTGATTCATACTGTCAAAGCATCTTTCTCAAAGGATATAATGCTATCACCAACAGAGTGTGAAAAACAGCCCTGGGAACTTGATTTCTTTTGAGTATTGTCATTTACAAGAAGCTTGATATCTAACGGTCTGAAATAGCCCCATTGTTCTTTCATTTTTTTGCATTTATTTGCTTACTAATGAGATCAAGCATCTTGCTATGTGTTTGTTTGCTGGATATCTTTTAAGGCTAGATTAATCTGCTGTGAATTTTAATGACCAGCTCAAACACTAAAAATGAAAAGCAGTTGAGAGTGTAGGTGTCTAGTGATCCCTACTGAGGTTTTGACCATCTCAGTGGTGTTGCCGGCCACATTAGCTAGCAACTTGTGAGAATGAAGAAGCAAAAGGCTTAAAGTATAAATGCATGCTGTGGTAAACCCTGCTTAAAACTGGCTCACTTTCAGAACCTCCAAACTTCTGTCTGTTGTCATAAATTTTTCAAGCCAAATACTTTGATGGGAAATCGCCAGTTTCATACTAAATGGAGATAACAGACAGCATGAATGCCATCTGCATGCTGCATGCTACATGTTGGGTCTGAAGATATACTTGTCAGTCTGAGAGCAGTAGGTGTGTGCGTGCCTTAGAAATATAGCTGATTTAAACTGGAACACTTTGTAAATGCACAAACACAGGCCTGATTCTGAGGATTCAGGACTAAAACAGAAATAAAATGCAAAATTCGTCAACAATTTTTATTGATTATATGTTTAAATGTTAGTAATTATTTACTGTGTTAGATAAAAAAAATACTCATTTTTTTTGTCATAACAAAAATGGTACTTCTAGAAAATTACCATTGTGTATGTGGCTACTATGATGCCAGTGCTGGCCTAGAGATAGATTTAGTATAAGCTTATGTTTTAGGAAGGCATAGCAAAAATGCAACACCTTAGCAAGATTTCTAAAAGTGAAAACATACACAGACTCTCATAAACATACACACTCATACACACTCACACACACACACAGAGAGGGACAGGGAGAGAGAGAGAGAGAGAGAGAGAGAGAGAGAGACAGACAGACAGACAGACAGACAGACAAACTGACAGACATGCAGACAGAAGAACAGGTAGACACTCACAGAGAAATATCATGTAATTAAAAGAAGAAAAAGGTGATACTTGAGCATTCTGTGTCAACCAGCAGGCAAGTGGAGTTTATTTACATTCTAAAGGACACACTACAAAGGACAGGAGAAAACACAGAAGCTGTATTGCCAGGATTCTAATACCAGAGCCAGGTAGAAGAAGCCAAAGGGGCTAGACAATGACATTATATTCCTCATGAACACACACACACAGCCAAGGACAGACACAGCACAAAAAAAAAAAAAAATCTGAGAAAACATTAATATATATGAGAGAGAAGTAAAAATTAATCAAGTATTATTTTTGTTTCTGTTCTTGTTTGGAGAAAAATGACCTTCAATCTAGGATAGGAAGGAACAACTCATGAGAAAAAACAGATCCAAACACAAGAGGAGAGTTAAAGGATGTTTAGTCTGTGTGCGGTGGCACATGCCTTCAATCCCAGGGCTTGGGTGGTGGAGGCAGACCAATCAACAGTTGAAAGAGCTAACCTGGTGTCTTAGTTACTTTTCTATTGCTGTCTATGACCAAGACAACTTATAACAGAAAGAGTTCATTGGGGCTTACAGTTTCAGGGGGAGTTAAAGTCCATAACCATCTTGGGAGAAAACATGGCAGCAAGCAGGCATGGATGGCCTTAGAGCAGTAGCCGAGAACTTATATCCTGATCCAAAAGAGTGTGTCTGGGAGGACCGAGTGAGCATGCTAACTGGGAAGAAATCATGACTGGATGGGGTCATTGTCTTTCAAGTCACCACACCTGAAATAAACAAATAGAAGAATATGAAGATGTTGTAAAGAAACCTTCATTTGGGCTGCAGTTGAATTTTTATATGAAATTATTGAATAATTTTCCTAGTTAGGGTTTCTGTTGCTGTGAAGAGACACAATGACCACAACAACTCTTATAAAGGAAAACATTTCATTGGGACTGGCTTACCATTCAGAGGTGGAGTCCATTGTCATCATGGCAGAAAACAGGGTGGCATGCAGGCAGACATGATGCTGAAGAGGGAACTCCATGGCTTGGCACGCAATGAGAAGATAGAATAATAGCCGGCCTGATTTGAGCTTCTGAAACTCCAAAGTCCAGTGGCACACTTTCTCCAACAAGGCAATCCCTACTCTAACAAGGACACGCCTCTTATAATGCCAGTCCTTATGAGTCTCTGGGGCCATTTCCATTCAAACCACCATGAATACATAAAGAAGTTCCCATCTCAATAGTAACCCACCCACCTTGTAGAGAAACACTTGCCACCATAAAGTAGAAAAAAGAAAAAAGTAGGATTCCAGCTAGGCATTGTTCTGTTTTGGTCTTTGCTTTCTTTTTTTTTCTTTCATAATAGTTGTCTCTACTGTTACTGTTTGGCCTTTTGAGACAGCATTTCACGTAGCCAAACTGACCTTGAATTTGCTATATAATCAAAGCTGGCCTTCAGCTTTCTCTGTTGCACCTTTCTGCCTCACAAGTTCTAGCACTATAGAATTGTGCCATGGTGTCTGGCTCTGACTCTGTATTTTATTGTTGTTTGTTTTCTCCTGGTAGCATCTTACTATCCAGCCCAGGCAGGGCTTGAATTCTTTATCTAAATGAGGTTGTATTTAACTCACAACCCTCTTGCCTCTGCCTCCCAGTGCTGGGGGGTAACAGGTGTGCACTGGAAGCTGGACACCTGATAGGCACTATTGTAATCAACATGCAGCTGTGTCTGGCTGTGGTCCATCAGACTCATGAGTAGAATGCAAAACCATGGGTCCCAAGTACACGGAATCAACAGATCAATACAAGAAGAAGAAAGAATCTTTGTGTTGTGACCCACAGTTCTCTCCTCAATGTTTCATATTCAAAAGCATGGTCAATGACTTGGAGAAAGGCATAGCCAATTTAAACTAATAACACAGTTCTTCAGGAACTGTTCTGCTTAGGCAAGTAGCCCTACCGTTGCTTACTCATATCTTCTCGCCTATCTCATGGCTGAGAGGCTCCCCCTAGAGGACCAGGAAGTGGTCCTAACAGAAGTCTAATGAGGGATGAGTAATAGGAAGGCATTCGTCCATGTGCCTCTACATACAGCATCAGGAATCTTCGGTTTGTTAAATATCAAAATAGGAATCGACAGCATCTCCATGTCCCTATCCACATAATAACTCCCAGAGAGGTGTTGGGTATCTGTAGACCAGGTAGCTCCTTCATTAATCCTTACCACATTTTTCTTGGTAACCAACAGTCCTGTTGTCTGTGGCCCAAGGCTTTGGGATATTTCCCCTTATTTCATTCGTCCTCCCAGCTAGAACTTACATCATGTGATTTGGAGTTTGTTTTTGAACATGACCTTCCTACCCTACCACCCAACTCAAACCTTCAAATCACTATGACTCTTTCCTGGAATCTGACCGTGTGTGGTAAAGACAGCCGTTTCTCCTCACACTCTTAGAATCCTTTTTCTAGGAAAAGGAGTCTCTTGCTTTTAGTTAATCTCAAGCTTCCCTGAGTAGCAAGCACGTCCATTTATTTTATTTAATTAGGATTTATTTTGGGTTGTGCTGTGCTAGGGGCCGATAGAGAAGTTGCCTTTGCATTTAGGATTGGGGTTTCTTGATTGCTTACTCCGTACCTGGAACTGAGCTGAGGATGGGAGATTTTAAAATCTGTGTAAAGACATGTTATTCATCCTCGATCATGCAAAGTTTAAAAAGGTAGAGACAGCAAATCTGCCTGAACTTGAGCTAATTCATGCCAAAAAAATGATGCATGTCATACTTCAAAAACTCCAAGAGATCAATTAAATCATCGTGAAGGAGTAAGTCTTCAATGAGTCTGAGGCAGTTCTGTAAGGCAAGCGAGGAGCTAGTGTGCATCTCAGAGAGACTGCTGCTGGTAGCCCTGGGAGGGGAACCAAGAGAAGGGCCATTGAAAGGGTAGGAAGTGATCAAAGGTGGCAAGAGTCTGAACAGAGCCTCTGAAAGAAAATGGGGTTGAAAGACACTTAGAAGGTGGCATTGAAAAAATATTTTTTTTTCCTGAAAAATTTAGATGCAGAATGAGGAAGAAAAAGGGAACATGGGAATAGGGAGGGGGCTGGTTGTCTTGAGCCTGGACAAATTGGTGGCTACTACATGCAGGCAATAATTGAGAAGGGCTATCACCTGCAAAGATGGGCTATTAGGGATGTTACTGGCGTCAGTACTGAGATGTTGAGTCTGCAATGCTTGTGAAACCTACAGAGACAGATGTCTGAAAGGAACTATAGATCCAGACTAGAAGGTTGGGACAAGGGTGTGACTTCCACAGAAGTTATTTGTCTAAAATCTTTGTGTCTTGTATAATCTTTCTCATAGACTTTAACCAGAACACATTAACCAGAAGGAGAGGCATGAATACACACTACTCACTAAAATTATACACACACACACACACACACACACACACACACACACACATACACACATATATATATATATATGTATGTGTGTGTGTGTACATATGTATGTATATGTATGTATGTATATATACACACATATATGTGTACATATGTATGTATATGTATGTGTATATATATATACATATATATATACATATACATATATATATTCACACACACACACTCTCTTTTGTCTCAGTCAATTTTCTACTGCTATGAAGAGACACCATGACTATGGCAACTCTTAGTTGAGGTTGGCTTAAAGTTTCAGAGGTTTAGTTCATCATGGCATGAAACATGGCAGCACACAGGCAGACATGCTGCTGGAGAGGTGACTGAGAGTTCTACATCTGGATCAGCTGGCAGCAGAAAGAGCAAGCCGCTAGGCCTGGCTTGAGCTTCTGAAACCTCAAAGCCCACCCCCAGCAACACACTTCCGCCAACAAGGCCACACCTACTAATAGTGCCATTCCCTGGTGACCAAGTATTTGAATCTATATGCCTATGGGGGCCATATTTTATTCAAGTGTGTGTGTGTGTGTGTGTGTGTGTGTGTGTGTGTGTGCATGTAAAAGCCGGAGGTTTATGCCCTGTGTCTTCCTCAAATATTCTCCACCTTATTTGTTTGTTTGTTTAAGAAAATGTCTCTCCCTGATTGAATCTGGAGCTCACAGACTGACTTGATTAGCTAGCTGGCAAGTACCAGGAATTCTCCTGTCTCCACCTTCCAGTGACTGGGTTTACAGGCTTGCACCAACCACATGTGGCTGTTTACATGGTGGCTGAAGATATGAACTAAGGTCCTTAAGATGTTGGGGCAATCACTTTAGTCTGAGCCATCTCTCGGCCTGGTAAGTTATTTTTAAAAGATTTTTTTTATTTATTATTTATTTATTTATTTATTTATTTAATTTAGTTTATTTTCTATATAGTTTAGGTAAAGATTTTATAGGCTAATGGTTTCTATGGCTGCCCCTTGAGAATGCCACTAAACTAAGTGTTTACAGACTCGTGGGAATAAAGGAAGTGGGGTGTGGTCCAAATGCCTTGCTCCATGAGGAGAGCGGAACCTTTCATGCTGAAGGGGTTACTTTTCTATAAGTTAGTATTTTCTAGCTTTTCAAAAACAGCAACAAAAATTTTATATCAACTTTCGATCTATATAGCTGACAGGTTCTAAATTTCTAGGGCTTTCCATCATGGAGTATCTTCTCTGTTATTTTGAGAGAGTTATTCCATTTCCTAACTTGGAGTGGGTGCCTCTTTTCTTGTTATTTTGACTATTTTAGGGAGCACTGGTTTGTTTTGTTTCTTTCCTTGTAGTTTTTTTTTTGAGCCAAGGTCTCAAGTAACCAAATTTAGCCCTTGAACTTTATTTGTAGCTGAGGGTGACCTTGAACTTCTGATCCTCCTGCCTCCACCTCCAAAGTGCTAGGATTATAGTAGGAATGTGCATCCAACTTCAGCCTTGGTTCTTAATTCTCTCTTAATAATCGTTATAGTAAATTTCTATTTTGATGTCACTTTTTTTTCTGCCCCTCCTCTTTCCCTTCCAGCCTTTGACTGCATCATTAAAACAGGAGGCATATGCCTTCGCCTGGTTTGCATTTTTAGTGCTATGAATAAACACCAAAAAGCAACATAGTGAGGATAGGGTTAATTTTATCTTATACGTCACGGTCCATCACTTCATCACAGAGGTAAGTCTGGGCAGGAGCTCAAGTGGACATCATAAAGAAATTCTGTTTACCGGCGTGTATTCAAGCAGCTTTCTCCTCCGTCCTCTCCTTTTTATTCTTATGTGTGTAAGGGTGTTAAGTATGGAAGTATGCTATTCAAATATATGTTTGTGCAACACGTACATGCCTGGTACCCCTAGAGATCAGAAGAGGGTGTTGGATTCCCTGGAACAGGACTCATGGACAGTTGTGAGCTGACATGTGGATGCCAGGACTCAAACCCAAGACCTCTGAAATAACAAGAAGTGTCCTTGACCACTGAGCCATCTCTCTAGCTCCCTCTGGCAACTTTCTTACAAAAGTCAAGGCCACCTTGGCAGGAGTGGCATTGCCCACAGTGGGCTGGGCCCTCCTGTATGAAATTAGCAATCAAGAAGATGCCCCAGGGACATGCCTGTAGGCTAATCTGACCAAAGCAATTTCCAAATTGGTTACAATTCCCTTAGCCCTGGGCTATGTCAAGTTGACAGCTGAGGCTGACTAGGAGGTGCTCCGAAGTGCAAATTTATTTTAATTTTTAATGCATTTTCTTCATTTTTTTTTGTTTGAGGATTTCATGCATGCACACATCACATTTTAATCCAGTTCATCTCAATTTCCTCCTCTTCCATTTCTCCCCTCTCCTCGTTATTCCCTGCCCCCCCAGGTTCCTGTATTCTTTTTGTTTTTAAGCCTACTGAGACTACTTATTCCTACAGTGTGTATGTGGGTGTCGGACCATCTGCCGAATCATAGGTAACCTCCCAGAACAGCATCTTTGAAGAAATGTGGCCCTCCAACTTTACCAGCCAATGGGTGTCAATATCTCATCAGCCGGGGATGGGACTTCATGAATTCCTCCTTCTTCTGTGCTCTGGGGCTTGTCTGGGTTGAGTTTGGGAAGGTCTTTTGCCTGCTATGAGCTCATTTGCATAGTGGCTGCCCTGCTGCATTCAGAAAGTTTGGAAAGAGGATGAGGTCACCCATCGCCTCTACCTCTTTATATCTGAGAAAACTGTCACTTTGGTCACCCATGCTAGCTTCAGATTAACAGTCTATTTTAGCCTCTTGCGTGCCAAGATTACAACTAAGTAACAGCACCTCTGATTTTTTTTAAATATTAAAATTAAGTGCTCGTCTCAAGGATGGGAAATGCACTTTTCCACCACTCTCAGCTCCCTTTTGTCTTTCTGTGACCCATTGCCTGTGGTATCAACTTTAGTCAAAGATCACTGGAGGGCTTTGTTTGTATAGGCATGCCCCCCCCCCACCAGACACATGCATTTGAATGCTTGCACCATAGGGAGTGACAGAGGAAGTGTGTCACTGTGGAGGTGGGGCATTGAGGTCTCTGATACTCAGGCTACATCCAGTGTGGCACCAAGTCTCCTTCTGCTGCCTGGAGGGGATCAAGATGTTGAAGTCTCAGTTCCTTCTTCAGTACTGTGTCTGCTAGAATGCTGCTATGCTTCCCACGCTGATGTTAATGAACTAAATAAATCTCTGAAACCGTAAGCCAGCCCCAATAAAATGTTTTCCTTTATAAGAGTTGCATTGGACATGATGTCTCTTCAAAGCAATAAAACCCTAACTGAGACAGGATCCATAGAAATAATAATTCCATCTTACAATTTGCTGAAAATTAATATATATTAATATCATTGCAAATGTGTATAGTGAACCCCAATACAGAATATGAATTTTGAACCCGAGTAGTTGGATTTCTGTGCATTACAAACATGGGATGCCTTCTCAGACATGGGCAGCAGATTAGTGCAAGGAGTGCTGTGACAGTTATCCATTTGTGATCTGAGTCTTAAACGCTGCCATTCAAGAAATCTTATCTTCCTGAAGTCAGTCGGAGAACGTTCTAGCCCATGAGACATTGTCCCTGATAACTGCATGGGGGCAGCTGGAAATAGCCTTATATAGCAGCATTGGTTCATGTTCACCATGCCAAAAATGTCTGTGAGAAATGCGGTGACTTCAGACTCTGATAAGGACATTCCGAAGCAGAGTGTGGTGGGCCTGCGGAGGAGGGATAGCAGTGATACCCGGGCACTGGCTATGCCTTTACATATGGGAAGAGTAGAGTCTCACTGTCATTGATGCTAGTGTGTCACTGTCATTGATATTAGCATGTTGCTGTCACTGATTCTATGACACATTACCACCTGGGATTTCTTTTAAACATTTGGAATTGTCTAATATGCATATTCCATGGTGTAGCTTTGTACTGTGGCCTTTCAGTGAGATCATTTCTTGAGATAGAGGTGACATTAGCACCCACAGTCATTAGCAAGCTTTTTTTTTTCTCCTTCGGTGAAAGAGGCAGAAAGGCTTATCAGAACACATGTGACCTGTACTTCTTCAATATGAAGTAATGGGAAAGTGAAAGGTACCAGGCTGAGTCTTTGCCATTGTCACTGAGGAGAAGGAATGCCTCTGAAGGTGTCATTGTGGTACAAGATGTTCCAGGCTGGGTGTGGTGACACTATGGTTTAAAATCTGCAATTTGGGGGTTCTGAGAAGATCCCCCCTTAAGTGAAGAATGGGGAATCAAAGCATGCAGAGAGAGCTTCTGTTACGTGTCAGCATCTGCTGGCTTCCATCATGTCTCCTCACCGACTGGGACACATTCCCGCCATAGTCACCAAGGCTCCAAAGGGCCCACTTGCATGTTCATGTTTCTTTCCTAGCACATTCTCGTGCTGCCCAGCACATAGAAGGATCTCATACTCCCCTTCTTCCTCTTCTTCGCTTATCTCTATCCTTCATCTTCTGCCGTAGTCCATGATGTGTTAGAATTAGCCAGGCCGGTTACTTCCTAAAAAGTAAAATTCTTTAGTCGCTTCAGTTCTGTGAGCTGAAGATGGCCTGGATAAATCTGACAAGCTTCTAGAGAGACTGCCAGCTGCGTTTTAGCATGGTAGAGTGGAGGAGAGTGAAACGACCTTGTGAGGAAGACACCATGCACAGCATGCTGGGTGCCTTGCTTTATAACAGTCAGAAAGCCTGGCATAGGAAACCCAGCACACTCCCGTGAGGTTTCCTCCTCTTCAATATTTAGACACTGAAGACCAAATACACACGCAGTGGTAGATCTGACCCTTGTAAGACATTTTGAGAGCTTTGGTCTATTTTATAGCTCCAAATGTATGTCTCAGTTTCTTGTATTGGTTCTGGTAGGGGAGTCATGGGTGTATCAGGTAGCTTTATCCAAATGGCAGCATCTGCCCTCTCTGGCCATCTTCTTTCTCTCTCCCTCTCTTCACAGTTTCCTGAGAGCCTCCTCCACTGAGCCCTTCTGTGCAATTCAGGAAGCCCCATACCATGCATGGTAAATTTCAGCAACACGAACCCTTTTAAATATTGAGGGCTTATGAGGATGCTTTAATGGAGATTGTTTTATTCTTAACCCATTTCTGTGTGACTCTCAATAGATTCTGGGTTCTGGGTTGGAAAACTTCACTTGCTATTACTAATGATACCCGACTTATAGAGCAGACATTATAGTAGTCAGCGCATTCTTTAATTCAGCTGTTCGATTGCAAACGCTTACTGAGTCCTTGTGGTTTGCCAAGTGCTGGTGTTACAGCAATGAATGAACATGGGAAGTTTCACACGTGAACTTCCTGTTAGGATTCATGCCCTCTATGGACTATATGTAATTTCCAGTGAGAGCTTGGGAAAGAGGAACCGTGTGCAAAAGATGATAAACATACATCAGCTTGTATTGATCGACACAATGAAAATGAGATAGTACATGCAGAGGCTGGCCAGATGGAAGGTGTCCCTTGAGGAAATAGTTGGTGTAGGCCCTATGACAGTCAGTAAAGGAAATCATTGCAGATAGAAAGAACTGCAGGTGCAGAGGTCCCAAGTCACAGACAGCCTGCGTGTTCAAAAACAAACTCAGCTCCTTGGCTGGAGTAATCGTGACATTGGGACAAGCACAGAAGATGATGCTACAGAGATGTGATGAGTGACAGCTTTATAGGCTCCTAAGCCTGTGAGTCCCCATAAGCCAAGGTTACAACACACAGGACAGGATCCATTGCATGATATCAAGGCTATGTCTGTAAGTCACTCTGCTAAATGGGAAACCCTGCTTTTTGATGGCTGCATGTCCAGCAAGTGGTGTATCTTGTGTGTGACTATAGTACTTATCCCCTAGGCTTGAAATAAGGATTAGACAGATGAGTTAATATTTATAAAGTGAATGCTTGCTAAACATATGAAATAAAAATATTTTAAAGTATCTCTGACAATTTCCTGAGGCGAATAAGGCCAGTCTTCTAGTGAACTGCAAAGTCCACACACTGTACCTCACCCTCACCATGAATTATACCCAGATTAGTATAACACAGGTACCCACTTTATTGTCCCTCAGCATAGTACATTCCTTTCCCCCTCTGCAGACTTAGGTGTATTAATCCAATTAATGGTGAAATTGTTGTTCATCAGAGGGTGGCACTTAGGTATGAATTAAATTATGCCTCCTGTCTAATGATATACACGCTGCCATCCTAATCCCCAAACTTCATGACGTGACTTGACTTGGGGATGAGCTTCCACAGGAAGAAGAAGTTAGCATGAGCTGATGAGAGTGGGCTCACACCCAATAAGGCTGTCATCCTGTTTACAAGGGTAAGCTTGAATGAAGATACCCAGACAGAAAATGCTGCCATAATCCAACCAAACATCCCAGGCTGGAAGACAGATCAAGAGTGGACTGTTTTCTTGCACTTATCATGGACTTGTGACACTGCCAATGCCTTGACTTTTGGCTAGCCACATCCAGAACTACAGGAGAGTCAGCGTCTGGCATCTAAGCCTCATGGCCAGTAGTCCTTCTTTATGGGAACTGTAGAAGACTAATTTGTGTTTCAGTTGTTTAAAGGATTCCATCCGATCAGATCAGTTCCTGCCACTCTCTGGTGATAACTCTGTGCCTGGACCTGCCTACTGCAGGGATATGGACTTTGTAGCCTCTGTGCGGCCTGGACCCTTTGCCCACGGGGATGGGGGTGGGGGAGGGGTGAACAGGAAGCGGTAACAAGTCATTTACAATTAGAAGCAATCGCAAGTGGGTGTGATCACCAAGGTATCTGATGAGTGGCTAATTTCCTCCTGTAATTAACCTGCCAGCACCACCTGTTAATAAACTTAGGAGGTTGCCAACACTGATGAAGTAAAACTGCGAGAAAATTGGATCTTGTAGGGAAAAAATGTCACATCAGCGCATCAGGCGCACTTTCAAAAATCTGTTCGGATTTTGCTGACTTTTTAAGGATGACAAGTTATCCCTGCTGAGCTGAGACTGGCGCCCCCTGGAGAGTCTGGAAATGCACCTTGTCCTGATTGCCTGTCGCCAGGCTTCAGTGAAGAATAGAACCTTCCTTCTTGCAATGACTCTGCAGTATCCACAGGGAGAGGTGATGTGCTTGCTGACTCTGAATTTTACCACCGTCAGCTATTCCTCCCAGACCTGACGGGAAACCACTCCTTTTATCTTTAACGTCTGTGCAGGGTAGTAAATAGAGCTTTCCTGATCACACCAATACTGTCCCTCAGGCTTCAATTCTTCCCCCCCAGTTCTTTAAATTCCTTATGAGATCTGTGAACTGATGATTCATACAAAACTATAGTTTTCCTTGGAAAATACTCCCACCACTGCTGTGTCACTCTTAAACAGGTGGAGCCACTGGCTCAAAGTCTGATGGGTGTTTGCTTTGGAAACAAGAACTATGGATTTAAGGGTCATGGCGTCACTCCTGTGACAAAATTCCTGACGTCATCAACTTACAAAGATACAAGGTTTCTCTTGGCTCGAAGCTCCAGAAGTTTGGTTCATAGTGCCATTGTACTTGGCCTATGGCAGGAAAGTGCATCATGGAAGAAAGACCTCGTGGTATCAGGAATGCAAAGACAAAAAGGAAAGGGGTAGGGTTTGAATATCTTTCCCAGGGCGCACCCCAAGTGATCTAACCTTCTTCCACTATACTAATTCTCTGGTCATTCTCTCATCTCTAATAATACCAGAAGTTGGTTTGTAATTCTGTAGCTTATGAACCTGGGAGATATTTAAGACCCAAGTTATAACAGTACGGTGGGTTAGTGACCTTAACTGAATTCAACTTTGTCATCCACTATGACATTTTTAGAAGAGTGTTCTCAAAGGGATACTTTACATTCAAGACGGTTGTTCCTTTAAAAAGCAGTTGTTGTTTACTCGGGAGAAAAGATGAAAGGTCATAACGATGACCAAAGGCAGCAGTTCTTTAATGGTGATTTCTCAACAGGAATATTGTGATGATGTTGGTTGGGGTTTTTCTATCTCTCGATCTGCAATGTCCCATTAACCTAGATGTGCGGTCTGCAGCCCTGATGTCTACTCCCTTTGAGCAATTTCCTAGAAAAAAGATATCACCATGAAAACAAGCCTTTTATGTGGTACTTGCTTGGAACCACTCTGGCTATTAAAACTGTATATGCACACAGATATGTGTGTGTGTGTGTGTGTGTGTGTGTGTGTGTGTGTGTGTGTGCGTGTGTGTGTATGTGTTCATGGGCACATGTATGTACCTGTACATGAGTAAGTCAGTTGTCAACCCCCAGCACTGAATGTTGATTTTTTAGCTTCTGTCTACCTTGTTTTTGAGACAGGGTCTCTTATTGGCTTCACTGAATAATGTAGACTGGTTGTCCAGTGAGCCTCAAGGATCCTCCTGTCTCTGTCTCCTCAGTGCTGGGCTTACAAGCTTTTGCCATTGCCTCTGGGCTTGGAATGTGGGTTTATGAGATCAAACATAGGCCCTCACACGTCAACAGCAAGCATATTAGCAACTGAACTATCTCCCCAGATCAAGACATACATCTTAAAAGTTCCTAAATCATACATAATCCCACTTCCCCAGAAAGTTCATTGAGGCATGGAGGAGCTTGGAACATGGTCCCACAAGGCTGGCAAGTGGTATATTCCCAGAATCCAGATATATTATGTTTCTCATCACTGTGACAGAATGCCTGACAGAGGCAACTTAAGAGAGTAAGGATGTAATTTGGATCACAGTTTCAGGACAAAGTCCATTAAAGTGGAGGAGTATGTCAGTGAGAATGGTTCACAGCCGTGGTGGCAGGAACACGGTGCTGCTTTTTCACATCTCGGTGGGTCAGGAAAGGAAGAAGTGAAAGTGGGGCGGAGCTGTAAAACTCAAGGCCCACCTCCAGCTACCCAACTCTTCTCTGTCAAGTCCTGACCTCCCAGGATTTTCACAATCAGCTAGAGACCAAGTGTTCAAACATAGGAGCTTATGGGTACATTCCACATTCAATCTATGTAACCAAAGGAGTTGGTGTGGGTTATTAAGATGTGAGGGCCAGCTTTCTCTGGGGTCTTGAACATGTGAAGTGAGGTGAGGGTAAAGATAAAAGGATAGTTTTAGAAAAGATATGTGGTTAAATACTGGCTCAAGACTCTTGAAGGGCCAAAAGACATCTAAACACAGGAATGCATGCACATACACATGCACACCCGCATGCATGCATGCACGTGCATGCATGGTCAGGCAGAGATACGATTCTAAACTCTCCCAAAGAAACAGCCTTATCTATCCTTATTTTCAAAGGTAGCTAAATGAAAGAGTCAGAGGAGTCCAGGAAACATGCATGGGCCAAACAGCACCCTTCACACAAACAAATGAGGGAAGTAGGGTTCGTTTTACATCAGTTCGGAGGCATGGTTCATTGTGATGGAGAAGACAGTTGGAGAGGAAGACTGTCACAATCATGCACTGGCATGGAAGAATAAGTCCTCAGACAAAGGAGATGCTCCTGATGGAGCATTGAGAGAGAAACCATGGAAAACGTGAAAGACAAGACAACTGACCTAGATTGTTTCTTCGGAGACTTTTTTCGATTTAGCCTTAGAAATAGAGAATTTAAAAAATTATTTTAGTCACTGCTTTTCCTTGTAATTATGTTCTTTCTCTTTTGGTTCAGAAACTCCCGTGTTTTCTCATTCTTCTAGGTGATAAGATGACTTAATTCCATATAGTTCACCCATAACCCCGGAATTATGCTGTAATGAGGCCCAGGGACATTGATAAACTTCTTGAGAGCAGGCAGTCCTGATAAATGGGAATGAGTCACCAGGCTCATCTGAAGCTGGAATCTTATTATCAGCTTCTTGCAGTAGGAAGCAAGCCTCTTGTAAGGGACTTTTGACACAGTATGTGTGACCACAAAGCAAGTCTGTGTGTATTACAGGCTAAACTGGAATGCACACTGATGGCCTAACTCCAATGCCTCTGAGTTGTGGCTATATTTTGAGATAAGATCCTTCGATGTTAATTAATATGAAATAAAGTCAGGGCAGGCTCTGACCCAGTGTGACTGATGTCCTTAAAAGAATGTGGATTAGGACAGTCACACAGATTTTGAGACTATGTGAGGATTGAGAGAGAAAAAGCCCCATGTAAGCCACTGAGAGAGGTCTCAGGAAAAACTAGCCTGCCTACATGGGGTTGGTTTTGAATTTCCAGCCTCTTCAATGATGAAGAAATAAAGTCCCATTGTTTGAAGTTGCCAGACTATTGTGCTGTGGTGATTTTAGCAACTATACTAGGGAGTGTTTGTTGTCTGTGCTTCCTACGTTCACAGAACACAGCTTGTCCTTAGGCTCCCTGAAGCTCAGCTGCCAAGGTCTCCTCACTGTCCCTCATATAAGCTGTCTCTTCCACCTGGTACACACTTCTTCCGGATTTCAGTCTAATTCCTTCTCAAACTTCCTTCAAGTCTTTCTCCTAGTATCAACCTCTCAGCCAAGCTCTCCCTGGTCACCCTACTCTGCTCTCCAAACCAACCTCTACTTATCACCTTCCCAGACCTCTTTAAATACCTTTTTTACCTAACCTTACTTTCTAGTGCCTTCTCTACTGGCAAGCATCTAGGCCACCATCTAATCTTCTGACTTCAGCACGATAATACAAACTCCAGGAAAGAATAAACTTGTCTATTTCACTCGATGATGGATTCTAGTACTGAGACAGTGATGGGGACACAGTAGGTACTCAAGAAGTAATTATTCGAGGAATGAATTAACTGTAATGATTATGTGAATTGAGCAAGGTGTGCCTGATGCTATGCGTTTAAGATTTATTAATTCGTCAAACACGTATAGCTATAAGAATGGATTCTATTTGATATGATTGCTTCATTCGTATCATCAAAACATCCCTGTGTTGTTCAAAAACACTGATGTTTCTCTTTTATTGCATATTGTAAAAGCATGAGAAATGTCAAAGGAATTTTTTTCTGAAGCTAAACAGTTGCTGATAAAGTCTGTGAGGAAGCCTCGGGTCTGAACAAAGAATGATTTATCTTTTCAGAAAAGAGATTGTGATAAACAGGAGCTGGTATTGAGCTCCGGTGCTGCGTGGCGTCTTTGCTTTAGATGACCAGGGAGGAAGAGAGATGTAGGGACGAGCTACAAAGACTGGATGCGCAGGAGCACTGGAGCGCGGCCATAAACTTCCCACCTTCCTCACTGTCACCAAGATAAAAACTAGTGTCTGATGAGCTGGTATAATTCCAAAGCTGGACATTTCTTTGAAGCACCACATTTGAAACCCCATGGTTTTTGAGCACTGGGAATTTTATTTATTGCGTGTTTCAGCATAGAGTAGTTTACAGATGCCGAATTCAAGCAAGTTACGGAAAACATCAACACTGCTGGCAGACTCTAGAATAAATACAAAGATATTCTACTGAATCTATAATAAAAAAGTGTAATGGGTGTGAAACTGCTGCCTTCCTCCTTCTACCTTTTCTGGCTTACAGTATATTGGGAAAGAATGTCTGGGGCTGAACTGACTGATTTTGAAAGGGGAAATGATACAACTTTACAAACTACAGAAGATTAATTAAATACAATGTAACAAAAGCCTCCTTACATATGCAGATGAAGCTTGTTGGTTGGTTTTCTTTAGAAAACAAAACAAAACAAAACAAAAACTATAATTTGACAGGACTTTACTTTCAAAAAACTGTTTCCTATGCCACAGGAAGAAGTCATTTTTATTCTTCTTGCTATTTAAAAATCCTGTAAGCTCTCAATATCTGACAAATTAAACCCTGATTGATAACTCAGTCCTATCTATCCTCTCCTGACACCTACCCTGTCTTCCTTCCCTCCCTTCCTTCTTCCCTCCCTCCCTTCCCCCTCCCTCCCTCCCTCTTTCCCTCCCTCCTTCCCTCCCTTCCCCTCTCCCTCCCTTTCTGGAAGTATGAGTGAGACTTATGCTGAAGATCCCATCTTACTAACTTAGAGGAAGGTTTGTAGACAGTCTCAAGGGCTCTGTGCTTTCCTCTCTCCCAGGAAAACTCTGTTCTGTTTCTCAAATAAATGCTTCAACTTTATTGACTAGTTACAAGAAGTCAGTGTCTGTATAAATTTATATATCTATTATGCATGTGTGTATGTTTCACACACACACATACATACATACATACATATGTATGTATATATATGCATGCATATGTATGTTTTATATGGTTTCAATAAAAACATAAATTTGCATCATAAAGAGAATTTTACAGAAAAATACACAGAAGGAGGAGGAAGATGAAGAGTAGAAGGAGGAGGAAGAGGAGGAGGAGGAGGAGGAGGGAAAGAAGAAGAAAGTCACACATAATCATATCCACCAAAGGAAATAAATACTATTGACCATGGCAAACACTATCTACACTTTTGTAAGTCTACATTGCAAACTAAAGTGCCTTCAGTAGCGCAGAGGAACTCGAGTGGGTGAGATGGGTGGGCAAAAGACAGTTCACCCATGCTTCTCAGTCTGTTGTGGGATTTCCCACCTATGTGGAGCAATAGTTCTCTAAGAACAATAAGGTAAAGTCCAATAGTAAACAGCTGCAAACGCTCTTGTGGCAAAATAAAGACTGAATGCTGAATCCAGGAGGAGCAAGGACGGCTCAGTGGAGCAGACAGCTCCAGCCACAAATATGGCCTCAGTGTTGCCAAACCTCCTGACCCATCGGAAATGATAAGTCTGAATGTATATGTAAAACTACACTTTTTAAAATCATTTTCTCAAAATGGTTTTCAAACACCATGTGGATGGCAACCCATCAACTACAGTTTTTTCTACATGGGTGGATGGGTGGATTAAACAGAAAAGTGACCAGCATGGCTAATGATTGGCCAATAATAAGAAAAGTCTATAGAGGCAACTGTTTAAAAATAATTTAAAAATAACAATGAAACTGAAGTCTCATCAAATTAAACAGGCCCACCTGAAACGGGGGACATTGCTGAACATTTCTTCATCTTCAAAAACTTCACTAAGCACAAGAACAAGATGATAAGGTCATTATGAGACTGAAAATTTATACTTACAATTATAACGATCACTATATCATTAACTATGTTATCTTCTGGAGTCTGGGGGGTAGGGTGGGGTAGGGTGGGGGACTCATTTCAGGGTCCATGCAGATACCCACAACCAAGTCTGCTTTGTGTGCTGAACTTGAATGCTTTTGGAAGGAGAAATGATACTACTTTACAAATTATAAAAGATTAATTAAATACAAGAATATTTATACAAATATAAGAAAAGCCTCCTTCCATATGCAGATGAAGCTTGTTGGCTGTTTTTCTTTAGAAAACAAAACGAAATAAAAACTGCTCTATAATTTGACCTGACTTCCCCTTTAAAAAAAGATTCAGCATTTACACAGAACCTATGCACTTCCTCTCATACAGTCACATGCTTCATACTGGTATCTCACCCCCTTAGACTATATATGTGACAGTGATCCCATAATGGAACCAGAAAACCCTATTGCCTGGTAATGGATGTCTGGGCTGTAGTGATATCTTGCTTGTGGTAATGCCAGGGTAAATATTCTCACTAAACTGCCGGTGAATGTAGTCTGCGCACACTCAATTCTATTCATCACATAATTCTCGGTAGTGATAGCAAATGACAATGGGACTGCTTACACGTAACTATTCTTTTATTTGGAATGGCCTGCTATGTTACCTGACAACCTCACCAATCTTGCACGGCAGCATCTTTCGACTGAAACAAGAAATCATGGAGGTTGATTAACTTAGATGATGTAGCGTCAAAAAAGTTGAGATGTTCATGCAGTTGCCTAATGGGATCCAGTTGCCAGAGCTTGTCCATCCTACACACTAAATGGTGGGCAACGACACTCTAAGTCCTTCCTAGGTTACTTAAAAACACACACTGCAGCGCACAGGCCAAGTACACAGTTGCTGTATTGTTTATGAAATAATGGTGGCAAACAAGTGTGCACATGTCCAGTGCAGATGGGTATCATTTGTTTTTAGATACTATTTAATCTGAGCTCTGTGGAATCTGCACACGGGGAGCCACAGAGACATGCTGACCGTTCATACTTTACTTTCAGGCATACAGATTGATTCTTGGCTTTTTGGAAGACTGTTGATCCTGAAAATTTGTTTTCCAGGATTGTACCAAGACATTCTTACCACCTCTAGTGTACTTTTCTGAGATTCTCAATGCTTAGTGACCATATTTCCTGCTCTCCTGGTATCCTCTAGAGATAAAAGTACACAAAGGCATGACATTCCAGAACCTTCCTTTTCTTTCTCTAGATATTAAAAAATGGTTATGACATAATGTCTTGCCTTATCTAGTTTCTGTTGGGAAAATGTTCACCTTTTAAAAATGTGGGCTTTATCTAAAGCTATCTCCGCAAGTGGTTTCTATAACCCTATGTCATTTTATCATTTCTACCTGGAACCTTTCCTTAGTCATCAGTGAGCCTGGTTGCCAAGAAACCGTTGTAAACAATAATGTTTATGGCATCAGGAGGCGTGCTCACAGCTTCGATTCTCCAGTACTTGCAGTTATGTTGTTAATTCATGAAGCACCCACACTGGTCTGTGAGGCTATGTCTATAGCCAAATACACCGTGCTCTAATTTCCTAGGTTATGCAATAATGATGTTATCAGTAACATAACGTCATTATTGGGAAGTGAGTGTATTTTGTGACTAAAGGAAATTTTGTAAATGAGTTGATTTTTTTTTTTTTTTCATCTTATGGATGATGCGTGTGGTGTTCCAAGATCGGCTTAAAGCTTGCATAGCTTTCAGGGCTACTACTCAGGCTCTCCTCTGTCACCGCGTAAAGCAGCACCTTGCATGATTATACCTAATAACTGATACGGTGCCCCCAGTCACAGCTGTAGAGGAAGCTGATGGACAGTGAAGAGCCTTCCCATGCTTTTAAAGTGAGTTTCAACTGCATGACTTTACAACTCCATTCATCCAAGAGATAAAATAATTAAAAATGTTAGCGTTCCAGGCCAACCAGGGCTACATAATGAAACTTTGTCTCAAACACACATACACAGACATGCATGCATGCCCACATGCACACACACACACATGAGTGAGAGACAGAGAGACAGAGACAGAGACACAGAGAGACACAGAGAGCAAGAAATAAGTAAAAATGCAATAAAAATTTAAAAAGTCCCAATGTTCAGCAACTCTCTCCTTTTCTGTTCACCACCACACATGTTAACCTCTGTCTATAACAAGTCCACTCCAACAGGTTTTTTTTAAATCTTGAAGTAAAGCCAAACTGCTGTCCTTATTTAAAATAAAACAATTTAAAATATACCAAGAATCATTTCTTATATCCAAAAAAAGCATAAAGAATAACACAATACTAAAATATCTTTCACTAACCTCAAGATGTAAACTACCATTCCTGGCACTGAACTTGCCTCTGTAGACTTTTTACTCGTGCATCCTCATGGGAACACCATCCCTTCATCCTCATGGGAACACCATCCCTGCATCATTAGGGAAACACCATCCCTTCATCCTCATGGGAACACCATCCCTTCATCCTTAGTGGAACACTATCCCTGCATCCTTAGTGGACATTATCCCTGCATCCTTAGGGGAACACCATCCTTTCATCCTCATGGGAACACCATCCCTTCATCCTCATGGGAACACCATCCCTTCATCCTTAGGGGAACACCATCCCTTCATCCTTAGGGGAACACCATCCCTTCATCCTTAGGGGAACACCAACCATTCCTGCATCCTTAGGGGAACACCATCCCTTCATCCTCATGGGAACACCATCCCTTCATCCTTAGGGGGACACCATCCCTTCATTCTTAGGGGAACACCATCCCTTCATCCTTAGGGGGACACCATCCCTTCATTCTTAGGGGAACACCATCCCTTCATCATTAGGGAAACACTATCCCTTCATCCTCATGGGAACACCATCCCTTCATCCTTAGGGGGACACCATCCCTTCATCCTTAGGGGAACACCATCCCTTCATCCTTAGGGGAACACCATTCCTTCATTCTTAGGGAACACCAACCATTCCTGCATCCTTAGGGGAACACCATCCCTGCATCCTTAGGGGAACACCATTCCTTCATTCTTAGGGAACACCAACCATTCCTGCATCCTTAGGGGAACACCATCCCT
>JANHMN010000006.1:20464861-20498170 GCA_030674055.1 Rhabdomys pumilio | reverse complement strand
TCCTTAGGGGAACACCATCCCTGCATCCTTAGGGGAACACCATTCCTGCATTCTTAGGGGAACACCAACCATTCCTGCATTCTTAGGGGAACATCATACCTGCATCCCTGTGGGAGCATCACCCCCCACATCTGCATGGGAACACCATCCCTGCATCTTTAGGGGAAAACAATTCCTGCATCCTTGGGGGAACACCATTCCTGCACCCCCACAGGAACACCATTCCTGCATCCCCATGGGAACATCACACCCGCATCTTCATGGAAACACCATCACTGCATCTTTAGGAGAAAACTATTTCTGCATCCTTAAAGGAACACCACTATCCCATATTTTATATATATATATATATATATATATATATATATATATATATATATTTAATTTTACCTATGTATTTGAATGTTTTGTCTACATATACATTGGGTATGGTACCACATCCATGTAGTGTCAGAACAGTCTAGAAAAAAGGGCACCAGATCCCCTGGAATTAGAGTTACAGATTCTTGTGAGCCACCATGTGGGGCCTCTGGTAGAGCAGCCAGTGCTCCTAACAGCTGAGCCTTCTTGTCACCTTATGTACTTTTGCCATTGCCTTAGACTTCTATCACAATTAAAAATGTCCCCGTTAAACAATCTGACATGTGGCAGGGGCAGGGCCTTACGAATCTTTTATTTATGAATATCCCTTTTTTTAAAGACTTATGTATGTGAGTACACTGTAGCTGTCATCAGACACACTAGATCCCATTACAAATGGTTGTGAGCTACCATGTAGTTGCTGGGAATTGAACTCTAGAAGAACAGTCAGTGCTCTTAACCACTGAGCTATCTCTCCAGCCCCATGAATATCTCTTGATTGAATCATTTTCTCTTATTAATTTGCCACTGTTGACATTATTTTGTCACTTGGTCCTACACTGTAGCCCAGTATGTAGCCTGGCCTTCAACTCATGATTTTCCTGCCTCAAGCCTTGGGAGTGCAGAAGTTATAAGTGGATGCCAGCATGCCTGGCTCTTCTGCTTCATTTTACCTCTTCATTTTCTTTTGACTCTAAGCACAATTGGCACACACACACACACACACACACACACACACACATACACGTCATGCCCAGACATGCACATGCACACCAGATAGCCTGGGTGTGTAGCAAGCTGTATAGTGTTATGTACAGATAGCCTACAATGTCCACTCATGTTCCAGTCCTGAAGTGAAACGTGAGTATTCTGAAGAGCAAAGAATAGCTCAGCTCTCCTGGGTGATTCTCTTCACCTGGATGCCCCCGTGAGCATCCTCAGCATCCTCGGCAGTCCCGCCTCTTTCTCCCTAACTCAGTTTCTCTTCCTGACAACTTTTAAAACTGTTCTCCTCCAAATCATCTGTCATCCAACTGATCTGATGTAGATGAATATTTTTCTACCCTAGTTTTCTCTCTTCCTTCTCCATCTTTATTTTCTTTTCTTTGCAAGATCCTTCTCATTGGCACACAGACTTGCTTTAAGATTTCTCATCTTGAAAGGAAGAAAGAAAGAAAGAAAGAAAGAAAGAAAGAAAGAAAGAAAGAAAGAGAGAGAAAGAAAGAAAGAAAGAAAGAAAGAAAGGGCTTACCTTCCCACACCATCTGAATCCATGCTATTATTACTCTCTCTGCTACAGCAGTGGCCTCCTAAACACCTTTCTACAAGAAGTATTTACAGAGTGATTGCTTTTTCCTTTGTCACTAAAAAACACAGAAACGACATACACATCCAGCAAGGTGGTCAAGCCATAAGTATTCAGCTCAATTTTTAAATATGATTATTTACTCTGAATGTTTGTCCCCTTCCCCAGTTCATATGTCGAACCCTAACTTTCAATGTAGCAGGATTAAGAAGTTAGGCCCGGAGATGGGCAAGCCATGAGGCGGGAGTGTTCATCACTAAAATCAGCACCCTTGAGAGAGGCGATTGAAACTTGTCTTTGTCTCTGATCTTCTACCATGTGAGGATATAGGGAGAGGTGACATGTGTGAAGTGTAGAAATAGCCCCCAGTCAGACACTATAGCTTCCAGTCCCTCAGAATAATCAGCAATCAATTTCTGGTATTTAAAAGTATCTCAGTGTAAGGGGCGTTGCTTTAGCAGCAGCCTGAACATAGACAGTATACAGTACCCCTTGGGGGAGCTGTGGACCATGTCCAGCATCTGGGAGTTTATCTCAACTTATTTCCTCTCCAAATGAGACAGCACTTGTGACCTTCCATTAGTACAGATGGTTTTTGTTCTCTGGAACTTCATGTGGCTAGAGAAACATGAAATGTATCTTTTCATATTTAGTTTTGTTCACTTTCCTGTTAGGTTAATGACGCTCATTCTTTGTTATTCTTCATCCCCACGTCTCAGTTCATTGACTGAATGGCTAGACCGTAATTCTTTGTCTCGTTAGGGAATACCTGATGTGTTCGTTAGTTTTCTTCTTGTTAGGACAAACTACCTGGGAAGGATCAGCTTAAGGGATGAAATGTTTATTTAATTAGGGAATATGGTGCATTGTGATGGGGACCAGACAGTCACAGGAGCAGGAGACAACTGGTCACATTGTGTCCCTTACCAGGAAGGAGAGAGGGGCAAAGGTGGGTCCTTTGCTTACTTTCTCCTTTTAGTTAAACCTGTGACCTTAAATCATGGGGAGCATTGGGTAGATCATGTGTTAACACATTCTCAGTGGCCCTTTCTTCTCTTCCTCCCTTAAATCTTTCTGTGAACTCTCTCAGACGTATCCAGAATCTTTTTTCATGGGATTTTTTCTAAATCCCACTGAGTTGACAAGATTAACCATTGGACCTGGGTTACTTCTAACTTGGGACTGCTATAAAAGTGTGCAGTTTGAATGTTCTTTCATGGTGTTTGGTCAACAAAAGCTGCTCAGTCTGTCAGTTGTGCATGCGGGGACAGAGGGAGGGGGATGGCCTGCTCAAGGTATCTGTGCATCTGGCTTCGCAGGCACCGCCATGTATTTTCCGAACAGCTTTACCAATCCTTAGGCCCGTGTGAGATGCGCATGCTCTGTTTCTTTGCATCACGCAGAACTTCCTCCTACTTAACACTCCCTGGCAGTTTCTTCTTGCATTTTTCTGGGCTGACTCTCCCCTCCCTCCTCCCCTTTCTCTGATCTTGCTTTTCTTCACTTCCAGCAACTGTGCTTCTAAGTCTAGCATGCTTTTGTTTCAGACACTTGAGTCCTGTGTTCTTTTCTTTCCATGGATTCCCTTCTTACATGGTATCTGCATAGAGAGGCGTGGCTTCTGTTCTCCTCTCATCATATGCCCCACCCCTACCTGACTCCATTGTCCTTCGTAACTCTCAGTTCC
Source organism: Rhabdomys pumilio (assembly GCA_030674055.1). Lineage (NCBI taxonomy): Eukaryota > Metazoa > Chordata > Mammalia > Rodentia > Muridae > Rhabdomys > Rhabdomys pumilio. The sequence goes on along the minus strand of JANHMN010000006.1, from coordinate 20,494,817 downwards.
TGACTTTATGCCACACTTGTTTCCTCTTGGTCTATACTGATAAAAGCACATTCCGGGACAGAAAGGATGCTGTCTTTCTAACGCAAGGCTGGATACTCAAGTGTTGAGATCCAAACTTAATCAGGCTCTTGAATATATGGTATCCGCAGAGATTCTCAATTTGGACTCAGCTTTTCTCCACCAACAGTTTTATCCCGTCAACCTGGTTTCATAGCTACAAAATCTACTCTTCATTTGTTTTCCAGCTTTGTCTTCTTTCTTTGCTTTGCTCGCACAACGGGGATTGCACCCAGGAGCTTGCGCATGCTCCACAAGCACTATCCAGTGTGGCTTCCTTAATTACCGCCTCTTGTTTTGTCTCCTTTCCACCTTTCTTACTTCTCCTTACTCTCTGTAAGTTTTTCCTTTTATCCCCCCCTACCCTATCATGATGTCCCTTCTGGCCTTTAGCACTCAGAGGAGGTGGGGTTTCAGTGTGAGCTCTCAGGTGACAGCTCCAAACTGCAATGCAGGAAGCAGGACACGCGGTGGGCGTGGTCAACACTTCTTCCATTCCCTTAAAAGCCTGTGACACCCTGCATGTGTCTCGATTTAGCTGGATTTCCTCCTTTCTTTTCTCCACATCTCCGACTACATGCACGGCTCACAAACATATCCATGTGGTAGAGTTTACTCCGCGTGGCAGCAAGTCCCTCTTCCTGTGGAGTCACGGAATCATAATGTCTCATCCAGAGACAGTTATAAAACCTGCCTTCTGAGACAGAGCTGCCAGACTCCTCCTGGATTTGATAGAGGGAGCTGCTAACGCTTAGGGAATGTGTGATGAGAACGAGAGGCAGCTGAATCCACCAGAGTGGGCAGCACCCTGACTTGTTGCTCTGCAGTCTAGCAAGGTTGTTGGCGTGTTTCCAAGGAGCTCTAAAAGAAAGACTATATATATATATATATATATATATATATATATATATATATATATGTGTGTGTGTGTGTGTGTGTGTGTGTGTGTGTGTATGTGTGTGTATCCTCTAATATTATATATACTTCTATTTATACATAATATATACCTCCATATAGTATATATGTATACATATACATATATATGTGTGTATATGTGTATGTGTATGTGTATATGTATATGATGTATATGTATATATGCACATATGTATATATGTATGTGTGTGTGTGTATATATATATATATATATATATATATATATATATATATATGTTTGGTGGCCTGCCTGTGTCCTATGCAGATATCAGTAACTAGAAAAGACTAGGTAGTCATTCTAAAATGAGGCGATAACAGAGAGAGCTAAAGAAGCTGACTCAAGTGCAATTCGTAGTTTGAAGAAAGAAATGATTTGCCAGTGATAACGTAAATTGCAAAGGATTGTCCAGTCGAATCCTCTTAAACTGGCTCTTTGTCATGTGGAAAGGGGAGGGTATATACATATCTGACATGCATATGTATATATCCACAGATGGACAAGCATCTATCCAGAATGGAGGAGAGTCTATCTAAGGGTAGGCAGGAAGAGGAAAAGGAGGAGGGGGAGGGGGAAGGAGGGAGTATAACCTACTTGAGTCTATCTCTAGTGGTGAGGGGCTAGGTACTGTGAACACTCCTCAGGAGGTTTTCATCCCACAGCAATATACAGCACAATGCCTAGCATGAGGTCAGCATATAGTAATAGGACTGAGAAAAAGGATTGTACCGAGTTCTGTTTAAGAATAGAATTTGAGGCATTTCATGAAAAGTAAAGTTAGTGAGTGTTACAGTTGTATAAATTAATGACGGGCTGGGTGTAGTAGTACATGCCTTTAACCCCAGCACTCAGGAGGCAGAGGTGGGTGAATCTCTCTGAGTTCTGGGAACAGCTACGGTTATACAGAGAAACTTCTGTCTCAAAAAACAAACCAATAAGTAAATATGAATGAGTGAATGAATGAATGAATAAATGAATGAGAAATCTTTTCTTATGACTTGTTTATACATGCACATTTCTATAAATACATGACCTACATAGTGTACATGCTTAAATATATTTTCTGAAGCTGACACGATTATTGGAGGGTCTCCCTTTTTCTGGATGGTTTTTCTCTCTTACCTCCGCTCACCGTAGGTTTCCCCATGAGTCTCCTACCATTTGCTCTCTGCTTGTGCCTCCACAGGGCATGCTCTCTGAAACTACTAGTTATTTTCAGTGGTCTCTGCGTGTCTGGGTCTCACCAAAGTGAGCGAGAAGAAAGAGTGGGTACAAGGAAGGGAACAGGGTAGGAGGGATCTACTTCCCCAACTCCCCAGAAAGGTGACCTCAAGACAGAATGACAGATGGCCTCTCTCCATGGCCCCCAGATGTCCTGCTCAAAATCTAATGTTGGAAGAGTGAATGCTTTTGCCATATTGGTTCATTTTTGATTCAGTTCTGTGTGTGGGTCTATGAGTTTCATGATAGCCAGAGAGATGATTTTAATCTAACACAGTAATAATACAATGTCCTTACAATAACGGTATAGACAGAAAACATAATTCCCTAGCTTCTTCTATTTACTCCTTCCACTGTTCAAAATCTTCATTGACTATCGACCTGAGGATTTTTTATTGCATCCATTTTCTTCTGTCACGTGACTTCCCAACACACATGCACATGTACACGCATATGCGCACGCACACTGTGAAACTTGGACCCAGAGATAGAAACATACAGGGACACAGAGTAGGCAGACAGTATAGAGACCAAAGGTTTAAAAACTCCAGAAGAGGAAAAAGACATGGGGGGGTCAGGAAGTTAACAAAAAGTTAACAGCTTACTTGGGTAATGCCTTCAGCTCAGGACTCTGAAACTTCCTAAGGCCATTTCTCCTCCCCTACTCAAGGCCAAACCAAATTTGCCTTTAGAACCATTACTTTCCTTTGGTTTATTTATTTATTTATTTATTTATTTATTTATTTATTTACTGATGTGGTGAGAATATTTAGAAATCTACTTTTAACCATTTTAAAATGTGTACTAACTTAGCTGGTCACCAGGCTGGTCAAAAGCCCTCTAAAATTTGTTTTGCTGTCAAATTGAAAGAGAAAGCCGTAAATGTTTTTCTTACCAATAAATAAGTAGACGGATAAGTGAAGCAATCGGTGTGTCCACTACCTTCTTCAATATTTCACACTGTCTCTTTTTTACAAGGCATCAATTTGTACATTTATCAAAACACCATTCTATACTCTGTGCCCAAGGCGGTTTCAGTTTGTCAATCAGAATTGGGGATACCAATAAATGTTTTTAAAAAAAAAATGTAAAAAAGAAAAAAAACCCTAAAAATTAAAGTTACCAAAATTTGTTTGTTTTTTTTTTCCCCGAGACAGTGTTTTCTGTATAGTCCTGGCTGTCCTTGAATTCATTCTGTAGACCAGGCTGGCCTCAAACTCAGAAATCTGCCTGCCTCTGCCTCCCAAGTGCTGGGATTAAAGGCGTGCATCACCACTGCCCTGCGAAATTTGTTCTTGGTAGTGTGTGAGTTATGTGAATGAATTTCTGTGACATCTTGTTGCTCAATAATAGTATAAATGTTTGTGGAGTACTGAATTCACACACTACAATTCTGGATTCTGGACCATCTTAAGGGCTCCTCTTAAGTCTTCTGAACTGTCTGGCAATCTTTCTGTCATGTCTATTGTGCTGGGCATTTGAGGAAAGGCTAAAAGTGCTGCTTCTTGGAGAGCTGACACACGGGCGTAAGTGTGCCTCAGGAAGAGGAGGTGGTGTGAGCTCAGACTATAGAGAAATGGGCTGGAAGCCTGGGGAGGAGTGTGATCAACCTCTGAGGGAAAAGCGGGAAGGGTATGCTATTCTCAAATTAGATGCCCCCAGATACACAAGATTTTCTACAAACTGACTCCTGAACTTAGTAGCTAATGAGAAAGAAATAATCAATGTGGATGAGGGAATCTCATGACCTGCTGTGTCATAGAGAAACAACTCCATAGCTTTCTAGAAACTGTCTCCCAAGATGGTAATGGTTATAATTTGTTAGGTACATGACTATACTGAGCTCTGGGGCTATGACTTAGAAACAAAGAATGGCATTTAGAGTTCGAGAAGTCTATGAGCCCAAGGAGAGAGATAGATACAAGTAACTAGGAAAGTCTGAGACAACCCGAAGAGAGTGGGTCTCTTATTCATGTTTGAAATAGCTTCTCAGAGTACCTGTGATCTCTTTTGTAATTAAAACCAAGCATTTCTGTGTGTGCAGTGACTTGTTTCATATCCGACTCTGACATATCATTAGCTCCCAGAGGCAAAACTTAAGGGCTGCCTTGTGAACTACACTCGAGTATCTTATGTTAGCGACTACTTCATGAATACCCATGGCCTTCCAATTTAGAATGGTGCGCTTTTAAAATACTTTTTGGCTTTATAATGGCATGAAAGTGATACATACCATTCAATAGAAACTGACCTGCTATTTTGAACCTGAGCTAAGGATATTTGGCCCGGTGGTCTCTTGTGATGCCAGGCTGAGGCAGTGAACACAGAGAAACCACACTCTCTACTGTTCTGCAAAGCTAAGCTGGTGTGTCTATAGGCTCAGTGTATTAAATGTATATTTGATTTATGGTGGACATATTGGGGACATAACCTATAAGTTAAAGAGTATTTGTGATCCCTGGCATGTAAGTGGTCAATTAAATAAATTCCAGGAGAGAGGCAAGCTTGGTGAGTTGAGGAGCAACTTACTCTCCTGGGAGTCAGGCTTTGGAGGGAAGAATGATATTTAACCTGATACCCAGAAGCAGCAATGCTTAGCCAGGTTTTAAAAAAAGAAACAATGAAGTCTGAAGCAAGAGAGCTTGGTGCCTCCTAGGGGAAGTGAAATGGATCTGCCTAACAGAACCTAGGAGATAGACACTACTTTATCCATGGGCCCTTGTACAAACTAAGATATAGTATCAGCCTAAGGTCAATAAAGTGCAAAACGGCATTCCTATCTAGGACAACCAAGTGAACAGACATTTCCCCCAGGATGATAGGTAGTCTCTCTGCTATGCCTCGCCTGAGCCCATCTGTTGTGTTAGAAGCACGGCTCACATCCGGACAGACCACACCAAGCCAAACAGATCCATGTGAGGTTTATTGTAGGAAAAAAGGGCAAAGGTGGCAGCGAAGAAGAGCAGGGGAAGAGAGAGAGAGAGAAAGAGGTCAGAGGGGTCTGCCTATTTATTTGGACAGTGACATAGCCCTTCTCAGGTAAAGGTGGGTGGTGAGCCAAGTGGATTCTGGGAATGTGTGGCTGTTGCCTTGGCAACAGATTGTGAGTTGCTGTCACCTACATGTGATGTCACTGGGTTTAGAGCCGATCCTGATAACAACACCATCTACCTCATGTACTACCATGGTTAGTGTTAGCACTGGACTCAGGTACAGAGGGTACCCAGAGTCAAGCTGTATTGTCATCCTTACTTGTTTTTCTACTTACGTGATAAAACACCACAAAACAATTTGAGGAGAAGAGGGGTTTTTTTTCCTCCCTTCCCCTCCATTGTACACTTTACAATCCATGACGTTGAGAAGTCAGTGTGGGAACTTGGAGCCAAAAACGGAAGCAGTGGCATGGGAGAGAGGTGCTTGCTTACTGGCTTGTTCCCCAATGCCTTTCTCAACTTGCTTTCCTGTACAACTCAGGACCATCTGTCTGAGGTGTGGGAGTGGCATGGTTCACAGCAATCTAAGCTCTCCCATAATTATCATCGATTTTAAACAAATGCTCCATAGAGATATGCTCACAGCCCAGATGAATGCTCAACTGAGGCTCCCCTTCCCAGATGACACTGAAAATAACTGATACAATTGCCAAGCATGGGCTGACCCGTGAACAATTTTCATGGCATCCCGAGAAGTCTGACCTTTCCTCTGTGGATAATGACACACTTCTGAAGTAGTCTCACCTGGATTTGACTCAAACAGGAATTTATTCAATAGGTAGAGTTTTAGACCTTTCTTTATAAGCAAACATTGTGAAATGGGTTCTGAGGACACACACACTGGAAATACTTCATGATCCCTTTATAGCTCTCTGGTCAGAGAATGAGCTGGGTGTGGGAGTCAGAAAGCCCACTGGGAGGCTGGAGTTAGCAAGAGAATGTTTAAACAACCTCTCAAGGGAGACAATGGTCACTCATTTAGAAGGTTGTGAGGAGAAGCTTCAAATTCATTTCTGTGAGGTTTCCAAAAGCTGAGAACTAGATTGTTATATAAAATAACACAGAAATGACTATACACAGAAATCACTATACACATACACCCACACCCACACACTCACACACAATTTACCTTCTTTCTTCCCATGCTTCTATTACGAGTGAAACAAAGACCTACAAGCCTTACTTTCCAGGAAACATGGCCTGGAAAATATCAGTCAGCACACAATTGGTGGTTTGGCTTTAATCTTTATGTGGGGATTTTAGAGTAGTTAATTCCATTCTGGGAAACAACATTCTATAATCTCAGACTTTACCTCTCAGCCAATCGGGGTTGCTTGCACAGGGCCACTGTCCTGGAATTCGATAGGGGGGTGGGGGGAAGGCCATTAGAGAGGACCTGTTTAGAGACTTGGGTTAGGGAAGTTTAGAAACTTGGGTTAGGGAAATTTGCAAAATAATATCCTCTGTTTTCGTCTCTGACTGAAGCTCTTGAAGGGTGGAAACTCAGTGTCCCAAGTTCTACTACCTTAGTCAGTTAAAACGTTCCCAAGTTGAGGCACAACTGCTTGAGGCACAACTGCATCTGTAGCAACGGATGGCTTTCTCTGCCTGTCTGTGCCTGTGCTCTGATGGAGAATAGGAATATGTGTTTTCTCACACTCAACAAGTCTCAGGTCTTCTTATTCCTTCCCTTCCTTCCATTTGGAAAAAACAAACAAACATCCATTTGTCTTCTCTAGATGAGGTGCTTTCTTTTCTGTTTTTAGGCAGGCATGTGTGTTATAGGAAAGAAAAGCATCACCAATGATGAAAATATGAATGAAATATGATGAAAATATGTAAATGTGTACCCATCACAGGGTTCGTGGCTTGTTAGTCTCTTGTTAGTCTCGTTGTAGTTATCATCTGTGTGGTCTCTATGACCACAAATTAGTGCGCACTCACTATTGTTCTCCTAGGGGAATTTGGGGCTCAGTTCCTGCATTATTCCTTATTTACCAATCACCCAGTGCACAAGCCTGCAGTGTGAGTTTTTGTGTGAAGACACATTATATACTGCACATTGCTGATCCACTTAACACAGAACTCCACACCAACAGTTCCTTAACACATTGTCTTAGTTAAGGTTTCCATTGCTGTGAAGAGACACAATGACGGAGGTTACTCTTATAAAGAACAAGTTTTAATTGGGGATAATTGAGGTTCAGTCCATTATCATCAAGGCAGGAAGCATGGCAGCGCACCCAGGCAGATATGAAATAGGAGGAGCTGAGAGTTTTACATCTTGATCTGAAGGCCGCCAGGAGAAGACTCAGCATCCTCAGGAAGCTAGAAAGAGGGTCTCAAAGCCCACCCTCACAGTGACATACTTCCTCCATCAAGACCACGCCCACTCCAAGAAGGCCACACCTCCTATGAGTGCTATACCCTGGGCCAAGCATATTCAAACCATCATTCATTCCTGTTCCCTATGAAAGTTTATCTAAAGTGTATATTTGTTTGTGTACCACCGTTTCCTTGCACTTTCAGGCTCGAGAGAGTCTTTCAGCACAACACCAGGGGACTATTTTAAACAACAAAATCACACACGCAACACAACAGATGACAAAATGTCACACAGTGTGAGAGTAGGATGTCATCTCGTTTGAGCTCAATGCAATGCAGAGATTAAGCATTTTAACCTCCGTACATGAACATGAATCACTTGAAATACCATGGGAATGGATTTGGAGACTATAAACAGATTTTACCAAGTAAGAAAATTGGTAGATAATGGGAATCAAGGGAAATAAAATTCCACCGTATTTGTTCCACTCTACTGAGTTGTGAAGTCTGTTCTGGATAGCAGAAAAAAAAAGGCTGAGAGATTGTTGGCTAACTAAGACATTTCTGCAAATGATTTATCAAAGGCACAGAACCAAAACAGTAGTCAATGGTCCAATGTAGAGAAAGGGAGTCCTTTGCATCTCTAGCAATCTGTTTGTGGCTCTGTTCAAATGAAAAATGCCTTGCCATAAATGTGAGCTCTGTTACCATGTAAGGATAATTATATTTTATTAAAATGGATTTACAGCCAGGCAATGAGCCATGACTGTATCCAGTCCATAACTGGCTTCATATTCTCAGCCATCTAACCCTGGACCTCTTGCCTCCACTCTACCAGACTTCTTCTCATCCTGTGTCAGTGACTAAACATGGCTGATGCATCAGCTGCCAGAGCCGTGTTTATTGTTTGGAATGTTAACTGCGACAAGTGTCAAAACTCCTATTTAATTACTCGGAAGCCAACTCCAAGATAAAAACACTAAACGGAATGAGGAAACCCCGAATCCAATGGAAAAAAAATGAAAGTCAGAAGAAATAAAATCCAGGAATCAATTTCTTGCTGTTCCCTATGCATTCACAGCCCATTCTCGTTTATTTACAAAAAAAATTCTTAAATTGTGCTATTGAGTTTGTGTGTGTACGTGCACACACAGTTGCTGCAGAAGCCACAACTCATGTGTGCAGGTTCTCTCCTTCCACGTTTCCATCATTTCTGGGGATCACACACAGAGAAACTACCTGTACTCACTGAGGCATCTCCCAGCCCTCTTTTTTGTTTATTAATAGTTATATTTTTCCTCTATGAGCAATTGACTGTGGCTTGATAGATTCTTCCCGAGCCACACTCTGAATAGAAGCAAAGAGACAATCATTCAATGGTTTCTTAGACAAGTACCAAGAGAGGACAGCCCTCATTATCCATAGACTTGTGTCATCAGGTCCTAACAAGAGAGAAGTGCTGATGTCACTTCCTGGGAACAGAGCAGGAGAGAAGTGCTGATGTCACTTCCTGGGAACAGAGCTAGCTGCTTTATCCTGTTGGGTTATTCTCACAGACTCTATTAGAGACACATGTGCTGATCTGTTTATAAGTCTCAATCTTATAATATCATGTGTTTAGTGATAAATGCTTACCAGATCACTTGCTAGTGATTTTTTAAAGGGAAGTAAAAAAATATTGACAAAAGTTTTCAGCCATTACCTAGTCAAAAGTCTAAAAACCATAAAAGCATAAAACTTAAAAAAAAAAAGCATGACGAATTCTTTAGTATTTGAATAGATAATAAAGAGGGTAGCATGTTGACATTTTCCTGAAAACTAGCAGTGTGTCACTTTGTACTGAAATCTCTTTGAATATAACTCATAATGCATGCATTAGAATTACGTACACAAATACACAATTGCATGTGCATATTAACTATCTCTTCTGATAATGAGGTCACAGATTCCAAGGATACCTCTGTCTCTTTAGATCTCCGGATGGCAGGTCTGTTTCTACTTTTAGTTATGGAATTTATTATTTTCACTAGACAATAAAACGTTCAGTGTCAAATAAATAAGGGTCACACAGTTTCCAAATATACATCAGGGTGCTCATAAAATCCAAATGTGCTGAGTCAGGTCATTTTCAAAGAGCAGAGCCAGGACTCCTCCAAATTCAGTAACTCCAGGAATGTGGCGGCTTCTCATGCTGCTGCCTGATGGCCTAAATCTTTCATCCCCTCTGCCTTCCTCCAAGTGCTAATGTCTTTATTATTTGGAGGGGGAGGAGAAGTGCCAACTTTCTTAATTAAAGTAAAATTTCATCTATTAAAGTGAAGTTTATTCTAATTGATGAACACACACAAGGAATATTGTGCATAAGAATTCCCAGTGTCTTCATGAACTGCAGCTATTATGAGCCATGTGAAGACTTTTTTTTTTTTTTTTTTTTTTAAATAAAAGAGTGTTGCTTATAGCCTTAAGAGCAGCAAGAGGATCAACAGAATGTTCTTGGAAAGGCTGCCTGAAAACTTGCCTGTTTTTTTTCTGGTCTCATTAGTGGAAGGAATGGACAGGTCACTTTCGGAAGGATTAAAGGGTCAGAGAGTTTAGTGAAGGGAAGTCCCTGAGGCCTTTAGAAAGAACACGGGCTATAGTACAATCTGAGAGCTAATCCTTTGGGTAAAACCTGACAGATTTGAGAAAGCTGTTTCTTCTTTTCTTTTTGGTCTTTAGAAGGACAATTTCCCATTATGAACAGATCTCAGATTGCCTTCATGTTTATCCCGCTGCTCCTGTCTTCTCTGTAGCACACTCCCTCCTGGGCATTGCATTCACAAGTCTTGCCTCCCCACCTGCCCCCAAACTGTCCATATTCTAGCCTTTTCTGACCAGAGATACTTTTGCTTGGCTCCTCTCCTCCTATCCTCATCTACAATTATCCAAACTTCCACACTTCCACTAATTCAAACCTCTTTAAAGGGGTGGTGGTGGCTAAGAGTGACTTACAGAATGCCAGGGTTTTGTTCATTTGTGGAGGAAGGGGAGGGTGAGGTTTTGCTATGCAGGCTGGTACTGACCTGATACTCTCTACATCCTCCAGACTGGTTTCAAACTTGTAGCAATCCCGCCTCGGCCTCTCAAGTGCTGGAATTACAGTAGCGAGCCACCACTCCTGTCATCAGAACGTTTATACTAAAGAGGATCTTTGCAGTCATCTTGTCTACCTGTTTTTTCTGTTGTTTGTTTGCTTGTTTGTTTTTGCTTTTCCTCCATAAAGAACAGAAATTGCGGAAACTCCCAAAGTTGGTGACAGAGCCATGATTGCTCAGGACTAACTCTGCATTTTCTCTTAATAATGACTATAAAATCCTGACGATCTAATCTTCAATAAATGAAGGCAAAGGTGCTGTTATTCCTCAGATTTCACTGGAATCTGACAATTGGTTCTAATACCCCTGCAGATTCCAGGCCCTTTGATATTTAAGTCTCCACAAAAACATGGAGTAGTGTTTGCACAGGATCTACACACACCCTCTCAAACACTTTATTAATTTTTAAGATTTATTTTATTTTAAGTGTGTGTGTGTGTGTGTGTGTGTGTGTGTGTGTGTGTGTCTGTCTGTCTGTCTGTCTGTCTGCCTGTATACCTTCGGAGGCTAGAAGAAGGTGTCAGATCTGCATTTGAAGTCACAGGTGGTTGTGAACTGCCCTATATGTGTGCTAAGAACTGAACTCCGGTCTTCTAGAAGAGAAACGTGCACTCTTAACTGCTAAACCATTTTTTCCACCCCTTCTATGTACTTTAAAGTCTTAGATTATTTATAATACCACATGCAAAGTCAATACTGTGTAAAAAGTTGTCATACTTAGGTCATACTTAGTTGTTTAGGTAATGACGACAAGAAAATATCTGTTCAAATTCAGTTATAAAGACAATATATAGCAGTTGGCTCCATGGCTTAGTTGGTTAAAGCGCCTGTCTTGTATAAAGACAATATATGTGTGTCCACCCGTGTGTGTGTGTGTGTGTGTGTGTGTGTGTGTGTGTGTATGTGTGTGTATGTGTGTGTGTGCCCTGTATGCCTGTACTTCCATGCACATACAGAAAAGAATCCAGAGTAGGATGAGGGATGTTCTGCTTTCTTGCTCTCTGTCTTATGACCTTGAGATTTGGTCTGGAGCTTGCTGCTTTGTGTAGGTTGGCTAGCCTGCAAGCTCCAGGATGTGGGTGCTAGGGTTTGTTAACTTGGGGTATCTTGCATATGTTACAAGGGTTCTTAAAGCTGAGTCACATCAGAACCTCAGAGGCAATATTTTTAAAAATACATATTTGATGTATATCTGGTTGCATCTGGAGATGTGGAAACCGTGCACACAGGAAACTGAGTACCTCCAGAGCTTCACAGTCATGGGCAATTGGACACTGGTGACATGATGTCAGGTCAGTGAGACGCAGTGGCATGTATGTGAGTGTGTGGAAAATGAAGGAGGGTGGAAACACACTCTGCATGCAGAGCCCCAGGACCCTGGCTCATGCTTGTGGCTGGAGGTATCAACAGGGAAATGGGCTATTTCCTACTTCAGGATCAATGTCACAAGGACACCTTCGTTTTGCTCATCATCTCCACATACTTTGAACTATTGCTTACTGGGGGACTGAAGGGATGCTGTACCACTTTAAGAACCCTTGTACCAATGTAGGTGTGGTGATTACACCATTGAGAAGGGAACTGTGTAAAGGCACTGGTCTTGGAATTCCTCTTACCCTCTTCCTATCCTGGAAGCTCTTTTTGTGGTTTGTGCTTCCTGGTGATTAGTCACAGGGCTAAGGATTCCACACAGATGTTTGTATCATGGTTTGGAAGTTGGGCTTAATGACAACGAATGCACTCCCTATGTGCTGTGCCTGTTTGCAGTTGCAAAAGCCTCCTGATATCAAACTTTAGAATAAAGCACCACCTTGTGGTCTGATGCATTTATTAAAGTGGAAGAATTGAAGACCAGAACCTGGAAATGCTCCCTCAGCTGGTGGTAAAGAAGCCAGGATCCAAAAACAATCTCAGGAGGCCGATGAAGCAGAAGCCCCCACACGGGGCCTTTCTGTTGCCTCTGATGAGTCATACATCAGCTGCCGGTGGCATGCCTTTTCATGGAGCGAGTCCCAGGTTTGGGACATTAATTTACTCTGCTCATCACACATCACAACCATGTAAGCCTTTCTAAACCACAGCGAAATGGGCCCAATAACAGCAATTTGTAAGTGAAGAAACAGGCCGAGGTCATCAAATGATCCAATCACATGTGAGCAGGAGGCAAGACTGGAAGTTAGGTGTTTCCAAACACAGTCGTTATTCTTAACCACGGCTCTGCTGACCCCAAGATCAAGACCAAGAAGATCAAGATCAGGGACCATGCCTGACTTCCCCCAATCCTGGGCTGCTAGAATTCCGATTGACACTTTCTGATAGGACTTGAAGTTGCCTGCTCTTCAACATCACACTGTCCAGGAAGGTTCTTACAGAGGGGCACTTCACTGGTACCCACCACTTTTTGAGACAGTCGGAGGAGATAATTCTAGTTTGTGGAGATGTGCAAGAGTACACGGGGCCATCATCATAAATGATTTCATAAGCAAACAAAACCGAAAAGTATTATTGGACAAATATTCACTGGGACAATTAGAGTGTTTACTCTAAGCATGATAGACTCTTTAATAAGTAATTATTTTATTATGTAGGTTGCTTTAGGGAGAGGGTTGGGTATATGTCTGACCAACGTGCAAGGTAAGTTATAGCAATTCAAGGGACAGCTTGTACGTTATACATCTTGTGACATTGCTCATATCCTTGGTTATGTCACTTTGCCTGTGGGACACCATTATGTCACTTGAGGGCCAGGAAATCCATTGCAAGGATGGTGACACTGAAACAGGGCTCAGTGAAATGGATGGAAAGAGTGAGTCTTCATTCTAGAGAAAGTTCATTCTGTACAGACTTCCTTTCCGCTCGCAACTGAGTCTGCCGCTAATTTTAGTAAGGAGATTACTTGCCTACAGTCAGTCTCACTTGATAACATTTCTAGGAACCATGATTTGCAGGACTTGGAATCTACTTTTTTCCAGAGGAGGCTAGTTCACGTATTTCAAGTTGGGATGAGGCTATATGGTAGGAAGTCCCCTGCCGGAGAACAAAAAAGAAAGCGAAAAGCTTTTAGGAAGTGAACAAGAAGAGGAAGCATCACATGGATTGCCTTCTCTTGGAGGGCTAGAACTTAAGACCAAACTTTTGCGTATTTGTTTTCAAAGCTGCTCTTGTTTTCTTTCTGTCCTGTGCCTTTCTTTCTAGTTTCTTACATTCATTTTCAATGTCATTTCTATTAATTTTGTCATTATTATTTGTGTGGGGAGTATGCACGTGTGTGCATAGGTTTGTGTGAATGCGTGTGTACTTTCCTGTGCATGTATGTAGAGGCCAAAGGACAACAGCACGTGTTGTGAGACAGGATCTTTTATTGAGATTGGAGTTCAGGGATACAATTACACTGGGTGGTAAAAAGGCCCCTCAGATCTGCCTGACTTGGCTAATCCATCCCAGACAGGCCTGGGGTTACAAATACACATAGCTGTGTTTTGTTGTTTACATGGGTTCTGGGGATCTGAACTCAGGCCTTCTTGCTCTCCATATCCACAAACAGCCTTTTGAAAACAGTCTTTGCCATTTTTGAAATCAATAAAAAATCATATTGTGTGAGTCTTTGTGAATGTATTCTGTCTTTGGGGATGACTGAAATGTCTCTTGACTAGTTTCTGACTGGATGGTAGAGAAGTACCCCTGTTTCATTCCAGAGCTGTAAAACTTATTTCTGGCTTTCAAATAGAAAGAAGGGAACTTCTCATTCTGGGGATTTTTATGATAAATAGCACCATTAATTTTAATGCACACTTTATGATTCCAGTTAATGAGCATTTGCATGCCAGCCCCTAATTTAATAAATTAGATTTGTCTTTCTCAAAGTATGGCTTTTATGTAAATTTGTTTTCCCCAAAATGTTAGACAAGGAGATTGATTTTGGCAGAGGAGCAGGTTCTAAATCACATAAGTCCTGTTGTGAGTGAACCCAGGAGCTTCCTAAGTGTATTTCTTATTCATCAGGCCAGTGCTTCTTACCTGGAACAAAGATGGAGAAATGGCATCATTACTTGTCTCAAAATAAAGTGCTTCATTCTTAGATTATAAAGAGGTTTTCAGGTAGGTGATAGTCTTGAAACAGTGTTAACAATATAAACAATCTACCACTATGGGAAATCAAGGCTGAAACTTTAAACAGCCAGTCACATCACCTCTACACTCAAGAGCATACTAAACAAATGCATATATGTTGCTTATTTGGTCACTCAGATTGGTTTCTCTACTCTCATGTAGTTTAGGATCCCCTGCCTAGGAAATGGTGGGCTCTTCCTATATCAACTAAGTGAATTAAGAGCATTCCCCATGGACATGTCCATAGACCAACCCAGTATAAAACAATCTTCATCAAGACACTCTTCCCAAGTTAATTCTGGGTTATGTAAAACTGGCAATTGACTCTAAATCAAGTTTTACAAAATTATAAACAAGTTTTATAACTAGATTCTCATACAAAACCCACATAGTTATGAGTTAGAATTTATGGGTGAAGTGGAGAAAAGAGACCTTTTTATGTGAACGTGACTTTTATGGAATAAAAAAATTGGATCTTAACAAGTATTTTCTCATAACATCTATTAAGTGACTGAGCCTTTTAGACTAGGGACGTTTGATAGTTGGCTGTGCGAGGTGGTTTTGTGTGTGTGTGTGTGTGTGTGTGTGTGTGTGTGTGTGTGTGTGTGTGTAGACAGCATTATACTGGTAGGTCAGAACTCTGAAGAATTCGTCTTTGGCTTTTTATACATTCTCCACTTCTATGTTTTCTTTTTGGTTTTACATAAAATCTCTTCTTCACAAAGTGACTCACAACTTACTATTTCTCATCTTCTTAAAGATTAATACAATGAAAATAAGTTCTTGGCCCCTGAAGAACTTCAGAATGCTGTGGGAAACTATGACAGTCACCTTTAATTATCAAGTTGACAAATGTAGAATCACCTAAAAAAAAGTGTCTCAATGAAGAATTGTTTACATTGGGTAGGCCTATGGACATGTCTGTGAGGAATGCTCTTAATTAATTTAATTGGTATAGTAAGCTCCAGCCCACTATGGGTGACACCATTCTCTAGACAGGGATCTTGAACTATTCAAGAGTAGAGAAACTGAGCTGAGCACAATGAAACAAGCAAGCATATATTCATTCATTCAGTTTACTCTTGAGCATAGGTGTGATGTGATGAGCTGTTTGAAGTTTTTCCTTCGTTTCCCCACATGATAGATGGGTAACCTAGAAATAACCCCATTTCCCTTAGGTTGCTTTTGTTAGAATTTTTTCCCTTTCTTTTCTTGTTTATCACAGCAACAGAAATGAAACTTGAACAGAAAGCAAGTCATATGTACTACTGTTTCTTCTTTATTGGACTTTCAGGGAAGGAAATTTCAGCTGAAAGGGATGTTGTGATCTACTGGGATAACACATCTATTCCATAACAAGATCAGTCCATGTCAAAGTCCTATGTTTTACAGAGGAAGTGGAATCTTCCCACTCAGCTCCCACTCAAGCGGCTAAAGTAGAGGTAATAATCAGACCCATGGGAAAGTAAGAGTCACAGATTCATTGACTTCTGGAGGGGAAGTGCCATAGAAACACAACAATCACTTTTGAAACCAGTGCCATCAATAATCTAGCCACTTCTTATTATTTTCTCACCTTCTAAAGGCTACACACACTACACACACACACACACACACACACACACACACACACACACCCCTACCTCATGCAGTATATCTTGATTATGGTTCTACTGCATCTGGTCCTCCCAATTCCTCTTCTCCTCCACTTCTATCCAGTCCTCTTCCCTTTCTGTCCCTCATTAAAAAACAAAGTCTTCTAAGAGATAATAATATAAAATGGAATGATACACAACAAGAACTGACAAATTAGAATTGGGCAAAATAAACAGACAAGCCCAAGAGAAGGCACAAGAAACAGACCCACTCATCCAAACACCCAGGAGTCACATAAAAACACTAAACTGTAAGCCATAATATATGCACAAAGGTGCTAGTGTAGACCCATGCAGGCCCTGTGCATGCTGCCTCAGTTTCTGCGAGTTTCTGTGTGTTTTGTTCATGTTGACTTAGAAGGCCTTGTTTTCTTAGTGTCCTCCATCCCTCTGGCTCTTACACTCTTTCCACTTCCTTTTTTGGGGGTTCCCTGAGATCTAAGGGGAGGGATTTGATGGCAGTATCTTATTTAGAGTAAGCATTCCAATGTCTCTCTTTCATTCTCTGCATATTGTCTGGATGTGGGTCTCTGCATTTGTTCCAATCTGTTGCAGGATGTTTGAGCAAGGCACTGATCTGTAACCTTTGGCAAAATAATATTAGAAGTTATTTTATTGCAACTTAAAAAAAAGAACACCTTTAACCCCAGTACTTGGGAGGCAGAGGCAGGTAATTTCTGAGTTTGAGGCCAGCCTGCTCTACAGAGTGAGTTCCAGGACAGCCAGAGCTACACAGAGAAACCCTGTCTCGAAAAACCAAACCAGAAAAAAACAAACCCAGCTGTGTTTGATTTTAGCCTAGATCTCTAGGCTATCTAGTCTCTGGTTCTTCGTCACCCAAGTAGTGTTGGGTATTGGTTTTATCTTGAAGAATGAGCCTTAAGTCAAGTTAAAGCAGATATTGGTTTTTCATGCCCACAAGATTTGCACCACAAGATTAGCACATCTTACAACAGGACACCACGTTGATCCAAAGATTTGTGTCTGGGTTGGTATTTACATTTCTCTTTCTAATAACATTCAGAGAACCTTCCTGCACCAAAGATGTTAAAACATAGGGGTGAAGGCTCTACATGGGCCCAGCTCAACTTCTGTCCAGTGAGTTGTGTAGGTATTGTCTTCAGCAATGGGGCCTTGCTGTCAGTTTGTGGAGAACAACTATAGTCTTGGAAACAGCCCATGTTTGGGGATTACCATACGTACGACCCATTCAGTCAATAATTCAATTAGTTGCAACCCAATCTTGGTATTGGAAGCTTCATTTGCTGGCAGGAGATGTCCTGTTGGGATTCTGTCTTTCCCATGGTGATTTCTGATACATTGCCTTTATACATGTTTATATTTTAGGAAGTTTCTACTATATTAGGTTCTCATAGAACTCCTCAAATGTCTTTAGTTTTAGCTTTCTCTCCTGTATTCTCTACCCCATCTTCCTCTCCTCTGCTTCCCATCTGATCTTTCTGTTATAGTCTTTCTTCCTTATCCATCCGTAACTATCTATTCTATTTCCTTTTCCTAACAAGATCTATCTGTCCCTATGAATCTCTTACTCTATACCTAACTTTGTAGCTCTACAAATTGTAGTTTGGTTATCATCGACTTAATAGCTAATAGTCCACATATAAATGAATAAAAACTGTCAGGGACACCTCACTCAGGATGATTTGTTTTCTAGTTCTTACCACTTACCTGTAACTTTCATGATGTCTTTTAAATGACTGAGTAATATACATTGTATAAATGTCCCACATTTTCTTTATCCATTCTTCTGTTGAGGACATCTAGTTGTGTTCAATTTCTGGCTATTATGAATAGAACAGTAATGAACATGGTTGAGCAAGTATTTCTGTGGTAGGATAAAGCATCCCTCCTTTGGGTATAGACCCAAGATTGGTATAGCTGGATCTTGAGGGAGAAAGATTTCCATCATCCTGAGGAACCACCACATCGATTTCTATAGTAGCTTTACAAGTTTTCACT
Organism: Rhabdomys pumilio; assembly: GCA_030674055.1. Lineage (NCBI taxonomy): Eukaryota > Metazoa > Chordata > Mammalia > Rodentia > Muridae > Rhabdomys > Rhabdomys pumilio. The sequence goes on along the minus strand of JANHMN010000006.1, from coordinate 20,476,411 downwards.
CACCCCAGCAATGGATGAGTATTTCCCCCTCCACATCCTTGCCAGAATGAGGCTCCACCATTTCTCAATACAATTATGTGTATAAGAAAACTTCCAATGAAAACTCGTAATATTTGAGAGGTTCTCTAACAATGTATAAACCATCATGTGAGAGAGAGACAGAGAGAGAGAGAGAGAGAGAGAGAGAGAGAGAGAGAGAGATCCCAGGAAGGAAGAATTTGTCATGGGGCACTCCCTTTAACTCCATCTCACTGAAAATGTCCCAATTCCCTAGGAGATTAAAATCAATTAGAATTTCATAAAACCTATATCATATGCTATTTCTAAATTAATTATGAAATGTGTTTAAAGTTGGGGCAATAATTTGAAAGGCTATATTTTTTTAAATCTTTTTTTAGTTTTTTTTGGGAATGGCTATATATTGATAATAATATATATCAATATATTTAGCTATACTCAGTTGATCTTTTGGTAAATTGGTATAAAACCCCAAATTTTAGTCAGACTGTGGTGGTACATTCCTTTAATCCCAGCACTGAGAAGGCAGAGGCAGGCAGAACTCTGTGAGTTCAAGGCTAGACTGCTCTACAGAGCTAGTTTCAGGACAACCAGGGCTACACAAGGAAACCTTGTCATGAACTGCACCCTCTCAAACTCCAAGTTTTACAAGTTTCTTCATCATGTATAAATTAGGCAGATGGTTCATTCATTAATTCAGGTCATGCGTGACTCTGGGTTCTGTTACAACTGTGGGCACAGAGTAGACAAATGAGGCAAGCAGAGCAGTACCTTTCTCAGAGTGTTGCCTCAGAACTACTGTTTGCTCCATTCTGACTGGCACACACATGACACGCCCCACAACAGTTATTCATCTCCCTGACGTATGCAACTGTAGCAGGATGCCCATTGTTTCCAAATTTTCCAGGTTCTCCATCATAGTATCACTGAAATCTGTCTTGGCCACGGCCAGAAGAGCTGTGTGGCCTAGGTCCTGTTGGTAACTAGATACAGTAGAGTGACTAAGCTTTGGTGGATGGCTATTAACAAAGAGGAATATGTTAGGCTCCCAGGGTGTGTCTTTGAGGGGAAAGCTAGACCTTCTTCTGTCTATTTCCTACTGTAAGAACCCTAGTAGGTTGGCTTATGCTAGAAGAATCATCTTGGACCATGAGGAGAAACTGTTGAAATGGTTGCACAAGATGATAGAAGGAATCCAGGTTGAGAGGAGAGAGAGAGAGAGAGAGAGAGAGAGAGAGAGAGAGAGAGAGGAGAAGGGAGGAGGGAGGAGGAGGGAGGGAGAGAGAAGATGAAGATGGTGGATAACTGAGATGAGGTTATAACATATTTTAGGTATAAATGTCATCTGCAGACAACATTGATACAATTGCTTAGAAGCAGAATTAAAATTGAAAGCCATAAGTTTCATATTGGCAATTCAGCAAGCCTGTGATGTATAAAGGTGACCATCTGCTCTCCCCCAGCCATGCTCAGCAGAAGGTGATGAGGGATGAGATGGCTTCAGCAAGGGCACATGCTTCAGAGTATCACAGCAAGTGGGAGAGCCAGAGTCTCCAGGTGACATACACAGACATTCTTCCCAGGGTGCAGGATGAAGGCCTATCACAAAGGCAAGCAATTTTTCTTTCCACTTTCTAACCATTGCACCCGATCAATCTCAAAGACAAATACTTATGGTCTGATTCTCACTTTTCTTCCTCAATAAGATAAATGGTTGTCTGCAGTTCATCCTGTATCTATGATATTTTCTGTACCTTGATACCTATGGTGTTGTATCACAAAGGTATCAAGCCTTTGATATCAAAGATGTTAACGTCTTGATACCAATATCATAGGTATATGCCTAATGGAGACCAAAGGATGGCACCCCTAAATTTGAATTTCTTATTAGATGTGTGAAGTTTTTGAAACTGGTTTTGTTTTCTTTTGTGTGAGAGGGGTTAATTAAATTGTTGTATACATTGAAATATCGTACACACACACACACACAGAGAGAGAGAGAGAGAGAGAGAGAGAGACTAAGAGAGAGACTGAGAGACAGAGACTGAAAGAGAGAGAAAGGGAGAGACTGAGAGAGAGAACAAGGATGATACAATTACCCTTGGTCTTCCTTCTTCCCGTCCCTCCTCCTTCTTTTTGCTTTTCCTTCCTTCTCTTGCTCCCTCTCTTCCTCCCTCCATCCCTCTTTCTTTCTTTCTTTCTTTCTTTCTTTCTTTCTTTCTTTCTTTCTTTCTTTCTTTCTTTCTTTCTCTTTCTTTCTTTCTTTCTTTCTTTCTTTCTTTCTTTCTCTCTTTCTTTCTTGTGGGAGAGCCGAGGATCCAGCAACACTGATGTGTCCAGTTAGGGCTGTTATTAATAGGAAATAATGGAACTTTATCTTGTTTTGTTAAACAAAATCTGGTGTCTGGAAAGCAGATGTGATGGTTGGCTTGGGTTCCTGCTCTGTGCTGCAGATGCTGCAATATTGTGTAGAAAGCACCAGATACTCAGACTGTGGAGGAGCCACTGGGCCATCCTGGATCACTCACATTCATGTGAATAGTTGTGTAAACTTCCAGGAAGTTCAAAGCCACTTTTATTGTGAATTTTCAATCGTTAGTTGAGCCCACTCCTAATCAGGAAGATATTTTCACTGTGGACAGTGCAGGATGACCATTCCTAAGCAGGTGCCTTTAGGGATCATGGTGGGAGAGACACACGGTTAATAAAATTGCAAAATTGATTAAAGATGTTTGTAAAGGCAGAAGCTCCATTTTCACTTGAAGCTCATCATTGCTCCGTGATCGGTGGAACTAAGGAACAATTGCTCACTTGCTACCTTCTAAATGAAACCTCAATTTGAATTGAAACCAGTTTCTTCTTCTTTGCAGAGGAGACAATTGCCCAAGTGACACATTTTTTGAAGACTCCATCATGGCTTTCATTTTCTAGTAAGTGCTCTCTCTAGCAAATTGCTCCGGCATACACAGCTAGCACATATTAAACTCAGCATGCCGAAGAAAACAAAGGTGGAGTAGTGGAAATTTCTCCTGGAACAGCCACTCCATGCTGTTTGAGGAGAGCTGCACCCATCTTTACTGCTTTTCCATAAAAGTCTTACGAGAAGGAAGTTAAACCACAGCCGCGTTAGGTAAGTGACTTGCGTTAATGCAACTTATCTGGAATGAGGAAGAGAAGGACACAGGGTTGAGAGAGTTTCCTCAATAGCATATTTGTCTTTGTTGCAAAGCAGCAAGTAGGACCCAGGCTGTAGCCTGACCAGAGTTGATCCACCTAGATACCAGAGGCTTTCAGGAGGTATGGGATATCTTGAGATGTTGAAGGGATTGTTCACTAGAAGGTGCAATTCTATGACCAGGCTGACCAGGTCATATGAATGGCTAACTCAGAGAAAGGGAATGGGCATTCACAAAAGCACAGAAAGATATGGATTAACCTAAGCCTTTGTGTGAGTTCAGAGCCTGCAGCTAGCTAATGGCCTAAAGTAGGAGGTGGGGTGGAAAATAAGGGAGACTGTGAGCTTTGGGGTCAGATTGCTTTGATTTCAACTCAACTTTCTGTGCATTAGGTAGGTGGTTTTTCTTTCTGTGCCTCAGTCTTTAAATCTGTCAGATGGGGATCTCTATGTTAACCCTTCAGAGGTTGCTGCTATGTGTGTGTTTGGTAAACACATGGTATCTCACAGTGCACACAGCACACTTGTAGGTGTTAAACTATAAGTCATGCTTTTTAAACAATTCTATCTATTATTAATTTTAGTGTGCTTGTGTGTGCATGTGTGTGTGTGTGTGTGTGTGTGTGTATGTGTGTGTGCACCCACATGTGTGTGATGTGTGAATGAGCACAGGTATTCATGTGAAGATCAGAGGACAACTTTGTGGGATTCTTTCTCTGCTTCTACTTTGGCATGGGTCCTGGTAGTAAACTCAGTACAGGGCTTTTAAAACAAGTATATTTACTCCATGAGTCCTAATTCACATCATATATATATATGTGTGTGTGTGTGTGTGTGTGTGTGTGTGTGTGTGTGTGTGTAGTCTTAGCTGTCCTGGAACACTCTGTGCAGAGTAAAGTCAGTTTACTCTGACATAAGGTCACTTGAACTCATAAAAATCTGTCTGTCACTGTTTCCCCAGTGCTGGCATTAAAGGTGTGTACTGCCATGCCTGTCTGTAGTGTGTCTTTTAAGGGGAGTTAGGTAGGTGCTAGTGAAATAGTCTGAGATGAGACTGGTCCCTGTTAGCATGCCTTGAATCTGTGCTCACTTTTGTCATTTGCCCTGGCTCTGTCTTTCCTTGTCCATACATGCTTTGACTACAGTGACCTTCTGCTTCCCTAACCCTCCTTGTCACCTGCATATAGTATTTTCTCTCAGTGACATTGCCCTACTTGCCCATTTTTATCCAATTAGGGATCTCTCCTCCCAGACCAATTTCTGTACATTCTTGAGCACTTGCTTTATTAAGCACTTAGAGTCATGGTGATTCATTCATTTATAAATATTCCTGCTTTGCTGAGGGACTGCTTGGTGGTTGGAGTGAGATTGCCTCCTGCCGTCCCCATAAGCTCAGCTGGTGGAACTATTTGGGAAGGATTAGAGTGCCTTGTTGGAGAAGATGTGTCACTGGGAGCAGATTTTAAAATGTCAAAAGACTGGCACCATTGCCAGTGTCTGTTTCTGCCTCTGACTTGTGGATCAAGATGTAAGGACTCTGCTGCTCTCGCTATACTACCTGAGATCTGCCATCACGGACTCTAAACCTCTGAAATCATTAGTTCCAAATTAAACACTTCTTGTTATAAGTTAGTCACGATGTTTTATCACAGCAATAAAAGAGTAACTAAGCCAGATTGTGAATTCTTAGCAGGGTTACCAGGCTTGTGCCTGTCGTCTCTATGTCTGTACTAGTGCCTGGCTCAGAGAAGACTCTCAGCAAGTGTCTATCTGCTACATGCATGCAGAAAGAATGTAAAGGTGACAAGAATTTGCTTATCTGATGGTTGTAAGCTTGGTCCATTCATCTTTGCATCTCAAAGACTGAACACAGTATTTGACCATGTACAGAACTGATGGACTTGTTACATGAAAGTGCATTTTCTTATAATTATTTATATTCAGTTCATTGAAATGCAACATTTAAATCAGAACATAGACATCATAATGTCTTTACAAAAGCTTTTGCAGAATGTAACCCAATCTCTAATGTATGAAAATTTTTCACAAAGAGAGTCAACAGGAACTGACAGTTGAGCGAAAATAACCATCACAAGTTGACTAACAACATACATATGCATTAGTTTAAGTCAACCAAAATTCACTGGAGATTGAAGTACTGTCATTTCCTGTTAGGAATAATATTATTTCATGAAATATAAGTTAAGACTTGAAAGGCGGTTATCAAGAAATAATTTGAACTCAGAATTCCTTTATGGCCTTAAAAATGATTCTACTGTTCAGTTTTAAGGACTCGTGCACTGAGCAAAGATTTATAACAATAATTTGCTAACAGATTTCTTAAAGGGAAACTAAGTATTCCGAAGGAAAACTATGTGATGCCAACCTGTGATCAAAACAGCTGAAGACATGTTAGGATGTCTGAGTGATTTATGCATGTCTCCATCTCATCAGACATATTATGATGTGATCAAAGGAGGCTGTGTACTGAACTTAATCGCTTTTCCTATCTCGCTGAGGCTATAAAATGCTCTTTTTTCTGCTAGTGTGTAGCAAAGAAGAAGGCAATGACTCCTGGTACCACCTTGAGACAGGCCTTGACTATTACTCCTAAGCCCATAACTGTGTTGGGTTTACTATTACAATTATTGCATTAATCAGCACAGAGGGGAAAAAGCAAGTAAAATCTGCTTTATCAAAGAGTTCCTTTTATTTGTGTGTCTACAGGTGTAACATGTGTGTGGAGGTACCCACGGAGGCCAGAAGAGGGCGCTCACAGGTGGTTGTCAGCTCCTTGACGTGGGTGCTGGGAATAGAACTTGGATCTTCTGGAAGAGCAGTGTGAGGGGAGCCATTGCTACAGCTCTGCATTTTATTTTAGGGGCCAATGAGAGAAAGGTGCCTGTCATCAAGCTGAGGACCCAAGTTCAATTCCTGGAAACCCGAATGGTAGAAGGAAAGAGATGACTCCCACAAGCTGTTCTTTGATCATGTGTGCACTGTAGAACACACACACACACAACTGTAAGTGGAAATGGACTAATTAGGAAGAGTGTGGGGGTTATGAGACAGGTAATGCAGATGACTATGATGAAAATACTTTATATATGTATGTGAATGTATACATAAATGTCATATTGAAACCCATAATTATATGTACTTAATATATGCTAATAAAAGTTTGAAAAGTGTTGCTTTTATACTTTTTCCCTAGAATCACTCTGTAATTTAAGAGTTGGCTGAAACTGCAAACACTGGGTATAGACTACACTTTCAAGGTAGTTTTAGCTGGGAGTTTTAGTTTCACCTCCTTAAACTGCCATCACATATTATTTTAAAGTTAAATTATCTTTGTTCCTAGACCTTGACTGTGCATCACAAGTGGAGAAAATGGAGAAGAAAGTGATTGGGCATAGCCTACCCATAGTTGCCTGGGAGTTAGTGGAAGAGCTGCAGAGTTCTTTAAAACCTCTTCTTTTCCTCTAGGCCCATCACATGGCTACTTGCCAGTCAGCCTCAGCAAAATGTCCCCTTTTAATGAAATGACAGATTCCGAAAAAACCCTATTAACTTCGGAAATTCCTAATGTGGAGTTTTCCGAGTGACAGACCGTCCACGGGGACAGGGTGAGCACCATGAACCTTTCCAGCTTCCATTTCTACTGATAGGCACAAGTTGCTGGAAAGAAATTCTCTCAGTCCCAGCCACATCACTTGCTAAATATAGAATTCCCGATTACAGAAACACCCTGAGCTGACAGAGCTTTCCGCCCTAGTTCAGAAGGCTTTCATTCTGAAAGTGCACAACATTTTCTCTTCCCCTTTAAGACGGGGGTGAGGGGGAGCCAGGCCAAGGACTCTGTGGCCACTGACCTGTTGTAAACTAGAGATTATTTTGGGAAACTGGGCGGAAGGAGTTGAAGGGAAGAGTGCGTGGATGAGGATCGATGTCATGAGCCCCCTGACTGATGAAGTAGAAGTCGTTTTAACGTGCTGTGTGCTCTTTGCTAGTGTTTTTTGAGACGTAACAGAATCTCCCCTTCATCACCAGTGAGTGGCTGCCTCACGATGCGGTATTTACGTGAATTATGTTTGACCTCCCAAAGGTGAAGGAAGATCTTTAGAAAGACATATTCTGTTCATTATGTGCAGCAAAGAGCAAAATCTCCTCCCTACCTCCTACCCAGTGCTTTTGCTCTTAATAGTGTTCTTTTGGGCCAGCCTGATGGCTCCCCAGGTAAAGATGCATAGGCGCCAAGCCCAACAGCGTGAGTTTCATCCAGAAGAGCCTTATGGTAGAAGCAGGAAATGGAGACCTTGGTCCAGCAAGTTTCCTTCTCACATGCCCACACTGTGTGTGGCATGCATGCTGTCCCCTCCATGCCCATAATAAACATAAAAAACATTTGTTTACTTATTTATTTACTTTTCACGTTATTCCCACCATTCCTTCTGTCCTTTGAATCTTGACCCACTATTGAGAGCAGAAGAGGCGTTTCTGGATATGGCCATGTGCTATAAACCACGAGGCAGGCAGAGGGCCATCTCCTTAGCGTGTTTCTCTATGCCGCTTCTTAAGTCCCAGAGAGATATCCAGAACACGCAGAACTTAGATACAATCACTCCTTAACATTTGGAAAAAAACTTGCCTGGGTGGAAAACCATTTTCTCAGACAACAGTGAGCCTAGGGATTGCAACAACAATACTGTCCTGTGCCAAGAATAGCAATTCATCCAAAAGTCCCACTCCCAAAGGCCACGGTGAAGCTGTGGTCATGCCCATACAGGCAGGTTACACTTGTGACCCTGCTGTTCCAGGTTAGTGGAGATGTAAGGGTTTAAGTTGGAGTCAACTATTCCTTTTTTATTTTTATTTTTATTTTTTTTTGGCTTCTCTATCTTGATCGTGTACTTTCTACTTTTCATGATACTAGTTTAGCAATGTTGACAATTTTGAACTGAGAAATATTATGCAGTCTAGATCAGGAACGAATACCAGATCCTTTTCTCTGAGTCCTAGGCATCAACCTACACTGCCATGTACCAGCTCATTCCAAGTCTCTAACTTCCTCTGTCTCAGCTGTCCATCTTACACGGTAGGGAATTGTTTTCTATGATTCAATGATTCAGCTCAATGACTCTTTCGTAATGGGTTTTAAGTGATATGAAGTTTGTTTTCATGAGCAGATTTTACTCATATTAAATGTTCTTGCTTCTTGAGCACACAGGATAGAACCGCGGCCACATGCAAAGGAGAGGGACTGCTTGGGAACGTAGAACTGTATCTACGATATGGTTGCGATCAAGTAGGAAGATAATATAAGGAAATTGGGGAATTAATTCTTGACTCTTAATTTTTCAAATGACTGATACGACAATCTTCTCATTGCTTGAACACAAGGGTTAAAATACATAAGTGCACAAAAATTGATGGCAGCCTGTCTTAAACTCTTTTGTAAAAATCACATGAAATATTTACTAAAACACAAATTCTGACCCAGCAGGTTTGGTAAGAGTCCTGGATCCTGAAATTTTGACAGCTTTTACTGGTACTCCCAGCCCATCGGACACTTTTGGACGTATGACGGTCTACTATAATATATATGAGGTATTTCAGCAAGACTGAGTCAGTTCATTTTACAGTTCTTTTTAAAAGCGTGATTCAAAATTTTGTGCTTTGAAGATGTTCACTATGAGGATTGTGAAATGGCCCCATGAGCGAATTGTTGACATAAATAAGTGCCTAACAAAATATCAATGGGTTGATTTCTAGAAAATGCATCTTCAGAAATACATGGCAAATCCATCCAGTGATGGAAAACAATAAAGAACTCCCTTCCCCTTCAGAGATAGAATTCTGTGCATCAGAAGCAGGCCAGTTCGTGGTGGGAAGAGAGCACGGCTCACCTGAGTCTAGGGCACAGCTTCTTGGTCAGTATCCAATCACGTGGTATGAACAACAGCTAGAGGATATATAAAGATTTCTTTCATCATTTTATGACCGTGTACTTCCCAAACTGTAGGAGCGACACTGAAACGTTTGGCAAGAGCTGGGGAAGCCGGGACACTTATTTGCAAGGCTTGATGAGCGCATGGGTGTGCCGCCATTACTTCACTGAGATTTATGAGGAGCAAATTCCTATGGCTGATTAGCCGTTCCTGGCCCACCTGAGGTTGATTTTAGGCTTGTTTAGATCGTACCGGTTGTCTCTCCCAGACTCCAGGGACTGCCAGACCAAGCCTTACCTGTGGGTAAAACAAGGAAACTCCCAGGGTCGAGAGAAAGCTGAAACTCCAATGTTAGGTAATCTGTACTTTCAGAGTACACGGAAATATACCGTTCACATAGATGTATGTGATGTTTCAGGTAAGAGATTCTTAGTAAAATCCATGACAATTTGGACCTTCAAAAATGAGGCAATACCCACATAAGGCATACTGAGCTGAATCTGTACAAAGTATGTAAAAGGAATCAGATTCCAAGTTCATTGACACTTGAAGATAAAATGACCACCCTTGATTGTCCATAGCCTGAGTGGGTAAACTGTGGCACATTTTATTCTTATTTTCTTGCTTTGTAACTGGGCCAGTGTTGAACTCGAGAGTCTCTTGTCCTAGCCATCTGAGTCTTGCAATTACAGGTGCTCACCACCATACTGAAGCCTCTTCTCCTTTTCCAAGTTAGACTTGACCTTGAGATTGACAACTACCAACACAATCTTCACTCCTCCGTCTCAGCCAATTCTTTCTCTTTTCCTCTTTCTTTTCCCTCCCTCCCTCCCCTCCCCCTCCCTTCCTCCCTCCCTCCCTCCCTCCCTCCCTCCCTCCCTCCCTCTCTCCCTCCCTCCCTCCCTCCCTTCCTTCCTGTCTTCCTCCTGTCAAGATCTCACTAAGTAATCCTCCTGGCCTGGAACTCACTATGTAGACCTGACATACCTGTGACGTCACAAAAATCTATCTGCTTTTGTTTCCCCCAAGTGTTGGGATTAAAGGGATGTGCCCCTAGCCTACGGAAGACTTACTTTAATTGTGTGTGTGTGTGTGTGTGTGTGTGTGTGTGTGTGTGTGTGTATGTGGTGGTGGGAAGAGGAAACACACACACACACACATACACACACACACACACACACACACACACACACACACACAAGCAACAGGCGCAGCGCTCGGGTGTTCTGCAGGAGTAGCACACACTGATAACCACCCAACCATCTCTCTAGGCTCCTTTCACTTCCACTAGAGATAAAAAGTCAGAATAGTTTTCAGACTGATTGACTTGGAGCAATTTTTTGAAGATCGGTAGAGTTAAACTCCTTACCAAAATAATTCAGAATATCTGGCTTTCTTATCGAAATTAAGGAGTAGAATGGTTTTTGAATGGGATCAAATGCTGCTGTGATTGATAGGAGAAATACTGGGTGAGGCTGAATTCTAACATGTTTTATGTTGCGCAATCTATGAAAATTGCTGTTTATACAAATTTTTTAGTGCTTAATAAAGAGAAAATACTCCCCAAGTTCCAAATTTGGAGATGAGGAAGATGCCTAGTGACCTAACGCCCCTTATCTGACTTTAAAGAAAAACTGATATACTTTCCTTTTGATGCAGCATTTGTGGTTGAATTAAAATTGGTTCTTGTGTTCCCTTTGAGTTACCACTAGGTTTTCTGTGTAGAAATCAGTAAATATGGTTTTCAAGACATAAACACGATGAGCTTCTTACAGATAAAGTACTCTAAATTTGCTTGTTTTGGTCTCCAGAAATCTGTCCATATACTGTAGAAAGAAAACTGAGGTATGTTTTTGATGATAGAGGGCATATAGCCCTAGTTGGTCAGAAAAGCAACTCAGTTTATTTCCATAGTTATTAACACTTAAGGAGAACCAGTCATGTCCCAAACAGCATCATAAGAACTTTACACAAGTTATTAATTTAGTTATTATTTTCTTCGAAACCCTTTTTAAAAATAGAGTCATTTATATTGTTACAGGCTGCCAAATAAAAATGACACACAGCTAGATTAAGGTAGCTACAAAAAAAAAAAAAACAAAACCAAAAACAAAAAACCCCAAACAAACAAACAAACAAAAAATCCCTGCTCAGTCTCAAACTCTATACATCTGAACAGGAAAAGGACACATTAGTCACAAAGAGGATAGAACAGATAATGTTTTCCTAGCTTCAACTCTGTCACAGCTCTCTCCTCTTTATGGTAGATAAGTACAGAACAATACAATGAACAGTGAAAGTTCTAAAGGGGCAGGTCCCCCTTAGAACAGTGGTTCTCAACCTGTGGGTCGGGACCCCCTTGGTGTGTGTGTGTGTGTGTGTGTGTGTGTGTGTGTGTGTGTGTGTGTG
>JANHMN010000006.1:20438167-20464851 GCA_030674055.1 Rhabdomys pumilio | reverse complement strand
TGTGTGTGTGTGTGTGTGTGTGTGTGTGTGTGTGTGTGTGTGTGTGTATGTGTGTGTGTGTGTGTGTGTGTGTGTGTGTGTGTGTGTGTATGTGTGTGTGTGTGTGTGTGTGTGGTTGAATGACCTTTTCACAGGGGTCATGTAAAACCATCAAAAAACACAGAGATTTACAGTACGGTTCACAACAGTAGCAAAATTATAGTTTTGAAGTGGTAATGAAAATAATTTTATGATTGGGGGGGTCACTAAAACATGAGGTTGCAGAATTAGGAAGGCAGAGAAGCAATGCTTTAGATTGACAGTAAGCCTCCCTTTAAAGAGCTGCTTTTGAAAGACACTTTAAGGGAAAAGAAATCAGAGCATGGTAGCAATGGCCCGTGCACTAGGGAAGCCAAAGGCTGCCTAGACACAAGGTGTCTGTGCTTCTTGGCGTGTTTGTGTATTCCACTTGGAGTGTAGCCATATATCCATCACCTGTTGTGTTATTCAAATGAATAATAAAATCCAACAAGTCTCTTCTGTTTACCTGATGAAGCATGGATTAACCCACGCCTACAGAGATGGAAAGGTTTGCCTCGATCTCTGTCTCCATCTATTTTGTGTTGCAAGAGCACAATGCCTCAAGTGAGGTGATTTATATAAAATAAAATCTTATCTCCTCGCAGTTCTGAAGGCTGAAGTCCAAGGTCAAGGCGCTGACTTCCCGTGAGGCTCTTCTTGCGACATCATTAGTAGGAAGGAAGGTAGGAGTGGGAGGAGAAAGAGGCTGAACTTGGTCTTCTGTAAGAACGGCCCCCATAAGGACAAAAGGCCTACAGTTCACAACACTTAGTGCTATTACACTGGTTACCTTTCCAACACTTGCCTTTTGGAGGCACATTCGAATCATAGCAATCTGGCTAGAGAAAATGCCTCTGAAATCACCACAAGTATAAAAGGTATAGTGAGCTGATGGAAGGTATAGACTAGCAAGATGCTGTGGCTGGCAGAGATAACACCATTGAAACTGGCTAAACTGTTAGAGGAAGGCAGTAAGGGGAAGATCATAATCCGGATATTTTAAGATGTTAGAAATAAAATTGAAATCAAAGGCCATTAAAAGTGCCAAGGAGAGCCGGGCGGTGGTGGCACATGCCTTTAATCCCAGCACTTGGGAGGCAGAGGCAGGCAGATTTCTGAGTTCGAGGACAGCCTGGTCTACAGAGTGAGTTCCAGGACAGCCAGGACTACATAGAGAAACCCTGTCTCGAAAAAAACCAAAAAAACAAACAAGCAAACAAAAAGTGCCAAGGAGACAAGACAGTACTCTGTTCAGAAGGGGCACATCCTGAGTAGCTCTTGCAGAAGGATGTTTTATGTTCATTTGTGCATGTAGTTAGCACTGTCCTCTCAACGTTTCTGATAGGCCATGTGGATACACTTCCTAGGTATTGTTTGGTTGGCTTCTGTTCTCTTTTTCATTTGCTACTAAAGTCTGGTTAATATGCAAGACTTCATGATGTTTGTAGTGTATTACCAGTGGCTGTTGACATTCTGATGGCTAGCCACATAGGGAAGTATAAAAACGGCATAAAGAGTGGCTTTAACTTCTCTCACATTTTGTTTTGTTGGTTTTTGTTGTGGTCATTACTATTTTGTGTGGTCAACACTCTTTATTGTTGGTTTTATACAAAAGCCCCAAAGCTATGAAGAATTAAATTTCATTTTTTATTTCTTATCATGTGCAAATTGCCCAGTGTAAGGAGAAAAAAGAATTATGAAGCAGGCTCTGGGGTTCGCTAGCTCATCCAGGTGCTAGAAGGATAATTGGGTTGGACTCTAATGACAGGAAGCTTTCCTTAGGTCAGGGTGACTTTCCAAAACTTTCTAGTTTTAGCAAATGGTCAGGACTGTACAGTGGTCAGTCTGACTTCCTCCAGTGATGGCCATGTCAGCTACACCTGAGACTGATAATGAACCAGAGAAGAAGTGGATCAGCTTTAATTTCACCTGGCCTACCCTTGTGCCTTTATCCACGTGTATCTTCATCTGCCATGTATTCTACAAGATGCGCCACATGCAGAACAAATGGGGGGGGGGGGGGGGTTCAGAAGCAAACAACTTTAAATTTCAAAAATAAAGAATGAAAAAAAAAAGCCAACTTTCATCAAAGAAGAAAAGGTCACCTGTTAAAGAACTAAATGAAAATTTGACTCTCAGAATGTTCTTTCCAAAGACTAAATGCCTAAGACACCGGGGCTGGTCACAGAACGGAAGGGAGAAACTTTGCTGCTGAACCATTCTCTGTGTATAGTCTCTGCAGTTAAAATAAGAGAACACAGGGGCTGAAGGAGTGGCTCACTAGTTAAGAGCACTGGCTGCTCTTCCAGAAAACCAGACAGGATTCATTTCTCAGCACCCACGTGGCAGCCCTCAACTGTCTATAATTCCAGTTCACACCAATGTACATAAAATAAAATTAAATAAATTATTTTTAAAAAATAAAATAAGAAAACACACTTCCATTGATGCTTTCAGGGAAAAATGCTTGAGCACACACGGTGCATGGTGAGGTTTGAGTTCAGCTAGGTGATTAACTTGTGTTTAAAAACAGAAGTATTTGCTAGCTGCTGTTATAATCAGTGAAATGGAAAATTAACTAAACAAACAGATCAGAAGGGGAAGTTCTTCGTGGCGTACATGTTTCACAGGGGATTCCAAAGTGAAATGAGAGGAAATAACTGAAAGTCATCCTATAAATCACACCTAGCAATGATGTGGACACCACAGAATCTAATGATGAAAGTTGGAATGTGGCTCCAAAGAGACACAAATGAGCAGAAGAGTGCCAAGTTTTACAGAAAAGTGAAAAAAAAAATGGGGGATAACTGTAGGCATTTACAGGTGTGTACACACAGGAAGCACAGGATAGAAAAATAACTTTTTATACAAAGTCAAGGCAAGCAGCCTGCTCTCCCGCCTTCCTTCCAGGGGACTAGGATTGCTGGTATAGGACACCACAGTTCTCTACAGCATCTGACCACACTTGCTCCCCAGGCTTCTATCTCATTTCCCACACAATTTATTTTCCACCAGAGGATCAAAGTAATCTTCTGAGATTCCAATCTGTTGGCGTCACTATTTGCATTTCTGCAGACATTCTTAAGTCTCTGGCATCCTATTGTCCAGGCTCCTTCAGTCACCTTTTACGGTTTGGCTGCCAGTGATCTCTGCAGCCTGGTATGGATCTTGTCGCTCTTTCTGTTTAACCCTGGGAACATTTCATTTCCCAAATATGGATCGGGCTCTTTCTCACCCCCAGGCCCAGCCTAGGCTGTCTTCCTGTGTTCAAAGTCCTCTCCTCCCTGTCCTTTAAAAAATTATATATATTTTTGATTGTAGCAAAGTATTTAGATACCAATTTGTACGGTTAATTTCTAGTGACTTTGATTTGTTTCAAAGTTACACAAGCAAATGTTCCTTCAAGCAAAATAAAAACATAAAATAAAAATAAACATGAGTTCTTCTTTGTGACCAGATTTCTGACTGTCCAACGAACGAAGAAATAAAAGCGAAACACCTTGCCTTCTGCAAGTCTCAGTTTCAAGATTCCTTTGAATATTTTTAAAAATTGGAAAGAACCTTTTTACTCAGCCATGCTGACCAATCTTTCTTGGGAATATGAGCTGAAACTCTGATTAACTTTAATTTTTAAACACGACACAATACAGTTAAATATGGGTTTTAAATTGAGGAATCTAGGTGACTCGTGAGAGTTATTAACAAGCAATTTAAGCTCTCTGAGTAATAATTATCTTCAAGAAATAACCTCTTAGAATCCAGAATGCATATTGAATATAGCAAATTCACAGTTAAATCAATGGATATTCCACTTTTGCATTTTAATCTTTACTGTTTTTATCATTTGTGTGTGTGTGTGTGTGTGTGTGTGTGTGTGTATGTGATATACCCATGTAAATATGGATTCATATGTAGCATCAAGTGCTTTTAGCCAATGAGCCATCCTGCTGGCCCTAATTTTTAAATATAAGAAATTAGGGAGAAGATACTTGTTTTATTGGTTTAAAACACAAAGATCACTAATAAAAACAAATCAGTAGTGAACTGGGCACAGGGAACTGTGCTTCTTGCTTATATTTTCTATACATCGAAAATAAAAAATAAAGTAACAAAAATAAAAATATAAACATAAATAAAAATATTGTTTATATGTATGCATATGCACACATATGCACATACATACATATATATATGTCAATAACTAATACATAGAGTTTGTGTGTGTATGTGTGTGTGTGTGTGTGACTGTTATCATGTCAAAACCCTCCACTAACATGGAACAGCAAGTCACTTTAACATCATTGTCTTTCTATATGTCTCTTTTCTCCATCCACCTCCCTTTGTCTAGCCTATTCCAGCTCTGAGCTTAGTCACTTCTTCTGCTGACAAACCCTTCTGACCCTGGCTGAGCTGGCTCAGTTGTTACACTAAATATCACAAACTCCTGAGGGTCTTCAATCCCAGCATCTTTCCACTTCATTACAATAGCACACTTTCGGCTCAGAGGTTTGCTCAAGAGAGTTTTCATTACCATATGATACTTTAAAAAAAATAGTTTTCTAGACGAGGTTTTTCTGTGTAGCCTTGGCTACCCAGGAACTCACTCTGTAGACCAGGATGGTCTCAAACTCAGGGATCTACTGCCTCTGCCTCCCAAGTGCTAGAATTAAAGATGTGCGCCATAACTGCCTGGCCATATAATACTTCTTTAAAGATTTATTTTAAAGCATATGAAGTTAAAGAATAGATTAATTTTTTAGAAAGCCAATGAAAATCATCAAAAGGACCCAAGTAAAACATTGCATTTTTATCATTCTCTTTCCCTTTTATTATTCTTTTTACTGAAAATATATTCCGCCCCCCCCCATATACTATATCCTGGTTAAAGTTTCCCCTCCCTCTAAGCCTCCGTGCTTCTCCCCATCTCCCATCCAGATCTACGCTCCTTCTGTCTCCCATCAGAAAACAAGGGGATGCTAAGGAATAATACTAACATAAAATAAGATAAAGCAAAAAGGAACACATCTGGCTCTTCTACTCTCTCTGCTTCCTTTTCCTCGGAGTTCCCTGAGACCTGAAGGAAGAGATTTGATGGAGACATCTTGTTAAGGGATGAGTGCTTCCAGGTCTCTCATTCTCTGCTGGCTGTGGGTCTCTACATCTGTTCCCATTTGCTGCACGAAGACGTTTCTCTGATGATGGCTGAACAAGGCTCTGATCTATGAGTACAGCACAATCCCATTAGGATTTTTTTTATTGCTACACTTTCCCCGCCCTGTGGGCAGAGTATTTGGTTTTAGCCTAGGTCTCTGGACTGTCTAGTCTCAGTTTGTTGGTCACCTAAGCAGTGCTGAGCATGTGTTCCACCTCACGGACTGGGCCTTCAGTCAAGTCAGGTATTGGCTGTTTACTCTCACAAACTTTGTACCACCATTACAGATCAAAGGGTTTGTAGCTGGGCTGGTGTTTACATTTCTCTCTCAGTGGCCTGCAGAGTACCTTCCTGTACCAAAGACCCTAGAACACAGGGCTGAGGGCTCCATGCAGGCACCAGCTCAACTTCTTTACATTCAATGAGCTATGTAGGTGTTGTCTTCATCAATGAAGGCCTTGCTGTCTTGCTGTTCATTCATGAAAAGCAACCTGTAGTCTTGGTAACAGCCTGGCCTGTTTGGGGGCTCCTCTGGGACCTCTTTAGCCAAAATTCAATTAGATGTAACCCAATATTGGTACTGGAAGCTTCATTTAGTGACAAGAATGTCCAAATGGGGCTCTGTCTCTCCCGTTCTTTAGCAATTTCAGTTAGATTGCCTTCATATATATATATACATATATATATATGTGTGTGTGTGTGTGTGTGTCTGTGTGTGTTTCATATACAAATATATTCATATATATATATGTATACACACACACACACACACACATATATTAGAAAGTGTCTACTGTATCAGGTTTTTATACTACTTCACAGAGGGCCCTCAATATTACCTGTCTCTCTCCATATTTCTTCCCTCATCCCTCTTTCGCTTTCCCATTTTGATCTTCCTGTTCGGGTGTATTTTTTTTTTAAAAAAAAGAAAAAAGAAAAAAATGTATTTTGTTAAAAGGAGATATGTGTAGACCAGTGTGTGGATCTATGGCTAGTCAAGAGGAAAACGCACACCGGGAAACTTGGCACGAGGCAAAGCAGCAGCTATCGGGAATATTTAAAAGTACACTTAGGATTTACAGCAACTTCTAAAAATGACCAATTTCCTGGATAAACGTAAATGATCAAAAGTTTTTTTTTTTTTTTAATTAAGAAGGCTGAAAATTCCAGTAACTGGAAGAATTTAAAGTTGCTCTCAAGTCATTACCACAAAGGAGGAGGGCAATAATAAGCAAGACAGCTTTAGAGCTCTCAGAGTCCTGAGGAGCAGATAAGTTCTTCTTGATACATTTTCTCATGAATCAGAACAAGACAACAAAAGTTAAATTCATTTTCCTAAAATGAAATGGTTCTGTTTCAAACAGTCGAATAAGTAATATACAATTTGGGGGCGGGGATTAAACTGAATCATCCTTGAATGTAACTTGCAGAAGTCTGGTTTTTAAAGTACAATACAAATACAAACATAAATCACTCCCCCCAAAAAATAATCCTTCAGGAGCTGGAGATGTTCTGGATTCAAGAGCAACTTAATAAGAGAAGTAAGTTAGGCTACTAAATCAATGACATAACGAGGAAAAATTCAGACAGCTCATAAAACCAGCTTGAGACCATTATGGGTAATAACTCTTAGAACACTAAGCTGCAAAGGACATTTGCTCAGGCCGCTAATGAGCATCCTGTGGCTAAAGAAGCAGAGAATCCCTTTGACTACAGCCAGAAACTGGATTAGGACTGAACGTTACCACTCTATGTGTAAGAATGTCCTTAACACCAGTGTTTGCTTAGAATTGACCAAAATTCCATAGGAGCTTTGCTCTGATGGCGGTTGTGGAAGATTGAATCGACAAATGCCTGTTTTCCGTACTTTTGGCAGCCACAGGATTGTGCCTGGGCAAACATCATGCGATTATACTGATAACCATCATAGGCAATCAAAGATGATTTACAGGTGTTGATACATAAGCCCTAGGATATTTTCATTCTGTGTGTCTGTGTCTGTGTCTGTGTGCTTACATGTGAGTGGGTTCATGCGTTTACAGGAATGTGTGTATTTGTGTGTGTGTGTGTGTGTGTGTGTGTGTGTGTGTGAAGGTTTAGGGCCAATATTGAATTGAATTTAGGGCCAACATCTCCTTGGTGTTTGAGACAGTCTCTCAGTAACCTGGAGCTCATCAGTTTGACCAGGCTGTTTTGCCAGGAATCCCCAAGGATCTCTCTGTCTTTGTTTCCCCAGCACTGATACAAAGAACGTTCACCACCATTCTCAGATTTTTGATAAGGGTTCTGGGGATCCAACTTGGGTTCTTATGGTTGCAGAGCTATCTCCCTAGTCAAATGAAATTTTTTTCCATAGGTTAAAATGACCTAATACTAGGAATTTCTTATGGTTTAAGCTAACACAACTATCGAGAGTATATACTATCAAATATTGATAAAAACTTCTTTGAAGACACGATATCTGAAGAGGTCATCAGGAATGTGTCATAGAAAATGAAGTTGCTGCAGGTACACAGAGATTTGCCCCCACATTTGCTTTCTCTAATTCAGATGTTTAGACACCAGTATTGTAATTCTCTTAAAATGTTTATAATAAGATACAATGTAGCTTGGCATCCAAAATCAGTCTTCCCCCTTGACTATACTTACCACCACAACAAACTCTCAGGCCTCATTAACCATAGACACAACTAAGCTTGGTGCCTCACTCGACAGCGTGATGCTAGGCACCTCCAATTCTGACCAGGGAACATGTGTGTGTGTTTCCAAGAGGTGGAGAAAATGGATATCAAACCACCAACTTTCTCTTTGTGAGCTACACCATGACCTAAGAGCCTGGCTGCATTTTGGCAGAGTCCATAACATAAGGATATGTGCTTTGAACTAACTGATGTCTATGACAATGCCACTAAATGATAAGTCAATATAAGGACATAACTATTATTCTTGGGTCCCGAAGGGGAATTCATCACATCTGGTAAAGATGTATGAGAAACCTCAGAGAGATACCATCACCAAGGATTTCATGAAAGGCAAAGTAGGACATCATTTATGAGAACAATCTCAATCATTTAAATTGTATCGTCAGAAGAATATGGGAAAACAAATTAAGAGAAAGATGAGAAACTCAAACCCCATTCAATGTTACTCATAGGATGTCTTGACTTAAAAAACAATAGGCTTACCATGATATTGAAAGATGAGAGCCAACATCCCTGTGTCTCTTCAAAGGGACATCCTTTATATAATAAAACTGTTGGAATGGTTGCTAAAGACAAGAGAAGCTTTTCTTTTTTTTTCTTCTTTTTCCTTTCCCTTCCCTCCCTTTCCTTCCCTTTTCCTTCCTTCCCCTTCCTCCCTCCCTCCCTCTCTCCCTCCCTTCTTCCCTCCCTCCCTCCCTTCTTCCATTGCAAAAGGCTGCTCTTTTTAAAATTCTTCTCTTGAGTGTTACATGCCAACCTCCATTACCCCTATTTCTTCCCGTCTCCCCCATATCCACTGCTCCATTTCTCTTCAGAAAATGGCAAGCCTCCAAGGGATAGAAACTAAACACGGCATATCAAAACTAGGCATCTACTTTCATGTTATGACTGCCCCAAGTAACCTAGTAGGAAAAAAAAAGTCCCCAAAGCTGGCCAGAAGAATCTGAGGTAGTCCCTGCTTCTACTGTTAGGAGTCTCACAAAAACACCAAATTGTACAGTCTTAACACATACGCAGAGGGCCTAGGTCAGACCAGACTGGCTCCCCGATTGTCACTTCATTGTGAGCACTTATGAGACCAGGTTAGTTGGTTCTGTGGGCTTTCTTGTAGTGTCCTTGTTCCCTCTGGCTTCTAAAATCCTTGCCAGAAAAAAGGTTTTCAACACTCAAATATCGAAGATTATTCAGACTTGTAAAACCGATGAATCCTGAGAACAAAAATTACACTCTGTGTACATATTACTAAAAGATGTTTTCCTGAATTCAATTGTGCTGTGAGTAGAAGTCAGTGGTAGAGCCTATGTGTAGCATCTGCAGGGTCCTTCAAACTCCAGCATCTCTGAAGCATCACTGGCATCACGGAAGGCATCTCAATGCTATAGTTCAGGGTAGGAATGTCTGCCAAAAGTCCAGGTATTGAAGAATTGGTTCCCAGCCTGGATCCAGATTGAGAGGCAGTGAAAAAGCTTAAGAGGTAGGTTTTTGAAGAGATTGAGTCCTAGTTTCTTCCTCTTCATTTCTTGGAGACTGGGAGATGAGAAGTTTCCTGCACCATGCACTCCCGCCATGTTATGCTGCCTTGCTACAAGCCCCAAACAACAGGGCCACTGACTATAGACTGAAACCTTCAAAACTTTGCCAAAGCAAACCTTTCTTGTTTTCAAAGTACTAACCCTATGAGTTATATTCCACCCATGGAAAGCTGAGCAACATGCTTGTGCACGTGTGTTCTATAGCTTCTGTATTTGTCACGGGGGCAAGCTGAACCCCTCTTCTTCTTTGCCCGCTGGAAATCCTTGTAAACTTGACAGCCTGTTGAGTTTGTAATAATTTAGGTAAGTTTTGTCTATGTACTGGGGGATTTGGAGGCATAAGTTGGAATTATATACTATAACAAGAAGGATAGGAGATTCCCCTAGTATTATTTGCTGGATTTAACAAATGTAGGAAGCAGTTGTATATATACAGAATGATGAAAAAAAAATAACACCTTAGTGGCACACAGTACTAATCTAGCTGGATAAACAGCTCAATAACCTTTTTTTTTTTTTTTTTAAAGAAATACTAGTTTATAACTTGCCCTGGAATGAATCATATGGCCAGGTCTTAGAAGTGTGAGTATTTCTCACATGATTGCTGATGAGAAGGCAAATCTATCTCCGATACAGAAGAAAAGAACACAGTGCGGTTACTATCCAGGCATTGAAAACTGAGATGAAGACAGAAAAATCAGAGACAGTTTTGTTATTCTGGAATCGAACTCTCTTCTTTCTTTCTTTCTTTCTTTCTTTCTTTCTTTCTTTCTTTCTTTCTTTCATCACTTCTACATCCAAATATGGAATATGTGGGTTTTTTTTTAATTGAGTAACTTTTTTGAATGGGGATTATTTAGTAAGTCAAAGGATAAGTGACAGAAAGATGGTCAGTGTGCTGCCGAATACCTTCTGTGAGTGCATCACTCAGCGCTGCACACAACTTGTGTGGGTGGAGCCGTGCCAGGGAAGTAACGCCATCAGTGATCGCATCTTCATGCTGAGTCTTTTCCCTTTCTTCATCTCTAGGAAGGGATGCTTGCTGCGGGCATCTTCATCTGCATGTTCTCCCTTGGTAATACTAGCCCAATCGTCTCTCTTCCTCCAACCTTCATGAAATGGAACTCTCATTTAATATTGCCAACATGTAGTGACTTAGCCAGCGATGGGACACTTACAAGGATTGCTGATTCTTAACTGTAATATCAATTTTTAAGAATTAGATTACTGAGATTTTTATTGGTTAAATCCTACAGTAGCCTCTTGACTTAAACTGGGTATCCTTCCTGTCTACTCACCACTGAGTAAAAACATCCTAGGTTGAAAATGCAGTCAACTCATCCTAGCTCAGCCACACAGCAAGCTGCACACTGTGACTGTTTTCCCTCAGGACCTTGGAAACAGCTTGAAGCAATCAGGATTGGACCATATATGTAAACCTGAGAAGAGATACAACCTCTGGCATCTACTTGATGTGTATGGATTTTATGTCACTGAAAAGTCAAAACTACAGTCATTTGAGCCATTGTTACTTGAGGAATACTTATAACCAGGATTAGGAATTTATGTTGTTTGTATTTCTGTTGTTCATTCTGTATTGATGAGTAGCTAGTACTTTTGTACTTAGTAGGGGTCTAAAAATACAAACCAAATACTCTCTCTGCATTAAATATTGAAATATAACTCCTAAAAGATGAAAGACAAAATATTATTACAGATGACGTGAATGTCCATCATTCATGCCCGTCAGCTGAAAATGTCACATGGTAAGTTCAATTGAAAGTGAAGCATTTGAATGGCAGTATCTGGACAGGTGGAGGAAGCTGTTCCAAGAAGCCATAGGTCATTAAATGAAATTCCCAGTGCTAACAATGACGACTTCCATGAGTTGTTGAGCAAGGAGGCCCCTGGGAACCTCACAATAATAAAGGCTATTGCACGATTATTAATTGCCCACCAGAACTAGGTCACAAAACCCTGTTGCTGAAGACATCACACGCTCTAGTCACAAAGAATAGAGAAATCAAGCTGGAATTGCATATGAGGCTTCTAGTACTCCCTGCTGGGTAACCACCAGACAGTGCTAAGAAGGCTGTGGGTAAAACAGTCATCAACAGTCTTACTCAGCTGTGGACCCTGCGTGCAATACTACCCACTGTTCAAGCATGATCCCCAACCTCTGATATAGTGGTCAGTCTGTTATTGGGGTCATCAATATATGACTTCTGTTTGTTACTGGTCTCCTTTAAAAAATTAATCTTCCTTATGTATAATAAATTTTGTGCCTTCTGTTTGAAGTTAAAGCCTGCTCTCCACAAGAGGCAATTTATGTCTGGTACTATATGTCCAATCAAAAGCCCATGACTAGAGAGATCACAGGTGGGAAACTACTGTTGTTGTTTTCTAGATGACTATGATGGGCTCGTCAAATTATTTTCTAAATAATTATGTATCAGTGTTGTTATCAACTTTAAAACTTTTTTTTCAGGAGTCAATAGTCACTGCAGAGACTCTTAACTGGTCAAAGTGAAGAGAATTAGTAACTTTTGAATGCTCGGCCACACGAGGACATTCATGTCCCCCCACCCCCTCCAAGGCTCAGGGGACATGATGTAAGAAGAGGCAAAGACAATGTAAGAGCCAGGAGAAGGAACTGAATATTGTGAAACACTGTCATCCAGATATGACAAAGCCTTTGTATGCATAAATTCATAGTAGCTATGATTTCCTGCACAAAACCTGTAGAAGATAGGGTTAGCTAACATCTCATAGTGGAGAGGGAAAGGGGCTCACAAGATTTCA
The DNA here is from genome assembly GCA_030674055.1 of Rhabdomys pumilio. Taxonomy (NCBI): domain Eukaryota; kingdom Metazoa; phylum Chordata; class Mammalia; order Rodentia; family Muridae; genus Rhabdomys; species Rhabdomys pumilio. The sequence continues at coordinate 20,452,603 of JANHMN010000006.1, read as the reverse complement.
CCTTTCTCTGAGGAGACACACACACACACTAAGCAAACAAACAAACAAATAAAATGAAATAAAAACCAATAGTTGCTGGGGAGAGAGACTTAGCTCCTGTAAGTAACCTTAATAAAATTTATTACATCATTAACAGACAAACAGCAAATTAATTGTTAGCGAGACAAATTAGCATGATAAACATATAAATATTTCTCAATATTTGTAGCTTAATAAACTCCTAGTTACAATTCCAATGTAATTTATTTTGAAGATCACTGAAAACTTTCCAAGGATAAGCCAGAGGAGTAAACACAAATGTATTCAAAACCTGTTGGTGAGTTTGTTTGTGTGTTTGTTTGTTTGAATTTTAATGTGATGACAAGAGAATTATTTTTTCAGGCATTATCTATATTATAATCACATTCAATACAAAAGTGATTTATAATAGATCTGAACCAAGATTGAAAGTCAAAATTAAATCCTAATCTCCTAAAGAAGGTGTGAAATATATGTAGGAGGAGCTAAGGGGGAAGGAGCACTGAGAGGAAAAGATGGAGTAAGGAGAGGAGAAGATGAAGTAGATGAGAAGCTAGGTAACGAGAGAGAAAAAGAGAGAGAAAGAGAGAGGGGGCATGGAGGCAGAAGTTCACGTGTCTCCACTAGTCAAAGATAGTTTACATAGCTAGGTTGGGTATTAGGTTACACTTCTGATTGAGCATTACCATACTTATAAAGCCTTTGATTAACATTTAAAAAAATTGTATAAAAGCCAAATGGAAAAGTGGGGCACGGGATAGGGGTTTTCTAGGGAGGGGAAATGGGGAGAGGGGATGGCATCTGAAATGTAAATAAAATATTCAATAAAAAAAGGTGTGAAATTTGGTATACATAAAGAAGATTAGTTTTTAAGGGAGACCAGTAACAAACAGAAGTCATTGAATTAATAACTAAGAAAAGCATATAAAATACATGGTACTAATAGATATTTTAATTTTTGAAATAAAATATTCCTTAGAAATAAAGAAAGTATTAATGAGTGCAAAACTCATTTGGAGATTTCTGTTTAAAATGTTTGATATATTTGGCTACATTTTGTTTGGCATTAGAAACAAAATGCCAAGCAAACAGCTACCTGGGTAAAGTGAAATATACATTAATCATATAAATTAATAAGAAACCAGCAATGCCTGGAGATAAATGAAGTGCAGAAACAGGATGGTAAGAAAAGAAACATGTTATCAGAATATTCTGATAGATTTATGAAAGCAATAGCTATTCAAGATAACGCAAATGCTGAAAGGTTAATAAAAGCCTCTGTATTTTAAGACAGTGCTATTTTGGAGTTAAAGTGCTCACGATTGAGAGTCCATGATGCAATCAACAGGCTTGACACATCGTTCTGTTGCTTCCCACATTAATCTTCAGATCTCTGAGTAATCCGCTTCCATTGCTTTTGCTATTTAATGAGTTTATACATTCGGCACAGCTGCCTACACCAACAGAGGAGATGTCTGTTCATTCCACACCCTCCTTCCCATCCTACTCAGACAATTGTATGACTTTTAAATCATTACATTATTATGACTGTGTAAATATTTTCTCCCTGCATGGCCCAGTAATGTTTTATGACCGTTTGTCTTTTATGGCATTTTGTCCTCTGTCTCTCTGACTCTTTAGCTTCTTTTATTTTTTTATAGCAGTCATTGCTTTTATGATATTTAAAAAGGACCCTTTATTGTGGTAGGGATACTAGAAACTCCTTCTTGGACTTGGATCACTGTCCCATAATCCTAGATCTTTCTGCTGGTCACACTGTTCATATTTGCCGAAATGATTCTGTGGGTGTGGCGAGTCACTCGCCATTCAAAACCCATAGGTGGAATGTGAATTGTTACAGCCACCCCACAGAGCAGGTTGTAATCGTATTGCCAAAGCCCTGCACTCTCAAGGACTTCGACCCCATGTTTTTCCTGTAGAATGTCTTCCAAGAATAATCAGGAATAGGTTTTAGATTGATGTGCAAGTATAATCACTGTTGGTGTGGTGTAAAAGACAAAACCCGGTAGACTGTGTGCTTAGTTGTGAGCTGTTAATCATCCCTGGAGGCTGGAGGTTCCTGACCTACAGTGGCTCCATTTGATGACTTCTAACATCCGTACAGCATGAAAGCCATATGCATTCAGTAGGAAACAAAACAAAAACACTCGGAAATTTATTGAATCTCCTCCTAGGCCAATGACGTGGAATGTGAGCCTCTTCCAAGATGCTGGACGGTATCATCAGCATACCACTGCTCTCAAGGGATCACAGAGCATATCAACCATCACTGTAGTCTATTGGACACTGCATTCAGTCAATTATGTGTGACAGTTAACACCATATCATAAAACGAGCTTCATGTTTAATGGGTTTGCTACTGGCTAATATAGATGTTCCGAGCATGCTGAAATCAGCTAATCAGGCTACAGGTTAGTTAGAGTAAATATGCTTTTGACACAATACCTTTAATTTGTGGAGGATTTCAGAGTGTATCTCCACTGTACATGGGGGATTAACTCTGGATTCATGGGGGAGTCATTGGCCCAGTGCCTTTTGAAGTCTGCCTCTGGGAAACAACACAGAAGCAGATACAGTAATCTTTTAACCAGTGAAGACTAAGGTATAATGAAAGAAGTTCAAGGGTCTTAGGCATCAGAAGCATGTTACCCACCTGGAAACAACATAGATACAGCAAGCAGCCTGCTTTCAAAGTGATGTGCAAACTGAAAGAAATAAGTTTAAACATTTTGCATGTCTACACTGCCAACACTGGCCACTGTAGCCCGCACTCAGACCCCAGATGGATTCCAGGCTACACCTATGAAAAAATGGGTATCAGAAGTTAGGCAAAGCTTGTGACATTGAGAAGTACAGGAAGAGAAGCTAAAAGTTCACACAGGGGCCACAGGATGCTTGCCCTGGTTGTTAGGGCAAAAAGCACAGGGGTGTGTGGAGAACAAATAGACCCACCTTGAGAATTGCAAAGATGTTATGTCATCAGGGGAAAGCCAGGTTTCATCTGGGATGAGGCAGAGGAGGGATGTATTGCAAAGACAAGATTCCTGCTGGCTGATGCTTCTTGAAGCAGAACAGGGCTCCAGAGGCTGTGGGGCATGGCTAGGGTCACGGGAGGGCCAAGATAGGAGGATGTGCCACAAAATGGTCTGGTTGCTCTTACCGAAACACACAGTGATCCTGACTAGAATAAACTTGGAAATCAGGAATGAGAAATTCTGGGATATAGGGATAGAGAAGAAGGAAAAGAAAAAAGCCAATGTGGTGACAGCGACCCTCCCACGTTTCAACTGTAACTTTAGAATAAACTTGGGACAATGCCTCCTCACCTATTGTTTCAACACTCTTGGGTCCACCTACTTGCCTTAGGCCTATCAAGATTTTTGTGGCTGATCTCATGCACTCGTAATGTTGGGGAAAACCGCTATGGCTAAATGAGTGGTTTCTAAGAGAATGTAGCGAGGACGGACAGATGGATCTAGAATCACTTATATGATTGTACTAAAAAAAAAAAAAAAAAAAAAAAAAAACCAGAGATGAAAAAAAGTATGAGTGTGCCATCGAAGGACCAAATGTATGATCTTAGCTAGAGACATCTGGGGCTGGCTATGTGTCCAGAAAGAAAAGGGGACTTCTGTTGGAGCACATGGAAACTGGGTAGAAACCTAGCTGAGTATGGACTTGGTGCTAAGTCTTGGGTTGAGACAGAGATCTACAGAAATAGGTGTGCATTTGGATGCAAAGACATGGAGAATCAGCGAGGACCTACCGAGGAAATGGAAAGGATGCATGCTTCAGAAGCAGACGCACAAAAGGTTCAATGCACTACCCAAGGGTCTTCTCCCACCTTGTTCTCTTAGGCCTTCACATGGTCATTTCTAACCTAGGACATACTTCAACATGGGTGAGGCTGTGCGAGCTGAAGATGCTGGTGTGCGCTCTTTTATTTCTGGGTAATTATGAGAAATGAATTACACAGTCATCTTTAGAATAAAAAAAACATTGGCAGATGAACCTACACCTTACGTTCATTTTCATTTAAAAAAATCCTGGTTTGGCTGAGATTTGTTCTCTGTAGATAACAAAGAGTGCCCCGTGTACTATAATGTAGATGGTTCAGAGAGATTCATCTGGAAACGGCTCATGACCTCATTCCAAATTTCTAACCCACTTCTTTCTACATAGTAGTTTCTAAATTTCATCTGCTAATCTCACTGTTTTGAATAAGTCTAGGGAATGTGATTTGGCCAGTCTTTTTAAAAAAGATAATGATCTCAAATGTGTTCTGACATACATCCAACAAAACCCAAGCAAGTCACATCTTGATGAGTTAGCATTCAAAATAATCTAGTCTAAAAGATGCATGAATGGACATTATTAATGGAGAACAAAATCACACCTAAGACTTGGTGGTTGCCAGTGCCTTCATCTAAGGATGCTGAACATTCACAAAACAGCCTCATTTTTCACCCCTTGATGTTTTCCAGCCCACTATGCTCTGAGACTTCTCTCTTCTTGATGCTGGGCTTCCATTGCCCATTCTCACAGAAAATTCTGTCCCCACCATAAATCACCTTGAGTGTTATTGATAATCGGCCTGAAGTTAGACAAACAGTGCCGGACCTTGGAAGTCAGGGTTAAGTAGATTACCCTGGATGTCTTTCATGATCCTTATATTTTCAGACACCTCTCATTTCCTAGCCGTGCATTTTCCATTTCAGACTGACTTCTTTGTTTTAGTATCATTGTTTTCCTTATTCTTTCTGGCTTTCAGCTAATAAAAGAAGGAATACAGTTCTCAAAGGTCGCCTTCATGGGCTGACCTCTGCAATTCGAGATGATAGCTCCATCATCTCGATTTCCCTGCAGAGTAGAAAGAAGGGGGCAGAGGCAGGTTTAACTTGCCTCTACTTTGGACATAATCTCCTGGATTTCTCTTCTTTTAAGCTTCATTATAATGGCGTAAAAATTGTTTCTGCAAAGAAGCCATGTTATTCTACCCACAGAACTTGGTTAACCATTTTACCTGTTATATTCAAGGCGTTCTAAGGACTTCAAAGGAAGAGTAATTGTTTATCTGAACTTCGAATGCATTTCAAGCTCTGATAATAGTGTCTTGTGATTGGATGCTTGTGGTTCTAGAGGCAGAAGGAATCTAGACACCTGAAGCAGCTCATTAGGTGCAGGAACTCACAATTAGAGGCTGGTGTTCAGAAAAACACCTTAGGCTTGAATTTATAGCTCTAATAAAAAGCAAAATTTTGACAAAGTTTTTTTTTTTTTTACTTTCTTTGAGTTGCTGCTCTCTCCCCTCTCTCTCTGAGTGTGTGTGTGTGTGTGTGTGTCTATGTGTGTGTGTGTGTGAGAGAGAGAGGGGGGGAGAATACAGTCCATCAAAGCTAAAATACATATATAATAGGGTTGATCAGGCAGAAAAAAAATAGAACTGAAGTGATGGCGTTCTATATGGAAGGCAATGGCTTGAGAGAGTCCTCAAAGTCAGAAGATGAGGCAAACCAGAGACAAGTGAGCTACAGGGTAGAAGGAACTAAGAGAAGATGACAAAGATCTTCTCTGTCTGTGTCCAGAACTGTTAGCAGCAGCATCTTTGTACATTTAAATGCAGTATCCTGGGTGATTTCTTAACTGGCATTTCCTTTATGAACGGTATTTTCAGCTTTGTGGATGCTGGCTTTCTAGTTATTTAAACAGATACTTCCAGTGTCAAGAAGAGAAAGAAAGAACAGACAGGGCAGCATCTAGTCTGATTATAAGTGTAAACAACCCACAGCAGAGGTGAGTGTGGAGTGGGGCTTTAGAGGGGGCTCCATAGATGCCAACAGCAGCACAGGCCAGCTGTTAGGTCTGACCAGCTAGTAGGAAGCTTTGGGCTAGTTCTGGATAATGGCAAGTGAGGCTTGACAAGTCATAAATTTTGCTTCTGAGTGAATGACAATGTAAAGTCTGGGAGATTGCTCAGCGGATAAAGAGCTTGCTATACAAGTGTGAGGAGTGAGGTTTAAATATCAAGTACTTACATAAATGCTCACTAGGAATGGTGGCCTGCCTTGAGTCTAGTGTTTGGACGATAGAGACAGGGGATTCCTCAGAGCAAGCTGGCTAGCTACACAAGCTGTATCAGCAAGACATCTTGTCTTAATTTAAAAAAAAGTGGAAAATGATCAGGGAACACTATCAACATCAACCTCAGGCCTCCGTCATATACAGAAATGCATGCCTGCCACATATATGCAAAGGCACATACATGTATATCGTGAACATACATAGAAAAATATGAAAAAGGAAACTATGACCCTATTGTTATGTGTAGAGCTGTGTCCTCCTCTTTTCCTAAGTTAAAAGTATTAACCTTTTCTACTCCCTACTGGGATACATTTGAGGTAAAATTTTAAGGAGGTGACTAAGTCAAAACAGGGTCACCAGGATGGGTCCTAACCTAGTGACTAGGGACCTTATAAGGAGAAGAGATAGGACCTGAAAATATGTCTTAATCAATGATGTGAGAATGAGGACATGAGTTCAGATCACAGCACCACATAAAAATGAGGCATGGAAGCTTTATCTGTGACCACAGCACTTTGGGTAGAGAGATACAGGCGGATTTGTTGTGATCGTTGAACAGTCAGCCTAGCTCAATGGATGAGCTCCAGAATTACTGAGAGACCCCCCCCCCAATCTCAAAAAAATAAGGTGAAAAATGATCAAGGAAGACACCAGAAGACAGTCCCCAGCCTCCATATGCACATGCAGTTGTACACATGTACACATGAGCAGCTGCAAACAGCACACACTCACATGTATATATAGAAAAAGCAGATGGGACACAGATTAGTGATACATGATACAAACATGCACACAAAGATGCCCATCGGAGGTCAGAAGGTAGCGGTGGCCATCCATAAGCCAAGGAAAAAGACTTTCAGAAGATGAAGAACTCTGTTGGTATAAACATGGGCTTCCTAAGGATAGCGGTGTTGTGCAGGTCACTCAATCTCTGGTATTTTCTTATGCCAACCCTAACAAACAAATGTCAACATTTTCATTGTCTTCATTATCTTTTCCAATGACAACAGTGTTCGTTTTTTGTGTTGTCTATTCCCATGGTAATAACTCAATTTTTTTTTTTAAAGTCCTAACTGACTAAGCTAGGAGGAGAAGAGGACGTAGACTGGAGAAATGGCGGATGTAAGCAGAAGGGAACAGAAACCAAAGAGTCCTTGAAAGCCCCAGATGGGGTGGTGCAAAGTTATCATGAAACAAGATTAAGGGAGTCCACCCCTTTTTTTCCATTGAGTCACAGACTGGTCACTGCTTTAACAGAACTTTTCCCCAGAGAACCCACTAGTGTTGGAAGAGGAGGCGAAACCTCGGTCATTCATTGTTCCAGCTAGAGGCTAAGGGGTGAGGCACATGGGATGAGGAAGAGAAGCTGGAATCTGGGTGTTGGTTATGGAAATGGGAGGAACATGGGAAGAGCTTAGGAAAGAGACAATCATTTGCAGCCTCTTGCATCCTCAATGTGCAGAAATGAGCTGAGAACAAACGTGAAGAAAGAAGATTGGAAAGTGTTGACTCATACTTCTGAAGAATATGCATCAAAGAGATCTTTGAAAATAAGTAGAGAGGACATCTCCAAATGTCTAGACTGAATACCAGGGGTAGCCAGAGGAAATTGAGGGGATGGAGTAGGGCGAGTGTAGAAGGCAGTGGAGGAAGAATGCGATGGAGGCAGGTAGTCTAGTTGTAGTAAATGCCCTCCAAGTGTCATCATGAGCAATGGATATCTAGAGAAGATGCATTCCAGCCTGGTGAGGTTCTGCCAGTCCAATAGTGGATGCTGACAAGGAATGAGAAGGCTATCCAGTGTTCTAAGCAGTAAGACATGACAAGTTCTACTGAGGCATGGAGTCATAAAATCTCAGGGGGGGGGGGTAGAAAGCAGAGCTAGGCTGATGGCATGATGGGTGGAATTTATGTTTTGAATACTGGAAATATGTGCTATGGGACAGCATGGTTCACTCCTGAACTACAGGTAGGTCCTTATGTAGGGTGCAGAACGATATTCCTGAAATAGCATTTTTTTTCAGTAATGATAAGGGAGACACAGAGTCTCTCTTTCTTTCTTTCTCAAAATTTAAAACAAAAAAAAATATGATAGAAGGCTAGAGAGGCTTAGCAGCTAAGGGTACTTGCTGCACTTGTAGCAAACTTAAGTTCAGTACTCAGGACTCACATAGTGGCTTACAATATTCTACAACTCCAGTTCCGGGAAATCCAGCCCCTTCTTCTGGTATCTGTGGGAACTAGGCACTCTTGTGTTGCACACTCATGCAAGCTAACAAGCACGTAGACACATAAGAAGTCTGGTTTAAAAATTATAAATCGACAGGCACATGTTAGGAAACATTGAGGTGATTTGCATATATTCAAGAACTATAGTAATACAGGTAATTTAAGGCACCACATGACAAGTGTAATCTTTTCTTTAAAGGATATGTTTAAAGGACGTGACGGGAGATGCAGTTATGATTGCAGGCAAGAGCGTTTTATTTTTAAGCTATTGTTTTCCAGCGTAGTCCCTCATGCTGACAGTAGCTCTGGCCTGTGCACATTTTGAAGGTCTGAGCTAATATTCAATTTATTCAACCTGGGCTGCACGTTGGTGGCTTCCTGTGGATCAAGGGATACTCCTGTGTTAGGATATGTAGCACTAAGCCCTCTTCCTATCAGATCTACCCAGCAAACTGAGACTATGGAGAAAGTCTTTGGGGATGAAAAATGAAACTTAAACAATCACTGAGTTTAAGAGGAAGTATGAAGTGACCATACAACCAATGAGCTTCTACCTGTCTACCTCGAATGTGCCTGGTCCCTGCAGGTACCGGAAAGGAGCTCTTGGGTCCCTAGAACTGAAGTTTTAGAAAGTTTTGAATCACTTTGTGGGGTACTGGGAACTGAACTTAAGTCTTCTGCAAGAATAGCAAGTGTTCTTTACTGTTGCCCTCTCTCTCTCTCTCTCTCTCTCTCTGTCTCTCTCTCTCTCTCTCTCTCTCTCTCTCTCTCTCTCTCTCTCTCTCTCTCACACACACACACACACACACACACACACACAGAGCTTCTCTTTGGAGCAGTTATTTGGTGCATTTTCATTGTGACTAACAGGATCTGTCTTTTGTCTGGTATATTTAAAGTATGTACGCTGCATGCCCTAAGTCTTACTGGGCCAACTAAAGTTAGACTTTTGAGACACAATCTTTAACGGACTTCACTCGGATTCAAATATAGATAATTAATAACATTTGAAGGCTGGTGGGGTGATGAGCGACTTCAAACCTTCAGTTAAATGCTCAGGCTGATGAGTAGAAACTGCACTAGAGAAGGCAGGCTGTATGGTTAAGTTTATGTTAGCGAAGAGTCCCATGGATGTCAGAGCACATCAGGCACCGTCTTAGGGCTACTGTTGCTATGATGTAGCATCGTAGGGAAGCTTGGGAAGGAAAGGATTTATTTTGCTCACAGCTCCATTATCAGTTCATCGTCATCGGTCAAAAGCAGTGAGGCAGGAACTCGAACGGCACAAGAACCTGGAGCCAGGAGCTGGTGCAGAGGCCATAGAGAGGTGCTGCTTATTGGCTTGCTTCTCGTGGCTAACTCAGCCTGCTTTCCTATAGAACCAGGACCACCAGCCTAGGGATGAACCTGCCCACATGGGCGGGGCCCTCCCCTGTCAATCACTAATTAAGAAAATGCTCTATAGGTTTGCCTACAACCTAGTCTTATGAGGGCATTTTCACAGTTGGGGTTCCCTCATCTCAGGTGACTGTAGCCTGGATCAGGTTGAAATAACGATAGTCAGCACAAGCAGACTTAACATATCATAGGAAGTAGTTAATAAGAGTAGGAAGCTCCAATCCCTGATGGAAAAGTAACAATTTCCTCTGCAAATACTTACTTCATGATGGCCCGAGTTCCTTTGGTTTTCTTTCCCCCAATAAGAACACAAGCCCGTGTTTTACTGTTTGCATCTATGCTGTCTTTAGAACTCTGAATTATCTTTAAAGGCTGTCCATTTCCAGAATGGACTGAAATCATGGACACTCCCGTCCTTGGGTAGCCGATTTAACATCTTTCTCATTTGGTTTCATCCTACCTGCTGCTGTGGCTATTGAAGCTCAGAGGTGATACATTTCTAAGACAAAAGTAGCTAACATTAATCTGCCATGGGTTCTGTTTTTCTGTGGCAGGGCTGGGCTCTGGCTTTTGGCAAACTTGCTGAATTCTTCTTTCTGTAGACCAAATACAAAGACCCACAGCATAAACTTCCAGAAGCTCACCATTTGGGGGATTTACTAAGACATCATACTCCTTCAAATCTTTTGCCTCACATCACCTCCGGTGGTACCCATGGGTTTTCCCAAAGGACTCTTGCTCAAGATGACCAGCTCATAGGGTGGTTTGTCACCTGCAGCCCCACTGCTTCTCATCTACACATGCTTCCTCCTGTCACACGGGCGGACAGAAAGCACTGTGCTAGTGAGTCACTTTTGGCTGTGAAGCCTCTTTTCACCCAGGAGGCAGGACAGGGATGAGATACAGTCTTGGCACAAGTTCTTGAAGGGAGAGGCTTGGCCTGGTTATGTGTATTTTTGTTGTTACACATTCAAGATTAAAGCAGACATGTTTTGCTTGATTTCGATCTGCGGAATTATTTTGCTTTTCTCCTACTGTGATCAAAATTGTGTTTCCCTTAAACTTTGGACCCGACCACTTAGCACCACTTTATTTTTATGCACTTATACATACCATATTTTGTAAATGCTTAATGTCTCACTTTATTCAAAGGAAAATACTCTCCGGTAGGTTAAACGAATGTTATTTTTGGAAGAGTTATGGTGACTATTTAATGGCTGGACAAAGGTCTTGACTCTGAGTCATCCTTCTTCCTTAGATAGCTAGACTGAAGCAGTGAGGATTTTTCAGAACGAGCCTGGCTAGAGTGTATGCACATAAGAGTATGTGCTTGTTCGTGCAAACGCCCAAGTGGAAAGAAATGCAGAGCTTCAACATACAAGTCGTTATGTCATTCACACGAAGATGCTGTTCACTTCTTGATCTTTCCAAGGAAGGAAAAAGTTCATTCAGCTGAGGAAAGAGAAGGGGCCCGTGTAGCTGTTAGTACAGGCATTGAGCTGAGAGCCTTATGCACGCTGTGTATTCAGTTTGAATTTTAAGAGGTTTCCCTGTGAACCTCCCAAGAGCAAGTTTCTCTGCAGAAGTTGGGAGAACAGAGATGAATAATGTACATTCCTTTGCAGAGAGGAATTTACAGTCTAGAAGGTGAGGCAGTGAACAACGGGTGACCATAATCAGGTATAATGAGTGTTGTGCAAGAAGTCTGTGCAGAGTTATTATGCAGGAGGATGTAGGAGGGGCTCCTACGCATTGTCTTAGTCAAAGATGACAAGGATTAGTAGCTGGACCAGGCCTGTTCACGACATACATGGAAGGGTTTAGGGAGACTTCCTCAAAGAGGTCAAACCCATCTTCCATCTTCAAACATCTATGTAAAAGGGTAGGATCAACATCACTTTAGATAGAGACAAAAACATGTGGGGGCTCCCCCAGGCAAGAGCGAGCTGGACAAGTTCACGGACTTTGTTTACATACTTGGAGCTAAGTGGCAGGGCTGTTGCAGAGCATTGATTTGAATGGTTGCAAAAGCAAGCAAGCAAGCAAACAAACAAACAAAAAACAAAAGCACCAAAACCAAACCAAACCAAGACAAAACTGGGTGAAGAATTTAAAAGCAGGAAGAAATAGAATTCATTTTATATTTTATAATTCTAGGTGTGTCAGCATTTTGAATGTAAGCATATGAATACTTTTGCTTGCTTTGGGGTGGGGCTTCCTATTAAAATGATAAGGGATTAATATGGGGCTTCAGACGATTGGACATTGGCATGATCTCTTCATTATTCCAATTGATTACTGTCTTCAAAACCACAGTATTCCCCATTGAAACATCTAATTAATTACAGAGTTGGGGGACACAGTTGTCAATCAGTAGACTGTGGAGAAAGGCATGCTAAAGGCAGGAAACCAGACCTTTTTTTTTTTTCCTCCTGAATAATCCCATGTGTGCAAACATACTCAGAGGACACTATTGACAGGACTGGGGAGTATTAGGGGAGTAGCTTAGAGGGAACACAGATGTCAAAGGTGGCTTGCAGATTTCAGGTTTGGCCAACTAGAAAAGTATTCAAACAGAAACTAACATGAAATGAATAGGAACTGTATGCCAATCCTATGTCACAGGCTTTAGGGATGTGAGCACATTCAGTCTTTCCAGTCATGTAATAGTGTAAGAATTTCCCTTTTCATTTCTGCAGTCGAGAAACAGAAATAATGACTAAACAGCTTCCATGATGTATATATTTAGTAAGAAATGGACCTGAACACTGTGCCATCAGTTTATAAAGGTCTTAAAGCCCATAGAAAGGGAAGTAGATAGAGTTTCCCAAGGCACATCTTCTTGGGAAGAAAGGATGGTGTCAAAGGCAGACTGGGGAAATCCCAGAACTCCGAATGGGCCTGTCTGGGAGGGAGACTAAGCTGGTGCTGCGGGAAGGGTGGTACCCTCAGAAGAGAAGAATGAAAGGTGCCAAGGCCTCAGGTCAGGACTGCACCTGCCCTTTGCATATAAGGAAGCAGAGTCAGGATACTCCAGCACCCCTGAGGCTGTAGTCTTCCCACAGCCCTGTTGTGACTGAGGCTGCACTGAGAAGACAAACCCATGAGTCTTCCTCTTAACCTTTTGTTTCCTGATAATCGGAAGGGATAAGGGTCTGAGACTCTGCTGAGTTCAAAGTTCACTACTGCCCTTGAGTCTAGTTGCCTACTTCCGTGAAATCTTTTACTGGATTATTTGCAGAGTTAGAAAACTGTATGGTCGAAATGGTAGATCCTCTTTCTACTAAGAACTCCCAACAAAGGATCTAGGAGAAATGGAAGATCTGATTTAGCTCTGAAATAGTCCATGTTCTGTCGAAACTGGGAACTTACAGTTCACGGGGCTTGTGAACAAACCTAATTCTTTATAGATAGCTAGAAGAGCCTTAGTGTTCTCCTAGGATCACAACTCAGCAAATTGCACCAACTCTCACACATCTTTGCTTCTCTCTGGCGAGTCCATAACTGGCTACTTCCTTTCAATTCTCCTAACAGGAGAAGCTGCAGGACGAAGCTGTCCCTCCTTACAACAGCACAGGAACAGCCCAAGGGGGCTTCTTGGGGCTCTGTAACCCTTGATGGCTGTCCAGAGTCCCCTCTTAAACTAGTCCCCACCCATATATACCATTCAGATACCACATGCACTATACATTTCCTTCCCTGAATGACCTGTAGTAGAATTTGCATTCAAAATGCTCCCTCTAAAGCCTTTATAAAAGAGTCCTTTATAAAATGTATAGCTCAAATTGTGTGTTCAAAAGCCATTACCATTCCACCTGAATTTTTATGTTTTTATTTTCTTGCTTTCCCTGACCCTGCTTGCTGCCTAACTCCCTGTACAGTCATCAGGAGGTTACCACAGTTATAAAACCGACTTATATAGTCCTTAGCCATTCAGGTCAGTTTTTATTTGGATGTTTTTGTGTTTGGTTATCTCTCCCCTGAACTGAAGATCTAAGGAGATTAAGAACCATGCTTGCTTTAAAATTGACCACTGCAATCCCTGCTTGTATTTCAAGTTCATTGTTTTGTTTTTTGGTTCCATTTGCTTTTTCACTCCCAACATACCAGGACCAGAGACAGAGAAGGAAGTTCTGTTATTACATGCAGGGTTTTGGAAAAGAAGAAGAGGAGGAGGTGAGAGCATGGGCCTGTTCCTGAGACTAGCCAGAGAAGTGACCACCATGGGGATAGCAGGAGGCAAGAAATCTGGGCCTTTATGGAGGTGATGAGCTCAGACTGAGAAGATGAAGAGAGGTCAAAGGTCAGGGTCAGAGTCCAGTAAGACAGACTTTGATAAGTCAGGCTACTGTTTTGTCAACCATTTCTCTATTTTTCTTTATATTTTTTATGCTTTCTTGCAAATCCATATCTATAGGAAGATGCCATTAGGAACATAGGAACACATTAGGAGGAAAACTGTCAAGAGAAGTTAGAACTATCAAAACCTTCAATGACATAACTTCCTTTCCATCAAACCCTTCAATGAAATGCCTTATTCTCCACTGCCCCAGGAAAAAAACTCTACAGCGAAGGCAATGCACACCATGGATCCTTAGACCACCAAATGAGGCAGAGTTTTCCAGAAAGAGATGTTTGAGGGAAGGGGTTCAAGAAGAATGACAAACTGAATACATGGCAAAATAAAGT
>JANHMN010000006.1:20411619-20434257 GCA_030674055.1 Rhabdomys pumilio | reverse complement strand
CCTCCTCCTCCTCCTCCTCCTCCTCTTCTTCTTCTTCTTCTTCTTCTTCTTCTTCTTCTTCTTCTTCTTCTTCTTCTTCTTCTTCTCTCTTCTTGTGAAGGGAAAAGAAGAGGAACGTTGGATGATAGAGAACTTTCCTAAAATTCTATAGTGATTTTTTTCACCCTCCTGCAAAAAGCTGACTCCAGGAATGGGATTTGCAAGACATGGGAGCCATTTTAAATCATTATTTTAAAACACAAATAAAATCCAGACTTCTGAAGGCCGACATGGCCTGCACAGAGAATGGTCAAGTTCTCCGAGATAACGCCCTGAGAAGGAGGTCCTCATGAAACTGTGCCTTGTTTTTTTTTTTTTTCCACCATCCTCTTTTCTTTCGTTGGCCCCCATGATCATCCTTGGCCTTGAGAACTGCAGTGTGAGATGTACACAGTAGAGACATTCTGCCTCAACTGGGGCCTTACAGACCTTGTCACTATGTGGACCCCATTCCTGATCATGACCGCTGGCAGCTGTATGTTCTTACTGAAACTGGAAACCCTGTAACTAAGCATTGTCAAAACTCCTCTTCCTCCCCACAGTCTCCTCCTCCCTCCTCCTCCCTCCTCCTCCCTCCTCCTCCCTCCTCCTCCCTCCTTCTCCCTTTCTCCTCCCTTCTCCTCCCTCCTCTTTTCTCCTCCCTCATCCTTTTTTTTGTGTGGTTTGGTTTGTCTGTTTTTATTCATTCTTTTCTTTACCCCTTCCTTCCTTCTTTCCTTCCTTCCTTCCTTCTTTCCTTCCTTCCTTCCTTCCTTTATTTTTTTAAAGACAGAATCTCACAAACTTATTATGCTGTTGAGGATGGCTTTGGACTTCTGATTCTCCTGCCTCCACCTCTCAAGTGCTTCTTCACAGCTATACATAATGCCTGGCTTCTTTCCTATCCTTAATTTATTTATTGACTATTCCTTACCAAAACCCTTCAATCCTCTTACTCAGAAGGTCTCCCCAGCTCTATGTTGCTTATGCTTGGCAGATTTAGTAACCCTCATCAGCTTCTTGATGTGCGAATACTAATGTGTCTTTCATTCTCATTAGAATATACAAAGAACTGAGAAGAACCTTGGTCACCAAGTTGTGGACCAAAAACCATCTATGCCTATGAAATTAGAGAAACTGAATAAGAGAAGCTTTCTTATTTTCAGCTTATAACAAGAAAAATGAATTTCAAAGGAATCAATTTTTTGCTACTTAGACTGGTCTGGTGATACAACATTTTATCATGGTGTCAAGGGCTTTTTACATAAAAAAAAAAAATTCCTAAGAAAGATCGAAGATCTCTTGCTGTTTATTTTTTGCCACTCTAGATGAGAGATAAAATTTTTAAAAATATACAATCATTAATAAAATGGCCTCCTTAAAAATGGGTATTAACTTGGATGTGATAACATGTGGGAAGCTGAGGAAGAGAGGGAGATTGCTAATTAGAGGCCAGCCTGGGCTACACAGTGGAGTTGAAGTTAGCCTTGGCTACATGAGAACCTGTCTCAGTAAAAACAAAACTAAAAATAGAAAAGGGAAACAAAGAGTTTGGGCCTGAGTGGACTCAGAGACTCTGTTGAGTACCACCCAAATGTAGTTTGTTAAACATACATTGACGGTTCCTGTCTCACTTCTATGAAAACAGTTCAGAATCAGGCTTTTTGTTTGTTTTCTAGACTGGGTCTCATTAGGCAACTTTAGCTGTCCTGGAACTCCCTATGAAGACCAGGCTGGCCTTGAATTTATAGAGATCCACCTTCCTCGGCCTCAGAGTATTGAGATTAAAGGTATGTATCCATCATGGCTGGCCAAATTCAGCTCTTGGGGTGTGGGCACACTGAAGTGATACCAGCACCTGGGAGGCAGAGGTCGGGGCGGGGGGAGGAGGTGTCAAGAGTTTAAGGTCATCCTACACTATATATAGCCAGTTTGAGGTCAGCCTAAGCTACATGAGATTCCATCTCCAAACCAAATGAAACGGTTTTGTTAGGCATCCTGTGTGTCGCTGTAACACAGTAGCTGAGCGTGTGCTGCTTCGTAAGACACAATTTTATTAAGTTTATAGTCTTGAAGGTTCACAAGGCCAAGATCTCAACACCAACATCTGTCAGGCTTCTCAGGAAGGCCTGGGGCTGCATCATCTCACAGAGGAAGGTAGAACATTGGGTCATGGAGGAAGGAGTTACACACTAGAGGAAGCCTTGCTGTAAAGCATCCTTGTCTCTCCCCTGGAGAAAGGTCTGCTCTCTCTTAGTAGACTAATCACCTTCAAAATCCATCTCCTACTCCCACAAATAGAACTAAATAGCCTGATATTTTCAGAAAGGACAAACCATATCCTATTTGCATCACTCCTCCTTCACATTCATGGAGGAAAGCTGGCCAAAAAGAACCCCACACGTTCCGTTTGATGAAGGGACTCTTCTCTGTTCTACATAAGACGTTTTCTCATTGTCTGCTGTATCAAAAATCCCTTTAGTTCTAAATGGCACAGGTGACATGAAAGCAAAAGGCAGCCTGTGGACACTGGCTGCCATTCTCTTCTGGGACGTGTGCACTGTTAATATGTTCCCATTCAAATCTACAGATTTGTGTGTGCCTAAGTGTGCGTGAGAGCCAGCACATGCATTGGATACATAAGTTTAGGGTGAAGATAGCAAGGGAGCTATATAAAACGAGCAACTATAAAACCCTGGTGGGATAAGTCACTAAACCATGAGACCTGTTAGCTGGGAATATTTTAGATGTGAGTCTTTTGTTTTGCTCATTTCTGCCCAGAGCAACTGTTTGGATGTTTTACCCCCTTTGCGGTACACCACCCACTGTTGAGAGAGTTTTTGATGGATGATATTTGGTGTTTGTCTGAAAAATAGAATTGGAGAGGTGTCTTAGTCAGGGTTCCTATTCCTGTATAAACATCATGACCAAGAAGCAAGTTGGGGAGGAAAGGGTTTATTCAGTTTACACTTCCACACTGCTGTTCATCATCAAAGGAAGTCAAGACTGGAACTCAAGCAAGTCAGGAAGCAGGAGCTGATGCAGAAGCCATGGAGGGATGCTGCTTACTGGCTTGCTTCCCCTGGCTTGCTCAGCTTGCTCTCCTCTATAACCAAGACTACCAGCCCAGGGATGGCACCACCCACAATGAGCCCCTCCACCCTTAATCACTAATTAAGAAAATGCATGGATCTCATGGAGGCATTTCCTCAAGAGAGACTCCTTTCTGTGCTAACTCCAGTTTGTGTCAAGTTGACACACAAAACCAACCAGTACAAGAGGAGAAACAAATTTAAGCCTTACTAACACATATGATGTGTCGATGGATGGGACAGTAATTCAGCAGGCATGGTGAGGATGTCACTGTGGGTCTAGTGGGACAAGGTTTGTGGATGAGAATTTTTTCATCTTTCTAAAACCATAATGAACAGATAATAATCAAATATTCCATATGCATTAAACTATAACATCATGTGTATTATGACTAAGCATAGCATAAGTGGTACAAAAAATTTTCGGGCCTGGGAAATGAATGAGTCAGGAAAGTGCTTGTATTTTGGAGTATGAGAACCTGAGTTTGGGGTTCTCAGATTTCCTGTAGTGGCAAGGCTTGGAGGTTTGTGCTTGTAACCTTAGTTGTGAGGACCAGAGATGGGTAGGTCTCAGGGTCTTGTTGTTCAGGCAGCCTAGCCAAAGGGTGAGATCTAGGTTTGGTGAAAGACCTTGGGTCAGCAATGAATGCCGTGGAGAGTGACCAAGGAAGACACTAAATATAAACTCTAGCTTCTACCTATGCATGCACGTAAATAAAGCATATAAACACACACTCTCTAAAATTATCCACAACAAAATATTTTTAAAAATCTACGTATGTCACACAAATGTGGCAAAGCAAATGGACAAAGTAAACCAACCAACCAACCAACCAACCAACCAACCAACAAACAAAAGTGTGAAAGAGATTTCCTGGTGACTGAGCTTCAGAATGCCAGATCAGAAAGTCTGGCACAGCCTTTTAAACTAAATGTAAGACACATTTCATTTTTTTTTTTTAAAAAGCACTAGATGACTTGATTCAGGCTATCTCATTTCCAGTGAGATAGTAACCATTATTATTATTATTATTATTATTATTATTATTATTATTGTTTTTTATTATTATTTGGATTAAAGGGAGAAAGAAACTTTGTCCACTCGCAGCTCCCACGTGCATGCAGTGTGGCTTGGGCACAATGACTGTAATGTATGGCACCTCATTGTATAGAGCGCAGTCACTAACCTAGGATTAAAGACGGCTTAGTGTCTACATAGCTGCACCTCGCCCACAAGTGAGCTACTTTCCACTCCTCGTCCAGCAACCGTGCTGCTCTTCTCTCCCCTGAGCAAAATGCAACATCTCACTCCAAATTTATTGGCTTGGCAAAGTTGCAAGTTTTGTTACGCAAAAGCTGAGAAAGACCAAAGTCGAGGAGTGCTAAAAACAGTACACTCTGCTACTGTGTAGACTCTGTATTTGAGGCTCAGGGTGTTTTATTTATAGCTATCTATTAATATGCAGCCAAAGATACAGAAAAGAAAAACATAAAAACAGCTTTATCAGGCACTTTCCCCGCATTTCAAGGGTACATCTTAAGCAGGAACAGTAAGGCCAACAGGGAGCTCTTGTGTGGCAGGGAAAAGCCATCTTCCTTGCTACTCTTAAGGGTGATGGGTTGCAAAGAGCAGTTCCCTGGGAACTGATTTGAGAAGAGGGGTGGACTCGGGGAAGGTACCCTCGTAGTTAGAAAACTTCTGTACGCTCTGAGTTTTACACTCTCAGTGGTTTAGTCCTTTCCCTGGGTCTTTAGCTCTCTAATAGTAATACCTTAAGTGGAGGTGGGTGGGGCCATCTAGCTTGTCAAACTGGTTTGCTGCCTTCTTCTCTCCTCCCGCTGCTACTTGGCAAAATTGTATCTGGTGAAGCTGCCTAAAGTAGCCTAGAGCTTCCCTCTCCAGGATTGAATGAGGATTCCTCCTCCTTTCATGGGAAGACCAGGGGGTGGGGGTGGGGGACTGCTGTAAGGGACAGAGATGGAGAGATGGGCAGAGAGGCAGAGCCTACCCTTTGTCCCAAGCACATAAAAAAGAGGCACAGGTGCACATGCATGTACACAATACATATACACACAGAGGCCCAGGGAATTCAGGACAAAACATAAAAGGTAAGATTATACCTGGAAAGATAGGTTGTGGTTTGTTATGACGGAGCTTAGAAAAAGAAGGTCAGAGTGGATGGATAGCTGCCGAAGTTTACATTTTACTTTTGAGTGCATATTCAGGGTGGTACGGGTAGGCAAAAAGAGTGAAAAAAACATCTGGACAGTTCTCCTTTGCTTTCCTTCTCTCCTTGATGCTGGGGGTCACCCGTATCTGCAGGGATTCCCCAGCTGAAGGATGATGGTCCAGGCTAGACACTGGAGGATGCCTTCGAGAACTGGGTTGGGCATTTCCGGGGTGGAACTGAGGACAGGTTGGTCCTGACAGTTCCTAGTGTTTATCCAAACTGGCCAGGAGGTCATAAAGGGGTGGGGGCTGGGGGAGGAGAGTATACATTTTTCCCAGTCAGCTTTCTCCTGCTGGTGGGAAGCTTGGACTTTGGGAAGGTGACATCAGTCCTCCTCTCCTCCAGGTCCCCTGAGGAGCTGGGGTGGGATGAGCTGGTTTCCTGTTGGGGCCCAGTTCTAGGGGCAGCTGTCACCTCCTGGCCCCCACCCTCGGGGGTTAGGCTGAGGTAAGCAAAGCAGAGGCAGAGGCTTACCAGTGGCACTGGGCCTCCGGTGTGGGTGTGGGAGGGTTGTTGGTTCCTGCTTCTCCAATGTCTCCAGCTCTTAGTACAGAGTCTCCTAAGGGACAGAGTTCTTAGTGACCTAAAGCTGATGCTGTGTAGCCCCTACTGAGATTTCTAGAGAGGTCACTGGGCCCAAGCATGTCTCTGTCCACAGCTTGGGTATTGCTATTTAATCTGCCTTTTGATTATAGAGGTGAAGAAATAAATGGTCGCATGGGGAGGATGCCTGTGTGGGTCCTGTATTTGTAGTGAGTCTATCTTGGCATCGACTCCCAGGGAAAACTGGAGTAAAACAAGACGGGATGAAGGAGGAACCTTTCTGGTGGCATCCTCATGTCTTGGTATAGATCCTTTAGCCATGCTGAGTGGATCCTGTGTGTTGTTTCCAGCTTATGGGTATTCTGAGGTCCTCCCTCTCCTCACCTGAAAAGTAAAGCTTATTGAAAGAGTCAACGTGTTTTATGTGTGTTTTGCTTTATTCGTGAAGACATGTTGTCACTTGTGCCTTAATAACCCGTGGGCACCTGGGAGGGGGGCAGTATTTCATGGTAAAATAGACAGGAAACTGTTTGGAAAATGTAAACACGTTATTAAACGGTGAGGTATGATCTGATCCACATAGTCGGCATACACAGTCCTTCCCTCCCCACACCCTCCTTGTAGCTTCCTAATCACGCGCAGAAATAAAGTGGGGCGGAGGAGACTTGGGAAAGTCAGGGAAGAGAATAATGGAATGCCCTGAAGTTACCTCTCTTTCGTATGTAAGGCGCCCTTCTCTACCGGGCCGCAGTTTGTTTCTAATCATTTAGAAGTCGAGGCTTTAATTGCTTTATCTTATTAAAACATAAGCCCCTGCAGCTCTTCATCGCCCCCTGGTGTTCGTTCCTGCCATTTCTCAAGATCCTTAGCGATAGCGGGGCAATTCCCAGGGAGAGGCTGGGCACAAGGCATATTGGAGGGCGAGAGTGGAGGGTACTTCTGAGCAGCGATACTAGGGAGATAAGGATGTGCCCGACAAAACCATATTGTTGTTGTTATCATTATTATTGAGTTTTCCTTCCTTGCTAACTCCTGACGGAATCTTTCTCACCTCAGATGCGAAGAACTTTAGTTTAAAAAAGACTTGGGGAAGGGAGTTTGGAAAAGTAGGCAGATCTTCCCAAATAATCTGGTTCCCCGCCCTCCTCAGTAGCAGGGAGTCAAGAGCGAAGTGGGGGGACTGTCCCCTTGTTTGATTCCGACTAAGAAATCAGAAATACATAAAAGGAAAATCAAGTGAACAATGATCAGCCCCACCCCCACTCCCACCTCCCCGCCCCCCCGCGCGTACAATACAATCTATTTAATTGTACTTCATACTTTTCATTCCAATGGGGTGACTTTTCTTCTGGAGAACTTCTTTATTCTTGAACTCTGGGGCTGGCAGCTAGCAAAAGGGGAAGCGGGCTGCCGCTCGGTGCAGGTTTTGCAGAGGTCTCTGTCTAGTGGGTGTTTTCTTTTTCTTAGCCCTGCCCCTGGATTGTCAGACGGCCGGCGTCTGCCTCTGAAGTTAGCCGTGATTTCCTCTAGAGCCCGGTCTTATCTCCGGCTGCACGTTGCCTGTGGGTGACTAATCACACAATAACATTGTTTAGGGCTGGAATAAAGTCGGAGCTGTTTACCCCCACTCTATAGGGGTTCAATATAAAAAGGCGGCGGAGAGCTGTCCGAGTCAGACGCGTTCCTGCACCAGCGCTGCGAGCCTGACCCGGTCTGCTTCGCTGTCCTTGCGCGCTGCCTCCCCAGCTGCCCGCGACACTTTCGCTCCGGTGAGAGGGCCACTTGCTGAGGACCGCGCCGAGATCTAAAAAAAAAAAGAAAAGAAAAGAAAGAAAGAAAGAAAGAAAAACCAGAGGCGATCAGAGCGACCAGACACCTCTTCGTTTTGCATTGAGTTCCATTTTGCAATTGAGTTTTCTTTTTTCTTTTTTCTTTTTTTTCTCCTTCTTCTTCTGATCCCTTTGCAGAATGGATTATTTTCCCGTGATCTTCTCTCTGCTGTTTGTGGCTTTCCAAGGAGCTCCAGAAACAGGTAGGCGCCACTTGTGAATCTTTCTGCTTCAGCGCAGCGCTGTTCTCGCTTGCTTTCCACTTTTCTTTTTCTTTCTTTCTTTCCTTTTTTTTTTTAAGTTACTGTAGCTGGAGTAGCAAGTGCGCTGCAATTATATCTGTGTGAAGCGAAAGAAATAAAGCCCTGTTTGACTACAACTGACTACAACAGAATATCACATAGCTTCAAAATAACGTTGTAGCAGTATTGCTGAGTAGCTACAGCCGAGGCAAGGATCTATTTGAAATGCGTGCGTTTGGGGTTACACGGTGCATTTAGGAGCTTATTCAAACTCTGTCTTGATAGTGTGCTAATGTGTAAAATATTGAAACACTCCAGCTTAAAGCCAAGGAATTTTATTCAGGTCATGCAGGCACAATGAGAGCAGTGAAATCACCTGCCGATCAACCGTGCGCTGAGTAACCCCGCAGGCGGTTTCAGGGCGAAGCACATGCTTTCTTTAAAATTTGTCACTATTGACTTAAGGTTTCATTTGGCAGGTTTTTGGCATCTTCAAACAGTGTGAGCTCTATTTCAGTTGTATTCACCTGTCCTGGGAGGGGAGTCGGGATCATTCCTGGCTGACTAAGGAATTAGACAGTATGGGCCCCATCAGATTCTTTCTCCTCCCATCCTGTTTTGTGAGGGTCAATGCCCTCTTTTTGTCTTTTCATGACCCTAAGCAAAGAGAAAGGATGTCAAAGGGATGAAAACCCTGGAATGTGTCTGATCGTTTGAAATGAACAAAATTGGGAAGATAAACTGCGCAGCCAAATAGAAAGAGGCCAAACAGAGGCGATGCTGTGTTGGGCCAGAGGGAGGTGTCATGTCCCATGCAAACTCTGCTGTCCGAAGATTCTGAATTCTGAATCCACGGAGTACTTTCCTGGGTTCCCTGAGCGGGACCTTCTCTTCCTTCAGTGGCGACTTGTCTCCCACCTGAAGTGACTATTGCAAAGTTAGTTTCTCTTCGGTGTCCAGGTTTTTTTTTTTTTTTGGAAGTTTTTGCTTTCTGCCTATTATAAAAAGGCATCCATATGCCACCTAGACCACTCTGTGCCCCTACACACGCTGGAATTGGGTGGGTACCCCTAAAGAGGTTATCCTGAGTAGGGAACGTGGCCCCAAAACTAGGAATAGGCAGTCTATCTTATTTACTGGTCACTAGCCAGTTGAATCTATGGAAGTTGTGCTGTGCTAAGTAAGTCTCAGGTACGGACTCCCTCAAAATTCCATTAGACAGTATCTACTTCAAAGCATCTTCAGAAGGCTGGGGAGTTCTTTCCTCTCTCTCTCTCTCTCTCTCTCTCTCTCTCTCTCTCTCTCTCTCTCTCTCTCTCTGTGTGTGTGTGTGTGTGTGTGTGTGTGTAATCTCCCTGCAGGTGGATAAGCCAGCCAGGGTAAGGGTGAAGTCCTGTTAAGCATAGAGAACAAAGGAAGCTCTTTCTTTCTGTTTGTGTTTCTGGCTAAAGGCAGTTTTATGCCTTGTCTGCTTCTATTTGCGCTGCTAGATCTGGCCTGAATATTAGGATGCAGGTGCTCGCTCTGGACGTCTGAAGAGAGATTCATACCAACCTGACCCTCTGTTCTCTTCACAGTTGTCTTGGGAGCAGAGCTCAGCACTCAAGCTGTGAACGAAGTGCAGAGCCCCCCTCCCAGCACATCCTGGAGACCCCGCAGGTCCAAGCGCTGTTCCTGTTCTTCCTTGATGGACAAGGAGTGTGTCTACTTCTGCCACCTGGACATCATCTGGGTCAACACTCCCGAGTGAGTCTCTAGAGGGCATTGTAACCCTAGCCATCCCTTTACTACTGGGGCTTTCTGGAGCCAGGAGCCCAGGCTGGAGAGTTTCTGTTCTGGGAAGCTTCTGGCTTTTTTTTTTCCTTCTGAAGACAAGAAAGTGCCTCTCAAGGGGAACCATGCTGACTGAGACAGGTCAGCTTAGTGGTAGCCATCTAGAAGTGGGTCTTCTGAGAGGCTGGGGATCAAGCTGCTCACTGTGGGACAGATCGAATGGGCTGAGGGCAAGCAGGAAAGGGCTGTGCATTTGAAGACAAGAAAGGGATAGAAGAACAAAGCAGGAGGTTCTGGATGTAGGACCAGATAGCCCAGTTCCTGGGTAGGGTGGTCTACTGGTACTTCTCAGAGACAAACACTGACATCTATTCCAGAGGAATAGATACAGTAGAGAGTTATATATATCCTATCTTTTACTTATTAAAAAAACCCAAGAAACAAAATGTTGAAGTCCCTTGTGCAGGAATGAGCTGGTAGCAGGGCTAGAGTGGGCTACTGAACTTTTTGCTTCTCTCCTTTGACTTTAGAAAACTGTATTTAAAGGCAGAGATCAGAACTGTGGCCATAGGTTTCTCTTGTACCTTCCGAGGAAACAGAGGCCGTTTTACCCTCACCCCCCGCCAAAACACTAGTGCACTCATTAGACGCAATCATCAGAAAGAACAAACACTTATAATCTGTCTACAATGGCTGGCCAAGTTCCAAATCAAGCCAGACCCAAACCACTGCCGACCTAATCCTTAGTAGTGTTTCTACGAAGGGGAGGACTGCATTCCTTGTTGTGGGAATTGAAATGGATTCATTGCAAATTATCGGAGAGCATTTTGACACTAAGTCCTTCACAGTCATCCAGTTTTTACCAGTCTCTAGGAGCAATGTGCCAATATGCCGGGTTCCACCAGGCAGTGCATCTAGCATTAGCACACGTGACTGAAGTAGAAAACCTTGTGTTTTGGTGTTGCTGGAGTCCTTCTGTTTTCTGGCCCCACAACCTATATGACACCAGAAAAGAAAGAGAATACAAAGCAGAAACCCAAACAGAGGTTGTAATTTGGAACAAAACTGTCTAGAAGAAATGGAATGTCATTGAATCAGAAGAAAAGCTGCTGTTTTCCCATTTGGGGACCTTCACTGAGGAACACTGATAGGTGGACATGCCAAAGGGCTCCCATAACTTTGCTATCATGAGCTGTCCAAATGCCCTCTGAATTGTATGCCCAAAGAATGTGTCATTTAAGGATTATTATGCTAATGTCTTTTCCTTCTCTCTTTCCATAATAGGCGTGTCGTCCCATATGGACTGGGAAGCCCTTCCAGGTCCAAGCGTTCCTTGAAAGACTTACCCACAAAGGCCACGGACCAGGGGAATAGATGTCAGTGTGCTCACCAAAAAGACAAGAAATGCTGGAATTTCTGCCAAGCTGGAAAAGAACTCAGGTGAGTAGAAGCCCCTTTGACTTGTCCAGCCTGCTGGCCCTTCTCCCTCTGAGACTGTCTTTCACTTCAGAGAAAGGAGCAGAGACATGGAGAGGCAAGGTGAATCTCAAACATACCATCACTAAAATGATTTTCCCGTCTGTCTTCACAGAGCCCAAAGTACCATGCAGAAAGGCTTAAAAGACTCCAAGAAGGGAAAACCCTGCTCCAAGCTGGGCAAGAAGTGTATCTATCAGCAGCTGGTGGAAGGAAGGAAACTAAGAAGGTAAGAGGCGCACAAGGACTCCTAGCCCTGCACACCAGTGCTAATGGCTCCCTAGTCCTTCCTAGTGGGAGAAAGGCTTGAGTACAGTGACAGAGTCGTCATGGTCTGTGGACTTAAAAGAGCAAAGGGCTCCTCGGATACTGGGGCCTTGAGTGCAGACACCTGCCCACTGTGTCTTAGCACACACTGTTCAGTCTATCGATGGAGCTTCTACACTCAGAGGCAGCTTAGCATTTGAGCACATTCAGTCTTTTCTCCTCTGGATCTCTATTTTCTGCTTGCCAAGAGAAACCAAAACTCATGTCAAGGGAAAGACATTTAAAACATGCATATATGTTACTCAAAAAGTAGCAATTGTTCAAATGGCCAAAGGGAAACAAAGCCATTAGGTAAGGTTGGTGAGATTTAGAAAATGCTGTTTTTCAGGTTTATTCCATTACTATTGTTGAAATATGGAAGTTTAAAGAGGCAGGCATTACTTCGCTTGCTTCCTGTGGCACAGGAGAGGGCTAGATTAGGCAACCCCACAGGGTGGCTATAAGCAGCTTTTTGACGATCCTTCAAAAGTCTAAAACCCTTTTGAAGGACCCTTGTTCAGACCTGTCATAGGATCACTCCTTTCTCTAGAAGTGTCTCCAAGAATCCAGGGTCAAGGTGTTCTGTGACCAAAGTGTTCTGAGCCCAATGTAGCTGTGGGGAGGGACTGCTGAGCTGGTTACTGCTCCTGTGTCGGGACAGCCACACTTAGCTTCCTTCACACCTGCAACTTTGAGTTCTCTCTCCACCAGGTCACAGTTGCTAAGGATTAATACCATTTTTTGCTACTTTGTCTTCCATTAACCACTAAATTGATACTCCAGTTCCTTGTGTGTTCACACACACACACACACACACACACACACACACACACACACTGAAATTGCGCAATTCTTTTAACTGTCACTAAGCACTTTCTCAGGTCTTCTTGTAGGCTTCTTAATTTTCTCTCCATCCACTTGTTAGCTTCCATTCTTTATGTGATTTAGAAGGTACCAGTGTCGGGGGTGGGGGGAGGATGCAGAGGCAGAGGTGGGATGAATCTGCTTAACCATGACATTTGGTTCTTAATTCCCCGTAGACATGCTCCTGGGCTTCCTCTCCACAGCACCAAGCATAAACAACAGGGTTTATTCACACAACAGTCATAGACACTGCTTGAGGATTTATCAAAGAGCGCCACATTGCCACTAAGAACTAAGACTTAGTGTGTTGGTGCCAAATTCTAATTTCAGACATTTCTTTAGCTAAGGAGTGATTTGTTTCTCTCTGTGTGAGTGTGTGCTTAAATAACGTTTATTCTCTCTTGTTTTAACAGGTTGGAGGCCATCAGCAACAGCATCAAGACATCTTTTCGAGTTGCGAAGTTGAAAGCTGAGCTCTATAGAGACCAGCAGTTGACACACAACCGAGCGCATTGACTACAGAGCTCCCTGGTGTTTTGGAAGCCATCCCTTACATAGAGCGAGCCCCACGGCCAATTCTGCTCTCTCCATACTGGCTGGGATCTTAGCAAGAACATCTGTCCGGCTTCTACGGGGTTTTTGTTCAGACTAACAGAGGACCAGGATCCTTGTTCCAAACATTCCAAGAAAGGTTGAGGTGTTCCCTAACCTGTCTTCGTTTGCATCTGCTGGTAGCAAGTGCTTTTCTGCCTCTTCTTGCTGGTTGGGAATGACTGTGGACCTCTCAGAGAGCAGAGACATCATGCCGTTCTAGAGTGGCATCGTCCAGAAAGCCTGGAGATTCCATGGCAGGGCGGAGTTTCTGTAGAAAGTCCTTAGGGAGTGTTCGTGTCTGACTCAGGCGCCTGGCACATTTCAGGGAGAAACTCCAAAGTCCATGCAAAAATTTTTCTGAGGAATGCACAAATTGAAAACATACTCCAAGGACAAACACTTGAGTTTATAAAGAGAGAGAGAGAGAGAGAGAGAGAGAGAGAGAGAGAGAGAGAGAGAGAAAGACTTTTTTTTTTAAAGTTGTAAAATGCAAAACTCAAAGCAACTGTTACTACTGTACATTAGGATGTGTTTCATGAATATGAGTCTACCTCACCTTTCTGCACTGTTGTACACATTCTCACCTTTAATTATTGCCTCCCTGTACTCTCTCCTCTCCGCTATCCGGGTTCCCAATCCCCTATACTGGATCCTTGCCTCACAGAAATCGAGTCAGAAGTAGCTGAAACATTTCCACACTCATCTGCTAGCTCTGATCTATGAGAAAAAGGATGACAGAATCCAGCCCCTGCCCTTGACCTTGGGAAACACATGGTATAGAGTAGTTTGTGAACATGTTGAAAATCTGGTTGTGCTTTTTAGCAGTAAAAATATGTTCCCGTATATATTGTAACTGGCTAATGGAAGAGGTTAGATTGAATCTTGATGTACTTATTTTTTTATAGATATTTATATTCAAACAATTTATTCCTTATATTTACCATGTTAAATATATGTCCGGGCAGGCCATATTGGTCTATGTATTTTTTTTTTAAAAAAATATATTTCTGAATGAAATTGAGAACATGCTTTGTTTTGCCTGTCAAGGTAATGATTTTAGAAAATAAATATTTTTCCCTACTGTACTGGCTTGTGAATTATTTCTGAAAACCTCAAGAAGTGATAATCCTGAGGGGAAATGGTGTAAGATGTCTCTCTAGGAAGGTTAAACTTAGAAAGAAAGTAGGGTGTTGGCTTGATTTAAACAGGAAACTTGATATAGTCTTTAAAAAATGCTTTTCTGGCTAGTTGACCTTGAAGGTCATATGATATGAAGAAAATAGAGACTTAGAAAGAAGATACATGATACTTAATAAAATATGCATTTGTACATAAAAAAAAAACTGCTTTTGGATTGTGTCAAGAAAGCACAAAATAAAAGCTTTAAGTCTCATCTCCCCATGGAGTGCAGCTTCTGCTGCTTTGTTACATGAAGATATCCCCAGGGAGACCATTCATTAACTTTGCTTCTCCGGCCATTAGGCAGCGTCCAACAGTTTAAACTGATGGTGTGGTGAGAGGTGCTTTCTCCAAAGTACTGGACTGGAGGAAGTGATGGAAAGACAATCCTCCAGCACTGCAACTATTCATGGCGCCTCACCCAGCGGCTGCTATGAGAGGCCTGCTTGCTCCACGGAGGTTGCCAGTGCCTTTTATTTGCTCAGAGTAAGTATTTTGTTTATTAAGGAACATTGAGAACTGTTCTTCCGAGCTCAAGACTGGCTGAATGCCCCAGAAGTAGAGTCACCAGGAGCTGATTTTAAGACACTACCTCTTCTCAACCAACACACACACACACACACACACACACACACACACACACACACACACCTTTCTCTTCTCTGGCTGGCCAAAACGGTGTTACAAATGGTCCTATCAGCAAAGACTCGTGGGAGCTTGATGGGCTTCTAGAATCTTCACGGCCTTTCTCTAGGAGAGGCCCAGCATTTAACAAATATTAACTCTTGATGATTACTGTTATTCTAACTGAGACATGGTATGTCATATTACAGTCTTCTGGCCTGCCTGGCCAACATCCTAGGCAATTGACTGCATTTTTTTTTTTTTTGCACACCCTGTTAAATTATTTAAATTTTAAAGCACTGTCTAAGTAAGGCACATGGGAAAAGTGTGTGTATGACTATTTTACTTCACCTAATGAATTTCTTGCCACTGTGTGACTGGTGGTGGCTGCAGGTTGGAGTTGGAGTTGGGGTGGGGGTGGGGTGGGATGAGGTAAGGATATCGTAAAGCCCTGGTCACTTCCACACCGGTACTTGGCCTAAACTTGGCTACCACTTCCTATTGAGCAAAGTTTTCAACCTTCTGCTTCAGAATCTCCATCGTCTATCCAGTGAGGGGGAGGAGGAGGATGGGGGTCCGGGTGGGAGATTTTCTTTCTTTTTTAAGTTTCAAGAACAAGTCCAAAGGTGAAGATGTTGAGGTGGTACCAAGAAAATGAAGACCAGAGCTTAGAAACCACGAGTGCAATGCATTTAAGAGGTAGTGAGTATGGGAGAAGTCACTGAATCAGACAGTTCAGAGAATGCTACAACTGGGGTGAGGGAGTTGCCATTTTTCATAGGTTAAGCCCTTCCTTCCTTTTACTCCATGATTGCTGCTGCAGTAACTCAGAGAAAACAGAAAGACATGAAGCAGGCGGTCTCTCCTCTGGGATTCACAGCAGCGTTAAGGAAGCTGAAGACTTAGTGGACAGCTCATTCCTTTCAAGCACCCAGAGGAAATGAACTGAGCTCCTAGGATGGTCAGTCAGGCTTCCTCCTGGGTTTCCAAAAAACATGTGCTTTCTGGCAGTGTGCTTACAACAGATTTCTCTCTTTACTCTTAAGGAGCCAGCAGGCCTTTAATCTCGGGAGAGTAGAGACTGGGATGAGGCAGGGGTGTGTGGGGGGGACAGGGGGAGGGGAGAGAATCCCACTAATGAGTACTTCCTTTTCCCCAGGGATTAGCTTCCTTGCTGATGAAAACCACTGTTTTAATTCCACCTGTGCTTCTCCAGAGTTATATTCAGATAGAGTTCCCTTGGAAAGAGACTTGCTAACATCAAATTGGAACTTTGCTGGTTTTTCTTTTTTCTTTTTCATTTCTTTTTCTTCTTTTTTTTTTTTCTGGGAAAAAAAGAAAGCAGAAACGCAGAGCGGCGAGTGATACAGCAAGCAGGGGCTTCTGCATCGCCAGCAGGCCTGAGCACCACAGAGCCCGCTGGTATTCAGGGATGCTATTCATAGTATTAAGTTGCCACTGGCATTGGATTAGGACAAATTGTAGAGGAAGCCCCAAGTGAACTCCAACTGGACTAGGTATGAAGTCTACAGGTGCTGGATTGGGAGGAGGGCATGTGATCGAGGAAAGTAATTCGTCTCCATGTGAAATTTCTAGAATTCTTATGCCTATGGTTATTGATCAAGCAGAATAAAATAATTTTAACATTTCACAAGTCATAGACATCTACCTGTCATATCCCTGTGTGTGCACACGTGGGTGCGTGCGTGTATGTATGTATGTATGTATGTATGTGTGTGTGTATGTATGCCATTGTCTTTTCCAGCATCTCTGAGTGACATGCCAGTGTCTCAGAGTTCACAGGAGTCAGAGGCCCATCAGCTTCATAGCTGTCCCTCTTACTGTGCATGTCCCCTTGTTTATTCTGGATTTTTTGAAAGATGTAGAAATATTATGAGGTCTCCTTTTTCTCCTTGGAAACTTTTAGCAAACTGAAGCAAATCCAAGGCAGAGTGTAGATAGACAGAGGCTTGACGAAGCCTGGTTCTGCTTCAGGAAGAACATTGGGCAAGGTGTCACTTAAAAAGGTTGAGTCTTTCCTTCTCAGGTCAACTTAGGTCATAAAAGAGTGGGGATGTGATTTATTATTTAAATAGGATGCATTTGAGGAATATTTGACAATGCTCTAAATTCTCTGAACCCGTGGGCCCTGATGGGCAACCAGAGGCACATGATCATTGTAGATCAGGATAATCCCTGAAGCAAGTCAGAGTTTCAGAATCACCTCGGTCTCATGGAAGTGTTCTGGACTTTGGCTTAACTCTAGAATCTTTATCTGAAGATCAGGCTGAAGTGTGGACCTTCCATAGTGCCTCTAGCTTATAACATATCAACCAACAGATGCCTACTCAATAAATTTATAAACATATACATAGGTTCTGGGTTTTGATAAGGTGATGGAGGGAGGGACATTCTTCCAACAGATGTGGTTAGACTACAGAAAATTTAGAAGAACTTTTTATGAAAATTTTGTATACTTCCTTTTTGGGAAGTTTGTGTGGCCCCAATTTTCTTATTGAAGTTTATCCCTACTGGTAGACTACATGACTCAGGGAATTCTTTCTACATCTGTCTATTCCAACCTGTCCTCTGCATCATTCTCACAATAATAACATTTACTCAAAGTTTTAGTCAGTTAACACAAAGGCAAACTAAATTTTACAACGTTTCTGGTATCCTTCGTTTTCAGATGTCTTTCATCACTATCTTCTGCATGTGTGTGTGGGGGGGGCGGGTGGGAATATCACCAATTGAGACAAAAATCATAAAAGAAGGATAAGAGTGAAAGGGAAGGAAGGAAATTATTGAACTTCAACAGTGCGCATGCTCAGTTTAAAATTTGTACTTATCAGCATAGACACATGGAGTTTAAAATTTGTACTTGGGCTAGAGATGTGGTTCAGTGGTTAAGAGCACTGACTGTTCTTCCAGAGGTCCTGAGTTCAATTCCCAGCAACCACATGGTGGCTCACAACCATCTGTAATGGAATCCGATGCTCTCTTCTGGTGTGCCTGAAGAGAGTGATGGCATAAATAAATAAATAAATAAAAATTTGTACTTACAGCATCTTCAACCATATCCTACATTAGCAAGATGAATATAATAAACATGATATACCACCTTACAGATTTAATAAGTGTCAAGCTATGATGGACATCATTTCATCTACCTACACCATACATCCTGCTTGCCACCCTAGGTTACTTTGAAGCTACTCCCAGCTATCACTATCATAACATCTGTAAAGCTTAGAATGTAGATATAATGACTATGATTTGCCTTCTTCAACCCTCTGAAATGTTGAAACAGTCAATCATGTGTGTGCCTACAACTTGGAATAGAAAATGTTTGCAAGCCAATGGAATTCATAATAATGTCCAAGGCAAATGCACATGGTGGCTAACACAAGCCAGTATCAGATGTTCTTTGGAGAGCTTTGCAATTACCAGTTCGAATTTGGAAATACCCCGTAGAAGCTGGTAGTTTAATTTGTACTATTTTGTTCATGAGGACACTCCTTGAGTTTAAACTTCTTGAAATTAAGTTAGTAAGAGTTATACATTCAAATACTTTGACTTAGTAAGTTTTTTTTTTTTTTTAATTCAGAAAAAAACCCATGAAATTACAGAAGCTACTTTGGTGTAATAAACTCCTCTGTAGTAAAAGTAAAAGTGACAGGTGGGGGAAGGAGGGACAATATAACAGGAAGAAAGATTAATTGAGAAGTGTTTTTCAGATCCACTATCTAAGCAAGATCCCTTGAAAAAGATTCAAGACTAAATAGAAGGTATGAAGGCTTCTCAACAAACTGTTTTATCTACAGATGACTCAGTAAAAAGATTGGCCTAATATGCTCACATTATTGACTCATAGGGAAGAGAAGCAGGAATCTAGATCATTAAGAGGTGACTTATCATATTAGAATTCAACCAGGATAATGAATACAGTAGCACTGGAGATCTTAAAGAAACACAACCAAAACAAGCAATGGAAACAAGCAACTATAAGCTCTGCAAGTGGTGCTGGTTTTCTTCTTTAAGTTATCTTGGTAGAGACCCGAGAGGATAATTAATTTAATAGTAGTGAAAATCTTAAATAAGCAAAACAGCAATGGAAAAATCCAAAATGGTATTGATTGAAATTTTTATAACTTTTTTTTTAATAAAAAGAAAGCATTTCCAACAGAGTTTAACTATATTTGAGATTTTTAACTTGATTTCTACACAGCACTACAAAATATGCAAAAGTCTGTTCTTAATCAAAAGTAAAATTATTTAATACTCAAAACCTCCACTATGGTCACAAATACCTCCTCAACAGATTAAGAGTTCCCATGTGAATGAGAGGAATGAAGCGCTTAATTTACACATCAATTTGGTTGCCCTTTGGGATTGGACAGTTTGCTGAAGTATGATTGGCAATAGGTATGGCTGTGGATGTTGGTCTTTAGCTTGGCCCCTAAAGACTGGTTTATTTTGCTCTAGCTAATGGCCACTGAGTGCCCTGATGGGTGAAAGACAAAGTGTACTGGACAGTTAAGAAGATAATTTTATTTAGACAGTTACAGTAAGAATATTGACCATTAATGAAGAGTGTTTCATAAAAAGAAAGGTAACCTGGACTTTAACAACAATGGATTCACAGGGGAGCCATCCACTAGTCTTTAGGAATCCTGAGGAAGGAGAGGCATGGCCTCCTCCATTCACTGTGAAAATATAGAAGGAAATGATGGGAACAGGCTGGCCCCCTTTGGCTCGCTGTTTTTTTTAGAACACAAAAAGTAGGTAATTTTTTGAGGAACATGGTGCTCAGATGAGACTCAATCCTTTTTTTTTTTTTTTTTTTTTCTCAAGATGAATATCATTCAGCCCTGAAACATTCTGGGCTGCTTCTCAACCTCCTGAGCAGTATGAAGTTAGGAAGGTCTCTGAATAGGTTCCCAGAGAAGTGATGCTGCTCCCGCTAAACCAGTTAAATCATCTGTGTGGCAGTGAGGATGACAAATGTCGGTGTTTCAGGGTTTAGTAGTTCAGACACTTTGCGAAAAAGATGCAGCTGAGCATAAGTAATGCTGGTGTATGCCTTTAATCTTAGCACTTGGGAGGCAGAAACAGGCAGAACTCTTGAATTAGAGACCGGCCTATATTACCGAGTGAGTTCCAGGACAGGACAGCCAGGACTAAATAGAGAAACCCTGTCTTAGAAAACCATAGAGGAGGAGAGGGAAGAGGAAAAGGAGGAGGCAGGGGAAGGAAAAGGAGGGGGAAGAGGAGAAAGAAAGAAAGAAAGAAAGAAAGAAAGAAAGAAAGAAAGAAAGTGAGAGGGAAAGAGAGAGAGAAAAGAGAAAGAGAGAGAAAGAGAAAGAGAGAGAGAAAGAGAAAGAAAAAGAAAGAGAAAGTAAGCAAGCTTTCATGGGAAGGAAGCATTGCTATAAAGGTATATGCAAAAACAGAGTTGGGAGTCAAATACTAAGGGCAAGCAGTCCAGTGGATTCTTAGAGGTCTCCATTTTACTGGCTTATTGGAGGTGAGAACCTGGATCCTAGAAATTACAACAAGCCTGGCATTGAACCCCTCCCCAATATACTAGCTAAAGAGAACCGGAAGAGTAACAAGACAAAGACAATTTCTTCAATGTGGCCACACTGGAAAGAGGAACAAATAAAACCATTGGGTGGCTCCCAAAGTTCAGAGTACTTAGACCAAATTTAGTTTGATAGAATGCAAGAGATTTGTGTAATTAAGTAGCCATGATTGAGGCATAGTCCTGCCTCATTATTGATCACCAGTATCTTCACTCAGACTGTTCTAGATGGTCACCTGGATAACTTGTCAAAACTATGTCAAATCCCTTCCCTGAGAGGGAGCTCTCTCCTTTGGCTGTGGCTGGGGCTTCAACCATTCCCTCAATATCTGTATGAAATTTCTGGGGCAGGGGAGATTTTAATTCCTGAGGGATGATTTCTTTCTACTGTCTGACAGCCAAAGCAACTGGCACAAGTGTTTTGTCTTTAGAATACCTTCTTTCTTACCAGAATGGTTCCATGCCAAGGAACTCCCTTTTCTGTTAGAACTTTAGAACTTCCAGGTGAGGCTCATGGATCTCCAGGGCTGGATGTTTTGGATCATCCAGGTCTTTGTTTTTTTCATCTGTGTATAAGTCTTCTTTCTTGCTGACCCTCTTCAAGAAGAGTCAAAGTAGACAACAATAGCAAATCCTTGAAGGACTAGATGTAAGGTCACACATAGGGCTAAACCTTGTAGTGCTTTTTCAGGAAAAAAAAGAAAAAGAAAAAAAGACTGGATCTGAGGTTAGCTATGACCTGGAGTTCCCATAGGAATCTAGGAACTAGGTCAAGTGGCAGAGAGAAACATTAAAAATGCCAGTTTAAAGGATTAAAGTTAAACCTTGAAAGGAACTGGAAAGGATTGAAAGTCAGATAAGGGTTGGCAACTTAAAATCTCAACAAGATCCAATCTAGTTGACAGGTATCAAAACTGATTTTCCCACAGCTGAGGAGCAAGTCAATTAAAATTTCACTAGACAAAACAGAGTTTGCATGTTTATCGGTTGTGTGCCATTTAAAAAGAGATCTAGAATTCTGCAGAGCATCAAGTAGAATGACAACTGGATAGCCTGGAAGACTGTATACCCGATGATTCTGATAA
Source organism: Rhabdomys pumilio (assembly GCA_030674055.1). Lineage (NCBI taxonomy): Eukaryota > Metazoa > Chordata > Mammalia > Rodentia > Muridae > Rhabdomys > Rhabdomys pumilio. The sequence continues at coordinate 20,412,817 of JANHMN010000006.1, read as the reverse complement.
GAATTCCTGTGGCCATACACTTTCAATCAAGAATATTATTTTTGATGCTATTATTAGCCTCATTAGAAAACGAGAGTGGTGCCAGGCTTCAGAGGCATTTAATTAGGATGGCAAGAGTGATAATTCAATAGGCAGACTTTTTGAACTAGCTCTTTAGAAATTCTCATAAGGAATTTCAGACTGGAATATACGTGATGGAAAGGTAAGCCAAAAGCTCACCATTAGATTGTACCTGTAGTATCTGTAAGTTTAGAAAAAAAAATTCACTCTGGATCCCCTAATATCATATGATGCTGAGTGGGCCAACAGGAGACCCCCATATTTGGGCGTGAGGCTGAGGGTCTAAGCTAGAAATCAGGTTTGTTTGCTAGTGAGGGCCTTGTAGTGTCATCTCCCTAAAGCAAACCCAACTTTTAAAAAAGTTTCTGGTTCTATCTGAGCAACTAAACACTCTCAAGTATGATATCACAGACAGTGTCTTTAGTTATTAGTTATATAACCACACTGTCCAGTTAGATCACGACAACAAGAAAGACAGATCCTTACCAAACTTATGCAAAGAATTATATTGCTATGAAAATTAAAAAGGATTACTCAAGACTTCCCCAAATCCAGAGGAGTCCCAGGCAGAGAAAGAAATACATTACTTAAGAATAGCTCATCTCAGTTATTAAATTGCTGGGACTTATAGTAGCTTAAGATCCAGAACACAGGATATTAGAATGACCACATTCCAAACAGTTCCCACAACATGCAGTCAGCTATTCCTTACCTAGTAATGAATTCTTGTTCCACTAAGTCCTGAGTTAGCAGCCCTGTGCACCCATCTGCTCCCCAGCCAGAGGCCTGAACACATTAACTGGGCCTATTGCTATGTCCTCAGCTTCTAACTGACACCATCAGAAGAAGCCTGGACCCAGAGTGTCTGACTGCCACAGTCCTTTTGGCCAGGCCTACGAAGGAACTTTTCTATCTTGAAGATCAAGAGATCTTGCCCAGCAGCTGATTCTCAACACCTCCCTTGGATGCATCAGAGAAAAATGAAAACAATCTGGATAGGGAAAGGTGTGGCCCAGCCATGGTTAATTTATTACCAGTGAGAGTAGTTGATGGCTCAATATGAGAATAATGCAGCCAACAAGAAAAGCTGGTTGTTCCCGTGGCATACAAAACAAGGCAATAAAGCTAATAAAAAAAA
>JANHMN010000006.1:20343024-20411609 GCA_030674055.1 Rhabdomys pumilio | reverse complement strand
CATACACATACACATACACATACACATAATAATGGTAATAATGACACTAGTACTATTACTACCACCACTACTAATACTAATAATATATCACAAGAAGAAAATATTAAAATTGTCATAAGATGTGACACTTAATTAAGCTAAGGTGATATGTTAGCTTAAAGCAGCGCTTGACTACCTATTTATTTACAACAAAAGAGTTCAAATGGAAACATTGTAGCTAATGTGATTAAAGAGTCCAGCCCCATCCGAAGGAAGACATTTCTCTTAAGTATCTGAGGATGCTGCGGTGATCTGCATGCCTGTGTTCTCAAAATAGACCCCTATGTTAGAACTCAGTGATCAATATGTGGGTACGAGACAAAAGGACCTTGCAGGGGGCGGGGGGGGGGGGTTAAGGTCATGAGGGAGTGCTCCTCTGAGAAGGGTCCAGAGAACTGTCTTCTGGAAGGACCTGTGAGCATACAGAGAGAAGGTAGAGTCTAGGAATCAGCAAGGCAGCCATTCACCAGACAGTGGCTCATCTTCACCTTGCTCTTGGACTTCCAGTCTCTAGGAGAGTGGGAAGTACACATCTGTTATTTGCAAGCCACTCAGCTTATAGGCCTTTTCTTACATCAGCACCGGTAGATGAAGGCATGATGAGCATCATACAAACCGCAGCATGCTGTTCTGGAAAGTGTCTTTCTCATCCTGGCAGGTTGCACAAAAGACAAAGAAATTGCCTTTCACACGCTTTCATTAGGAGAAAAACCAATCATCCATGGATGGGGGAAAGACCACTTATTTGACACAGAGAAAACCCAAACTCTTTCTTGAAAATCTCATAAGTAAGTATGAAAAAAGAAAAACCAGCCAGACTAAGAACAACAATAAAGGTTCCCACTGAGAAGTTTCTACAATATTCTATGTCCATGTAATTCCTTAAAGTTGCAGACACATATTAATAAATATTTTGTCATATCTGGAGAGCAATCTTGCATTGACTCAATTACCAGCCCAAGGCCGAATTTTCTTGAAGATCTTGTAAATTGTCTTTAAGCTGATATGCACCAAAACATAATTACCACTGAAGGTACACTGTCAGTAGGACTCAAATTAATTAAGCACAGTTTATAGTTTTTATCATTTTGAACACTAAACAAAAACAATGCTAACTTATTCATTATGTGAACCTAGCAAGCCCATGCCTATGTATAATCAAAGTCTATATGTCTACTATATTAATGCTGAAGAGTCAGAGAAGATTTGAGAACTTTTATTAAGCTAAAATTATTAAAATAGTCTAATGGACAAAATTATACTTGAAGTATGTAAATCTGAATGCTGAAATTGTTTCTGAATTATTTTCTATGTCTGATAGTGTAGGACACAAGGGTACATGACTATAATCCTAGCTTGAGGCAGGCAAGATGGTTCTAGTCAGCCTGAACTATGTTATCTCAAGAAAAACAAAACAAAATCCCCAACCCCACCTCCCACGGTATTAAAGGCCAAGAATTCTAAATTTCTGACAAACTATAGGATAGTCAATTTATGTAAATGCCTATTTGTCATTCAAACAATTGTAATTTGGTTCATTAATACCATGAAGCCATTAGAAAAATACCACACAATTAGAGACAACTGGCTTTCTAAATTATCTCTCCATCAAAACACATGAAAGCATTTATAAAGAAAACTCACACTTTTAATTCTAAAATTTCTGTAATTTGCCTAGTGTAAACCCTGGAAAGCAAAATTCTCCCACTGAGACATTAACATCCATGCACAATCCTGCCAGCAACACTTATCTCTAGAGTATGATCAAGACAAAGACTCAGCAAGAAAAATGGCTTCTGAAGTTCACAATAGTTTTACCCAATCCACTTGTATCTGAATGCAATAAGACGAATTCTTAACTGATCTGACCTCAAAACAGATAAAATGAAGGACCTTAGACCAAATTCTCTGAGAATTTACACACTTGAGACTATCAGCCATTTACAAAGCCTGTCAAATAGCAAGACCATGAAATCAAAGGAAGGTATGGCCAGAAACTAGGTGCTCACAAGGAGCCAGAGTCAAATCTCTGTTGTGGGACTGCTGAACTGAAGTCCCAGGGACTGGAGTTCACTTGGCATTGATGATCCCCATGCCTCTAGTAAGGAATAAAAAGGGCTCAGTACTCCTGTGGAGAATGAGAGCCAAGCAAACCAAGTGGGAGCTCTCAGTAGATGAGCTCTTGTTCACAATCAGAACACACACACACACACACACACACACACACACACACACACACACACCCCAACAAGCAAAACCAGAGCAGCACAGCTACTACGGGAATGTTGGACAAGGGCGGTTAGGAGGTTAAAATCATAGCCACTGTGTTGTATTCAGACACACCTGGTTTCAATCACTGAACTGTCATCATTGTGACATTTATAAGCTGATTTGCTTCCTGGGTCTTTCTCTATTCATCCATAATACATAGAAGGTAATGCCTACCACATGGTGTGATAGTGAAGATTAATATTCCATATAAACTCCAGATACATCCAGGCTCCTGTACATACTAGAAACCTTTCCCCAAGTGCCCCGACCTTACTCTCAGTTTTACTTACCTTGTGTCTTTACCTCTATCTGTATTATTACACTTAAGTACCATTCCTAAAGTTTCAAGTATAACAGGATCACCCAGAAAGATCACCAAACTGATGAGCTCCAGTCCCCAGTCCCAGAAATTAAGATCCAGTAGTGATGGATCCCAGGCCTACTCTTTTTCAGCAAACATTCACATGGCACAGACATGTGTGTCTGTTATAATTGACAATACACTAATGTCAGCCATTTCGCAACTTTGCTGTAAATTTATTCTGTTTTATTTTTTTATTGCTATGTTTGTGGGGGTTTTGTTCTTATTGTTTTGTTTTTTCACAACTCTGCTGGTGAAATCTTATTTCTGGAGCAAGATTCTTTTCAAAAGTTTTCTTTCATGCAAGGGAAGCTTCCTTGCACTCCTCAAGGCCAAGGGCTTTGTGTCTCCACCTCAGCATTTGCTTACTTGTCTGTATCTTGCTTGGCAGTGCAATCTTTTCCAAGATGGACTGGATTATATTTCTGTGTCCTCAGTAGCTGGAATGCATGCTTTAAATATGTCTGTTAATTGAACTGACGGTCCCTACACCATGTTGAAAGTGGAATGCTTGGAATCTCTCCTGTCCTTGACATTAGACTCATCTACAAATATGAATTGCGAATCTTGAGAGGCCTCAGACAGAAGAGAACAAGGTTTGTCAAGCTATAGGATAAAGAGCACTTTTTTGACACACATATCTGATAACAGACTGGGCATCTTTCTGGGTTACCAGCCAGAAATAAATGATACTAACATGCTTCCTGTTAAGAACCAGGGAAAAGACCTGTTAACTTAGATAACCACCATAATTCCTCTTATGACTAGGCAAAAGGGTTTGTTCTATATCTTTTAAAGTATACAGTGCTCTTGAGTAGAATTAAAAGCACCCCTTTCTTCCAACATTTATTTTTTACTCCTGACATGGACACAGTATACTCCCTCCTCCTCTGTTTTTCTCTTTCTGCAGATCCATCTAGCCATAGGCAACCACAGTCTGAAAGAACTAAGCAGGAAACCACAGATACATATCATTCAGAAGTTTTACATTGCTTGCCATTCTGAATATAATAAAATCTCTATTCACCTTTATCCAAAATATCCCCCCTGTATACACTTCCCTCATGTTACTTAGTAATTATCTTGGTTATGCTGGCATACCAATGTTTGTACTCAAGAGATGTTCATGTTACTTCAAAATAATCCTGAAGTGGAATAATGATGTCAGCAATCTGTATATGTCAAAGAGAAGCTGAAAAGGAGGAAAGTTATATTACGTCCTGACAAATGGGGGAAAATGCATGCCAACTTTGCTCTTGAACTTCAGAGTGCAAATGTTATGGACACAGTGTGCAATCCCATGCCTAGACAAAATGGAGAAGACACTAAATTATAGGTTTCTGCAATACTCACAACCTCAGGCTTCCCCCAGAAGTATGAGAATATCCTCTGCCATACACAAGAAGAGGAGACTAAGGTGTGTTATTAGGAATGACATTATGCTACCCTCTATGTCCAGCCACTTGACAGTCACCCATATCATGAGCAAGCAGCTTGGCATTCTGAAATCAGATAAATGACAACACACTGCTTGCTGTACCTAGGGGACAATGGTTTACAGTCCATACTTGCTACTGTCCTCAAATTAAAAGTTTGTATAAGGATTCTTCTCTAGTTACAAAGAAACAAAACCAGCCATGTGTGAGGTAGCTCTCAGTGAGTTAAAAGATCATTTAGAAACCTATGAACACGAAGAGCTTTAGAATTCACTGAATCAAAACCAAACAGATGAGCTGAGTGGTGATGGCTCACACCTTTGGTCCCAGCACTTGGGAGGCAGAGGCAGGCATATCTCTGAGTTCAAGGCTAGCCTGGTCTACAGAGCAGGTTACAGGACAGCAAGTGCTACACAGAAAAACTCTGTCTCAGAAAACAAAACAAAAATATCAAATAGATTCAGCAGTAGAAGCTAATTGAGTGGAAGACAGCCAAGGGAATTCTGATCTTCTCTTGCCTGGTGTAGGTGCAGGGAAAATGGACATACTAATTTTCTGGGGGTCTTTTCAGCTATAAGTTATGATATATGTTCTTTTTTGTACATCATGTGTTAGGCTTCAAGAAAGGTCACCTCTAGTCTCCCCCCCCCCAAACAACTGTTTTTTTTTTTTAAACTAAATAAATACTGAAGAAGAATAATTTGATGGGCTGCCAGGACTTTAGCCTGCCTCAGGGAGCTGTGTGTCTTGGTCAGGCTGGGGTCATGGAAGTCCATGTTCAGTCTGAGTTTAAATCACTGCCCATGGCATTGCTTTTCTCCTCAGGTAAAGGCCTCACCAGCCTTTTTCTTGAGCAAGGCTCCTACTGTGTTGCATGCCGGAAGCTCTCTCTAGCACCACACGGTCTTGCCTTAGATTTGTTTCCTCATACTCGTTGCCTGGCTTTGTCAGGTCTTGACGCCATCCTGAAGCTGGTAAAATGAGCCAAGTGACTTCATCTCTCATGGCACACACCTTGAGGACATTTCTTGGGCAAGAGCCAACGTACTGCTTACAACTCAAGAGACATTTTTTCCCACGAGCTAACTTACCTACCTCACTTGTAGCAAGGACGACTTCCTCTATGGGAAAGGAGACATCAAAGAATATGGAGCATTGTAACTATGCTTGATGAGAGGAGGAAAATGCTGTCCCCACTCGTCACCCCACCCACCGTACACTGGTGTGTCAACTCATCGCTTACTAATGCTTGGGTTTCACTCCAAGTGCTCTCTGCTTGCTCATGCCCTCGAACAAAAATATCCAGGAAAAGAAAGTATCAGGGACCTATGTGTAAACGGTTCTTCGTGGTTGCTCACTGTCTCAAGCAGCTGCTGGAACTTCACCCTTGGAACCGTGGACAGGGGAATCCCCAAGAGAAAGCTTCCTCCACATGAAACCTGATAGGAACCAGGACCCAAATAAGTAGCAGTTGCTGGCACATGCTTGTTGACCTGTGTGTGACTTTACAAACAAGCAGAACATGTTTTAGTTGCTGAATCCCACTGGTCCTTCTGCTCCAGTAGTCTTGTGACTCTCACCCAGGACCTGGTGAGTACATGCAGCATCTTTACTAAGATACTGAAGACTTAGGCTGCAGTGCACAGGAAGGAGATGAAAGCCATCCTTCAGTCAGATAGGAAGGGCTTCAACTGACTTTTGTCAAAATGGTATTGCCTTCCATTCTTCCGCTGGAAGGTTTGGTTTTTTTTCAAATGTTTTCATGAATTACAGATTGTTAAAAAATAGTTTAACAAAGTAACATTTAAATAGTAAAATAATTATATATAAGATATCTAAACCCCTCTAGTTGGATGAAATTTGACAATTATATACATATATATGACAATTACATATATACATACATATGACAATTATATAACGTGTGTGTAAAATACATGTGTGTATGTGTGTTTGACATTTAAATCAATATGTAAAACTTCTGCATCATCTAAGAGAAACCTATACATGTTTGTCTGATTGATTACAGGTCTGGAAGCCTTGTTGAGGGCCAATCATGGACTGAAATCTCTGAAACATGAGTCTAAATAAAACTTTCCTCCTATACATTATTTGCAAATACTTGGTCACAGCAGGGAAAAGTAAGCACACATGTCTTCATTCTCTTTTATAGATATATTCTTTTTTTCTTGTTTTTTCACAGTCTGGAGTTGTGATCAAAACTTCCAGGAGGCCACCAAGATGGCTCAACAGGTAAAGGGGCTTGCCCCTATGGTTTTATGACCTGAATTCAATCCTTCAAACTCACATGGTAAAGAGAACTGACTCTTAAAAGTTGTTTTCTAATTTCTACGCACACAAACACAAAATCAATTACATACCAGAACTGAAATTCTGTGAACACATCTCTGTCTGTGTCTCTCTGTCTCTCTTTGTCTCTGTCTCTCTCTTTTTTTTGAGTAAATATATAGGAAGAGAAAGAGGGGTGTTTTAAGTAGATTTGTGGTTAATTTAACATGAAGCCTCTCATTGTTTCCTACACTGATTGCACCATTTTAAATTCTACCAGCAATGTGTGAAGCTTCCAGCTGCTTCAGATACAGCTCTGCCAACATTTATTTTACTCACGCTGGCATTCGCTACATTTGCTGTTACCAATTATTTATTTAATTTAACTACTATGACTTGTGTGCAATGACATCTTACTGTGACACTCATTGACACTTCCGTGATGATCCATGATGCTGAGGACCTTTAGGGACTTTTAGGCCATTTCTTCATTCTGTGGCATGAATGCGTTCAGATCTTTGGCTTACTTTCTATAAATTAGAATGTTTTTTTTAATTGTTGGCTTTTTAGACCCTTTGATACTTAAGATGTATGATCTTTCATAAGACATAAGTATTGAATTTAAATATAGTTTTCTCTACTTCAGGTCTGACCATTCATTTTTAATGACAAATTTTGATAGACCAAATGATTAATTTTTATTGAGCCTAACTTGTCAACTTTTTTCATTGCCAGTACATTTATGTCCTGTGTAAAAAATTACTACCTTCCCATACTCAGTTGCTTATGGACTGCCATAACAGGACTGTTCTATCTACTTTAACTAAGTAGATACTAAATTATATTTTTGTAAAAGCAGTATCTGGAATTGAAAAGGAGATGTATTAGGCAAGATTCCAGCCGTGGGAAATGAACAAAGGTGAAGCAGGGGTGGGATATGATCAAGACACAGTGGATGCACGTGTGGATTTCAAAAGAGTAAACAGAAATATTATTTAAAAATGTATTACCTTCCCAGAGGTTGCAATTTACTGCTAAGTTTTCTCCATAAACTGCAGGGTTTTGGTCTTTATGTTCAGGTCTATACTCAATATCTGATTAATTTTTTGTTAATAGTATGAAGTAAGGAATCCATAATCATTTTTTTTTTAGATATCCAGATTTTCTGGAATTGTTTGTACAGATGCCTGTGATGCTTTGGTTGAAGATCAATTAGCACATGTACATGAAGGTCTCTAGATGGTTCTCAACTGTGGGCTGTGACCCCCTCAAAGACCACCAGGAAACACACATATTTATATTTTGATTCATAATGACAGCAAAATTATCCTTATGAAATAACAACAAAAATATAAACAGTGGATGATATTCTTTTTTTTTTCCCTAGTGATGGAGGAAAGGGAGTCAAGTTATTACTTTGAGAGATGACGTATACTTGGAAAAAATTTTTTTCCTCCCGTTTTCAATTTGCTGATAATTGAATTTCACCAAGATTTCTGATCTGTTGTCATGACCCGTTCCTTATTTCCTTAATATGCAAATCATACTGAGTTACTTTCATATGTTATATCAACCTTACATATCTAGTTCTCACAACTTGAACTTTGTGTATTTCTGGTGTGATTTACCAATATCCCATTGAAGAGAAAGGAGGAGGAGGAGGAGGAGGAGGAGGAGGAGGAGGAGGAGGAGGAGGAGGAGGAGGAAGATTAAAGGCTCTTCTGGAAGATTTCAGTATTTGGACCATTTTGGAGTCTAGTTTACATTGATTCCATTGTTTGTTGTTTTTCATGTATTTGTTAATCTCACATTAATTTCAGGCACTGTGCATATAAAAAAAGAATAAGAGAAAGGGATCTAGACAAGTATTATGTGTGTATGTAAAAAACAGTATTTCTACCAGAGACTGCAGTTGAGGTGTTTCTGTATAGCCACTTCAAAATACTCTCCACTGGTATTATCAGTACCGGGGCATATTTCAGCTCCCTTGCTAAGTTCACAGACTCAGTAGCTCCTATGTCTCAATGCTTCAGGAGGGGTTGCTACCTATATCTTCATCCCTCTTCTTGGGTCCTCATCTGCTTCCTGGTGGTTGCCTTAGAGCCAGGCACGTGGAAGGATTCCAAGTGTCTTAATTCTCTATTGTTAGAACCATGTTTATGGTGGCTCCCTCAGAGGACAACAGTAGTGTCTTGTAGTTCACACACACTTCCCGATGTAGGACAATTTCTTTTGATTTTCCTTTCCTCATGTCCCTGCAGGGGAGCTCTGACTATTTAGAAAGAGTTTGCTCTGAGCTCTAAGTCTTGGTGTACATTCTGCTGTGGGAATGGGTTTCTTCCAGTTCCTGTTTGGTCTTCCTTCTTACCCGTCTCATGAGAGGTCACTGTGTATTACTTTTCTATATGGAGGTTATTTCTGATATCTGGTGTAAGGCCTGGATTGGTGGGAGAGTCTCTTCAATTTCCCTGCTTTTCTTCTGGCCTAGTAACTTGCATTCTTTGATTATTTTCTCCATCAGTTTCCAATCCTCAAGGCAAGAAAAGAAATTTTCATTCAACAGGGCTTTTGACAGGAGCATCAGTCAGCCTCTAGAGCTCTTATTGTGCTTTAAAGATTGGCTTTCTAAACCCCAGGGCATTAGTATTTGCAGCTAATTCTATAGTCGATACCTTTCTCTGGCCACTGCTTCAGCTTTCTGCACCTTGTGATCTCTCTCTGCCCATCTTTGCCCTGTGCATAGAGTTGTGCAGTTACAGCTTGCTCATACTGAAAGCCCTGTTTGCCTGGGCCTTGGCTTAACAGGTCCTGTGCTTAGCCAAGGAGTGTTAACAGGACTGTTCCTTTACCCATGGGGAGGCCAGAAGACAGCAGCTCCTTGTTGGGGATGATTATTTTCGTCTAGGGGATAGTTAATAACATCTGGAGGTGCCTTTGATCTTCAGAGATCAGTGTGATTGATATCTACAGCATAGAGATTAGAGATAATGATAAAGACCCTACTGTAGAGTAAGACAACTTTCAACAGGAATTGTCCGATAGGAAAATATGGAGGGTTTATAACTCTGGTCTAAAGGAATAGAAATGAATGTCTACATAGAAGACTTAAGTTATTACCTTTCTTTCCAAAATTTCTGCCGCAACTCAACAACTACGAAAAGGACAAGAAGATCATGCATGTAATTTCCTTGGTCCTGATCAGGCAGTGAGTTGATCTCCTGCTTTGCTATGTTACTGTCAATGATTTGTTACAGTAAGACAACCAATAAATATTTACTGAAATAGAACATGAATGAATAAGCAGGCTGCTGACTGTGAATAAATCCTAGTGAAGACCAAAGATAATTCACTTGCTCTCACCTAATTAGGATCGCAATCTGGAAAAGCATAGATTCGATCTTGAAAATGCACTCTGATGTTTTATGACAACCTTATTGGTGGCTTCCTGTCACAAGAGAGGCTGCCAGTGGTACCACTAGTTAATTAAACATCATGGTTGGGGAGCTGGAGAGATGGCTCATTGGTTAAAAAAGCTTTCTCCTCTTCCAGAGGACCAGTTTCAGCTCCCAGCACCCATACTTGGTGGCTCACAACCTCCTAAATCCAGTTCCAGGAGAACTGATGCTCTGGGCACTTGCACACACATGATACACATACATACAATTCAAACCGCACAAACAATCACAGAAAAATAATGTAGTCATAAAATTTAAAAGTAATAAATGAAAATAATAAAAATTAAAATAAGGTAGTTAAATCAAAATGTCATGGTTGATACTGGTGAGTATTAGAAACATTATGCTGTTTTAACAAAAGAGATTATAGGTGGTCCTAGTTTTTAATTTTGAGGAAGTGATGTCATACCAAAGTCAACACACAAAATTTCAAGGACACATCTTTTCAAGTCCAAGGAAAGCTTGCATTTGAGATATGTGTTCTGAAGCTGAATTCAAAAGTTCAGCTTTTGTGTGTGTGTGTGTGTGTGTGTGTGTGTGTGTGTGTGTGTGTGTGTATGAGAGAGAGAGAGAGAGAGAGAGAGAGAGAGAGAGAGAGAGAGAGAGGCTAGAATTAGTAATGCCTTTCTCTTCTACCTGAAATGCGAAGTGTCCCCAATGGATTTCCTCCATGGTAGGTCTCTCCTATCTTTCCCTGGGCATTCTTAGACCTGTTAAAGAGAACATTGGAAATTTGTGTCTCAGGAGTCTTCTGCTTTTTGAAGCTAATACATCTAAGTATTTCCTCAATTTTCATGAGTAACCATCCATTCCTTTCTACACTAGAATTTTTACTTTAACAACTATTAGATGTGGGCAGTTTCCAGAAGCACTTCTGGTATAGGATGCAAGGTTTGTACCATCTCCCGAAGCAGAAGCTGGAGTTGTCAGGTGATGGGGACTTGTGGCTTTTATCATCACTCAAGGTATCTAACACAGTGTCCGAGTGAACAGTTTATTGATGTGCTTGCTTTCAGAGGACTTTTCACAGACCCTTCAATCAGAGCATCCCTTCCCCATATATTCAAATTAAACAATTTAAATAAGTAACTTCTGTGCGTATATGTGGACATAGACATATGTCATTCTAGAAATTTTTTCCCCCCACAAAGTCTTTCAGGCTAGCAGGCAATAAAATCTGTACAAGCAAATCAAAAATAATTTCTTCAACCCAAATCTTCCCAGATTATTTTTAATAACTTAAATCATTCTTTAAGGTTATTTGTAATTTAAGAAGTATCATATTTTTATTAATTCTTTAGAATTTCATACATCTAAACAATGGAATTTGATCATATTCATCTTTTACTCCTATTCCTAGCCCCTCACTGATCCATCCCCAACCTTATCCCTCCCAGCCGGACTTCAGATCTTCTTTAGTTCTTTAAATAACCCATTGATCCCAGTTTATACTCTCCAAATACTCATGGGTGTGAGGCATCCACTAAAGCATGGCCAATCTTCTAAGGATTCCAGCCATAAAGGAAACTGAGTCTCTCTCCCCTAGAAGTAGTCAGATGCTAGTAGCTCCTCAGCCGGGGAGAAGGTTCACAAGCCCTCCCCTTTTCTGTTCTGGAATGCTGACTGGCTTGATCTGGTGCAGGTCTGATGCAGGCATCCACAGTTGCTTCGAGTTCACGAGTGCAGTGGAATTGTCCTGTCCAATAATATTGTTTCAATCTGGTCCTTCTTGATCCCTGGCTGGCAGAGATTTTTTTCCATGGCCTCTTTTGAGACACTCCCTGGTCCTGGGCTGGATCTAGTATGATATAGGTGTCTCATTTTTGTGGCTGAGTGCTTCGCAGTCACTTACTCTCTGTGGTCTTCTAGCTCATTTTCCCCTTTATTTCTTCCTATGATGCCAACCCAGCCCCAGTCTAGGGAGGATTGATATTATCATCTAGTACCACAATAGTTTGAAAAGTTTTCAGACAGCTCAGCACTGGGAGAAGCGTTTCCGTCCAATGCATGCTGGCCTTAAACTCCACCCCACTCTGTCCGCTAGGAGTAGAGTTCCCTTGGTGACCATGTAAGTCAAAAGAGGAAACGCAATCTCTAGTGAAGTCAGACTGTGACAGAAGGAAGGACTACAGTGCACAGTGACTCTTCTCAGTGGAGCTGAGGGACGAGGCATGGCCCAGCTATGACTCACGAGCATGGTATGACTCAAACTAAGCAAGGAGGCACAGGGCTGTATCTCCGCACAGTACCGGACCTTTCTTCAGCAGAAAGCCCCTTCCTCCAAGGGTGGGGGTGGGATGCATGATTCTAAATATAGAAAGTATAATTCCTGTAGAAAAAGGCCAGATCTTTGTACATTATGGTCTATCTAGTGTCATGGACCATGGGTGACTAGTTTCCATTTTACTTTTGTTTATTCAAAACATCTAGATTTAGAGATGTTGGCCTTTTTAACAGAAAATGAAACTCAGAGTGACCTGTCTCCTATTAAAAATTCTATTCTCCCCAAAGCGATATTCTTTGCTTTTTAGCTCAACAAACTGGGTGTTTCTCTTCTGAGCTATTGCTATTCAATTGCCAAGAACCTAGCATTAGCAGATACAGGCTGAGTGCTTTGGACGGTTAATTGGGACTTCATCTTTCTCTTTGGCTTGTCTATGTCAAGGACACAGAGAGGACAAAGACAGAGTGGGAGCCCTCCTCCACAAGCTAGAAGGTAAACTAGTCACATCCCCACTCTGGAGGTGGCTTTGACTTCTGCCTCTTCTGTTTGTATTCCCCCTGGGGGCAAGACATCTCCAGTGAGTTTGTCTATCACTTTCTGGGTGGTAGGAGCCCTGCCAGCTCACAGTGGGAGACTCACAGGCGTGGTGGGACCTTGTCAACATCCTGAGGGTGCTCAAGCAAGGGCTTACTCATTAAGTCTTTGTTTCAGAATCCAAGCATCTCATTAGGGTTTTTCTGTTGGAATTACAAATATTTTTCTTTTAAGTGACTTAAAAACAACAAAGCAAAACAGGAACTGAGTGACAAGATGGCAATTTAAAATGCATTGTAGCCACTGAGACCTAGGAGAGAATATTAAAAACTTCCCACAGGAAATGTTACTAGGCACCAGGATGCTAACACACAAGTACAGGATGGGATTTCATTCCCGGGCTATCCGGAAGGACATTAAGAAGCATCATCTCTGTAAAGTTAGCAAGATGAAGTCAGTCTGGAAGAAACACTCCAAGGCTGATTCATTAAGTCTCTAAAAGTTATCTATGCAACTGAGCACAAGATAGGCTGTTTGCAAGATTGTTCTGGAGAATGGAAAGACATATTTGGCCCTGTCTTAACCTTCCGGCAACTCATATTCTACCTAACCTAGCAATTAGGGATGACCTCCTAAGAGTCTTTTTTATTTTAATCTTATTTGTTATACACAAACTTATATTAACAAACTAAATTCTAATGCTTGGTATTGCATATCGATCAGGCTAGATGCCAGAGACCTGGTAGGCATTTCCAGGTACCTTTCTATAACCCTATGTCATTTTGGTGGTTTTCTCATCTCCAACCCTACATTAATCACAAAGAGAAATAGCTGGGAAGACAGTGGGAATGCATTTTGTGAAAGCAATCTAAAAAGTTACTTCCCTATATCTGGCTATGCCCTATAGCCAGATGCCCTAGGCTGATGGAAACTACTGAATAAAGTCATTCAATCATTTTTTTTCTCAGTGTAATCAGATGATCCCTAGGGAAAGTGCCTCTTCTGGAGTGGTACCAGGAGTAGTATGGTACTCAGGTGCTGAGAATTCAGAGAAACTGATTGGCATCCCAGAGAGGTTTTCGTGGTCTGTGAAACTCTGGTACTTCTGCTCTGAGAATACTGCATATAGACTCAGCAAGCTGGGTGCTGCCTATCAAAAGCATGTGGTTTATTATTGTCTCAGCAAAGATCTATTGGGACGTAAACTTGGGTATTCTGTTCTGGAACCAGATCCCCTAATTCACCTTTGATGCCAAGTGAATATGAAATAATAACAATAAAAATCTATCGAGTTACCAAGCCCCAAATTCAACAGTCCCAAATCTATGTGATGTACTCAATTCCAAGATACATTGATAAAGACTTCTGTCCATTTTGCTGATTTCCATCAATGTTTGTTAGGTAGCAGAGACTAGGTTAAGGGTGAAGGTGTTACGTTGGTGAGGTCACCTTTTGAGAAAATGTGACTACATTGGAGGACACCCGCAGCGTGGTAGGGAACTACTGAAAGGGGAATGAGATATTGGTGTAGAAAATTTCAGTGAGTGGAAGAGAGTGTGTGCATGTTCCAGTGTACGTGTGCAGAGCAAGGCCAGAGATTAACGCTACCTCTCTTCTTTTACTATTTTCCACTTCAGTATTTTTGAGACAAAGTCTCTCCCTGATTCTGGAGTTTACAGATGGAGTTAGATTAACTGTCAGAAAAAGCCCCAGGACTCTCGTATCTCCGCCTCCCAGGTTGTGAGATTACAGATGTATGCCTGAATTTTTGTACAGATATTGAGGATCTGAACTCAGATCCTCTTGTGTACTCAGCAAGCACGTTATCTATTACCCACAATCCCTTTTTATTACATACTTGTTTTTTTTTAAATTATCACCATATTTGCCTTTTCAGTTGTCGTATAATAATTGTACACACTTATAGGTTATACTGTGATAGCTCTCCACTCCCTTCAGATAGTATCTCTTGTGGACCAGTCTGGCCTTGAACACTTAATCTTACACCTCCACAGAGCTGAGATCACAGATATGTCCCACCATGCCTAGCTTGTTGTGATATTTCAATGCATGTAACAATTTATCACAGTTGAAGGATGCATCATTTATGTGTCCATTACTGTGATGAAACATCGTGACCCAAAGCATCTTATAGAAGAAAGAGTTGATTCTGACTCATAGTTTCAAAGACAGATTCCATAACGGCTGGGAAGGCATAGCATGGCAGCGAATACGGGAAGTTGACTGATCTTTACCTATACATAGAAAGACGGGGTTGGAGAGAGAGAAGGAGAGGGCACAAGAGTAATCTACATTCCAGCTGCAGCTCCTCATTCGTTTCTTTTATATTTGAGATCCTTCAAATTCTTTTCCTAGTTCTTCACAAAATAAGTAATGGTTTGGGACAGAGTACTTTGTTGTTGTTGTTATTTATCACTTAACAGCAGTTGGTGGGCATTTAGCCTGTAATAGGTGAAGATTTTTTATATATGGTGAGAATTATTAATGCATATTAATTCTACACAATAGAGGGGATTTTGTGATAGCCCGCATACAACATAGAACATATCCATTCACATGTATTCCACCTCCTTGCTACTGCTCCTCACTCTGATCTTTCCTCCCTTCCCTTCCCAGTCCATAGGAATCTTTCTTCTAATTTCACATTCTCCTCATTTATTCTTATTTGTTATCATTTATTTATTTCCAACAATAGAGTTATTTGTGGTAAAGTCTTTGGTTTGGATGAACTGTCAGATATGTGAGAAAAAAGGCGAACAGACTCTTAAGGAACAAAGGATGGTTTCTATATTGTAGCAAAGGTGGGAGTAGATTTTGTTGATGGAAGACTTTTATTTTCCAAGTTCTTTGAGGCTTTTGATTGTGTCTGGGGTTGTAAGAGCTATGGGAAAGATACATATCTTTGCAGAGTAGAGAAAAGAGCAGTCTGAAACATGGGGCAGTGGGAATGTAAGAAAAAGAGGAGGAAAAAAAAGGAAGAAGAGGAAACAGTGGAGGAGGAGGAGGAGGGGGAAGAGGAGGAAGAGGAGGAGGGAGAGGAGGGTCATGTATAAAATAGGTGCTGAGGAGAGAGAAAAATGCCAGACAAAGCTATCAGTGTGTTTGCTGTAGTGTTAGTGACAGTAACTCATCCTCAGTCCTCACACAGAAGTTTGGAGTGAGGCACTCTGTGATTAATGTAGCTTTTGTGTGTGCTTTAGGGTAATGTGAGGTTCTGTGTGGGTAGAGCTGGGGCGTGAACCAAGCAGTCTGCATGGCATGATGCATTCCCAATGATATCACCTTCTACTGGGCTTTGGAAGTGGGTGTCTGCCTGCTATTTGCCCTCTAAGTAGTTTAAATGATACATTTTAAACCTTCTAAATTAAGCTGGGCCCTGTGGTGATGAAAACATGCCCACTCTTCTTCTGAAGACGTAGGAAGATGACAAGTTCAAGGCTAGCCTAGGCTACTTATATAAATAGGAGTACCTATTTCACAGTGGGAATAGGGCTGTAGCTTTGGCTCGCAGACCATTATTGGAACACGCATTAAGTCTTAGGTCAGTAGGGGTTGGTTTAAACCTACTTAAAACTTTCCTATAGCACTCAATTTGATTAAAACTACATTCCCCTTTCTAACCATGGATGAGTTCCTAGGTGATAGATCCCTGAGCTCTGACATTTCCCTTCCTTACAAGCTGTACACACAGTTCTCTTCTTGGTTGTCTGAACATCAGGAACTCTTGGTCATGCCAGACATCCAGACCTGTTACTTGCTTAGCTATAATCATTGGCCTTTGGATGCCCAACTAATTCACCTTTCCTTTCTTGCAAGTCTATGTCAAACTATGTGGTTTAGGGATGCTAGCATGCTTGCTCCCCTTGCTGAAGAAGCCTTCTTCCTTGTACACCCTCCACCCACATCTGGCTCCCATCCATTCCCATAATTTGTATATTCTCTCATTTTCTGCTTGCCCCTACTAGAATGTAAATTCCAGAGGCACCGAGTATTATCAGTGCAGTGTATTATAGTGCTAGAGCCTAGAGAATTCTCTGACATAAGGCAGTAAGTGGATACATAAGATTGCATATGGAGGGATCATAGACTAAGGAAACAAATTTACAATACAGAGAAAAGCCTAGCCAGCCACCAAGTTTCCTTTTGCAGATTCCTATCAATAATGACAGGGAGTTGTTTGCAAACAATATCCTTCATTTTCTTTTATCTCTGGCATAAGAAGTATAAATACCTAATCAGTGACATGTTTTATCAAATGAACCTTTGAAGATGGAGAGGAGGGCATGGGTCTGGCTCCTCCTCTGAGGCACATAATTAGATTTTGAACAGCTGGGGTTTCAAGTCACTGGAAACTGAGGAAGGCAATATGGGTGTGTGTGTCTGTGTGTGTGTGTGTGTGTGTGTGTGTGTGTGTGTGTGTGTGTGTCTGTGTGTGTGTGTGTGTGTCTGTGTGTGTGTGTGTGTGTGTGTCTGTGTGTGTGTGTGTCTGTGTGCATGCACATCTGTCTGTCTGTCTGTGTTTCTGTGGAACGATTGCCTGTTGCTTGTATGACACAATGCCCAGGCACACATTCAGGTACTTAGGGCCACTTTAGGATGGAACAGTATAGAACAACGTATAGTTACAAGATCCAGGGTGGAGTAAAGAATGAAGAACAGTAAGAAGAAAACAGGAAAGGATGTACAGCTGAGGATGGGTCCTGGATTGCATACAGCACACATAAATTTGTATCCATCCATAAGTATATACCCACATGCACACAGATGTGTATGCTGTTTGTACGTATGTGAGTGCTGTTGCCAGGTTGAACAGCAATAGAGACCTATATTTGCTTGTGCACTTTGTGGATCAGTTAGCTTTTGTTCTTGTCCCTCTCACATGTGTTTCCAACTATGAAGAGAAACCAGAGCACTTGCTTAGAACTTTTGCTTGCTTCAACCACAACTTAAAACACAGGAAAAAAAAAAACCCACAAAGACATGCATGAGAATGACACTAACAAGAAAGTCACTAGCTGCTGAGTGCCTCAGCTCAAGAGACTCAGCAGGCCTTGTACTGTTCTACATAAAAAGAAAACACTAAGTGAATCTAGAACTTTCTACACCTTATAAATATTACTCTTTATTTTGTTTTGTCTTTCAGAGAAACCCATGTAGAGCCACGAGTAGAGTTGCTGTTTCCTCTAGACAGTGATGAGTTTAAGAAGAGTAGAAAAGCAACTGGATCAGATTCAGATTCTAATCATCTTTGACAGTGTAGCAGCACACAGTGTGATGCTGTAATAAATCCCTGAAGTGTTAGGATGGAGACAGGCATTCACGACAGCAATAGGAGGCACGCACAAATGTATCCTGGGTCTCATTTTAGAATGTTATATGTTTTGAAAGCGAATTGTTAGAGTTAAGAGATTGTTTCTTTGGGGACTAGAGATCAAGTAGTCAGCCTACATAAGAAACCATCTCTGTGTTTGTAGTTGGTTGATAGCTGAGAAAAAGGATGGAGGAAGTACATGAGCTCAAGGGAACGGTTGGGAGGAAGCACACATCTCTTATACAATCAACTCGAGTAAATCAAGAGAAAGCAGAAAAAAGGGGCGTGCAGAGGAGTGCTCAAAACATCTTCATTGCTTTGGAAGCTCGTACACAATACCTGCAGTTATAACTTGTACTCCAGTTTCCTCTCTCTTCTTAATAGGAAAGTGAGTGATGAGTTGGTTATACAGGGGTGGGGATCGTTAAGAGGGACCTCAGTGATCCTGGAGCTGTATAATAGGTTTGGTTCCCACCTGAGGTAACGGGAGTCTGTTTTTCAGTATTCTGTGGGTGGTTCTGTGTGCTCCAGTAACAGGGGCTCACTCACTCACCCATAAAAGATTTGTCAGCTTAACAGCCCACAGTGCATGGACTGCTCTGGTTTGCAGAGTAAAGAAGTCAAAACAAACACCAGTGGGGCTCATGGATGTGGGTCACTGGGATGAAAAGAAAGGAATGGTCTTCAGTGACTGGTTAGTGTTATCTCTTCCCAGGCTGTGCTCTTGGCGTTGACTGCCAGGAGGCCTAGAGGGCAGTGGAGTTTCTGCTATACATCATCGGCTCATCCCTTCTTTGAATTCCTTCTCCCATTCATTCATCTGCCGCTGCTGATTTCCTCTGTAACTCTAGAAGTTGAGTCCTAAGAGTGTTTTAGAGCAGGTCTTGAATCTTAGGTGAAAAAGCTGACAACTACCTTTGCTCTTACTTTACTTCCAATGTAAAAGTGCTTGGTGCTGATGTAGCTGATAAGAGCCTGGCCCGCTGATATGAATGACACAGAAAGCCACAGCATCTGAGCCCAGCGTTTTCATGTCCTTTATCCTTATCTCTCCTAATAGAAACGCCTATTTATTTGTCTTCCACTCAGCAGCGAGCTCCTTGAGGCCCTGTCTCCCAGCACCCGGCACTGTTCTTGGCAAACATGAGGAGCTCAACAACTATTTGTAGAGTAAATTGAATGAGATTATCTAGGTTCCCATGAGATCATCTCATGAAATTCGATGCCTAAGCAGCTCCTCAGGAACATTCTAGAAGGGCAAGAGAGAACCCCTGCCCCCGTAAGCCCCCAGGATAGAGACTACATCTCATTCAACTCTGTATCCTGGAACACCATGTTTGCTTAAGGAATGAATGAAAGTCTGTCTGTCATCATTCAAAGACTGGAGATGGGAGAGACTCTTGCCATTTTTAGCTTGGCAGAGACTCAGAAGGCCAACACAGGGGTGTGTTAGGCAGTTGTTTCTGAAAACATAAGAATGGAAACACTTTCTACTGTGCCTGTTGAGTTTCTAAATGGTTAACAAGAGCTAAATCGTTCAAGAATTGGCCAAAAGGGCCAAGGACAATGTCTGATTAATCTGGATGCAGAATATTAAGGCATTGCAGGTATGTCTTAAGCAATAAGTTTATTTTGACTGCAGGAAAACCATCTAGGAGACCCATGACCAAATAATGATACTTCAGAAACAGGAAATGAACCTCAATATAAAAGGTGAAAGACAAAAGGAGGAGTGTGAGGTTGTGGGTATAACTCAGTGGTTCCAGGAGTGTTTAGTATGTGTGAGATCCAAGGTTCAATCTCCCTAACACACACACACACACACACACACACACACACACACACACACGGCCCAAGACTTGTAAATATATGTATCCTGTGACTCTGTTTCACATGGACTCTTGTTAAAACAAATTTGGTCTGCATTCACATGTTAAGGATGAAAGCTAAACACACAACAGAATGACTAGGAAGTAATATACATACATATATATGTATATATATATAAAAGATTATATATATGTATTTATATATAATATATACATATATATAAAAGATTATATATATATGTATATATATATATATATATATATATATAATCGTTTTTTAAAAATCTGATCTCTTGGATGGGAAATCATTCGTAAGAGCGAAAGCAGAAAGTCAATTAGAAAAAGAACACTTTGATTTTTTTCCTTCTGGAGCCTCCGCTGCTGTATTTTGTGTAATAACATGTATGCCTTTTGAAATCAGGAATGAACTAAAACAGGCTTTTAACAGTTAAACCAAAGTAAGGGCAACTGGATGTGTTCATTTCATAATATCTTGTATCATCAGATCCCAAACTTACTGAGGTCTCGGTACACCCTTGGGTGGGTTCTACCCTGCCTTGTGGTTATGTGTTCATCCTGACTTTTTAAAGATAAATGACTTGGAGGACAAAGCAAGGCCAGGCAAGATTACTGTACAATTTGGTTTTGATTCTGAGCTTCAAGGAAGAATCCATATTTCTAAGTGAACCCCATTTTCAATCGTCCCAGTTATGGATGATACACACAGATAATCGAGTGCATTTGGATACGTGCATCTTGTTCTCTTTTCTCAGGTTTTTGTCTATTTTTCTTTTGCTAGTAGCGAACCTCATTCATTTTTAAAGAACCAACTCAGAAGTGACTCAAAAACTTTTCCTAACACTAGAGAGGTGCTCCCCTTCCTGTAGACCCAGAATTTAACAGTATCATCTTGTACCTGTTAGCTCAATGAGGGCCCTGATTCAAGTGAAGGCCTCCTTATAGACAGAGACCACATGGGATCCATAACAATTTATCTTTTTACCACCAACATTCATGAAACACCTGGAGCAGAATGCATACTCGCTTGTTTTGTGAATGAATAAATGAATGGGTGGCACTGTGAAAAGGAAAACAAGAAACCGATTAAGTTTATCTAGCAAGACTCTTGCATTTGGGAAGACAGAGTACATGAAACAGTTTCTTAGCAATTTGGTCTCAGAAACAATCCCTTCTTCATATCACAATTGTTTTATGTCTTTAATTTTTCAGACTTTGAAACCTAATAGGACTTAGCTGAGAAGTATGGGATTTACCAAGATGCATCAAGAGGGAAGGTTGAGGAAACACACACACACACACACACACACACAGACACACACACACACACACACACACACACACACACACACACACACACTATACTTCTTGATTCACATTCCCAGAATTACTTGGAAGTAAACTTCAGTGGCTTCCCTTATTCGTATGAACTGACATGGTTTTATGGGAATTATAATTAATTTGTGCCTGTGAGCTGTGACCAGGGCTCCCTTTGTGTTAGGTTTTCAGTGAGCCGCTTACTTAGCGACAGAGTGGAAGCATCTGTATGAATGGTCCTTGGTCAGCTGGTGATCCATGGGTACTCTAAAGGAGTTGCCCAGTGCCTAACCCTGCCACCCTTTACATTCTTGCACCTTCAGTCATGACCCTGTAAGGTGCCTTTTACTATTTTAACTTTCCTGTTACTGTTTTCACATAGTGTGAGAAAGCCTGAAAGATGTAAGCGCATTTTCATGGCTCACTGGTATAGCCATATCTCAGGTGTTTCCACTACCTGAAGGGAGCGAGAGAGCTCTTATCCTCTGGGAGAACAAAATTCGATGAACCAACAAGGGCAGCAATGGGCTATTATCAGCACCCTTCAAAGCTCTTCAATACACTGTACTCACAGTGAAAACGCAAATCCCTCTGACCCTTCAGGGCTTATAAGGGAAGTTCTGAGCTTCTTAAGGGTCATCCAGGCAAAGATTCCTGTTAGCTCTCTTGACAAAGTTTGAGAGCATGAGCACAGTGAAGAAAGGCCCCACAGGGCACCTACCCTGGGCAGGGAACACACAGCTGGCCTATGCTGCAGATAGCATAGTGTGTGTGTGTGTTTTGTGTGTGTGTGTTTTGTGTGTGTGTGTGTGTTGTTTTCTTAGCAGCCCATGAGTTTGATAGATGTGAAAAACCAAATACTTGCAATCCCTACTACCCTCAAAATTACTTATTTGTATATTCCTTCCCCTTATACCTATTTAAGCTGGAATGAGAGTTCTCAGTCTAAATTTATGCCTGGATAGTTCCTGGCGGGTGAAGTGACCTATTACCTGGCAGCCATCAGGGGCAGAGCTTGCCTAAAGGCTGACATAATCTCACATGCCTCTTGACAAATGAATAAACAAAGGAGGAGCTTGGACCAGTAGCCATAACAAAAGAACACACCGAGAAGCAGCAGGAAGCTGCCAAACCACTGAACATTTCTGTTGTCCCACAGCCCTGCCTCCTATTCCTGGAGGCATCTAAAAACAGTCCTGGAATGTATAACAGGTAACTGAATTCCACCTGCTCTGTGGCAAGGCCAGGATGAGGAGGATGAAGGACCCAAACAGTGGAGAGGAAGACAAGATTGGTCCAGACCTTGCTCTATCATCTCTGTGCTGACAAGGCTGCTTCCTCATCACCCCCAGCAAGGAGGTTTGGCTTCTTGATAGGTAGAGTCAGAAGTCCTCCAGGGCCATTGAAGTGGCCATACTTACTTTCTCCTACACAGGTTTGTTTCAGAGATTTTTTCCATTCCCAGTTAGAACTGAATTACTTCATCAAACCAACCCTTAGTGAGGGCTCAAGGAAGCCACTGGAGGCAGATAACATTGCCAATTATCAACATGGTCTGCTCATTCAGATGAGCATATCAACATATCAACATATCAACATATCATATCAACAAGGTCATTCAGATGGATTAGTGGCCTACACCAATCCAAGGAGCATCAAAGAATCACATAAATTGCAGTAAGGAACAGTTTTTGATGGCTTACAACAGGCCAAGACTTTGGCTAGATTTTTTTTTTTTTTTTTGTGGGTTATAACTACAATATACTAACAGATGTTTTATTAATTTCTTTTATTATTTTACATGTAAGGATAGTTTGCCTGAATATATGCCTGTGTATCAATTGTGTGCAATGCCCATAAAGGCCAGAATGACATCTCCTAAAACTGTTTTATTACAGATGGCTATGAACTGCCATGTGGGTGCTAGTAGTTGAACCTGGGTCCTCTGGAAGAGTAGTCAGTGCCCTTAACTGCTGATCCAGCTCATCTCTCCAGGAGGTGGAGAAGTAGGCCGAAGCTGAGTGGTTAAAAACTATTTCCAAACCCATTTCTTCCAGCTTGTTCTAGCAGAATCCTTGTTTAACACTCCACAACTCTCTCAATTTAGCAGAAGCAAGAGGACTGCCTAAGGTCACACAGACAGTCACCTGCAACCTAGCTGTAATCAACCAACTCAGTGAAGCAGATAGAGTTCTGCCATCTAAGCAAAGAAGGCACGAACGTACATACTAGACACATCTAAGGTTGATACCAAGAGTCTGGGATTTTGATTTCTTTCACAATCATCATAGAATTTTCAAAACCACTCATGGGGGGGCTGATGTGCAAAGATGATGATGTAGCCAGAATCCCAATATCCATCCATTTTCACAGGCACTTCCCAGATAATAAACTAAGCATGGGGTTTCTTTCCTCTAACTCTGCTCTTAGCTGCGGTCTACTAAGGTAAGTCCCTCTTGGTGTCTACTTCCACCTGCCTTGCAATTAGCTCTCCACTTGGCTGTTGAGAAGGGAAGGGGGGGGGAGTGAGATCAGGATGGGTTAGGGCCTGGCTGTCTTTTGCTGCTTTTTGGGTTCATCTTTCTTCCACCCTTTCAACCCCCTAACACTAGATTAGAGAGAAAAAAAGATAGAGAGAAAAGGAAAGAGCTCCCCAAGTGAAGTCGTGGGTCAGAAAGGGAATGATGTTATATTGTTAGACTACTTCCTGCTGCTTAGGGGCATCAAGTTTCCTGGGGCAAGAATGATCTTTCCTGTCAGGATATCTAGTTTCTTCTTGCTGTTGTTTCTTCTTTATACATGACAACTTAACAAACTACAACCAACGACAGCCAACCAACAACAACCAACCAACAACAACCAACCAACAACAACCAACCAACAACCATTAACCTACCAACCAACCCTGCCTCTTGGGGTTCTAATATTTATATACTCTCTGAAAATACCACAGAATTCCGAAGAAACTATCTTGCAGCTGGCAAAGTTACGCCTCTGCTAGAGCAGGAGGCAAATCATTGTCAGCTGTTACTGAGAGTCTAAAGCAGCCCCATATTCACACCTGGGATTAAAACAAAAACCTAACATTTCTGTGTTTTTCAAAGACATCAAAGTTCCAAAATTGTCACTATATCAGTGTCCTGGCTAGCAGCATATAAATGACAACAGGGGAGGCAAGAGTGATAATTTTTAGTGTTTCTGAGAATCTTAGGTCAGAGACCTCATCCTTGAAAGGCAAAAAGACAATGATGATTACAATGATTAAAGAATGTCGATGGAGGAGCTCCTATGAATACTGAGGCACGTGAGGGGCAGGTCACGTGGAGCTCTAGGTTTTACGATCTGCACTTTCCCCTTTGCAAGCATTTATTGAACATCTATTTTATCCAAGAATATATAAAGATCAACAATGAAAGAACTGTACTATTAAAAATCTTATAGTTGGGTGGTTGGGAAAAAAGAAAAGTATACTAAGAAACGGGTGTCTGTCTTCTACCTGAAATAATTGCTAGACCTTTGGTCACACTGGCTGTATGCCAGATGGACTTGCACGCAATAGGAAACAAAACAGAGGAAAATATTTTTTTCAAGGTTCCTGGTTTGGGAGAAGTAGACTGGGAACCACTAAATAAGTGAGTAAGTAAGTAAGTAAATAAATAAAGACAGGAGTCAGGAATGAGTGAACCCAAAGGCAATGAGTTTAGCTCTATATTTTTTATATTACTTTTTATTTTATTTATATGAGTACTCTGTTGCTGTCTTCAGACACACCAGAAGAGGGCAAGCATCAGATCCCATTACAGATGGTTGTGAGCCACCATGTAGTTGCTGGGAATTGAACTCAAGACCTCTGGAAGAGAAGTCAGTGCTCTTAACCGCTGAGCCATCTCTCCAGCCCTAGTCCTGTATTTTATAGATAAAGAAAATAAGGCTGAGGTGAAAATGACTAATGATTTGTGCAGGCTGCTGGGGTAGCAGGACCTCAGGGTCAATCTGAATGACCGTTCCACCCCTCTCAGGTAAATGCAAGTCACACTACAGGTTAAGTAAAACACTAAACTCCCCTGGACTTTGTTTCCCTGTCTACCAATAATTAACTATGTTGGGGCAGCCATGGCACATCACTATGAATTCCATGGTTAGGTTTGTGCAACCTCGTGAGCCCTCCTTGTCAGAATCGACAGAGACACTTCCTTTAGTATCATGTATACCACATCCCAAAATTCTGGTTTTAGTGTTCTGGAGTAAGCCTAGGTATCTGAAAGTTTGGTGAACTTCCATGGCATTTGACATTTAAGTACAATTCTCTTCTCTCAGTCAAGGCTGTGGTGGTGACCTACGCCACTCCTTTCGTTCAGTAGCTGGTCATGCCATTTATTTGTTGTGTGGATTTCTTGACCAAATGTGCCAACTCTAGAAAAGCCAGCCAGCATTGTGTTTTCATGTTTTATTTTTTCAAAATCACTGAGCAGTGGAGATATACTGAGAGGAGTCATTGGGAGCCTACTGGGGTGACATAAATATTTGGGGTACAGGATTAGACAGGTTTACTTACTGAATTCTAAAACCATGACCCGTATGTTGTGTGTGATCCAAACATACTGAAATCAAATGAATTAAAATTGAAAAGGAAAAGAGGAAAACCACTAACTCTGAATTCCCTCATAGGTAACACCTCGAATCAGAAGAGCTTCTTTGGGTGGTGCTGGGTTTGAATGACACTGTCTCCCATAGGCTCATCTATTTAACACTTGGCTTCCATTTGGTGACCCTGTTTGGAGAGGTGGTGTGGCCTTGATGGAAGGAAGTGTGTCATCAGGGGTGGGCTTTGAGAGTTCACAGCCCCTCCCTACTTCCAGCTCCCTCTCTCTGCATTGTGTCTGAGGTTATGTGACCTCTCAGTGTGCCTCTCTACCTTTCCACCACCAGCCCTATAAGTATAGGGTCTTCCCATGGAGCCAGGAGCCCAAAACTCCTGCTTCCATAAGATGCTTTTGGTCATGGTGTTTTATCACAACAACAACAAAAACTAATTCAGAGGAACTCTGCCCAAAGCCTCAGAATATCCTCTACTGGGGCCTGGGAAGTGACTCAGTCAATTGCCTCTCAAACAGCATGAGTGAGGATCTTAATTCAGATTCTTGGTATATTTGTAAAATACGCAGATATGCATCCGTAACTATAGCACAGCAGGCAGATTCCTGGAGTTCACTCCACAATAACTCTAGTTAGTCAGTGAGCAGAGAGAACCTCCTCTCAAAGCTAAGGAGATGAGCTATCAAGGAACGCACACTTAGCCTCCACACACATGTACCCGCATGCACACATGTGTACGCACCCAAAGAAACTCCTCTAATGCTAACAACTTCTACTTTCAAAACCTTTTTTCTCTGTTTAATTTTTTTAAATTAGAATTGTACATATTTATGAGATACAATGCAGTACTCAGCACTTGCATACAGCCTTTACTAATCAGATTGGGGAAATGGCACATCTGTTGCCTCAAACACTTAACCAAATTCACTATTATTGCTAGTTTGAAACCTCTAATGTATTGCCAACCATGGGAATCTTAACTAGCTACAGAACTTATTCCAGAACTCTACCTCTAAGAGGAAGTGAATCCGGTCATAGTTTCAGTAAATGCACAGAAGATAGAAAGAGATACTGCAATGGCCCAGGCATGTGGTCTTAGAGCAACTGTCCGTCCATCTACACCTCAATGCTGGCTTGAAGAGGGCTGAGGCATTATATCATTGTTAAGAACCACAGGGCTTCCTCAGCCTGCTCTTCCCTTCTCTCCCAGATTTGCTCTATAAAGATGTCTCTTCCTTTATTGCAGGTGTCTTACCAAGGCTGCTTGAGTAGGTACACATTCATGTCTTCATTTCACGTTAAGCATCTGAAACTACCCTGAGCTGGGCACAGGCACACAAATGCCTGTTCACACTGGAGGAAGAGGGTGGCATTTTTAGCTGGAGAAGTAGCAACAAGAGAGGCTTAAGGAAGAAACAGGCCAGAGTTCTACCCCATGCTGAGACATCTGGACTTGGTCCTGAAATAAACTATTCTGGCTTTTTATGACGGTATTAAATTTTAAATTCACAAGTAACAAGCTTTGCAGTGTTTTTATTTATTTATTTTTAACTGGAGGAAGTACCCAGTAATTTCTGCCACCCAACCATGCCCACTTTGGAGATTGGCTAGCCCCTAATATGTGTTTGATACTCCTCTGGAATGTCTCCTCTTCCACTTTCCCCCAGGCAATGAGGAAGCCCAGAGGCTAAGAGAGCACCTCCAACTCTTCAAATGTCACACAAATGGATGAAGCCTAATTTTCCACCTTTAGACTTGGGTCTCTGTCTTAGTAGTCTCATCTGTCGACTTGAAACAGACTAAAGTCACTTCCGAGAGTCTCAGTAGATAGGGTTGGCCTGTAGCCATGTCTTGAGGGGTTGTCTTGATGTGGGAGGGTGCAGCACACTGTGGGCAGAACCATCTCTAGGCAGGTGGTCCTTGGCTGTAGAAGAAAGCCAGCTAAGTGTGAGCCTGTGAGCCAGCCAGAGAATGAGGCAGTAAGCAACATTCTTCTATGGTTCTCATCTCCAGGTGCCTGCCTTGAGTTTCAAGCCTGATTTCCCTCAGTGATGAGGTGTGATCTGACAGTGTTATCCAAGTAAACCCTTTCTGTCAGTGTGTTTTATGTCAGTAACGAGATGAAACTGGAACAGGATTTTAAGCTTCTGGACCCTCACGATTGCTTTTCTGCTGGCTTCTATTTCCAGTCTTGGGTTCCACCTCTGGAGTCAGCTGCAATGCACAGCAGCTTCTGGTCACTCTCCACGTGTCTTGCCCGACACAGCTATAGCTGGCAGCAAAGTTAAGAATATCCCCAAGTGCCTAAATCCACAGCAATAAATCTACATAGTAGAAGAATGGGAAGATGGATCATGGTAATAGGGATTGCTACCAAAGCATGAGGACCTGAGTTGAATGTCCTGAATCCAAGTAAAAAATCTGGAATGGTAGTGTTTTACTTAGGGTTTTACTGTTGTACGCAGATACCATGACCAAGGCAACTCTTAAAAGAACAACATTTAATTGGGGCTGGCTTACAGGTTCAGAGGTTCAATCCATTATCATCAAGGTGGAAACATGGCTGTGTCCAGACAGGCATGGTGCAGTAGGAGCTGAGAGTTCTACATCTTAATCTGAAGGCTTCCAGCAGAATACTGACTTCCAGGAAGCTAAGGTGAGGGTCTTAAGCCCATGCCACAGTGACACACCTACTCCAACAAGGCCACACCTCCTAATAGTGCCACTCCCTGGAGTCAAGCATATACCAATGATCATACCAATAATTGGGTAGGTAGTCCAATTATAATCTCAGCACTGGAGAGGAGAGAAAGACAAGAGGGTCTCTAAGGCTCTTTCAGTCAGCCTAATTGTTGAGCCTCAGATCCCAGTGACCCAACCTGTCTCAACAAAGAGAATGTCTCCCAAAGAAAGACACCCAAAGATGACCTCTGAATTTCACATGAGGTGCACACGTGCACACACATGTCTAATACAAGTTAATGTGAATCACTAGGTTGCTCAGACCTTTTCCTCTCAGGCTGATTCTAAGCATTTTGAACACTCCTAGGATTTTTTTTTATTTCATTTTTGTCTTGGGGTTTCTGTTGCTGTGATAAAATTCTATGACTATAAATGATTTAGGAAGAAGAGGCTTTATTTCGCTTCAAATGGGGCAGGAATCTGGAGGCAGGAACTGAAACAGGCATGAAGGAGTGCTTACTTAGTCCTTGTGGCTTGCTCAGCCTGCTTTCTTATGTCGTCCAGGACCATCTGCCTAGGTGCCTACCCACAGTGAGCTGGACACTCCTACATCAACCATTAATAAGAAAAATGTACCACAGGCTTGCCCCAAGTCCAGTCTAATGAGGACACTTTCTCAATTAAAAGTCTCTCTTCCAAACTGCCTCTTGTTTGTGTCAAGCTGACATAAAACCACACACTGAGGCAGATCAGAATTTGAAAACTAAAAGACTCACCAACCCCACAGTATAGAAAGCTCAAAGGTATAGCTAAATATGGTCACCAAGAGAAGAAAAAGATTCATCACCATCTCTAGGACCTAAGCTACTCTGCTAATTAACAGGTAAAGGATATAATACCGGCAATTTAGTTGAAATTTCTTTTCTTTTTTCTTTTGAGCTTTTGAGACAGGGTTTCATGGAGCCCAAACTGGCCTTGCTCTTGATATGTAGATGAAGGTGACTTTGAATACCTGATCCTTTTTGTTTTTTTACTTGCCAACTGCTGGGATTATAGGTGTGTCTCACTATGTCCAAATTTAGCTCTGAAAAAATTCAATCAATCTAAATGATTACAATATACAAACAGTGGTGCTTTAGACTGTACACTGCAGTTTTCTGGAAATTTATTTTATGGCTAGCAATGAATAAAGGATTTTTGTGCTTGTAAATTCCACTGAATTCCGTCAGTGTATCTGAAATGGCATTATGGGTAATCACACCAATGTGATTCTGGACCTTTTTACTCCCCAAATGTCAACCCAAGTCTGTCTAATACAGTGTTTGGGGGAGGAGAGAATTCATCTGACCTATTTTATACCAGGGGTGAGTTTGAGACTGAAGGCTGTTTCTAGACATTTAGAAGAAGCTAAACCTTGTCCCTCAGGACCATACTGGGAATGGCTGTGTCTCTACATTAGCTACTCAACAGTGATTCTTAAATTAAGAGACTGTTTCAAATGACTGTCTGTACATTGGCATCATCTGATGGCTGATTCATTGAAGAGTCTTTGTGGAAATGTACTGTTGGTCTCAGCTTTGCAAATCTTGATTGCTGATGTATGAAGGGGAGCCGGGGGAGACAGTCCAGTATACCTCCAGCGGTCCAGGAACACACAGCACCAGAGTGGAATCAGGGCGGGGCGGAGTAGGGCAGGGGATGGGGGTGGGGAGGGGATG
Organism: Rhabdomys pumilio; assembly: GCA_030674055.1. Lineage (NCBI taxonomy): Eukaryota > Metazoa > Chordata > Mammalia > Rodentia > Muridae > Rhabdomys > Rhabdomys pumilio. The sequence continues at coordinate 20,381,508 of JANHMN010000006.1, read as the reverse complement.
CTTTCTTTCCTCCTTGCCTTTAACTTACCTTGCTATCCTCTCCTCTGGCTGGAGCTTTCATAGCCTCCTTGTTGCCTACTGGAGCTAGGCATCTACCCTTTGATTATATTAACTAATTATTAACTTCAAAGGCTGGATGATTGCATCATGGTGTCATGGCAATAACACTGCAGGGGGGCTTGAGATGCCTCAGTTTGATAGGCCTTTTGGATACTATCCTTCTAGGTTTCCCAGCAATTCAGGACTTGCAGGTGGCCCCCCACTGAGACTGACCGATTTCCTGAGGAGGAAACTAAACATCCTGCACTGGAGGGGAATGAGGGCACCCAGTCCTGTCTGGCTTCCTGATCTAACACCAGGAACACCAAGTCGCCAAAGTCTTTAGGCCACAGGGTTCATAATTTCATACAGAGCTGTCCCGTTTAGTTAAAATAAGAGCCTGTTCAAGATATTTTGGAGCACTCCACTGGGTCGCCCTGCTGGAGGGCACCTTGCGACATGTTGTGCAATCTGCTTCTTGTGAAAAATTTAGAAGAACATTCTAGAAATGTGTCCAACATTCCTCAGCTGAGGCTGTATTGAGTGTCTAGGCACACTCTAGGCAGGGCGAAAGGCCATAAGCTAAAAATGTAGAGAGATTCTGGAGAGATGGTTCAGCAGTCAAGAAGAGTGCTTGCTGGTGAGTCATGTGGATCTCAGTACCCATGAAACACTCTGGGCATCCCTGCAAGTTCCTATAACCTAGCTCTGGTTGGAGAGGAGAGAAGAGGCCTGCTGGAGTCTGCTGCCTTCAGATTGAGCTGAGTCATAAGTCTCTGCCTGATTCTGGGAGTGATGCTACCTCAACAGACATAGAGTAATGGAGGAGGTTGTCCCATGCTTTCTCCTGGCCTCGGCGCACATGCATAGGCAGACATTCAAACCTGCACACTTACATACATGCATTCACACTGATTCTATATGTTCACACAGACACAGACAGACTGACAGACAGACAGGCATACACACAAATAAAACAAATCCTCTTAAAATACACTATTTTGAGAATCTCATACATGCATACAATGTATTTTAGCCATATTTACTTCCCACTCCTCCCTCAAACTCCTTCCAAAATCCACCCTCAACATTATTACCTTTGTGTTCTCTCTTGCTTTTTTTTTTATTTATTTAGATAATATCCCACTGAGTCCAGTTTGTAGGTCCCACGTAATCATGGATGTGGGGTCACCCCTGGAGCTTGGTTTACTTACCAGAGGTTAAATTCTTAAAGCAAACTAAGTCTCCCCCAGAATCCATCTACTGCAAAGAGCTCATCAGCCCTCCCTCTCCTGTGCTGGGATCTTGGCTGGCTTGATCTTGTGCAGGTCTTGTGCAGGAGACCACAGCTGCTGTGAGTTCATGAGTGCAGAGGTCCTGACATGTTCTGAACACACTCTTTTGTTCTTAGCCTTTAAAAACAAGTGTAGGGGGAGGTATTGATTCTCTAATTGCTTCTTAATTGTGTCAATAAAGGAAGTGAAAGCTAATCTCTGGGTGAAGGGAAAAAGGTGGGACACCAGAGGGAGAAGAGAGAGCAGACGGTGGAGCGGAGGAAGCAGCAGACATGTAGGTCTCAGGACACCTATAGTTTGTAGTCTTCATCATGGGTGGAGGCCGAGGAGGATGGGTCAGGATATTCTTCACCCAGCTATTGAGTTATCTGGCTAGTTTAAAAATATTTAGGCTGTCTTGTGATTTCCATCCATGGTTACTAAAGTGGGCAGGAAAAAGGGCACAGATGGGGTGGCTGTAGGCGGCTTGATGGAGATAGCCAAGAGAGGCTGAGGAAGCTCAGGCAGAGCTTTCGAGAAAGAGTTAGCATGTTTTTAAAATTACACACAACAAAGAAGTCACGAGGTAGGAGGTCATAGTGAAAACGAAAGAGTCGCCCTCCTACATGTATCCTCCACAGGATACAGTGCATTTCATGTGATCCAAGTTACTGTTTCATTTCTGACTTTGCAACTAGACTTCGTGAATAAACATGTCTGGGGTCTTTGCTAGAAAGTTCTCTGTTATACATGTCACTTGGGTTTAAAACAAATGTCTAGCAATTTTCTGTTTAGTCTCTAAGTGTTCTGTGTTCATGGAAAAGCAGAAGCCTTCAGACTTAGAAGTTACACTGTGAAGTTGACCCACTTTTTGGTGGCATAAGTCCTATATTTTATCTGGCATCCTAGGTCCCATATTTTATCCATCTGTTTGCTCTCCTGTGTCCCACCAGCTCAATTTGAACCAAAGCCTGTTCACAGGCAGAGAGTCTAAAGTAACTATTAGTATGCTAAGAAGGTCACTATGTGGTCTCTTTCAATGAAGCCAGACACAGCTGTTATCCTTATTAAGGGAAAGACAGTGTAAGCAGAAGTGTTGAGGTGGGTAGAACAAGCGTTTATTGAATGCCTATGATCTATGCTGTGTGTATGATCCATGACAGTCTTTAAAGCAACTGTACAGCAGGAACAAGACTTCTTTCATTTTACCAAAGAGGAAACCGGAGTGAATTCTCTATGTGTGATGATGCAGTCTGTGTAGCTTCTGGACTTCAGTGTAAGACTTCCAGTTCATCAGGACCCAGGAATAGAATGGCAGTATTTCAGGGCTACTACCAGGAAGCAGAGGAGATGAGAACAAAGAATTGAATACTTTGCTCCCAGCTCTGAGCAGAGCTCTGATGTTTGTAGACATGTTTGACCTAGCCCTGAAATTTCAAAATCAAAACTGCTGTCAACTCCAAAAATTTCTTCATGACAACAGGATGCTACAAGAAGAAATTTTCATGGTGTGAACTCTCAATTTCAGTCACAAAATTATTAAAGTTGATTGTTTGAAATGAACTGAGGAGTATGTGTATAAAGCATGTACAGAAAGAGGGGTTCTTGCTTAGACTTTCATAGGATCCCCAAGATGGCTCATCACATGTGCAAACATTCCAAATTCTGAAATAAACACTTCTGGTCATAAGAATTTTGGATAAAGGATAATCTATATTGGATGTTAGGTCATCCTCGGCTATATAGTGAGATGGAGGCCAGCCTGATCTATATGAGATCCTGTCTCAAAAAACCAAATGAAGAAATATTATAGTATAAGCAGAGATTGCCCCTTAATTTAGTCATTAGATATGGGACCATTTCAAACACCCAGGCAATGTGGGAACCACTAGAGAGTCAGTGGTCTTTAAGATGTTTCAAAGTAGATGCCCTTGTTTTCCCAGTTCCTCTACAGGTAACTGGTACTGCTGAGATTCTCTGTCTGCAAGGACTGCTCTTTGTACCTATGTGTTGGCATCTCAAGTGCCCTCCTCTTAGAATGCTATTTCTCAGCGCCCTTGCCACCCCCAGGCTGAGTTATCTGTCCTCACCTGTGTGGTCTCCTTGGGCACCCCTCCATCACAGTGTGCCATCACACTGCACTAATTGTTGATTTACATGTCCCTCCCACTCTCTGTTCTGTGTCTTTTCATCTTTACACCCTGCAAGCATAACAGAGTGTCTAGATCATACCGGAGGCATCATAAATAGTTGCTACATGAGTCAGTGCAAGAATGTGTGGCTGTGTGAGAGGCCGGGGTTGGATGTAGGACAGGGTTGGGTCTGGGATGTCGTGCATTCAGTAAGAAGTGGGATCGGACTGCATAAACTTGTGCACATATCAAGGTCTGGGGGCTTCTTTGAGTTCCCACATAGGCTTTGAGTTATGACCAGTTGAAGAGTAAAATCCTAATTAGCACTTCTCATAAGTATAACCCAGAACATTCTTCCTTAACATGCCTCATGGACAAACATACTCAGGATCATTCTTTCTGGTGTGCTTGCACAACAATTATTGTAAAGTGGGTTTGCTTCTTTCTTTTTCATTTTTATAGTTGTTTCATTTTCAGTTGTAGAAGCAGCTCTCCCCTGCTGTACACAGAGCCCCAAACAACAAGGATCCTGTCCTGAGCATGGGAGGACTCTACAGCTGAGTGCAGCTGGTTTCTGGCAGAAAATCTTACGAAACTGCATATGATGGAATTTCAAGCTTAGGAGATGCATTCTTGCCTGTCTTAGCTTATATAATCCATCTACAGAGGAGGCATCAAAGACTGGTGCCTGGGAACAAAGAGTTAACAGTGTCTATGTTTGTTCTGACATGAAGGGACACATGCAAGCCTTTATTTGTTTCTTAATGATCCTTTGTTGCCAGAGACTCTGCAGATCTAGACATTGAGCATCTTTCACCCATCCCCTAGGCCCACACAGTGGCCATGGCTTCCTATTTTATCCCTCTATTTTTCTATATCGCCCTTTTCCTACAGTAGTGTTGAAAAGTTTCTATTAGCCTGTTCTATTGTCACCAACATTTCTTACCAAGAATATTAAGATTATCTATGTTGAAATTGAACCTAAGATTTATTTCCAGCCCGTACTTTCCATGCCATAGAAACTTTGCTTGGGTTACCTGAGATCACAAACACAACATCTGTATTTTTTGCTATGCTTTGTTGATTAGGGAGTAACGGGAAGAAAAAAGTCTAATGTTGAAATCAGAAGCAGCTATAGTAGGACTATATTTGTTCCTTTTTTGTTGAAATTATTAAATTCCTAACAAGAAGCAGTTGATGGAAAGATGCTTATAGGATGCTGATATTTGGGCTCACAGTTTGAGTGTACTATCCAGCATGGCCAATAATGGTTCTGTTCACATGGTGATAGATGTGGCTCTTGACTGTGGCAAGAGGAGCATTCAAAGTTGTTTGCTCACACCTGAGTGCACCAGGAAACAGAGAGAGGATGGAATCAGGCCCAGCTATAAATCTCCTCTCCCACACTCTCTCTCTCTCTCTCTCTCTCTCTCTCTCTCTCTCTCTCTCTTCCTCTCTCTCTCTGTATCTCTCTCTCTTTCTTTCTCCTCCCTCTTTTTGTACGTGTTCCCTTTCTCTCTTTCTCCCCCCAACCTCCATGGTGACTTCCCTGTCCTCTGTCCTTGGGGCCAGTGAACCCACCCAAGAGCAGCTTCCCAATAAATCTGCCTTTATTATATTCTAATCTGACTTGCATTGGCTCATTTCACTGGCAGAGAAATAACTTCATTTCATGTCCTGATCATCAATGCAGATGTTCTAACCTTATACCCAGATCATTTATTGGAGCAGTTCTCAACCTGTGGGTCACAGCCCCTAGGTGATCAAATGACCCATTATGGGAGCCACCTAAAACCATTGGAAAACACATATATTTACATGCCAATTCATAAGAGTAGCAACATGACCACTGTAAAATAGTAACAAAAATAATTTTATGTTTTGGGGTCACCACTGCATGAGGAACTGTATTAAAGAGTCACAGCATTAGGAAGATGGAAAATCACTGATCTATGAGGATGCTCTAATCTAATGTCCCAATCACCTACAGGGATGCTCTAATCTCATGCTTCTGTCATCTGGTTTGGGCAGCGTGTACATGGTCAACATGGAACAAATCTCAAGATGAATAGAGATTTTAGAAGTGCTGCCTTGCCCAAGATGTAGAGTCATCAAGGGCAATTGACTGCACACTGAAACCTTAAAAACAATAAACCCAAATAACCTCCCTTTTCCCATTATACTTACTATATCCTATATATGGCCACACTAACAGGAAGTTTATAAACATAGGGTCCAAGCCCCATTTTGTTTCTTTTACAAAAATCTCTTATGGCTAGTTTCCCCTTCAATACCATGACCTGTCATTTAAGAGCACTTATTAAATTTCCTGTGCAGTAGGCTCTATTTCTGGCCATTTTCCAGAATACCATAAACAGATTTGCTTAACTGGATAGCATCTAAGGTTGATTTGCATAGGGCAAACTATGCTTGGAATGGATGCGGTCTCAAATTTCAGTGCTGCATATTTTGAGCATAAATGTACAGTTCCTGTTGTGAACTTGGCTTGGTACAATGTACTCAATGTAGTCATTTAATTTTCCCCGCAGAATCATGTGACTGGCTTTGGTGTAATCACCACAAAGCTATGAACTCTTAACTCTACTACATCACAACCATACACCCCATTTATGATGGGCACCCAAAATTAAACACGATGTCACTTCCAAATGAAAAATGTGGCATCCAGATGTTAGAGACAACAAGCGAGTATCCTATCTTAACATCTGCAGGATGGTCACAAATGGAGCACAGTGGGAGCCCAGTTGTTCTTTGGTTCTAGAACTTTTCACAAACATCAAAATCTGTGGATGCTGAAGGCCATTTTATAAAATGTCATGTGTTTGCCTATAGCCTACACTCACTGTACTATATAAACTCATCTCGAAGTTGCCAGTAATGCCTAACACGGTGAACTGCTCCTTGTTGGGGTTAGTCACGGAGTAGTCAAAAGAGAAAGGGTCTATGTGTTTGGCAGAGATACAACTGTTGCAGGTATGTATTAGTGATCGGCTTCTTGTTGCTGTGACCAAACATCTGAGAAAGAACAACGGATGGGAGCAAAGGTTTATTCTAGCTCGTGGTTTGAGGGTACAGTCTACAGTTTGAGGGGAAGAAGGGGTCACAAGGTTCCCATCTACCATACCAGGAAACGAATGGAGAACAGAAAGTAGGTTCAGGCTACAAACCCCAAGGCTTCCCCACAGTGGCCCTACCCCTCTAGCTAAGCTCCACTCCTGAAGATTCTATAATCTCCCAAAACAGTGCTACCACCTAGGGACCAGGTGTCCAAACACCGACCTATGGTGGACATTTCATACTGAAACGCCAATTTTTGCCCTTGGATGAGTTTGCAGCTAAGGAATGGAATGCTCTGACACAGAGAGATGAGTACATTGTATTTTATTTAAACACAGGATGGGAGATCTGACCTCTCACACTGCAGACAGCTTCACTCCATGTTCCATTTCTAGTGTGTAATTTTTTTTCTCCCTTCTGGAAGATGACAGATTGTATAGTGGCATAAATTACCTGAACAATTCTCTGGAGACATTCTTGGTGTAGAGAGCCCCACTGGTTCTGTGTTCCCTTCTTTGCTGCTGGGAGAACACTATGTTCCCTCAGGAGCCTAGCAAGACCTCATTAAGCCGTAATATTTTCACACGCTTCGCTGCTTAGCTATCTGAGAAGAAGGGAGTACCCTCCCACATTCTCTACCTAAGGGTGTAGCAGACCTTGTGATTACCCCTTCTGATCTGCTCTTCCTCTAGTAATGCTCAATATTTGATAATTCAGGGAAGCGAGACCACCAGCGGCATACCCAGACACCCCACCCTGCAGAATGTGTCTTGGTTGGGCTTAGTGTATTAACGTATCTGTGAGCAAGATATAAACAGAGTTATTAATCACCTGGCACCTTCTAGCCATCAGCTACTGTCTAACTTCTGGTGTTATTATAGTCTGATGTGCTGGTGTGGGAGTTCCTAGGGCTTTTTATTATTATTATTATTATTGGCTCCATACCAGGCATGGACAAATGCTTCAGACAAGGTCTCAGTCAAACTTTAAAACTAAAAAGACTCCTTTTACATGGCCAGAAAGTAGTGGCACCACAGGTTTTTCCAGATGCATCTTAACTGTCTTCTTTGTGTATCTCCTGGAGGGCATATGCACAGATACATTAAAGAAGTTGAGAAGTTAACCAATGAGGATAGCATAGTCTCAGACTCAGCCTTACTAATTCAAACTGTCTCAGGAAAGAAATACAATGACATTCTCTATCCTTTCCTCCTTCATGCTCCAGTTACTTCACATGCATAAGGACCAGACATTTATATCATGCATTAACCTAGGCATAGCAAGGAAAAAAGCAAGTTAGTGCTCTCAGTCTTAGGCAAGCAAGATGACTATGTGGATAAACATGCCTGCTGCCAAACCTACCACAGGAGTTTGACTCCTGGGCCCCACATAGTAGAAGGAGAAACTTGAGCAAAATGCCCTCTGACCATATGAACACACCCCCCATCACACACAGGCATACACACACACACACACACACACACACACACACACACACACTCATACACAAATAAATACATAAATGTAAAAGTCAAACAAACCCTCAGTTTCTACTAAAGTTGTCACCTGCCCCCAGTTTCCTATTTCTGAGACTAACATCAGCATCCTTGTCATGACTGAGTCCTGGACGCCCTTTATATTCTTTTGCTCATGGTCACTGCTACTAGACACCTCAGACCAAGTTCACATCTGGATTGAGGGCTCAAGTCAACTCACCTGCATCCAGCCTTTCCTTTTGCCTTCCTCACAGCTACCAGACCAAGTCCTTTTGAATGCTTTTTTGAAGTGTGACAAAATGTTAATCTATCCCTTAAGATTGCCTTTGTCTCCCATTCTCTCTGTCCTCTCTTTGCTCTTCCCAATATGGCCTCCTAGCTGGACTGCTCTTAGGTCTCACAGAAGCCACTGGGTTCTGCCCTAAGTTTTGACTTGAATCCTTCCATTAATGTTCCCTTCTTAATTTTTCCTGCATCTCCCAAAGATTTGAAATGATCATGCAAGAAATGACCCTCAAGCCAGGCTTTGATTCCTATTATCTCTGACTTTGTTTCTCTTGGTCTCTGTAATATTTTAATCCTCTAAAACATCATTAAATAACCCCACACTCGGTGTTTTGTTTCGTGGTTGTTCAAAAAGTGAGACATCTTCTATGTCAATTCCGGTGTCACAAAGGCTCAGAGACCATTGTACAAGAGGAGGTGGCAGAATGTAACAGATGGAGGAAGAGAACAAAGATTGTGGGGTGTTGATTTCTGAATCAGACATAGCTGTGGACTTCACAGCAGGTGTGGTTATTTGCATAAGAGAAGTCAGCAAAGATCCCAACATGGATGGCTAAATGATTTCCAGGTCCACCCCTTACCTAGGAGCTATTGGCACTTGATAGCCACAGGGCAATGGATAGTCATTCTTTCTGAAAGTGTGGCCACTGGTGGGTTTCCCATGCTCTAGTGGATGGCTCTAAACACATGCACATATGGTCACTGACTATATGATCTAGTTATTGCAGAAGATAATTTAAAAAGACATGATGTTGAGAGGGTACAGGTTGCAGGGACGGTGAAGGAAATTGGAGGTGGGAAACGAATGAAGATATAATCTGTTCCATTATTTACATGTATGAAAGTCTCAAAAGGAAAAAAGAAAAAGAAAGTACTTGGACATTTGCAATGCACCACAAGAAAAGTTCTCTATACCATATATGTGATAAAATACTTCTTAAAGTCAAAGAATGGATGCTTTGTTGTTTTTTTATCCTCTTTTTTTTTTTTCTTTTTTCTAGACAGGGTTTCTCTGTGTAGCCTTGGCTGTCCGGAACTCACTCTGTAGACCAGGCTGGCCTCGAACTCAGAAATCCGCCTGCCTTTGCCTCCCAAGTGCTGGGATTAAAGGCGTGTGCCACCACTGCCCGGCTCCTCAAATATTTTTCTGTTCAGCATGCATTCAACAAATATTCAGAAGCACAGAAGCACTGCAGGCCTGTGTACAGGAAGACAGACCTAGCCTTTATCCCTGGAGCCAGCACTAGGTAGAGCTGTGGACTTAATATCCTTGACACTTATTAATCTTGTGGGAAGTTAAGTACATGCTCCCTAAATGAGTAAGAAAAGCATTTGTGGCAGGCTCACAGCTGGGGGCTGAAAGAAATGCTTCGTAACCTAGTAACAGTAAGCATGGGAGAATCACATCCAGGCATTCACTTTGAACAACCATGCCAAGCTACAGTGCAGCTGCAACTAGCAAGGTGGACATTCAGGACAAATCCCTGGTGAGATTCGATTGACCTCTACTGCTGTCCTTCTGGGGACTGGAGGTACTGTATATTCAGACCTAGGTTGTAGCGTCCTACATATGCAAACATTCATCAAGGTACATCATTCTAAACCTGTACAAATAACACTCCTTTTAATATTTTTGCTTGGAATTTATTCATTTGATATTTATTAGTGTTTTGCTCTCATGTCTTTCCATGTATTGCATAGGTGCTTGGTGATGGAGAATATCAGAAAAGAGAGCCCAATCTTCCAGAAGTAGAGCTGCAGACAGTGCGAGCCTCCATATAGGTGCTGGGAATAGAAGAAGGGTACTCTGCTCTAAACCACTGATCTATCTCTCCAGGCTGAAGAAATAGGATTCTAGAACAAAGATATAGGCTACGGAGGTGGCTTATCAAGTAGAGTGCTCGCCATACTAAAATGAGGGCTTGCGTTTGGATCTCCAGTACCCATGTGAAACTCCAGCAAGGATCCAAGCTGGAAAATCATTTATTCCTTTAATTTATTACATTGCAGGTGTATTGTGAGCGTGAAGCCAGGTGAAGAGATTTCTGTCTTCTCAGGAACATGTGCATGAACCTTGGGGTGCATAAGCAGTTCCTAGAATGCTGAAGGGTTGGTCCAAAGCCTGAAGATCAATAAACTCTGACTGTACCCTAGAGCCAGCAGGAGGGTTTACACAAACACAGGCCCACACCCACACCCACACAAATGTAGCACTGCATGAGTAACTGTCCTCAGAGATCCTGAGTCGGTGTGCCTGTGTTGGAGCCATGTGTCAATACAACTTTTTAGTATTCAGACAATTTTTAATGCACAGTGAAAGTCAGGATCCCAAGTGAGTGTCTCCCCTGCTCCCCACCCCTGCCCCCATCACTATTAAAGTTAGAGGAATGCAATTTAACCAAGCTATGGTGACTTCCTTATGGTAGCATTCTTGAGTGCCCATCTTGAGCATCTGCCAAGCATCCAGTTTATCCAGGGGTCTGGGAGGAGCTATAGTCTGGAAGTTAGCAAGTTCTACCCCATCTCTTTCAAATCAAGATGTTACTATTGTCAATAGCTTTTGACTAGACCACAACCATAGTTTTGGTCTAAATCCCAACCATTTAGTAAAAGGTGCTGTTTATCTTCCAGGTTGAAACCTGTGTTCTTGCATGTGTTTGGTGCCTGAGGCCAATTAGTGGCATAAATGTTGTTCTCATCTTCCTTTCTTACAACTTTGACCCTGTAATTAGATGTATACCCCAACTGCATGATGCTAGGATTGTTCTAGTAACCACTGTGTTGGTCCCATTTTCTGTAGATGTTTATGTAAAAGAATATTTAAATAACACCCATGGGTTGTCATTGTATATTGCCACATTATGTATTTTAGGTAACATGTCTTCAGTGAGATAATGTGTTAGTTACTTTTCTTACTTTTGTGACAAAGTGCCTGATAAAAGATATGTAAGAATGGAATGGTTTATCTTGCTCATAGGAGCTGGTAGGTATGGAACATCATAGCAGGGAAGGCATGAAGGCAAGAGTTTGAGGCAACTGGTCATAATGTATCCACAAGTAGGAGGCAGAGACATAAATATTGTTGCTCATAAATTCTTCTTTTTGGGGGCTGGAGAGATGGCTCAGTGGTTAAGAGCATTGACCGCCCTTCCAGAGGTCCTGAGTTCAAATCGCACAACCAATGGTGGTTCACAACCATCTGTAATGGGATCCAATGCCCTCTTCTTGTGTTTCTGAAGACAGTGTACTCACATACATAAAATAAATAAATTTTTTAAAAATATTTTTCCTATTTCCCCCTTTTGTTTAGTTTGGGACCCATCATGGTGTATCTTCTCTCCTCAAAGCTCTCTGGGAACACCCTTTCAGATATGCCAAGATATTTTGTCCCTTAGATGAGTTTTTAAATCCTATCAAGTTGACAAGATTAACCATCACATAGGCTAGGGAGATGTCTCAGTCCGTAGAGTGTTTGCCATGTAACCATATCAACCTGAATTTGGATCCCCAGGCTCTACACACAAAGTTGGTTGTGCTATAATAACACAGCAGCTCATGCTGGTAGCCCTTAGCACGACTTTGGGGAGCAGACTTTGTTCTTGCTCAGTCACCAGTCCTTTGCAACAGTTCTTCCAATTTCACAGGTACTGACCCTACTGAGTAGGACTTTGGGGAAGCAAAGGCAGGACGATTCATGGGGCTTGCTGTATCTAATCTAGTCAAATTGGTGAGCTCCAGCTTTCATGGATGATTGTCTCAAAACATGAGGTGTAGAGCATTAAAGAAGACATCAGACATTGACCTTTGCCCTCTACACCCATATGTGTGCACATTTGCACACATACCAAATATGAGCACATAGATACAAGTACCCCGATGTCTATCATATTAGCCACCACAGATAGTTGCAAAGCCTTAGACAAGATGGTTTTTTATTAGATATTGAAGAACATCAATTCCTCCATTCAAGGAATACAATTGTACACTACCTAATGACATCTCACTCAATGACAATCACAAATGTGAGGATCACCCCATAAGGCTGTAATGGAGATGAAAATGACTATTGCCTATTGATGCCACAGCCATTGGAATGTGTAGCTCAATACATTTCTGTGTGATGTAAGTGTAAATGAACTTGTGTGGCCAGTCATACAAAGTTTGGCATGTGTTACGACTTTCACAATACAGTACTTGATATTGATGATACATGACTATTTACTGCTTGATGCATCGACTGTGCTGAATTTGTGTCATTGCTTTAGAGTACTCATTAAAATAAAGCTTACTCTGACACAACAGACTATTGAAAGGTTTCAGTGGGAGGGTTCAAGTGGGACACCAAGCTGGATTAATGAGTAGTAAGAATTTTTTTGGAAAATTTGTTAATACTGTGGACAGACAGACAATATTATGAGTGAGGGGCTGAGCAGAGTTCAGGGTCCTAGCACCAGAGACAGACATCAGGGTGAGAGCTCTAAAGAGAGGTAAGGACCCACATGGCAGTAGTGGGCATCTGCTTATATCTTTCTGAGGATTAGGGAGCCAGCCTCTCTGATTCCCAGGCAGGAAGCAGAAAAGGAGTGGGGAATACAACGAGTGGCATCTAGTACCCTCTTTGATTTAAACTGACTTTCTCAGGTGAAAGATTCTGTCACTGGGAAGTTTGTTCACTAGGGACTCAGATAAGATCTAAGTAGGGAATGGATTAGTATCTGTGAAATAAGAAGAAGTTGCAAAGCACTGTGGACTTAGCGGTGGCTGGATTCTAGGGTTGCATTCTTACAGCTGTCATCTTGGCAACAGCATCATTTTTTCAACTTCTACTGGCTTTTTATTTTGTGTTTATTTGTTCATTTTGAAGCAATAGGCTACACCATATGTACATGTACATGTAATCTATATATGTATGTGCCACATAGCACGAGTGTGTAGAAGGCTGTACTATGCAGTGTGTATCAATGGGATCTGAGATTTTCATAATGAGGAAATCACCTACCAGACTTAATCTGGATGCATCCCCATCATTAAATGATGCTTGCTATGCTATAAAGGGCCTATTTTTTCCAAGGTCCATGAACTACTGGAATACACATATGTATGCAATGCAATGGGGAGTTTCTTAACTGCTTAAGTCAATATAATAGGTCACGGTATTAGCGTGAAAAAGCATGAGTTTTTCATCGGGATTAATGTTCTTATAGCTTCTCACATGGCAGTCAAAAATTCTCTTGTTAGTTGAGGGCTTGGCAAAAGCAGAGAAACTCTGGGTATCATAAAAATAGCATTTGAAACTAGCCAGGGGTAGGAGAGTTTGGAGGAAGTGTGGTGTCTGAGAATGAAGTTGTGTCACAAACCAGCAGCCTCTGCCAGCCATTGGTTGTGTTCCTTGCAGATGGACAAATGGCCAGCACAATGCTACCACAGAGTGTCTGACTGAAAACAATAAAACCCAAGTGGCGTTGGCTAAAAGCAAAAATTGACAGTCCTATGGAGCAGACCATAAATCTTTCAGTATTTGCACTAGAGGAGCCCCCATAGACATCATGGAACTGAATCTCAATTAAACTTTGTTCACAAAAACAGTTAGGAGACTAGAGTCTGTAATAAGCCACAGTGTGCTTATCTGATTTTAATTAAATTTTCTGACCTTTCCTTACACCACAAGGCTTGTAGAAATAAGAGTGCAGACCAACATATCAACATGACTTCTATCTGTTGGTTATTTATTCATGGCATTTTAAATGACTCCCTAGATACTCACAACCACTGGTACCAAATAAATGAATAATAAATATTTATTGAAAGGCTGTTTAATGTCAGGCATTTTTCTAGCTGTAATTAATAAAATAAAACAAAGTCTTTGTCCAAATGGAGTTGGCATTCTAGCAAAGACATTCAACAAAAGAAATAGAGATAATACATAGACAAGATGGTGCTGTAGATCAAATAAAGAGGAAGAGTGTGGACTTCTCTAGATGGCAACTGTGGGGAAATTTGGGGAATCTACATTTTAAGTGAGGCATGTCAGGAACTGATATTTGAATACAAAAAGGATGATGAGAAGACAAGATGATGGTTGGTGTCAGATGACAACTTAGCTAAATTAAGAGATGGCCACGCCTGGTGAAACACACTTGTAGGATGTGTGGTGGGTGTTTCCAGAGAGCACTGACATCTGCATGATGGAGAGTAGAGGGAGACACACCCTGAGTGTGGGTGGTACCTTCAGTGGGCATGAATGAAAAAGGGAAGTCATGGAAATGCAGTGAGAATTTTGGTTTCTTTAAAAACCCAGTTGTTCTGAGAATGTGTTTTTATTTTAATTCCATGAGTGGAATAAGAGGCTGCTTCACAGCAGGTGATTATGATTTGTCTCATGCACTAGCAGGGGAATGATTTTTGCCAGCTGCAGATAGTTTAATTCTGAGGACTCTGAAGAGGGTATAAATGAGAGAGCCCTGAGAAGGCCTGTAATGGCTGCTGTTCCTCTTGCTGCTCCTGGTTGCTCTTGTTGTGGTTTAGCAAGAAGAAGAAAAAGAAGGAGAGGGAGAAAAGAAGAAGAAAAGAAGAAGGAGAGGAAGAAAAGGAGAGAGAAAAAAGGAAATGGAAAAGAAGAAGGGGAAAGAGGAGGAGGAGGAGGGGGAAGAAGAGGAGGAAATGTATGGGACATCATTTGCCAACAACTTCAAATGGGCACTTGGATCTTAAATGTGTTGCTTTGTGGTATCTAGCTGGGGCTTTGTTGCTCTGTTATAGAATATTTTCATTTAAGCTCTTCATATATGTATATATGTATATTTTTAGGACTCTCTACACTTGTATATTTTTGTGTGGTTTTATTGGAAGTGTCTTTAGTGTAAGTTATCTGTCTCTTTCCACATTTAGTCATCTACCCTGCCCTCCATTACTTTCTCCATGAAACCCTTCCTGGAAAAAACCCATACATTAGTCCCCTTAAACTGTTTATATAGTTGTATCATATGCTTCCTCCCTTTACATTCCACTCCCCAATTACCTGACTGCTATAGATATTTCTAAATAGAGCACACATTCCTACAGATTTAAAACTAATATCTAAAAATAAGAGAAAACACACATTTGTCTCCTTAGGTCTGGATTACTTCCCCTAGAACGATTATTTCTAGTTCCATCCATTTACCTTTGCATTTCACCAGTTTATTTTTGTGGTAGCTGAATAATATTCCTTTATGTAAATTTATTACATTTCATTCTTCATTGATCAGTTGATGTGTATATAGACTGTTTCTATTTCTCCATTAGTGTGAATAGAACAGCAATTAACATGAATAAGTGTATCTATAATATAGAGTCCTTGGGGTATATACCCAAAGGAGATAACTGGATTGTGCTCTTGATTATCCTCCAGAATTTGTCAGTAAGACACTATTGCTGAAGATACCATACACTTATGTCATAGAATATGCTGGTATTTACCTGGAAGCCCCATTCCTATTGAATTGCTCCACTGTCCTGGAAGGCACCATTGCACCACTGAAGGACAAAAAGAATCACCATTCTTATATAGCTATGGATTTTTCATGTCTTACTGGCAAGATATGTCCACTGGTGCAATCATGACACAAATGTCACAGGAGTAACCAAACCACTTTCTGATTAGATTGAAAAACCACTCCACCAATTTGAAACCATACCTGGCATTAGTATTAGAGCCAAGAAATTATGGCTAGGCAGCTCATAGGCTCAGGCCAGACAAAATTCCAGCATGTGAGGGGAGGTGGGCAGGAACTCTTACTCCTACTTAAGAAACAATTGATAGTTGATAGCTGCTGGAAGAAAGAATCAGAATCTTTAAGTGTACTGTCAAAGGTGGTTAGGCCATTGTGGTATTCTGGATGAGTAGGTTCCCACAAGCTCATATATTTGAATGTTTGGTCCCCAGTTGGTGGAATTGTTTGGGAAGGATTAGGAGGTGTGGCTTTGTTGGAGGAAGTGTGTCATTGGGGTTGGGCTTTGATGTTTCAAAAGCCCATGCCACCCACAACTAGCTCTTTCTTTGTGGTAATGTTTCAAGATATAAGCTCTCAGCTACTGCTTCAGCACCATGCTGTCTATGCATGTCTGTCCATGACCTCTGACATGATGGTCATGGACTTATCCTCTGAAACTGAAAGCTCCAATAAACTACTAATTCTTCTATGAATTTCTTTGGTAATGGTGTCTCTTCACGGTAATTAAAAAGTAACTTAGATAGCCAAACTCCAGTGAAGGTTGTACATCCAAGAGAATATATGTAGTGAAAACTATACTTGATAAATTAAAAAATATAGAGAGAAGTAGGGGATGGGTGGGGAAGAAGTCAGAGAAGGGGGCATATATAATTAAATGCATTATATTAAATTCTTAAAGAAATAATAACGATGAAGAGAGTAAAATAAATTGATTCCACATGTAAAGAAGAAATTTTATTCAGTGTCGAATGTGTCTCTTTATTTCTTTGAAATGCTTCTATCTCAATTTTTGAGTTTTCTCTTGTTTATGTAAATGTAGTATGCTTTTAAACCTCATAATAGAAGAATACATAGGTAAAACTTTATATCAAAAATATCAAGAAATGGGGGCCAATGAGTTGGTTAGTAGGTAAATGCATTTGGTACTAAATCCAAGAGCCTGAGTTGATGCTGGGTAGGTGCTGACACTGTAGAAGGAGAGAAGTGATTCCCCAAAGTTATCCTCAAACTTGCACGTGCAACTCATTAAATACATACAAATAAATAAATCAAATAAAAAAGAAACAGGTGACAGTTTTTAAAATGTCATTCAAATCTAGAAGTTTCCTTTCCTTCCTTTTCTGTGAGCTGAGACATCCGCTATTAACTCAGCCTGAAAACCGTATTTTTGGACTTCCTCATTTAAAAAATGGTGACAGTGCTATTTTTAAACTCTTTACTGTGGCAGAAGACCAGGACTTCTCTGTGCCCAGACAACTGCAGCTTCTTCTGCAGAGCTGAACTGGTGAAGCCGGAAGTAAGAGTTCAGTTCTGTTCTGTTCAGTTCTATTGCCCCACTTTCCTCCTACCTCAAGGGATTTTGCTTTCAAGTTTGCATTTAGGTTTCTGTGAATAACAATGGAGGAAAGCCTTCCAAGTTCTTGGTAATCATTAACCTCTTCAAGGCAGGCATAACCTTCTGCTTCTTAGCAAAGATCTCTCTGGAGAAGTTCTGGGAGGAGCATTCACCTAGGGCAGACAGGTCCAAAGCCAAAGGGCAGGGTGGTGTCTGCAACAGCCCAAGAGGAAGAGTGTGTGTGGTCACTTTATAGAACCCAGTATCTGTGAGAGGCAGGGTAACCCCCAAGGACTTGAGAGATACCCCTCTAGAAGAAATCTGGAGGAAGTCTCCCATAGCATTCTTAGGCTCTTTCCCAGCCTTATCAGCTGGCTGATATTTATTTTACTCTCCCTTTTCTCTTGGTGCTTGGATGATGCCAAGACATTTGCCCATGTGTGTACCTACAAAGGTGGACCATAGGCTGGTCTCTGAGATAATATTGTTTATCATTTCTAATGTGATAATACTAAATCTTTGGAGCTGTGTTTGTGTTTCCAGACTTGACTGCTGTGTGTGTGTGTGTGTGTGTGTGTGTGTGTGTGTGTGTGTGTGTGTTTGTATATGTATGTATTAGTTTACTTTGGGTTACCATAACAAAATAACATAGGGTGATTGAATCACTATCCATCAGCATTTTAAAACAAAATCCCAAGACTCTACAAAAAATATAAAATACAAAAATAATTTTTAAAAGAGTCCAAGAGCAAGCCCTTAGTGGGGTCATTTCTTTTACAGTTTTTCTCTGTGTCTTGACAAACCCTCTTTTGCTATAGTCTTATTTGGGCAGTCTTCTGTCTTAACTACATTTCAGGCTCTTTTTATTAGACACCAGTTACCGGGGGATATAGCTCACCCAGATGACCTCACTGTATCTCAATTTACTTCTTTAAGATCCTGTCCTGAAATGTGGTCACATTCTAGGGAAACTGGGAGTTAAGACTTCAATATATAAATTTTGGAAGGCCACGATTCAAATTGAGAGGAGAGAACACACACACACACACACACACCCACACACACACACCCATAAATATTCTATATAGTGTCTAAAAGATAAAATATATTGTATTTTGATGGCTAATTGTAACTGTCAATTTGTAATGGAAACTATCTGTCTCTGTCTCTCTCTCTGTGCATGTGTGTGCATGTGTGTGCATGTGTGTGTGTGTGTGTGTGTGTGTGTTTGTGTGTGTGTGTGCACATGCACGCGTGCACCGGTACTCTTGCATTAGAAGGATTCTAGAGACATTTAACTGACCAAGAAAGACCCACCCCAATGTGGGTGGTATAGAAAGGAACCAGTGAGCTAAGTACCATTATTTTTCATCTTCTGGTTCCTAACAGTAGTCATGGCATGACCAGCTGCCTCACGTTCCTATCTGGTGTCATCCCATGATAATGGACTGTGCCCCTTCCCTCCCTATATAATGATTTCCCCCAAATAAACCCTTTCTTCCTACATTGATTGCTTTTTTAAAAATCAAATATGCTGTCATAGCAAGAGAAAGGCAACCAACACATATAGAAAATAAAAAGTGGAATGTACTTTATACTTCATGCGTACATATGCACACTCACAGGGGGTTCCATGAAATGCTCCTATGATTCTGGGACACTGTCTGGTTTATGCTTGACACTTCCTCATGTCTGTAGGTATACCGAGCCTCTTGTTGTATAAAATAGTTGTGTCCACATCTGTATCACATTCTCACACCATCCTCTCTTCAGCAAACACACACAGTAACTGTAGATTTTATGTTTTCCACTCTCCCGCAACCTTACTGTTTAGACCAGCTGGTCTCTGCAAAATGCCCAGTAAGATAGGCTCCCCTGACCTTCTAACCTGGCCATTTCTAGCCAATGGGATGGTACAGAAGCAGTTTCTCTCTAAGGAGATTACAGCCCTGTAACCTGGTAGTCCAGGCAGAAAGATGTAGTCGGTGGGGTCTGTGGAGGGCAAGTGGTCTTTAGACTTTTGTTTCCTGGACATTCCTCTATCAGAAAGCAAGAAAGGTGGCCACAGCAGGAGTCTCTCACAGGGTGGACTTCTGTTTAGGCTGAGGAAGTAGGAACCCAGCCAAAGACCAGGAAAAGCCGGCGCTTCTGGTTAAAGATAAACTGGAAAGGCATTTTAAGAGCTAGTTTGTCCACTGGGAACAATAGATAAGTTAAAGACCTGGGGATTAAGCCAAAATCATCCCTGCCTAGTTTTGTTATGAAATCATAAATGACATAAAAACAGGCAACTGTGATGTACTTGAAAAGATGTACTCCAGGCAATCTTGACTCTAACTCTTGGCCTATCATCAAAATGGACAGAGAAAGAGTTTGTCTTTCACATTTATCTATACTTTACTACATGAATTGACCTCTCCTTGTGTCAGATATGGGTCAGTCAATTTCTAAAGAGTCCTATGTAGGTATTAGTTTATCTATGTCCTTGCTACTTAAGGTGAGGACACCAGCTGTACCACCCAGGAGTGTGCAGCAAACACAGTCCCTCCAGCTCTACTCTGACATACAGAATCACAATCTGCCTCCAATTATGTTCTTTATAACCCCCCCTTTTTTTGAGGCAGGGTCTCATGTATCCTAGACTGGCCTCAAATTTGCTATGACCTTGAGTTTTTGATCATCTGACCACCACTTCCTAAGCCACTATTTTGTCATGCTGGTCATTCAAGACAGTCTTCTTACTTGGTAAGCAAGCACTGTGTCAACTGTGCTAGGTCACCAGCTCTTACAGTCTTCATCTTGATAGGCTCTCCTTGAACCCTGTTCATATTAAAGTTCATAACTCAGTGACTCTAATGGCCTAGTGTTGTATTAGTGACCTTTCTGGCAGGTGATAACCACATACAAAGATAGAAGATGGCTGTCCACTTAGGGCTGTTTTCAAGAAAGCCTGTTTGCCACATTAGGAAGGGGAAACATGGACTTTTTCCAGTATGTAGTGTGCTGCCAGAATTATCATTTGCCTTGTTATATCTATACATACTGTGCCTTCTTGTGTCAGTTACTTGGCCTTCTGTGACTCACTTTTGTCTTCTAGGAAAAGGAATTTAAAGCAGGAGTCTAGTATGGTGGCACATGAATACATTGCCAGAACCTGAGCAGTAGACATCAGAGGGTCAGGAGATCAAGGCCATCCCCTGATACATGACGAGTTCTGGGCCAGAAGTCTCTCTTTCAAAGCAAAACAAAATTAATCAAAATAAAACCAAACCAATAAAAATGTATTAATCTCAGCAAGCTTTAAATTGATTAATTCTTATGAAGTACTGGTGCTGTCCCTGGTAGACAATAGGAGCTTAATAAATGTTAAGGATAAGTACCCAGCAGGAGTTGCACAAATACTTAGGTTATTATGCTGAGAATTGCTATGACATTTCCCTTAAAGGCATTGCCTACTTTTTTCAAATCATTGATGCACTGTCTGTCTTAATGTTCTTTAGGTTATTGCTTTAAAAACAAACAAACAAACAGACAGACAGACAGACAGACAGACAAACAGCTTTCATTTGCCCTGTAGGTGCTTTTGCACAGCAAGGACATAGAGTGTCTATTGTAATGGAGTTAGGTGACAAGTAAGTTTGGGGGTATGCACCGGGAGGTTACGTCCCACAGGGAAAATACAGAATGAAAAGGGGGACATGTGATGGTGAATTAAACTCGATATCTAACGGAGGGAGTTTGGGGCAAGCTTTACTGATTAGGGAATAGTTGAGGGACCTAACTAGGCAAAGGCATGAGGGTCTATGTAGAAAGCTGGTCTCAGTGTGAAGCAGTGGGAGGTTTGGAGGAATACAGGTAGGTAGGTAAGTGCAAATGTCCTGGGCCCCAAACTTGTCCAATATGTAGGGACTTTTCCGAAGACCATGGCAGACCAAACAGAGTGAACAAGTGAGAGACAGGGACCTGTTAGTATGCAGTTAGGTTATCAGGCAATGATATCGGGGGGCCTTGTTGCTTTTGAAAGACTCAAGTTATTAGAGGGTTTTAAGCAGGGAATGGATGACTATGCTTTGCATTTCATGGAGAAATCAGGGTGTAGACATTGAAGCCAGGAGGTAGAGTTGCTTGTGATGGAAGGTCAAGGGGAGAGTTGATGACAGCCGAGGTAAGGATAGAAGTGTGAGTGGTAGGAACATCTTAGGGACAATTATATTAGAGATAGTGTCTAGGAAATTCACCAAATAATTGACTGTGGTAAGCTGGGAGGCCAGCCCAGAGGGAAGGCTCTAATGTTGTTGGACTGCACAATTATGAAAATCAAGTTGCTGTTTAATGGCTGGAGGGAAGAATAGAATCGATGTGAGAAGTAACCTAGGTGCCTGGATTTGGACACACAAAGTTCATTTTGCTCAGCTGAAGTCAAGACTGACAGAAATGAGGCAGGAGTATCAGGCTGATGTTCAGAGAAAGCTATAGCCATGTGACTGGATTGACTCATTAGTTAATGAGGGTAAGTAGAGAAAGGGCATTTGGAAGATGGAGTTGAGGAAGAGGAAGTACCCGAGGTGATGGGGAAATCCTCTGTTAGGGTGGAGAAAAAAATAGAGGTTCTGGAAGCCAAATGAAGAAAGTATTTCAATGCTTTCGGACTGTTTGAACATGATATAATTGAAAACTGGCTATTAGATTTCATCATAAAGAAAACTTTGGTGGCTTTTATAAGAATTGTTAATGTGGAAGAGAGAGAAAAATCCAGATCAAACATGGCTCAAAAAGAATATAAGAAGCACACACAATAAGAATAGATAAAAATTTTGAAAAAAAATATAAAAGCATAGGAAGAAAGCCAAGATGAGGGGCTGAGCAAATGAGGGATATTATAGTGTACTCGTATACAGTGGGGGAATCATACAAGAGGGCACAAGGACACTGTGATTCACAAGAGAGGACTCACTACTGGTGAGGACTCACTCCTGCCTATATGCTGTAGCTAGTACTGGCTATCAGTCACCACTGACAGCTTACCTACAGCCAAGGGAGAAGAGTAGCTCTATGGACATATGTACCAGTTTGTGGGCTTCTGGTTGCTACGAAAATGGTACTTTGTCCCTTAAATACTATTTTAAACTATAAAGTAGGAAACAAGATACAATATTAAAATTGAAGAAAGAGGAAAGGTTGAGCATTTAAGGAAAGGAAGGTGAGACTGGACATAGAGAACGATGGGTTCCAGAATAGTGCCTCACTTAGAAGGTCTATTTTCGGCTTACAGTCAGGAGTTTAATGTGTAACCAGACAGTATTATTACTGTGGATTTCTTTCAATCTGTTTAGGGAATCCGGGCAGAGGTAACCTTTTTGTTACAACCTCCCCCATCATTTGTGGGCCATGTAATTCTTTGCCTCTGTATAGATGAGGGAACGAGGATTTTCATGATCTCTAAAACACACTGGAGAGCTTTCCCATGAGAACACACAACCCCCTATTAGAATGTTATTTTTTTCTCATGAGTGGGCATCTTAATGGGGTCCCTCCCCCTCAGTGGTTACTGCAGCTATTTCTAGGACTTATGGCATATCCTCGGTGCCAGGATATAGCTTATTTTATTATTAATAACCCAAACCTTTTGTTTTCCTCACAAGACTCAGGAAGTCTTGAAAAGCTTTATGTGGGCCAAATTCTTTTCCTTTCCTCTACAAGTCATCTCACATTTTTACCCAACCTCATGATTTTTCGGAACATGAACACTAGTATTTGAGAGGGGGGCGAGCAGAGAGGAAATATACTAGCCATATCCTCTCGAAAACCTTTTGCAACCTCCTGTGGTGGACGCAGGGGTTGTCTGGCATTTCTCTGTTCTTCCCAGGCCGCTGTTGGGCAATGGGAAGCTGACTGTACTTCTCGATCACTAATGGTCCTTGGCCTTGGCTTACAGTTGTGCTATGTTCTCGTCAATGGCTACATGTTTCTCACCAGGCACAGGTGAAGGAAATACCCCGGGGGTTTCCC
The DNA here is from genome assembly GCA_030674055.1 of Rhabdomys pumilio. NCBI lineage: Eukaryota > Metazoa > Chordata > Mammalia > Rodentia > Muridae > Rhabdomys > Rhabdomys pumilio. Next base: position 20,358,147 of record JANHMN010000006.1, on the reverse strand, counting down.
CAGGGATCTGCGCTGAGTGTGGCTTCGACTCCATCACACCCTGTACTTTTTCACACTTCCCCTCCCTCAAGTCTTCCCTGTTAATGCCAAGCAGGGACACTGTGTTCCAAGCTCATTAGTCAAGAATGTGACCAGGCTGCCTCTGAAGAGGGTTTTCCCTGGCATGGTCTCTTCCCAATCATGCAAGAAAATCTGAAAACCAGCCTGTCTTTTTTAGGACCCCACTTGGAATTGCAGGGTTGTTTTTTTACCCCCACTTGGGGGCTAACCATGAGGTAGTTGAACCCAGAGGACTCTACTGAACTCACAAAAGTGCTCAGTTATTAGCTATCTGGATGGCAGGGTCTTGGGTCTCTAGAGTAGTTTTTCTTGAATTCGTTTTGTCAGATGGTTCACAATTTGGCCTCAGCCTGCTGGAGACAGTTGTAACCCTTCTAGTTCACTAAGCAGGAGGAAGGACAGCTCTGCCTGCTGCAGAAAGCTCAGGGAAAGCTAACAGGTAAGGATCTTCACAGATCCTGAGTGCCTCTGCTTACTCTGTATGCCTCACAGTTTGCTGTGTTCTAGAACTTTCTGGTGCTAGAAAACCCCAAGCTTAAGCTGCAATCCACACCACACACACACCTTAGGGAATGGCATCCTGACAGCAGAGCTTTTCAAATCTCTCCGGGTGATTGCAGTGTGTGCTCTGCTTTTGACACCGTTTACCTACATTAGATGAGTTGCACCTAGGGATTGTTTTAAGATACAGATTTTGACCCTGTGGGTATGAGGGCGGCCAGATTGCTTCCTTTCCCAAATGATCCCAAGAAACAGTGATGCTGTTGTTTTCCAGGTTGACCTTAGAGTTGTAGGTGATACAGCTATCCCCTTACTCCTTCCCCAGGGCCGTCACCAGCTTCCTTTCCTTCTTGGAAGTCTCATTATTTATGACTTTCTAAGTTTTTGGTTATTTTATTTATTTATATTTCAAATGTTGTCCCTCATCCCAGTCTCCCATCCACCAGCCTCCCATCCCATCCCCCTTGTCCTGCCTTTCTGTTCTTTAGGTTGCTCTCAATATACCATATCATCTCTACCCTCTTTCTCACTGCGAGGCTCAAGAGTGAGGAACTGAGCTGGTGATTTAGCTCAGATGGTAGAATAACTCATACAAAGCTTTAGGTTCGAGCCCCAGCACTGCATAATCTAAACATAATGCGTGGTTTTGAATGAGAATGTGCCCCCTCCATAGTCTCATATAGTTTAATGCTAGTCACAGACACTGTAAGCAATCTCCTACTAAATGCTTTCTTCTGTAACTTGCCTGGGTTATGCTGTCTCTTCACAGCAATAGAACAGTTATTAAGACACATAGTGGCACATCTCTGTAATCCCAGGACCTGAGAGATGGAGTTAGAAGAATCAGAAGCTCACTCTTGGACACAGAAGACACACTGCCTCTCTCTGTCTCTGTCTCTCTGTATTTCTCTCTCTCTGACTCTGTGTCTCTGTGTCTGTCTGTCTGTCTTTCCCTGTCTCTCTCTTTGTCTCTCTCTGTCTCTCTGTCTCTCTGTCTCTCTGTCTCTGACTATGTCTCTGTGTCTGTCTGTCTGTCTTTCCTTGTCTCTCTCTTTCTCTCTCTCTCTCTCTCTCTCTCTCTCTCTCTCTCTCTCTCTCTCTCTCTCTCACACACACACACACACACACACACACACAGCTGCAGCAGTAGCAGCTTCAGCAGCCAGTAGCTCCTTTAGGTTCTCCCATGTAAGTTATACTCACCAAAGCAACTAGTATAGAGCAGGGATTTCATAGACTCTTGATAAATGAACAACACTAGGAGAACCTGGGTCCAGCTTTTTCATTTGTTTTTGTTTTAATTTTAGGTGAGAGAAGAAACAGAAGTGATAAAGGGATAGCTACGGTGCTGGGGAGATGGTGCAGTGAGTAAGAGTCTTGGTTGCTCTAGCAGGAAAGCCTTAGTCCTGATCCCAGGAACCTCAAAAACTGGAACAGGAACTGCACATACTTGCAACCCTAGTGCTGTGGGGAATAGAGACAAGATTCCCCACAGGGGAAACCACAGGGCTTTCCATCCACCAGACTAGCTCCAGGTTCAGTGAGAGACCTTGTCTCCAGGGAAGAGGGTAAAGAGTGACTCAGTAGAATGCCTGAGGCCTTCTCAAGCCCCCATGGACACGTTCCCATGTGTGTAATATACCACATACACATGTGGCCATACACCACATACACAGATGCCACCGTCCCTGCACTCTAGTTTTAATGACATGTAACTTGTCCCTGTCCCTAAAATCATCTTTGGCCGAGGAAGTACCACATAGTTGCAGAAACTCAAACTCCTTTCTAAAAACAGGACTTAGAGAACAATAGGGAAATCTGTGGAATTGCCTTGAAAAGTCAACTTCTCTGATGGAGACAGGTTATCAGTGTCCCAACGTTATGTCTCTAGGTCTGTGGAGCTCACTGTGACAACAAACTAGGTATAAACAGCAACAACAAGAAAATCTACAGGGAACTTCCATAAAGGGCATACACATACTGACCTTCCAGCTGCTTCCTCACCAACCCAGTAGCATATCACAGGCCTTAACTCACTGAGGCAACCTCTTACCCTTCACCAAACCCAGGGTTCTGATAGCAAGCCCACAGAACATCTTTGCAAACTTCTCATTTTAAGTTTAAATCATGATAACGTGTACAGTTAAAGACTGCGTTGATTGTCTATGGATGGGTCAGAGGGCAGAGATACTACCAGCCTTTGTGTGATCCTGTTAAAAGGCAGTCAGAAGTTTAACGACGGTGACTTAGTAGCCACGTGTGTGTGCGTGTGTGTGTGTGTGTGTGTGTGTGTGTGTGTGTGTGTGTGTATTTTGGGGGGTGTCACACAGCATGTGCATCTATGCATGTGATACTGGGACTTGATCCTAGGGACTCATATTTCATATTGGGTTTCTTTCCAGGAGGCCAAGGCAGGGAAGTGAAAAGCTCAAGGTTTGCAGAGTTCAAGTCTAGTCTGAACAATTTGATAAGATCCTATTTCAAAAATACAATAATAAAAAGAGGTTAGGGGTCCAACTGAGTGGTAGAACATCTATTTAGGATGTATATCCTCAGTGTGATTCCTAGGTGTATACCCCATCACCACGCGCCACGCGCCACGCGCCACGCGCCACGCGCCACGCGCCACGCGCCACGCAGGGAAGAGCTGTCTATGCATGAAGGCACCTGTTGCAGAAGGTAAATGTCCTTCTATTCCCAACTAGCAGATCGAATTAGGTAGAGGCAGATCAGAACTTTATCTATGCTTCCTGCCATTGGTTCGTTTTATTTTGACTAAAGGAGAAGAACCCTCTTCCTCTGAGCATTTCTAGACACAGTGGCATTGTTGTCAGTAAAGCAACCAATGTGTAATACATCTGCTGGGTTGAAGCGACAAGGGAGGTGCTGATCACTCTCTCATGTCCTGCCTCTTTCTTGAAAGATGGGGCTCTGAGTGAGTGGCTCCCTAGTTGGTCTACAGATGAAGGAAGAGAAGCCAGCATGAGGGGTCTAAAACTATAAGTGTTAGAAACAATGGTTTAGGTTCCAAGCATAGGCAAGAATGCTGGTGCACAAAGTCTCATCTCTGTGTTCAGGAAACTGTTGTAGATGAGTCTTTTGTTGACTTTACTCAGAGGGCTCAAGCAGTAAAACTAACAAACGTTAGGCCTTGAGTTTGGACCCCCAGCATTCATGGAAAATGCCAGGCACGACAGTAGATATCTGTGATCCCAATTCTGAGGAGCCAGAGACAAGAGGATCCTAAGGGCCTTTTTGGCTACTTAGAATAGCTACTTTCCAAGCTCCAGGTTCAACTAGAGACTCTGCTTCAAAAAGTAGGTTAGAAGGCATCTACTACTGATCTCTGGTCTCCACATGAATGACAGCACAAGTCCATATATGGTGCCACAAAGATCTGAGTTTTCCACCCTAAACAGAGTGTGTGGCAACCCTCAGTGATGAGGCCTGAGGAGACCTGAGAAGGTGCCTGAGGTGGTAGCGGGGCTGAGATGCTGTGATTTTCACAGTTTCTCAAACCAGCTTCTCTGCTTTTGCCAACATTGTGAACTCCTGTGCCCTGTTCAACCTCCTGACGCTCAAGGATTGTTTGTTTCCACTGTAGAATCTATCTCATTCCTCTCTTAGGATTAGAACAGACTGAACAAAGAACAAACTGTGGAACTCCCCCTGCTGCTCATTTGCTCGGTGTTTTCCTTGGAGATTCCTAAGGTCTTCACTCCATGGACCATCTCAGCTCCACATCTTAGGACCATGAGCAGGAGATGGGCCACCTCCTCCGCAGTTTCCTTTTCCACTTGTGGATCAGATAAAATAAAGTGTCACCAAATTCAGATATGGCATGTGTTCTATTCCTAGATATTACCTCAAGGCCTTTCAGTTCTTTCCTCATTTATTGTTCTATAGTAGGAAAAAGAAGTTGTCAACAGGCTTATCCCAGTATACACTGCCTGAGGACACGCTCAGCCGCACAGAGAAGGCCAACAGTAACAGTCGATTCTTCAAACTGAAAACTAAATAAATCCTTGGGGGAAAACACAAAAATTAATCACCTTTAATATGTATGTGTCTGAAATTGGCTTATAGTTCTGTATACCCCATTTAGAAAAACTTAAAGGACCATAATATAATAAACAATCTGTAATGAATGAGCCAAGGATGAGGAAAGCTGTATGGCTGAGCAGACTGAAGGTTACATGTGATGAAGGTGCTTTGGGACCACTCTTCCACTGCAGAGCCCCACCCTGCTGTTGCTCCATGCCCATAAGCCTCCAGTCAGTCTTTCTCATCTGTATTTTTTTAAATAAATAAATAAATAAATAAATAAATAAATAAATAAATAAATAAAGTGGCTCTGTTACTATTACCTTTCCTCCATTCTGGAGCTCTGTGAAATCTGATACATTTTTCTTTTCAGCTTGACCAACCCTCCCTAGTACAGACCTACAATCCAAGCTGTTTCAGAGGCTGAGACAGGAGCTTATGATCCTCCTGCCTCGGCTCTGTTTAGTGGAAGTAGAGCCGATGGTAGATGCTCTGACCAAGCAGATTGTCTTTAAGGAATTGACAAGCATCAGGAGTTAAAAGGAAGTCAAGGTTCCGTCTTGTGGTTTAGCATCATTCTTTCCACTAGAACTCTGTTTCAGCTACTGCTGTGGGCCTTCCCACCACTACCAGCCACAGAATTCAAGATTTGCTTATCCTTTTTCTCTTTCCTCCTCCCCTCCTGACCTTCTGAGACAGGGTTTCATGTAGCCCAAGCTAGCTTTGAACTTATTCTATAGTCAAGGATAGCCTTCAATTCTTGATCTTCCTGTCTCCACCCATTGACTGCTGAAGATTATGGGCATGTCCATCCCCACCCCCCAATCTAGTGTATACACTGAGATTTTGTGCTAACCCTGGACTTTATGCAAGCTAAGTAAATTGCTCTAGAGCCGAGTCCTACACCCAGTTTTTGATTAGTTCTTACAATTTTAGCAGTCCTTTTGTCTGTAGATTTTATCTCTATCCCAGGCCAATGATTCTTTTTGCTTTGAATAAGAAACTTTTCTCTCTGAGTGTTTCTGAACACAGTATACAGCTCATTTGTTGCTCTGTGGATCCATCTATGTTTGTTGGTAGAGGTTTCTGGCCACTTATCTTCACCCAGGCCTGAGCTTAGGAGCAAACTTGCTTTCTTTCTAAGTTTTTATTTTTAGAGCGTTAGCACTTAGGTATAGTGTGTTGAACTATTCTGAGGTAGCTTTCACAGAAGGGATGAGGTGAGGCTTAACCCTATTCTTTTGCATATTGGTACTAGTTATTTAGACACAGTTCTTGAGGAGACTGTTTTTCTCTCCTGAGTGGTTCTTGTCAAAAACTGTTGGACTCTGCATGATGAAGCTGACTGTTAACCCCTTTGGCATGTGTGCCTGTGTGCCTTTAAGCCACTAGCAAATAGTTTTAGTGCTGTAGTTTCAGAGTAAGTTTTGACATCAAGGAATGTGTAATATTCAGCCTGATTCTTCTGAAATACTATTTTGGCTATTTAGAGTCTCTTATGATTCCATATGAATTTCAGGGTGGATTTTTTTTTTTCTATTTCTGCAGAAACTATATTGAGATTTTTCAATAGCAGTTGTCCTGAATATGTAGATGGCTCCCAACCATCTATGGGTGTGGACACCTCAATACCATGAAGCCTTCAAATTCTAGAACGTAGAGTGTTTTCCCATCTTTTTGTATTTCTTAGTTAAGAAAATAGGTATGTTCGTGTTTATCTATGTTTGCTGAGGTGTAATTTGCGGGTGGGTACCCACAGAGCTCGGAAGAAGATGTCAGATTCTCTACAACTGAAATTACAAGCTGTTGTGAGCCACCTGACATGGGTCTTGGGAACCAAACGTGGTTCCTTAAGCTAAGAGCTTTAAGGGCTCTTAACCAATGAGCTATCTCTCCACTTCCATTTGTGTCTTTAGTTAAACAGTGTTACATTTATTTATGTGTGCATCTATGTATGCACACATGTGATGGACCCAAAGTGTAGTCAGTTCTGTCTTTTCACCATTAGGTCTCTGGGATCAAACTCATGCCTTCAGAATTAGCAGCAAGCTCTCTTCTGCACTGAGCCATCTCACTGTCCTCGTAGCTTTAATATGTTTGTAATAAATCTGTTTTTATTTCAGTGAACTGGAATTTTGCCTCTTTTATGAAGTACATTCTTAAATTATTCATTCTTTTCAGTGCTATTGCAAATGCAATTATTCTTCAGTCTCGTTAATGTTTATTTATTATTAATTTATTATATAGATGGCAATGCTGAGGCACAGGGATATTAAGTGACTTATACTCCCTAGCAGTAGCCTGGATATTGCCTAATAGTGATGTGAGGCTCAAGACCTCAGGGACCAGAACTTCACCTACCTGTACCAGGGACTAGCCCCCAAGGTTGTAGAATGGTGAATTTTGACAAGTTTGTGGTGGAAAATTCTGGATTATTGTACTTTCTACTCACATCTTCCACATCTCCCCCACCCCCTTTTCCAATTACGTGCATCTGTGTTCTTTCTGAGAGAGAGACAAGTTCTCAATCACAGATCTTCAGTGTTCATGCTTCAGAGCCTGAAGGTTTCAGGTTCTGAATCTTGAATGCAGATTCTTTTTATAGTATGCCTTCCTTGATGAACTGGACTGTGAAGGGTATCTATTAAATGACACCTATTATTTCTCCCCCCTCCCTGCCACCTCCTCTCTCTCACTTCCAATTTCCTAGAGTAATTTCCATAAATAATTGAAAACTGGCTTGCCAACATAGTGGTAAAAATGTTAAACTGTGCTTTGTGATAGCAGTGTTGGCCCTTTTCTTTATGATGGGCACGTCTGGATGGTACAAAGATCTCTTTGTATATGCCACCTCAATAAACTGATGCTCTGAACAGAAGCTTTGCTTGTCTCTTGGCAGAAGAGTAGCAGCCTGTTTGGGGAGCATGGTAATCTCTCATGAGCTCAGCTATCAAAATCTTGGAAGGAGACATAGTAATGCCCTAACATATCGCCTTTTGTTTTAAATGACTCAGCAGAGAATCTTTAAATGGTCTGACTAAGACAATGTTTATGCCAGGTGTGATGGTACAAAACAACCATTCTAGTTCTTGGAAGGCTGAGATTGGAGGATTGTGATTTTTGAGATCAACCTGATTTGGAACACACATACACGAGGGGGAGGGGAGAAGCTCTTCTGAATAGTCTGTAATATTCTTTCCCATGCAAACAAATGGGAACTAATTGAAGAAAGTAATTTACCTTCTCTCACCGGTTAATGATTTAATGACAGAACTCTACTGGTTATCATTTTTAAACATTCTCCAGCCTTTTTCTGGCACTGCTGTACTGTCTTCTGTCAGCAGTGACAGGGAGACACAAACTGAGTACTTTATCATGGCAGCCATACCCACTGGTCATATTAATTTGTAGAATTCCTTCTTATATGAAGAAAATCAGCTCTTGGGTTAGTATGAGTTATAAGTCAGTTTTTATGTTGTTCTGACTCTGGTTGTCATGATCCTTAGGTGACTTTTTTGATGTGTGTGAAAGATTTTTTTTGTTTGTTTTCTTATTCAATACAAACTTTCATACAGTAATTTCTCATCCTATATGTATATACATATACATGTATCCTTATTTATTCTGGTATATTATTGTATTATTTTCTGTATGCATATGTATGAACCTATAATTTATTTGAATATAAAATATGAAAGGCATAGAAAATGGTTTATTTTTTTCTTTAGTTCTTTTAAAGTTATCCTGGCACTATTTATTAATAGTTCATTTTAAATGCTCACTTGACCATCCATTAAATGTGGCTATCTCTATGGGTTTATTTCTGGACATTCTATTATGGTCTGCTCATTTGTCTGCTGGTGTAGCAGTCCTCAGTGATTTAATGCTTGTCATGATGAATCTTGATTGCAGCATTCAGATGTTCTGGTTTAATGTCTGTTTAAAACATATGACAAATGATGAATCAGAACTTGTAGCAGTGAGAAAGTTACATGCTAGTGAGTCCAAAGTAAACCATGAAATGTCTATAAAATTAAATTAGCAGCGTCTCTGCTTCCCAGCTGAATAGAGTGGGTTTCTGTAGGATAATACTTTCACTGAAATGCAAATTTGAATAAATCAGAAATGCTTCTTATTTCTAAAGGTATATATTAGTTTATTTTCCTTCTTGCAGTGGTTCAAGCAGCTTAAGGAGGGAAAGGTCTGCTTTGGCCCGTTGTTTGAGGGTACAGTTCATCGTAGCTGGAGAAGCATAGGAGTGAGCATGACTCCAGCTGTGGTGGCTGGAGTATAAGTAGTGGTCACACAATATGGAAAAACAAGGAGATGGATACTCATGCTTGAGTTAACATTTTGTTCTTGTTCACTCTGTGGCCTCTGCCCATGGGATGGTGCCACTCACAATCAGGGTGGGTCTTCCTTCTCTGTTTAAATCTCTTTGGAAACACCAATGAAGGAAAGCATGCCCAGAGGAGTGTTACCTATGTGATCCTATATGATGTCAATCAAGAGTAATGATCACAGGCACTCAGGAATCGCAGAGACAAAACTCTATATACTAGGAAAGTGAATATGTTTCTGATGGCAGCTGATGTTGTCTAGACAGTTTTGTTTTACTCTCTCTGAGGGCATTTGTTGATTCTGGGCAAAGCCATAGGATTAGGCTCACCCAAGCAGAGACCATCTATTAAGAAAAGGAAACACAATTCTGACAATTATTTTGTATGCCAAACTGGAAGCTCATAGGGCCACCAGCGAACCCTTGGCTTTCTATGACGGATGTGTTCTGGCTTCTGGTGCTGTATGGTGCACTGGTGAACAAAGATGGAGAATGCTAGAAGGCAGAGTCAACTCTCACATAGTCTTTGGTGGAAGATTCACTATCAACCTCAACAGAAAGACAAACTGCCCCAAAGGTCTCATGGGGGAAACAGGTAGATTGTCAGGGGGAAGGAAGCATCAACTAGGGTGACTACAGATCCTTACTGCACCATTCAGGGTGGGGGTGGGGGTGGGGAACATAGAAATAACTCACCGTGCAAACAAGCAATGATGGCTGATAACAACAGAGAAACCATGCAGCAGATGTAGCCCCTCAGAGGATCATTACATCGGTATTCTCAGACAAGAGCCAATAGCAAGATTATGGTTATTCTCTTTGAGAAAATCGAGAGGTGAAGGACAAAACAGAGGCTCATGTGTAGGATTTTAATAGGTTAGACGAGTCTGTGAAAAGGTGCTAGACGAGTGTTTTATAAGTGCAACTTTTACCAAACCTCAAACAAGAAAAACACAATAAAGAAAATTAGAGTGAAGCTTAGCTAAAATCAAAGTTGCAAAAAAAATTTTTTTTCAGTATTCGGCAAGAGGGGAAGCTGATTCATTTTACTTTTTAATGTTTACTGCATTTTTAAAAATGTATTTATTTGCAGGATTGAGGATTGAATGCAGGGCTTGACCCCTGCCAGGTTTGTTGCCTTTAAGGAAACAAGAAACCACATTGGAAACCTCATTAGAAATTATGAAAGCCAGAAACTGAATGAACACCACCCGTTAAAGTTTGAAGGAAAATAATGCTAATCCTAGGATGCTTCACCCAACCAACACATCCTTCAAAAGCGAAGGTGAGAGCTGGTGGGATGGCTCGGACCGTGAAGGTGCTAGGCTCTGAGCTGAAACATCAGGGTTTGAGTCTCTGAACCCACACAGTAGGACATGAGAACTCCAGTATATTTTCTCCCGACTATTACACCTGTACTGTGGCACATACACATATGCATATACATGTACACATACACACATATGCATATACATGTACACATACACACATATCCATAGACTCACATTTATACACACGTATACACATATCCATATACACACACACACACACATAACATACCCACATGAACATACACATATACACATATTCACATATACATTGATATGCACATATACATATTCAGACACACATATACATGTTCAACAAATAAATATAAAAAAGAATAAAAGTAAACTCTATGTTTTCAGTCAAAAACAGCGAAAGAGTTAGAAAAAAACAAAAAAAAAACCAAAAAACCAGGCCACACTAAAGAACTGTGAGCCAACTCCTCAGGCCTGAAGAAAGTGATTCCAGATGCAAACATGGAAACACTGGAGGAAATGAGAAATAATATAATGGGAAAATATATGGAAATGTAAATAAATGCTGACTGCACAGAACAGTAATGTTAGTGTCTGTTGGAGTTTAAATTAGGCACAGGGATAGGAATGCATGACGGTGGCAATGTAAGTGGCTTAAAAGACAGGATCAGAACATTACAAAGAGCATCAGAGAAAAGGAAGGGAGACGATATATCAATGCTCTAAGACCAGCGGTTCTCAGCCTTCTTAATGCTGCGACCCTTTAACACAGTTCCTCATGTGGCTAGTGACCCCCAATCATAAATCATTGTTGTTGCTACTTCATAACTGTAAATTTGTTACTGTTATGAATTGAAATGTAAATATCTGATATATAGGATAACTGATGTGTGACCCCAAAGGGGTCACAACCCACAGGTTGAGAACTGCTGCAGTCTAAGATGTAAAGGAGCCTATGGTAACCCCAAAGGGGAAAGTAAGGTAACTTAGAAATCAGCAAGCAAACAAAGGAAAATGTTGACTAGTAAGGAACACTTGAGCATGAAGTCGGTAGAGAGGAAAAGATCAACTGGGAAACCAGTTAAAAGACCATTACATATGAATTTAAACCCACTCATAATTTTCTAAAATACAAATGAACTAAATACCCAAGTAGTGAACGATAACAATAAAAATGAACAAGTAATACCAGTCATAAGACAATACAGTGGCCAGGGCACACAATCAATCTCTCTTGTGAGTGGGTGTGCAATAATCCTTTATGAAATATGAATGAGGGAGATTCAGTAACCCAAAGAGCAGTGATGGATTGCGTTTATCACACATTACTGCAGGGGAAAGTGGATTGCTGTCAAGATGTGTGGGGATGTATCATCTTATACCTAGTGTGAAGATCATAGCTACTCATACTCTTCAGGTAGTTTCAGGTAGGAGTGAGGCAGAGTTTATCCCCAGAGAACACAGCAACTGAGAGGCTCCTTGTGCTGAGATCACAGTAGTCTCCTTTGACATCTTTTTCTTCTCCTTTCCTCCTCCTCCTTCTTCTCCTCCTTCCTCTTTCCTCCTTTCTCCTCTTCTTTCTTTTGTTCCTCCTCCTCTTTCTCCTTTTCCTCCTCCCCTTCTTCTCCTCCTTTTTCTCCCCCACCCTCCTCTAGATGCTGGAGGACATAAGTGGAGGACTATTTTGTCGTTCAATCTAACTTCCTATCCCACTCTGTATCCAGAAGAGCTCCTTTTCACGAGCAGTGGCAATGTGCAGGCTTCCCTGTTCTCTTGCTCAGTTCAGCTAACAGGAGACTCCAGCAAGGGTCAAGAATGCCTTTGTTCGCTTCAATGCTGCTCCAGGAATGGTGACAAAACTCAAGAGACATAGTGCTTCTTAGTTACTGAGGTGTGGCTTCTAGCCACTGCCCTCTTGGCATCCCCTTTCAGTCTATCAGGATCCACAGTCCCTTGCTCTTGGCCTAGGTAATGAGCATCCCTGGGTGGTTTCCCTAAACTCATCACAGAGATTTCTAGTCTCCCCTCCCACTAATTTCCTCTTAAGTCCTCATTTGCATATACCAGGTTTTTGTTTGTTTGTTTGTTTGTTTGTTTTTTGCAAGGACTCTCACTAACATCCTCCCAATTTATATCTCCACTCAGAACACTTGTTACTGCACTCCTAAACTTGGCAAGTGTCACTACCACAGGTACCCAGAGCAGGTGCCCAGGTGACATCCTGGTGGATTCTTTTTCTCTTATATTTTATGCCAATGGAATTCTTTCCCCTTAACATTCTATTCGCCATGCCTGCAAGCATAGCTTCCTCAGTTGCTCTTTGCAAAGTTTCTTGGTGTAGTTTTCTTTATGGGTGCCAGTAAGAAAGAGCAAATCAATTACTTAGAACCCTTTGGTATACCTCCCTCATCTGATTTCACTTGACAAAACTTCCAGAGCACAGGTTTCTGGTAAACTATATTGTAGTTATTCTAATTCATTGTTGATTACTACTGTCTGCCTCTTCTGTACACAGTTTATAAGTTAAATTTGGTCATAGGTGTTTCTCTATAAGAAAAAAAAATAACATGCATAGAGTTTGACTATTCGTGCTTCTAGGTATTCCTTTGGGTGGAACACGAATGGCTCTTGTAGGTTGTGGGATATTTAATCTCATTATTTTCTAAGACAGAGCTTAGCTATCAACTTCCCTGTGTATTTTTTTTTTTTGACTTAGAGAAATCATGTTACCTCATGTACTTACCCTTCCATAAGTGTTTCTGACATACCATTTATTGAACTGTTTTCATTCACTCTCTTCTTTCTGTATCAGACTGGAACCTCCAGGAGAGTAGAGGCTTTACCTCTTTGGTTTTGTACTGAACATACTATAGTAAAAATGTGTGTGATATGCAGTGTCCGGGAAAGTCTCACTAATAAGGTGGCCATTGAACAGGGACCTCAATAGATGAAACAGCATGCTAGGTAGAGAGCCCTACAGTTTCAAACACCCAGTGATGAGCATGTGCTTGATGCTTTAAAGAAATAATATGGAAAACGCAATCAATGTGTAGAACCAACCAATGAGATCAGAAGCTTGCAAAAATCTTGAATTCTACTTAGGAAAAGATAGTGGACCTTTAGATAGGTCTGAGCAGATATAACATGAGGTGATGCATGTTTTGAAATGTTCACTGTGGCTCTGTATTTAGAACACTTTTTTTTTCCAACAAGGGCAGTGACAGTGCAGGAGCAAGTGGGGTACTAGAGTGTGGATTCGGAAAAAGATGGTGACAGCTTGGTCAGAGGAAAAAAATGATGAGAAGTGCTGGCATCTAGGATTTATTATGAGAGAAAAGATAAGGTATGAGAGATGGTTAGAGAGAGGGAAGGAGGGAGGGAAGACAACGTTGCTAATCCCTACCATACAGGATGCAGCTAAAGAAGCAATTTTTGATGGAGTATAAGGACCTCAGGTTTGGGGCATTTCTGAGGGTTCTCATGCAGACATTGAGTATATACACCCAGAGATGATACTAGCGATCTGGATTAAAGGTCTAAGGCTGTGGAGATCTGTGATTGGTTGTTACACAGCATCTAAGATCTCTGCCAGGTTTATTTGTTTGCATTTTTGGAACTCTAGGTAAACTCTCAGGGCTAGCAACTTACTGCACTTCCTGTTAAGCTTGGTGTTCATACTGTCTAGAACAAGGCACACTACATGCTTACTGAGTGTATCAATTACTTTTCTATTGCTTCTCTTGCTGTGAAGAGACATCATGACCAAGGCAGTTTATAAAAGAAAACATTTAAATCGGAAGTTCACACTTCCAGAGGGTAGTAGAGTCTATGAACCATTGTGGCAGAGAACATGGCAGCAGGCAGACAGTCGTGGTGCTGGAGCAGTAGCTGAGAGCTTACAAGTTGAGACAACAACCAGGAGGCAGAGAGAAAGCTAACTGGAAATGGGATGGGTGTTTTTTGTAACCTCAAGGCCCACCCCCAAGTGATATACTTCTTCCAATATGGCCACACTTCCTAGTCCTTCCCAAACTGTTCTACCAACTGGGGACCAAGCATTCAAATATTTGAGATTATACAGGCCAGGTTCATTCAAACTACCACACTGACCTAATTCATGTGTGTATGGTTTCCATTTACCATTTTATTTGCACATCTTTTCCCTTCTAATTCCCATCTCCTTGAGCCACATAATACACCTAGAAGGCCCTCAATATATAATGGTTACACGGAGCTACTTATCCCATACTCCATTCATCTTGGTTTACATTTGTATTAGGACAAATGTTTCAGACTGACACAATTATAATTTTGAGATAATTTTTCCCTGAACCTAGTTCATTTATAGTCTCTGGCAAACTGAACGAAGTGTATTTTATTACAAAGCCATATGTGATTCACTTTAGCATGTCAAATATTAGCTATTATCTTCATATATTCTTCTACATTTATAATGTCTCATAGTTTCCAAAAACATTCTGTGTTTGTTGTCTAATTCTTGCTATCTGTCTTATGAGAGAGGAGCAGTGACATTGTGGACTTTTGGGGGCTGGGGAGAAAGCTTAGTGGGTAAGATCACTTGTCCTTTAATGGTGGAGACCAAGTTCCAATCCATGCAAAAATTGCATGGCTGTGTGTGTGGCTGTTACCCTAGCACTGGGGAGCCAAGACAGGCAGGTCCTGAGAGCTTGTTAGCCAGCCAGCTAAGCCAAGGCAGTGAGCCCTGGCCAGTGAGACCCTTTCATAAGTCAGTAGGCAATAGAAGACTCTGTCCTGCTCTGACTTACATAAATGATGTACACTGTGATGTATACACCCCCACCCCAGTACACCCACAAAACCAAGTATCTGCAGCAACACATAAACACACACACACAC